>JAVJGI010000035.1:4141895-4210042 GCA_035590275.1 Ibycter americanus | reverse complement strand
CCTCCCCTCCATTTCATTTCAACCTCAGGTTCGTGTCGGCTCCCACTGAGCGAGCTGTGGGACCAGCAACAGCAGCGGGCTCAGGAGCATCGTGGGGCTGGTGGGTGGCAACGCGACTGCGAACTCGGGGGGAAGGCGGAGGGAAGTACCATCGTCCTTGGGCTGCTGGAAACCTCCAACTTTTTTTTTACCAACTATGCTGTTTACCCTTACTTTTGTTTTGCATCTCACTTCTTCTGTTGCTGTGTGTGGTGGAGCTGTCTGGATGCTGGTGAAACCCAGGGTGAGCCTTTACCTGCAGATTTTTGATGGTGAGGTGGAAGACCTGTTAAACATCGCTGCCTTTCCAGGGCTCCCTGCTCTGGTATGATATTTCATGTGATCCCACTATAAATTATTATTGAGGAGTGAGCTGAACACCCCCCCTGAATAAAAGCGGTGCCTCATTTGCTTTTTTTTTTATTCTCTGCTTCCCCTTACTCCAGTTTTCCCATTTCAGGTGTGATGAGGCATCATCGTTCGGTTGTACGTTTTATCTGCTTCAAGTCGATAAATTCTTGTTGCCTCTCCATCCCAACAGCCCCTGAACCTCCTCTCCCCCTAGAAGTCACCCTCTTAACATTTGCCATCTACAGGGGTCCAAATAATCAATTATTCCTGAGGAAGGATGGAGTTGGGGTTGGGGGTAGGGGAGGAACACAACAGAAAAGCCAAACCCAAAATATGGCCCTTATTCCTGAATCTCACTGGATAGAGTTACACATCTGGTAGAGGCTTGTTCGTTGTTGCTATTACTTTTATTGCGTCTTTAGCAGTGATGAAGTTCAGATGGCAGAACCAGTGGGCCCCAATTTAATTTCGTCTGGCCTCCCGTAATGAGCACGAAGTGATCCCCGGGAAATGCTGGCTCGGCCGTGGTTCCCGTGGGCAGGCGCTGGCTGGCGTGCCGTGGCGATGGGCAGAAGCCGTGTGGCCAGCCGGACAGGCACACCCCACAGCGAGGGTGGGAGGGGGCAGGGAAAAAACAACAACAAAAAGAAGAGAAATCTGGAAATAGGGATGATAACAGGCGGCTGGAGGTGTCTGTGCTGTGTGAGCATCAAACACTGCAGTGAGATGGATGGACGGACTCCTGGACGGATAGCTTTTCATGTCAAAACGCAGAAGCAAGAGCAGGAGGTGGATTTCCACCTCTTCTGGTGGCTGGGGTGTGTGCGCCGCAATGCTTTCCGAGGTTGCTCTAGTCCTGATGGCTCTTTCCTGGCGATTTCCATGACCCTCTGGGTCTTCAGTGGCGATGTATAGAAGCTCCCACCTCTCCCCCAATGTCTGCAAATGCATGTGTCTAAGGGCTATACAGGATTCATTTACGGGCCTCCCGTTGGTGGGATATGTGCATGCAAATTGAAGGTTGTATTTGGCTTCTCATATTCAGATCTATATTCCATATTGTGTTGACCAAGAAAAACAACTCAGCCCCCGTGCTGAAGAATGTGATGGACTGATGACTTTCAGAAACATACTGTAAATCAAGGAGGCTAATAAATACTTGCTATTAATAAAACAGGGCTACTGCCTTTCAAGTTATTTTCCTGTTTTACATCTTAATTTAAATGGCATGAAACAGGCAATTCCCTTGGACCTTCCCTCCTCCCCCAGCATGGCTGTTGCTAAGCTTAACCTCCTCAGATGCCCAGGCAAGATGAGTTTTTCCTCAATGAGAAGGTCTAGATGGAGCAATAAGCTCCCTGCACAACCCCATGGAGCTGATAAGGGGCTGGCCTCAGTGCCAGGGTCCCCTTGGCCAGAGGTGGCCTCTCACCACCAGTCCCTATGGGCTGGCAGAAGATCCCCTGAGCTTGTCCAGACCGATGTATGGAAGAGCCTGCAGCCAAAAGCTGTACCACCTGCACCAGCTCACGCTAAAGCTTTAACGCTTCCCAGTTGTGAGCGAAGCTGCTCCAGGTGGTAAGCACATAGGCAGAGCATCCGACGGCGGCTTAACCCTCTCCGTCGGGTTTCTCTGGGTCTGTACCCCCATCCTTCGCAAGAGGTTGGGTGAAGGTGTTGGTGGCCAAGGGCCTCCTGTGAAGCACACCTGCAGGCAGCAGAAAACGAGGCTGTGAACTTGCTTCTTGAGTATCGGTAGCAGAGCTCGTAGTGCCTACGGGGGTGCCAGATCCCTCTTTAAATAGCCGTGCCCTTGCAAACCCGGGATGCTTCGGGCAGGGAGTAGAGGATGGAGCCCTAAATAAACCTTTATTTTTTTCTTTATATGAGAGTGTCTGTCCTTTCCCTGACCTCCTTTTACAGCCCTGCATCGGCGAGCAGAGCCCGGTGGCTGCGACGCTTTGGTCCCCCTTCCCCATGGGCTGAGGCTGTCCCCTGGCAGCCCTTGTCCCACAGCTCATCTCCAGAAAAGCCCCTGCTGGCGGGCAGTGTGGGCTCTGCCTGCCCCGCTCTCCCCAAACACTGGGTAGGAATAAAACATTTTTTTTAAATATTTTCCTTTCTCCTTCCAACAGACCTCTTCCCTGTGCTCCCCTGGGGTTTGGCTTTTGCATTCGGAGGCTTCAGGGAACAACATCACTTTGGGAGATGCTTTGCACCTGGCTGCTCCTGTTGTTTTTTTGCTGCCTAAAATCCCCTTCTAACTGTTTTTCTCTTCCCCCCGCCCCCCCTTACCTCTCTCCCCTGCTGAAGAGATAGCACCTTCTGCAGCTGTAGTGATTAAAGGGGAGGGGAAAGAAACAAGCTTATTTAAAGTAGATCCTGGCAATATAAAATAAGGTGTGGAGGTGATGAATGATCCCAGGGTATATTAAAGCAGGGGCTGGCATTTTCGACATCGCTCCTACCTGCAGCGTGTTTGAGCACCTTGGAGACTGGCTGTTTTGAAACACTGAGCATCCGCCCCTGGGCCCTAATTTGGGCAAGTTTAAAAACGTCCTCTGGGATTTAGTCAAGTCGTTACTGTTTTCCTCTCATGGAGACCCCGGTGCTGCTGTATGGATGTGAGGCTGGAAGGGGACAGGAGGAGAAATCCCACCCTGGCCCTGCTCTGCCTCCTGAGGGTGAGGGCATCAGAGAATGGGTACCCCTGGAATGTGTGGAGATGGGTGAAGCTTCCCTGGCTTTTAAATGCTTTTTAAAGGCTCTTGGAAGTGTATTCCCAGCATTGCTGTAAGAGGCAGCCAGGAGAAAGAGGGGAAGAGAAAAGAGCTCATTTCATGCAACTAGCAGGGCAGGCACAGGGAAATTATGCATTTTTCTGGACTGGCTTATTCCCTTCTGTGTATTAAACATTATTTTAATATTCAAGTGACAATGTTTTATAATTAAGCTAAATGTAAGAGCTGGAGTACGCTGGAGAGCTGGGCTCGGTATGAGGAGGTGAGGAAGGTTTCCACCCGCTGCCCAGGATTAACCCCTGGTTGCAGCATCCTCCGTGGCTGTGCTGGCAAGTACAGTGCCTGGCTCTCGAACGCCAACACGCCCCGCACTTTGGCAAGTAAAACCTTTAACTCATAAAGGTTGTAATGTTAATACAGAAGAAAAGCCTTTTAAAAAATTACATTAGTTCACAGACATCTATTGAACTCATGAGGGGAAATCTAGCCCCTGAGAGATAGAAACTAAAGAGCTGAGCCATAAACCAGTACGATAACATCCTTATTATAAGATGCAAATTAAGGGGCCCAATTCACTTTAAAAAAGCATTATGAGTATTTAATTTTTCTAGAGGGAATATCTCTGAAGTTGGCCTGTGTGTGGTTTTTTGTGCTGTATACTTAAAAAAAAAAAAAAAAAAGTCAGGCCGTGAAGAAGCTGCCGAAGGCAGAGTGGAGGATGCTGAGCGATGCTTCGGGTGTTGGAAGTGGCTGGTGCTTATTGTGGGCAGGAGAGCGTGTGTTTGCACTGGATTCGGATAGGGAGACTGTGGCTAAAGCCAGCAGCATCCTGGTGGGTTTCCAAAGCTGTAAAGTGGGGTCTGAACCTGCCCTGGAATTTGTTGCATGTCCAGAGCAGCTGGCTGGGTCCCCGTGCATCCCTGGCCGGCAGCTCAGTGCCGACACTGGTGCCCTGTGGGTCAAGGAGAAGCGCTCGGAGAGAGCCCATCTGAGATTTTTATTGACTTTCTGGGCAACCTGCTCCCTGCCCTTGGCATTGCAGCTCCTTCTGGGGGCGGCTGGGCTGCTGTGGTGCTGCCGACAGCGTTATTGGTTTTGGGTTATAGAGAGCATACGGTTTGGTGAAGGGAGCCTGGGGCTTTTGAGTGCCTTGCTTGAGGCACTTAGTCATGCTGGGACCAATTTGAGGCTTCATCATATCTGCTGGGTTTGTTTTTTCTGGCCTTTTCTTGTTTCTTGGACCCTTTTTTAATTATTATTATTATTTTTTTTCCCCACTGAAGTTGGAAGACAGTGTAATCGCTGCCGTTGCTTTCGCTCTTGCTGTTTGTCAGACGCTGGAGGTTAAAGTCTCAAGCCAGGAGAAGGACTTGGCACACAAGGTGGGGACAGCTGGGGTGAAAGGGAGGGAGTCTCCAAGTGTTTGGTCCGCTCTCCGTCCAGCTTTAGGGTTGAAAGGTCAAGACCTGTTCGAAAAGACAAAGAAAACGCAGTACCCTTAATTCACATCCTTCAAGACAAAAGGCCTGGTTCAGCCACCTGTGTGCTGGAGCCGTTGGGAGGCTGGAATTGTCTTTTCAAGTGTAGACAATGAAGCAAAACCCCTGCCCGGAAAGATTGCTCTTCAGGTGGGCGTTATACTGCTCTCCTGTATAATGCGTGGAGGTCAAGGGTTGGGTAAAACAGGGAGACCAGGTAAATACATTAGTTTGAAACCCAGGGATTAGATTCTTTTATTCATTTTGTGGAGCTGTAGAGCATCTTTCCAATTACAGAGATGAAAGCTGGGATGGGATGGGGGCCACTGGCTCTAGACCGAGCCCCGCAGCTCAGCTTTGGGGTCAGGCTCCGTTCATACACCGTGGCCACTGCCTTGGGTTCGGGGCACAAAATAATGGGGTTTTGCTGAGGGTGGGTTATTCGGCTGAGGAAAACCTTGGTCTCCAGCTGGACTGCAATGGCTGAGATTGGACCGGGCACGAGCCACCCATTGAAACCTGTTTCTCATCCCACAGCTGCCTCCCTTGTCTCCTTTCTGGCAATTGAATGCTTATTTGTTTCCAAACCGCTGTTTACAATGAATATCGCTTCTTTTTAAAGCTGCACAGATGCACACAGCCGGGAAAGACCATAAAATAGTGGTAGGTGATGCCTGCTGTCAGGTGCTGGGCTGGCCGGACCTTTAGAAATACAGACTCCTTGCTTTGAGTTTTCTTTTAAAAAGAAAATAAATCCACTATACCCTTCTTTTATCTTGTTCAGGAATCATAAATTTAGCAGGTAACAGGGTTAGTGGACCGGCTAGGCAGCTGTCCGGGGCCATAGGTTAGTTAGGCTGGAAGTATTTATGGGGCTGCAGCTCAGCGGATTCCTGGTGGGGGGCTGTGCCAGCCAGGCACCGCCGAGGGGGGCTCATCACTTGGTGCACGTAGGATTAAACACCTGGTAAACAAACCAACCAACCAACCATCCTTTTCTGATAGAGCAGGCCATACCGTGGTAATCCTCCTGTAGGTATCTACAAAAAGAGGCATTTCATGAGTGTTTTCCCCCCCATTCTCTCCTGAATCCCAGACAGGAGCACCCGGAGCATCGTACGCACACGCCTGGCTGAAAATTGCCCCGTTGCAGAGGCAGATGGGGAATTGCACTTGTCGTTTACAAAGTGAACTTTGTGGGCAGGCAGAGAGTAAATGTCAGGACGATATATCATGGCCAAACCCTGGTGATAATCTCCTGGCCAGGCATGCTGGCATTTTCCATGCCATGTCCCAGCTCGCTGTGCACCCCCTCAAACTCCCCCTCCTCTCAATTTAGGAATAGGACCCTCGTAAATCCTTCTGACCCGGATGCTTTATCAGGCCCCCCAGCTTCTCTCTGCAAAACCACGGTGTGGGTGGCAGGGGCGAACATCTGTGCAGGGGATATCCTCCCGCTCCCGCTCCTCCGCGGCTGGCCGCTATCGCCGTCGGGAAGGCAGTTGTGGTTTCGTAGCTTTTTAGCTGCGAAATGAGGAAGGATGTTCTTCCTTGCGGTCTGCAATTACGGCGTAGATAGTAACAAACGTATTTCTGCATCCCACTCCAGATTCGCTCTCCTGCAGCCGGGCTGAGATAAGGGGCGATGTATCGGAAAGCAAAACCCTGACGGTGAGCGAGTTATGGAAGTGATTGTAAAACCTCCTCAGAAGATTAAATGCAGGTCTATGCCCGTGCCTAATTCTAGTGGCATTTGGAAATAGCATTTAATATCACACAGCACCTTGCTTTAAAGATACCTAACAAACCAACAACCAAAAAACTCAGCCTCTCTTTGTGCCTGCACTGCAGAGGTTGGGAATGTGATGCCCTAAATCCAGCCTCCATCTTTAACCCCGGAAACTCTTCAGCTTTTGGGAGCAGGTGATGTCTTTGTCTCGCACACACCCCTTGCACGCTGATGTTTGCACCACCGAAGCCTCGAAAGGCCCCAGAATTAGCACCAGCGAGGGGCTGGCCTCTCCCAGGAGCTGGGCTTGTCCGTCACTGGGGATGCTCTGGAAGGGCTGCAGGGGGGTGTTGCTCTGGGACGAAGCGATGCCCAGTATCTGGTTCACCATCACTCCAGAGATGGGTCCTAGTCTGCTTGATGGTGGCTCCTTGGGAGCTGCTGTGGGGATGCACAAATCTGGAGCGTACTTGCTATGTGCGCTTGAAGTGGTTGGGATAATAAATTGAGAAATAGTGAATTACTGATTTATAGGCAGTGCAAGCAGCTGGCTCACACCCGGCTCTGGGTGCTCCCTCCCAGCCACGTGCCGACTGCTGCGGGTCGGGTGGGTGAGGGCTCCTGGGCATGTCTAGCCACAGTGAAGGTATTTCTAGGCACATGGTTGGTTTTTTACATTTCCTTTCGAAGAGTGTGGTGGGGGTCCTGCTTGGGGCCCGATGTCTTTCCAGAGGTGCTTCTCCTCGCACCTCCCTTACATCTTGCCATGAGGACGATGCAAGATCTGATTTTTCACCTGCGCTGACAGTCCCTGGTTCCTGGACTGGAGCAGCAGAGCTCTTTGCCGACCAGGGCCACCCCAGTGCTTTACTTCCATGCATGCCCATATTCCTCTGCTTTAAAGGATGAGACTGAACCCCTCCCTGAGCTGCACTGGGGTGGATTTAATGAGGGAGAAAGAGCAGCGAGCAGCCTCACAAATTAGTCGAACTCCTGGAAATACTCGATGCTACAGATTTTTTTTAATTATTATTATTATTTTAATGTTGTTTCTTGCACTGCAGTGAGCAGGTAGAGGTGAATTCTCCCCAGACAGGGAAGTGCAGCTGGGAAGGGGACGATCTCTGCTGATGGCTGGGAGCCCCCGTGGCCGGGGCCCTTCTCCCTGCTCTGCTCGGCAGGTTTCGGCATGACTCACCGGAGCCTGGGACAAGGTGGGGTGTTTTCTTCCAGGTCAGGATTTAGGTGGATTGGCAAAGGGCTGTGGGAATGCTTTTAAGGTGTCTTCTTGCATGTTGGCTTCCCCCCCCGCCCCCCTCTCCTTTTTGTTTCCCTGCAAGCAATGTCAGGCTCTCCCGCTCTGCCTTTGCCCAGCACACGAGCGAGGAAGGATTTGGGCCACCGGAGATGCACATTTAGCAGTCATCTGCATCCTGCCCTGTACCTCTGCTCAGCATCTCTCCTTCCCTTCTCCCCACCGTCCCCTCAAAAAACCACTCCCCATCTCCAAAGAGGTCAATGCCTTCACTCCCAGCTGGGGGCCTCCGACGCACCCCCATTCCCTCCTTCCTCATGGGGTGCATCAGCGATGGGAATCAACTCACACTTACATCGCTATTGCCACACTTGCAATAATAAAAATAACAGAACGAGAGCGATGAAGCTGCTGCATATCTTTGTAACACACATCTAAATCTTTCAAGACTCGGAGCTCCAAGGCTCACTGAGAGATAAATAATAAGCAGTAATTAAAGATGGATGCACTGTACCGCTCTGAATTGCAAGAGGGTTTGCTATGGTTGGAGACGCCATTGCTCTGGTCGAGGTCCTCGCTGCGGGACTTTGGGGTGGCTGTGAGGTTCTGCAGCTGAGCCGCTGCTCGCACGCGAGGGATGCTTTGCGTTCACGTTCCTATCAGTACTTCAAGTGCGTTAATGGCTGCAGCTGCAGCTCTGCTGGGGCAGGGCGTACAGCCTGGCTATCGCCCACCCAGAGCCAAGCCCGCCTACACCCCCTGATACTCCGTCTGCTGCAGAGTAAATCTCTCCTACCACCAAGCCAGGCTAAATGCAAAGTTTTGTGCCACTGGTTCCCATTGTAATTATGTATCTGCACGGGATAGACCCGAGGGCAAACCGTCCTGGCACTCCATCAGCGCTTTCCTACGTGCGCTTCTGGGAAGCGGAGGGACAGCCACATGCATGACCTGTTCTTCTGGCCTCTCCTCAATCACATTGCAGCCTCAGGTGCATTTTTAGCTCCGCTGAAATATTTTTGGGGGTGTTTTTTCATGTTAGTGCCTCAATCACTTTTTTCTTTTTTTCCCCCCCTTCTTTGACATGTCCGAACCATTTCATCCCATTCTTAGTATTGACATAAAAATGCAGCTGAGAAAACACTGAAGCTGTTTCAACAACTGCCGTGCTAAGAAGTAAAGTAAACCAGAAAGTAGTTATTACACGGAGAGCTTCCTCTTTAAATCAGCTGGAGGGGGGAGAAGTGAGAGTACTTGGTAATTAGATTCTCTCCCTCACCCTAATTGCATTACCAATAAATCAGCTCTGAAGATCTGTTTCTTTTTAAGTTTTCTTGAATTTAGCCTTTGTCTGAGAATCTTGGAACAACAGAGCCGCAGTAAGTATGATTAACCTATAGTTAATTACTAGGGTATTCCGGCTCTGCCCTGTGGACGCTCAGCCCGCGATGGTTAACCATCGGCCTCTCGGAAACCAGCCCCCTGCCAAACCCGGGGAGCGCGGCCGTGGAGGACGAGCGCGGCGAGCTGCTCCCTCATTACCCGCATTGTGTAAGCAAAAGTGCAGGAGGCTTTACATTAAGGGATAATCTGGCACATGCAGGAGTCTGGTGGAAAAAAATGAACTTTTCCTCAGCATGCTTTTTTGTCCTGCCCTTTTTTTCTCCCTCTCTTTTCAGGGTTGCTAAAAGGCCAGGGAGTTTTAGTTTAGCAAATGCCTCTTACAAATACTTCCTATAATTTCAGAGTCCTGGACCCCGAATCCCTTTAAGCTCTGATTAAGCCATACGTAATTGTGTATTTTCTTTTCTAGAAGAAGAGAGGATGTTTAGTTAATATATAATTACATGCTGGGTCTGTGGGCTGCGGATGGGCACAGGGGGCCACCCGCAAGCCAAGAGCGGGGAGGATGAAGAAAAGCCCTCCCCAAACTGCGCAGGGTGACCCCTTTCCCTTAACTGAAGTCAGGGCAAATCTCTTTCAATAAGAGGCGAGCGACGAGGGCTTATCGGTGACCTTCCACTGAAATCTTGCGCTGTTGAAAGCCGGTGGTTGCACAGGAGGCTGGGCAGTGATGCACGGCACCGCGCCACGCAACTCCCGGCGAGTGCGTAACACATCACAGCTCCCCATTCACCGGCGGCTTGCGTACGCCCTTCGCTTTGACGCACTGGTTCACACGCGCCAGGTTACATCCCCATGACATGTGGCCAGATGATTTATCAGAAAAATCAGTGCTAATGGTTTAAAAAAAAAAAAAGTGTTTGGTGAACATGATGTAAATTCCGGATCGAAGAAGTTCGTCCTGCCCACCGCTCAGCTCAGGTCCACGCTTTGCAAAGCTGTACTGGTAGTCACGCACGGGTTTCTACTGGGTATGAAGACAAGGACCGTTGTGTTGACACTGTGGTCACCTTCAGCAGGAAAAAGAGAGTTTGCGTCCCCAAAACACAATGACCCTTGAATGATTTTAATTGAGAAACTTGGGTAGGAGGGACGCTGGAACATGCTGTCTCCACGAGGAGAGCGTCACTGAGACTGGAGCTGCTCCACAACGGGGGATGAGCCGAGGGTGATACCAGCAGTTGCTGTGGCTTCACTTACGGAGCACTGTCCCATAGGGTCTGACTGAGGTGGGCAGCAGGTCACAGGCTCCACTAGCAGCCCCAGGCATGGTGCCATCCAGGGAGCCCAGGCAGGAGCAGCTAGGAGATGGGGACCAAGATGGAGAGGATGAAGGAGACAAGGCTGCATCCTACGGGACTCAGAAACCTGCCCCACTAACCCTCTTGTGCTGCTCAGAAAGCATTCGAGGCTGCCCTGCTTGGCTAGAGATGGGAATGGCCTTCAGCTGTGGCCATGCTCCCCCCACAGGTGGGGGCACCCAGCCCACTTCTCCTCCAGCTGTTCCTGGTTACAGAGCTCTACCAGGTAGCTGATAAAGGCACGGACTAACAGCAAGCTTAAGAGCAAAGGGCTGGAGCTGAGCTTGGAATGAGAAGCAGCAGGTTGTGTTCCTGTGGCCAGAGGCTCGTGTGCTTTTGGGTTTGCCTTGACGCTCTCTGGATGTCTCAGAGGGTCCTCTGCGCTGGGTGAGCTGCGAGTGTGTAGGGGTCCCCGTGCTGGGCAGCAGCGCTGCCGTGCCAGCCTTCACCCGGGGTCTGCTCCGGCCGCTGCAGCCTTGTGCTTGCACCTGACCTGGCTTGTTTCTTTGGCTGGACTTGGGAGGTGATGCCTCTGGTCTTTTGTTGCATTTGGCTGGTTCAGTACGACACATCTCTGGACTCAAAAAACCTGTGGGACTGTGCAAGGCCTGTGCTCAGGAGTGCCAACTTACCACAGGTGCCCAGGGCGCTCTGGATACGGCGAAGCGAAGTTGCATTGCTTTGGTGGAAAAGAGAGGACATCCTTGCCTGGCTTGCAGAAGCTGGAAGCTTTTCCAAGGTGCTTCCTATCGAACTTCACTCATGTGCAATGCTGAGCCTTCAGTGGCACCTTGTCTACGTGACCACCCGGGGCTGCTCCTGAGGGGAGGACTGGCTGTTCCTGGGAAGCTGCTCTCCGTGGGGCTGGTGAGTGGTGCCCATATGCTGCTGCTGCTGCTCCTCTTTAAGATTGTAGCTCTTTGCAAATACACATTATCTCTTGAGGATCTCCTATGGTGTGGCATTTGCGTTATGTATTATGTCACACCATCTTTCTCCCACGTTTGCCAGAGGGGAAGGCTTAGCATGGACTATGCATTAGATTTTTGGAAATCCTCTGTAGTCCCTGGCACTGCGAGCTTAGCTTAGCCCTTCATCTGTGCAAAAGAAATACATCGGGTATTATGAGTGTGCAGGATTGTGTAGTGATTTTTTTGAAGACGTACCTCTGGAGCTGGAGGCATGGTCTGTGGCGGTGTGTTAATTGCGGGAAGATGTGTTGCTCCATTATCCTGGCAGAAATACTTCTTTTCTTCCCTGTACCTGACAATTCACCCTTTTGGGAAGGGCTGTATTTTAGTGCTGCCGTGGGCAGAAGACTTGAGGTATCTGGTAGGTTTATCTTGTGGCTTGAAGTTCATCAGAGGTCCCTATGCACTGCTAAACTAATAAAAGTCACCAGACTACATCGCTTGGTGACATCAGTGTCTCTTATAAGTGCTGAAAGGGAAGGAATATTCAACCTCTCTGATGAGCAGCTTTGCCCCGCAACTAGCATTTCCCTCACTGGTGAGTCAGGGATGAAACCACCATGGGCTGATTCCTCTTTACCTTGGGGAAGTAGCAGGGGACCTTGCAGAAGCAAATGTGATGACTGGAGATCAGGTTATGTCAAATCACTGGGTTTTGCCATTGAATCAGCCTCCCTCTGCAGTCCCACAAGTGACGGGCTGGGGCTGGAGCGAGTTGGGCAGGAGGGTTTGGAGCTGGGGGCCCCTCACAGCTGATCCTGCCTGTAATTGGGGTGGATGAGGGAAAGTGCAGCAGATGCTGGTCCTGCACCAGAGTCAGAGCAGCTCCTCTGGTCCCAGATCCTTTTATTCCCTTCACCCCTTCCCTGGGCTTGGCTCCAGGAAGGAGACCCAACTCAGGGGATGTGTTTTTTTCCTTATCACAGAGGCAGTGGGGCAGGCTTTCTAGTGCCACCAGGTGTATGTCTGGGTCTGCGTGGTGCTGAGCTCAACCCAGGTGTCTTGAGACACAAGGGTCTGTCTCCAGCACCACCAGTCTTTGTGGTCCCTTCCCCTCCCTTGGTGGGGGGTTGTATCACATTGTACTTGAAGACACCACAGTTCTGGTCTACCCCCTGCAGAAACCACCTTCCTCCCCTCTGAAAACTTCAGCAAAGGTCAGCTTTATTCATTTTTTTGGCAAACCCACGTTACAACTGGCTGGACTGGTTTGCAAATGCCTGGTGGCGGCTGCAGCCTCCTGCAAGCTTGCTGCAGAATTGCGTCTCCCAGGCGGTGAGTCACTTGCCAGGACGGCGTGGCTTTGCACTGTTAGGTGCCTGTCCCGCTATGCACCCAGCCAGGGCGGCCCAGCTGCAGCCCTCGTGGTCCTGCCGTTGCCCAGTGGTGGCCTGAAGGCAGGTTGGTGGTGGTAGCTTGGAGGAAACGTAAGGGTATCTTGAAATTATTTTGCCAGTCCTGCCCCTCCCCTTGCATCTCCGCCTCTGGCACGGGGTACCTGGCTTCAGCTTTTGAGTGACTCCAGCAGCAAGGACGGCAAAACGAAGACTTATCCATTAAACATCATCCTTGACTCCTGCGGACCCTGAGCCGCTTCCATCGGCTCTTGTTTGAGTGATGAAGGATTGTACCATTAGTCTACCACTTAATGAATATTGAAATGCTGTCTGGAAATGAAAAGGCGTTATGTTTTCTGTGACACAAACAAACCAGAAATATTTTCCACTGCGGTACAGTCCTCTAAGTGTTGGGTGTCACCCTGCTGGAGCTTCGCCGGTGCCCTCATCTTTGAACTAAACTGAGAAGTGGGAATCTTGTGGCTGGTAATAGCGAGGCCATTATTTTAAGGATACAAATGTTTAATGTACAATAACGAGTCACATAATGAATGTCCAAATGAGTGATGTTTTCTTCAGTTTTACATTCCCAGAGGCGCAGAAAGTATTGGTCACTTTGACACAGAAAGCAGCCAGGCAATTACGCTGGCGTGCTCCGAAAGGAGGAGATTTTATTTCATAATGCAAAACTTGCAAAAAAGGCTCAGGAACACCCTGTGCTTCCTGGTTACTACTTTGGATTCTATTTGCCTCCACGTTAAACAGGGACGTGGGGTTTAGGGCTGTGTTTAACTCTGTGCCCCTCTGAGCTGGCACTGGGCCTTTGGCCGTGAGGATGGGGGGAGGAGAGCAAGAAGGCATCTATGAAGGGTTTCTTCTTAAACCTGAAATTAATGAATTAATGAAATCTGGTTCCCTTTTTGCAGTGAGGGGGAGAGGTAGGGAGCAGAGCTGGCTGGCTGGAGACGGGGCACCCGCTGTGGGGGGGGCCACGTGGGTGCACAGGTCCAGGTGATGGGCTCAGCCCCTCGCTGCTGAGTCACTGAAACTCCCTGTGGCTTTGGCGTAACAGGATTTTGCCCAGAAGCTTTCAGTACCCCCCAACACCCCCCTTATTCATAAATGAGTTAATGAGAGAAGGCTTTCAAGGTATTTTGAGAGCTTACGACTTAAGGCTTGATTACTGAAATTTTGGGTCAAACGATACCCCCACCATTTTAGCTGGGCAGCACCAATTAATTATTTTTCATGCTACAGAAGACAACAAAACCTGGGTAATTTCAGCGACGGCAGAAAAATCTGTCTCATGCATGTGCACGCAGGGGAGGTCTCAAATGAAATGTTGCCTTAGAAAGCAAAGTTCTAGTGTTCCAAAAATAATATCCAGGTTTTATCTATTTTACCAAAGGCTAAAATGAATTCTTATGTATATTTTATAAGAATATTTGTTTTGTGTTTAGCCCAGCATTAAGGATACTTTTTTCTTAATAAGCTCATGTCAGAGCTCCCATAACCATAGCCTGAAGGATATGTTTTGCGAAAATGAAAAATGAACATATTATTTACCTATCAATACCATGCAACGTTGGTCAGTGTGAACCAGCGGCGCTCCCCGCTCCCGCTCCCACCATTACAGGAGGCGGGTTGCCCTGTCTGGGCAGTGCTGGGACTTTATCTGTAATATGGAGCTTTCAACTGCCGGGCCGACAAAATGCCTCTCTGACAGCCAAGCCATTAATTACCATCATCTGAGCCTAATTCATTCATCCCTTTCCCTCTCATGCAGAGGGACAGGGAGGGCTGAGGGCACTTGGGGAAACATAGGCATGATTCCATATTCGTTATGCGGCGAGCGCTGCCTGCGACTTTGTTGGTTGCAGTGGCTTTAATTGAATTGGCTTGCCAATAAAGCTGTTGTCATTCAGTAAGTGAATTTGTTGTACTACTCGCACCACAGCTGCTGCATACAACCAGGCGTTTCCTGAAGGCAAGCCAACCTTGTGCTACCCTGGCTGGAGATTTTTTTTTTTTTGCCTTTCCCCAAAACTCATCCGTAATGTGCTGCGTAATATCCTTTAGGTGTTGTTTCCCACCAGGGAGAAATGGGGCATCGCCTGCCTGAGTCCCTCTTGCAGGGGCATGTTGCGACCCCAAAAAGCGGTGGCTGTGGCTGGGCGCTGGTACCCTTCGGGGCACGGGACTGGTTGGTCAGCCCATGTGGTTTTTCAATTAATGGGCTCTGACCTCCGTTACCCTGCGCTGGTCATGATAGAGCATCATTGTTCCTCGCAGTAAAAATAAATACAGAATATGACAGATAATATATTTTGTTAGTCAGGAGCTTAGAGTCCCATTAAGAAGTCTAGCAATATTGATAAAATAAAGCAACATTAGGAGAGGCATTTATTATAGGATATGTAGGCTGCTGGGCCAAAAAATACTCCAACTTTCTGCAGTTTATAAAACATTAAGGAAATGGGCGTGGGGGAACTGCTTGATTTATGGTGGCTGTAAAGTGATACTAAGATGAAGTAAAACATCCAGAGCCCTGAGCAAGCATTACTTCTTGAGTTTTAATGCACGGCAGGAGCATATATGCAATAGCCCAGAGAGTGGCCCACGTGGCAGCTCAGTGGTGGCTGAGGACCATCGCTGCCCGTACAAATGCTTCATCCTTCTCGCAGGGGAGGTGAGATGCAAAACTGCGCCTGAACGCTACCTCTGCCCCCTCTTCTCTGTTGGGCTGGAGCAAACCCCCATATTTTATCATCCTTGAAGAAGGCGGAACTACAACAGAAGAACAGATCTGGTTCTGTTTCAAAACGTTGTGGCTGAGTCCCAGCTCCAATTGGGTTGAGTTACTTTTTCTTGGTGCTATGATGAGCTGGGGGAATTACCCTGAGAAAGAAACTTGCTTCCAAGATTTTTTTTATAACCTCATTAAACATTGCATTGAAATTTGAGTTCATTCCATCGGATTTCTCCAGATTTATGCTTATTGTAGATTATTTTTAGCACATTCAAAATAGGGTTAGGTAGGGTATTTCAATCTCTCTGCTCAAACTCGATCATGCTCAGCTGGATGCCTAACCAGAACTGCAGGAGCTGAAGTAATATTTTGGCTGTTGATCTTACTTGAGGTGAATCATAAATTTGAAGAGATAAGCTGGCAATTAGATGGTTAAACTAGTAGATGAATGCCTGCTTCTAGACATCAAATAACACAATAAATTTTGCTCCATATAGGCTCCTGTTATTTGAGTGGTAATGCATGAAGAGAAGTCTGAAACTGACTGGTAATGGTAAAACTTTCCTTAACTTCAGTACCAGTGGATGTAGCCTGTGATGGGGACCTGTTGCCTTCAGTGCTGGGAGGCTGCTTGTACAAATCCATGGAACTGGCTTTGGCAAAGGCTGTGGTGCCTATTTTCAGCCCAGGAAGAGTCACTTTTCCAGTTAGTTTGGGAATAAAACTATATCAAACATAAAGCTTGAGGGCCTGAAAGTAGTTGGCTTGTCCCACCTTTTGGGGGGAATCAACTCTACGAGTAAAAACCGTGATGACAAATATCCCACTGATGTCTGTAAGACCATAATCTTTTTCCCCTCACTGTTTCTTGGGATGCTTCCTAGAAATTAAGGCGCTGATGTACAGCTCTCAAAAAATACCTGTGTAGTCAACCTAGATCCATCACCCAAAATGCCTGGTGTTAGGCAATGTGTCTGGAGGCACGGGGCAGTGAGGGTGTATTGCAGGGTGCATGGCTGAGCCTGGGATTTTGGGGCAAAACCATGTGCATCCACAGTAGCCACCTCTCCTAACGATTTTGGGGTGATGCTGGGTCCCAATGGGTCTGTCTGGCTAATGAGGTCTGCACTGTTGGTAGCCCTGAGCTGATGCAAAGGCAGCAGGTGGGTCAGTACCTTTCCACTGAATTCAGGTGCTGCGTTAGTTACAGCAGGAGTGCATGGATAAAGTTAAATAACCCAGGCAGGATCTGTTTGCTGCTGGGGAGGTTTGTGATGCCTGGAGGAAGCAGTGGCAGCCCTGGGGTGCTGGGTCTGGGTTTTCTCCTGTCTGGGAGGGTTGGAAGCCACAGGGCTCAGTGAAGCTCCCCAGCTGTTGGTGGAACCTGCAGGTCTCCTCCCACGTGGATGAGTTTGTCCCCATTTCTGCTGCCCCAAAACTCACAAGTTTGGGTGTCCATGGCATGGGGCAACCCGCTGGGTTGGAGCACTGCCTGCTGGAGCTTCAGCTCAGCGGGGGGCAGAGAGGGTGGGGAAATCTTCACGGTGAATAACCTGTGGTTTAGGTTACTCCAAGTAACCCAATTTACCTTGAACACTCCTCTTAGAGCAGTAACGCTCAGTAAGTGGCTGTGTCAGTCAATTATAGACTTATGGTAGCTGACAACGTTTTCTCCTATCACGTCTTCCCACCACTCCCCAAGCCTCTGCCAGAGAGGACAAGCCCAACGACAGCAAGCACACACGCACCTCAGTAGTGGCAAGCAGCCAAGAGAAAAGTTCAGGGTAACTTCATATTGTCTTTTCCTTTCCTTGGGTATAATATTCTGTACGTGGAACGCAACCGCATTACTAGTTCTTTTAAAAGACGGAGCTGACAAGGGCTTTTGTATGCCTGTATCCCCCACACTATTAGAAATAAAATTTCGGTATTAAGAGCCGTGTAACTCTCAATTAGCAGCTAATAAAGTAAGCTCTTCTTTATTTAGAAGGGTTATATTTTTCTTAATTCTTCTGTGCCCTACGCATTCGTGGTTTAAGAAAATTGTGCAGGCATACTGACCTTCCTTTAGAATGAGATTTCTGTACAGAAAACACAAATAAAGCATATTTTTTCAGAGATTGAGATGAATGATTGGGAAAGGAATGACTTGGAGAAAACAGGCTTGGGTGGAAGGGAACCGACCAGTGAACCCAGACCCTAGAAGCGCCATAAACATAGGTTTGTAGCAGGCCAATGTTTATTTTCCTTTCTCTATGGCAAGCATTGCTTTTGCCTTTAAGCTTAGTAGGATTGGCAAAAGAAAAGAGTTCATCTGGAAGCATCTCAGGAAGGGAAGAGGAACGTGGTGAATGAATGGTCAGATCGCAAAACCTGGTTATAACTATCTGAGCAGTTCTCGTCAAAAGCTGAAATAATTTTGCGCACCTTCAGCTCACTGACAGTACAAGCTTAAAAACTTTATTTCATGTGCCAAGTTTGTGTCAAAGTGACCTATGCAAAAAAAAAAAAAAAAAAAGTCTAGGTGGGTGTGTGGGGCTTTGGAGTCAGGGAAAAAAAAAACCAACAACCAATTCCTTTAAGACTTATGAAGACTTGATCTGTAAAAATTAACTTGTGTCTCTCCTAGCTTGTGATACTGGGCTCTGGTGGGACGTGCGTCCTGGTGCCAACCGGTCTTCATGTCTCTGCTAGCCGCGGGAGGGCTTGGATCCTCTACACCCAACCCTCCGCTGGCTGTTGAAGGTGTAATTAACTGCGTGGGTGGTAAAATGGCCCAGGGCTCCCCGTTTGCATTTTGTGCAACTGGAACGTACCCTCCTTGTTCGGGTAATGTGGCAAATAAAATCTTAGCAGGGCAGCGGCGAGTGTTGATGAGGAGTTTTGAAATAGCATGAGAATGGGTTTTATTACAGTATATCACTTGCTGAAACTGCAGGGCTGGTGCAAATAATCTATTAAGAGAAGGCTTTTGTGAAGCTCTATGGCTTTTTAAAGAGGTTTATGGCTTGGCTAGCAATCGTCTGCTGTGTGAAAGTCTGGCGGTATGAGTCTTCATGGGGCCACGTTGGCATATGTGCTGCCTTGTGTTGCAACAGGTGCAGAGGTACCTGCAGCTGAAGTGATGGGGCAAGATCCCAATCCTGTTGGAGCTGAGCACCTGCATGGGGGACACTGGCCCAGCCCCAGCTTCCCCAGGGCTGTTACGTGACCCTGCCTCTGGTTTCCTTTGTGTGTGCAATTTCTACCTCCAGCACCCGGGCTTGCACTCTCACACCGGCAGTGAATTGGATGCTTGCACCCTGCTGCGTGATGTGTCAAGCAACTTGTTTGTGTCTCGGATGAGTACTTAGTCTTTTTTTTTTTTTTTTCCTTAACTTAAGGCGCTGCTGTAAGCGAGGTTTGGCACACATGCTGTTTCATGGATGAGGCAGGGGTCCTGGCTGTTGCAACTCTGCTTGTGTTGCAAGGGAGAGCTGATGGGCTCCCTGCTGTGCTCCCAAGAGGCCAGGATTAGACCTTCCTTGAGCTCCCCTGCCTGCCTGCATGACCCGAAATGCAGCCTGAGGTTTAGCGGTCCAAACCTGCTCGCTCTAAAGGGTAAAGCTAAAAGCCAGGTACACATGGGAGGGGATCAGTCCAGTCTAAGGCTCTGCCCTCAGACAAGTTTGTCTGTACTCTTTTGCAGCATCTTCATGGGCTTGGTGATTTCAAGCCTCACTGCATGCAGAGTTTTATCTGCTTTCCATGGGTTGCCTGTGCTCTCACGTCCTTTTTGGAGGAGAGCTCTAGGATAAATATTTTTTTTGTTTGTTTTTTTGAGAAGCACTTTGCAGAAAGCAGCCCCACTGCTCTTTTCCCTGCTGCCCTCCAGGTTTTCAGTTTTCAGTGGGAAGGGAAAAGCACCTCCAGGCTTCCTATGCACATCCCCCTCTTTCTCCTGGGCAAGCAAGGGCAGTGCAAGGAGGACCATCTCCCCATAGCCCAGCAGGTAGAAATTGCCTTTACCTGAGAATACTTTGTGCATGGTAGAAGACCTTGTTGGATGTCTCCTATGGCCTTAGAGGAGGAGCTTGTATGTGGGTCCTGGTGCGCAAGGATGCTTCTGCCTGATTAAATGATGTGTCAAGTGGGCAGTCCTGATCCCAGCTGCTGCTTTCATTAGACCGGTGTGGGACGGGGGAGTATGGTACTGTCTCTTTAATGGGGTGATTTGATGTCGGTAGTTAGGCGCTCATGTTTGGTTTTAGTCTGTAGTGAACTATATGCTCCTTTAACTTTTGCAATGCGTATTTACATTTTACTCTGTGCAAAGCCCTTGCACATGAAGCATCTTTCAGTCCCATGTCTAATGAACTTGTTGATTGGGAGGTATCGCTGTTGCTGCTAACAGTTAACCAAGGCGAGACCTGTGTTTTGCTGGAGGACGTCTTGGGTTGGTCCAGGTGGTAATCTGAGCTTGATGCCCTGCAGCTCAGTTTGGGACAACCCCTTCCAGAGCTGATGTTTGCCGTTCTCCAAGAGGTCTTTCTTGGGTGGACTTGGAGGTCTGATGGGAGTCTTCACATAGCTGTGCCCTCCGCCAGTAGCTCTCAGTTTGTATTTGTATAAAGATTATGCACCGAGGTCCTGATCCAAACCCCTTGAAGTTGATGAAAATCTTTCTGCTGGCTTTAATGGGCTTTGCTCCAGCTCTGCAAGTGCAGAGAGTTCAATGAAATCAGAACTCAGAACCTGCAAAAATGCATGGGTGAGATGCAGAAAGGCTGAAATTAGCCCCAGACAAAAAAGGAGGGGACAAGAAAACCCCCAAACCCAACAAAATGTGACACAGGTGCTTTTCTGAAACTTTCTCTTCTGTTTATTTCAAATTGCTGTAAGAATGAGGTTTCAGTATTACAGGGCTTTTCATGGAGGCAAAGCTTGCTCTGAACAATTAATTTTCAAGTGATCTATTTCAATTTGCTTGTGATCACTGGGAAGGGAGGATATTCAGCTTAAAGCAGCCAGCTTGCGTGGAATTCACAATGATGAGAAATATTCTGGAGCTGGGAGTAAGAGTGCCATGCTGTACCGCAACCTTCTGCGTGAGCTGGATGTTGTCTTTCCTAGTCTAGATCCTCCCTGCAGCTGGAATTACTAATAAACATGGGGCTAGGTAGGATAGGGCTAGATCTCTGTGCAGTGGAAGGATGGGCATCTGTAGTAATTTTATTGAGGTTGAGGAATGCTCTGGATTTACTGTGAAATGACCAAAATCCAGCCTGTAATGACATTCACCCGTAGACCTGAGAATATTCCGCAAAAATGCCAAAAGCATCACTAAAGCTTATGTTTCTGTGGAGGATACCACAGCATGAGAGGGGAGGGATGTGAATTATTGCAAGGTCCTGGGTTAGGTCTGAACGTCCCAAATCTGATTTAGCTCCGTGCGTGCTTGCCCGACTCCCTCCCATCGCTACCGGGCTGAGCAAGTGCCGACAAACCCTGCCTGCCACCGCTGCCAAGCTTCTCCGGCTCTCTTCACCAGTTTGCCCAAGTGCTCAGGTGATAAGATTTGTCCTGCCCTGTTTTTACAAAGGGATTTGGTGATTGCAAAACATGTCACATTATTGACTGGAAGTTGTTACCATCTGGTGGCTGTTTAGATGGTCTGGTACTAATGAGTAGGTAATCTCAGTCGAGTTTCTAGGGGACAGCTGTCCTCTCTCGCTTTCTTCCTCACAATCATACACATCATCATTGTACCGGACACTAATTGGCATTCTTATTTGCAAAGATGAGTTAGGAACGGTCATGGAAGCACTTTCCACAAGAAATGGTTTGTGGTGTGTAGACAGGGAAATAGGATGAAAACTGCCTTTCCAGCAGCTGCATTTTTTTTATGTACAGAGAGGATTTCAGGTTTCTAGCAATGTTATACAAGCCTTGAATGCTCTCTAAAGAAGGAATCAAAGGATGTGAGCAATTGTAGATGAAGTAAGACAAAAAAAACCACACCGCTAGCCCCTTGGCTTATTTCCTAACCCTCCCACAAGTCAATAGGTGCCTGCTCCGAAGTGCCTTGTCTTGTAAATGCATGCCCAGAAAATGCAACTTAAAAAAAAAAAAAAAGTCTAGTACATATTCAGAGTTGTGATCAGGTGGAAGCTGTTCAGAGGCACATAATGGTTGCTGTGTTCATGGTTGTTACGGGTTTGATGGTATTCAAAATGTTATTCAAAATCATGTAAAGTTGGGTTCTGCGCCTGGAGACATGGAGATGGGGAGATTGGTGCTGTAGGGGATGTTCCCATGGAGGGTAGGGCGGTGGGAAGAGTGTTGGAAGCTATGCAGGGTAGCAAACCCTGCTCAAATGCAGCCTGAGAAGTGTCGTGGTCTCCTGCTGCGCAGGGGAAAGTGTGAGCACAGATCAGTCACCTCTCACCGCTGCTTCTGCACCCCTTTACCACCTGCCCTCTCCCTGTGGTCCCCACCCACCCGCTCACAGGAGTCATCGTGGCCCCGTGCAAGCCCTGCGTTTGGGTGGAGGGTCTTCCACCCCTGTGGAGGTCTCCAAGGGACATGTTTGCTGGAAACCGTGACATGCCTTGAGGACAGAGATGACTAAAGCTTGTTCGCAGCAGAGCACATGCTGTGCTCTGGTGGAGTCGAGCTCCCTCGCAGACCTCAACTTCTAAAGGCAGAGCCTGGGCTCTCTCCTTTAGCCGTACCACGTCTCCAAGCACAGCTGCTGTCTGAGGCCTCCAGTAGTTTGCGTCTGGCTTGGACTCCCTTGCCGGCAAGTAATTCGTGGTTGCAGGTGGTTATTTACTTGTATGTGGTTCCTCCTAGCTCCCTCCTTACCTCAACCCATCTGTACTGGCTTCAGGCTTTTCTTAAATCGGAGAGGAGTGGTGGCGATGTGGTGTTGAGGGTGCTTATGTCAAGTTCAGGCCAACAAGCGTGGTACCTCAGCCTGTTGGAAATTACTCGTGGTAGCTGGCTATTGGTGCATCCGCTGTGCTTTCCTCACCTAACAGCAAAATACGACATTAAATACAATCATAATGACTGTCCAAAGACACTTTTGGGGGACAAAAAGTACAATTTAAAAGTGTTCTTTTGTTCAGTTGTGGAGCAGGTTGGGGGGTTGAGGCCGAAGAGGAAGGTAGGCTTCATCTTCATCATCGAGCCATATGTTTTATGAACGCAATGTCTTGATCCATTAGGTGTTCTGTGGAGGCGCAGTGTAAAGGCATCCGCCTTGGCCACAGATGTGCACGTGGAGCAGCAGCACTGAATCACCTGTCATTCTGTACGGCTGGGGTGAAAGGGGACGCTATTTACATAAATTATTGGAGAGCAGTAAATATTATTTCATGATATCACATCAAGATTAACTTAATCAAACTTGATATTAAGAGGCAGAATGATTTGCTTTTAGTCAAAGACACAATTAAAGAAGGTGCTTGAGGGTAAAGGAGAGTGCCTACTTAGGAAGATTTTTATCACACAATGGGTGATGGGTTGGGAAGCTTATAACCAGGATCTTAACTCCTTTGTGGATTTTGCAGCTACAGCCCTCCTAATTTTAGCAGCTGTTGCGGTTTCAGGAAGGATAGCACAAACAATGCAGTGGGTTTTTGGGGGGTGTGTGTGTGGGGGGGGTGTTTGGTGTTTTTTTCTTGTTGTCCCCCTGTTCCACCCCCCCGAGGAGTGGAGCTTTAGCTTGAAGGGAGAGGTCTCTTAATCTTTTAAACACCTATTTCTCATCTCGAGGATTTCTGGAATTGGTGCAAAGATTGTCTCAGCAAAATTCATCCCAAGGTAAAGGCAAAACTATTAACACTTCCCAAATGGACTGCGAGTCTGCCTGGCCTCAGTAATGCTGCAGGTGAAGACTGTGCCTTTTGCCGCCGGGAGTCTGTAGAGGGTTAATGTCATTTTAACCTTTTCACTGCCACTTTTTCTCTTGGCCGGTAGATCCATGTCTGTTGAAGAAAGTAACGTTACTTATTTGATAGGAATGGGTTCACTTACTATTTAGGCAACTGGAGGTCGATGCCTGGAGTTTCCCAATGTATCCATAGCATATGAAGCATTTGTAGCTGTTGCCCATGCTTTAAGTGAGAGTTCAGTGTGTATTAGTTCACTGAGAGATCAGATCCCTTGTTTATTTGTTTGTTTATTGCATCTTGAGTTGGCTGTAGGGCAATTACTCTTACACAACTTCTTAAATACTTTTTTAGGTATTTTTGTAGAAAAGTAAAAGCTGGCCCATTCGGGCACTCCCTAGGTAAGTCCCTGCTCCCTTTCCTTTCTGAGGAAGACCGAGCTTTCCCTTACTCTCCTTGTATATTTATTTTTTAATAAAAAAACACATTATCAGTTGGGGGTGGAGCTTAAATTGAAAAATCTGTGACAAGTCTGAACTGTGCCCTCTCTTTGTGCAAAGCGCGTCTTCCTCTGTTCCCAACTGGAAGAGCTGGGAAAGGTTAAAGATGTGCTCAGCGCATTCCAGGATTAGGCCCATTGTTTAAGTAATAACACTCAATCTCACCAGCCTGTGTTTACCACAAAGTCTTTATTTTTATTTTCCATCCAGTCTTTCCACATGAATGATGTAAAAGCTTTGTTTTTCTATAGCTCTTTCCCTGTCCTTGCCTTCCTGGTGTTTTCATAACCCACTGTGCAGGGTTTTGTGTCTCCTTTCCCTGGGGTTTCAGGTGGCTGAGAGCAGAATTTGGCCCAGGGTATTAGTAAACTACTTAAATAAATAAATATATATATTAAAAAATCTGTAGCTTAATTGCTATCGTGTTTGGTTGGTTGAAGTGATGCATAGCATTGGTTCTTCAGCAACCACCTGTGGGATGCTCGGGCATTGTCAATATATCTATTCCTTGTTTCAATGCCTGAGTAATACAAGCATCTGCTGCCACTCGGCAAGTGATGCTCTATTGACCATTTCTGACAACTCCCACCTGTTCATGTTTGCATAAGCAAGTTTGAAATGCCCAGCCATGGAAAGAACAGCCCCAGCACTGCTTTGTAGCCAAGGCTTTTCCCTCTTCAGCTGCTTTGGGTACCTGTTGATCACTAATTTGCAGTGAGGACAACACCTTCTTTTATGGGCTGGTCACCTTTTGGGTGTTAAACAAAAATTGAAGTCCAACTTTGCCAGGCCTAATTACTGTAGGATTGCCTTCTATTTTTTTTAAATAGCTACAGATACTCACATCCTTTTTCCCCGTCTTACAGACAGATGCTTGTAGGTAGGGAGTTATTAGATCTTCCTGTAATGATATTCAAGCTGCAATACAGTTCGGATAGTAAGGAGCTGGTGGTGAAACGGAGACTGGTGATGTCCATATGGCCTTGGCCAGGGAGTCCACCAACATCCCCTTGGAGGCTGAGAGCCCAGGTGAATGAAGAGTGCCTTGCGTGCAGCTATTAAAACACAGTGTACTTGCTGTATCTTGTTTCCCCCAGTCTTCATTATTTAAACTGCTCTACACTGGGGAGAAATAATCTCTTCTGTAGCAAAGACAAGGGAAAATCATTCTGGCACTCCTTGCTCCTGAGCCCTCCTCTCTGCCAATGCAGTGCCTGCCAGGCCGGCGGCTGTGTGAGACTCTCCCCTGAGGACAGGTCTGCAGCGTGCAGCGGGGATAGAGCCCGGACCCTTGCTTCGGGGGGGTCCTTCCCTGGCAGAGCCTGTGCACTCCCCTCAGTGGTTGTACATCCTTGCCTCGCCTGGCAAGCTATTTAGGCTTGTCTGCTAGTGTTTTAATGTTGCACTAACACTGGTTTTATATTTCTAGGGCATTCTTTAGTCCCGTAATTTTCTGATTTGGTACTGTATGTCCCGTATTCCCTGTACTTAGCAAGTAAACCTGTGGCAGAAATGAAATTTTCCATATGTAGCTTCCTCTTTCCTACTGCTTTGGGAGACCTTTGCTATCTCGGCTGCTTGAGCTGTGCCAAAACCCATGCAGCCTCTGGAAGTGCCCGTTTCTGCCAGGTAGCTGAAGGGGGAGCGGGGTGACACCCACGTTTTCCTTACTGAAGCTGACTTTTTTGGGTCCTCTCCAGCATTTGGTTGTACTTGCTTTGCTCAGCCAACTGCTGCCGGTGGCAAGAGAGACGTGATTAGGGCTCAGCTTATGTTGAAGGAGAAGTGGGTGAGCCAGTGGCCTGATAGCAGGGTTGGAGGTGGTTTAATTATTACCTGATAAATGCAAAATGGTAATCCATCTTGCATTATATTCTCTTTTTATCATGAGTAGCCTTAGCAGTAGCTTTAGCAGTGTCAAATACCTGATTTGTCATGGAAGGAAAAAAGAGGCAGTCAGTTGTTTCCTTTGCATCTTAATGCTTTTGGGCTCAGGAACATCTGAGTAACTATTTTAATGAGAAGACTTCTGGTGAAACACAGGTAAGATCTTAAAGACTTTAATTGCTCCCATGAGAAGTCAGGCCAGGTTAAATAACAGCTCTCAGCTCGTGCAGTGGGGTGCAGAGCCGGGGGACACCTCCTCCGGGGACAGCTGGGGAAGCAGGTAGAGAAATGAGTTGCAATGGGCATTGCTGGTGCAATATGACTTACTATTTCTGCTTTGGGATCACCATGATAAGTATTTTGTGGAGGCCCCAGTCAACAAGATGAGCGTGGGCATAGTAAGGTCTCAACCCAGGGAAAAGTCAAGCGGTGCAAATTGAAGCACTTTGCCTCTGACTCAGCTTGCTTAAACAGAGCTTACCTGCGGGTAAGGCATTTGTTGGAGACTTGGGCTTAATCCTTGGGTTTAGTCAAGGTTTTGTGACATCTGGAAGTTTTAATCCAAGGCCCAAACCCAGGGATATAGCTTATTCCATGAGAGGATTGTACAGATAAATTCATTAATGTTTGCGGAATACTTAGCAGCCACTTAAGCATATCAATAAGTTTAGAGTGTTATTACTGTATGGACTTTGATTAAATCCCTTCGTGTCAGATCTCCTCTTAAACATTTTCATCAAAAGCTTGTGCCTTTTTTGGAATTTTTTGTTTTGTTTTTGTTTTGTTTGTTCAATGTTGCTTTCAATCCAAAGTTTGCAAAATCTGAGCCACCCCTCTAGCTGCTTGGAAATGTTCAAAGCTTTTCCAGGCTTATTTCTTTAGTGAATAATATCGTGAATTGCAAATGCGAGCTGTAGAGAGTTTTAGCAAATCTTAGTTTTGCCTTTGGCAGCTCTGTAGGTTTTTGAGCACCCAGCCCTGGTGAGCTCCGATTCAGCCTGCTCCCTACAGGGATGTGGGAACGATCTGGTGGGGTTTTTAAAGGCAAGAGTAGAGCAAACCCAAGTGAAAATGATTCTGTTGCTTTGCCTATGACTAGGCTGAAACTGGGAAGTGCTTGCTCGATGCTAAGGACAGATGAACGTTAAGAATTTGATGTAATCCTAGACCTCAGGCGTGAAACTCAGCTTGACCTTTCCTGTCGGGTGCTTTTTTGCAATCCTACTGGACATTTAGCAACGAGAAAGGAAGCGGAGGAAGGATATCGGTTCAACCATATGTCAATGCTGGGACGTAAAGTGACAGGCAGAGGAAGGGCTGAGATGTACATGGAGTCGCTGGTTAAAATAAGAACCTTTATAGAGGGGAACTGGGGGGCTCGGGGGACCGATCCGCTTGCTGGAGGTCACCAGTTCAAATCCCGTTTATGGAAGTAGTGACCAAAATATATTGTTGTGCCATAGCTGATCTGCTTCCTACGGCCGATGGGCTTCGCTCTCCTGTGGTGCTCCCCAGCCTGATGACTGGTCATAAAAGCCTTCACCACAACTGGTCCCTGTGGGCAGATTAACGGAGGGGCTGATGACTCTGCTGTGGGCGTGAGAGGTGTCTCATTCCTAAAAGCTAGCTCCTTAGGGAAGGTCAGGAGCCCGTAGCAGGCCTTCTTCCTAAAACAGAAATAGGGATTTTGAGCTCCAAGATTCGCGCCCCTCCACACCCCTCCCCCCCCCCCCCCGAGTTTGCTCTGAAAGAGCAATAACTTGTCACAAAGTTTGTTAAGCTTTTAAACGAAATGCTTCTGGTCTTTCATGATGCTGCCATCACCTCCAGGGACAAGGCTGCATTCCAAAGCCACGCACTCAGGAGGTGGGAACCAGGTGCCTAAAGCAAGATGGGCATGCCTTTAAAAGTTCTTGAGCACATTCACTTGCTAGTGAATGTCAGTGTCTAATAGCAGCCTGCTTGGATGATTTTGGCAAAAACTCACACTAGCGAGATTACAGCTTTCTACGGGCTTTGCGTGAGCGTGGGGCGAGAAGCAGAGCTGAACCCATGGGAAGCTGTCTTCTGGGGCGGGCGGTGTGTGCGTGCTGCAGCGGGTGGCCCTGGCCGAGGGAGCGATTTGCCCAGGGAGGACTCCAGGACTTGTAATTTTGCTGCATGGGATAGTGAGTGTGCAGGCTGGCGCTGGGGGCTGTGCAGGCGAATTGGAGATCTGACCCAAAACAGCGCTGGAATGATGCTGGGGTTGTTCCTGATGAAGTTGGAGGCAGTTCTCACCCCTGTATCTCAGAGAGAGCTGCAGTTTGGTTTCTTGTTGGACTTTCCCAGCAAAACCCAAGGCACAGAGCTGGGGCTGCTCCGAGTGCTTTCAACTAACAAGCTGCTGCTGGCTGGCCTCAGCGTAACGCAGCCTGCCCGAACGCTGCTGCGGGAGCCAGTACTGGGGCAGGGGACAGCAGGGGATGGAGCTGGACCGCGGCAGCCTCCCCTGCCAGAAGATGCTGGGAGAGGTGGACGTCACGATTGGACAGATTCACAGTGCAAAAAAAAAAAAAAAAAATTTTTTTTTCTTGCCAGAAATCAGAGCCTCTGGCTCTGGGATCATTTACTTCAGACTCGTGCTAACTTTAGAGTCTAACTTTCATGGCTCTGGCACTGAGCTTGAGCTAGCAAAATGCACCAACAGCGTGACATTAATTCTCTTTCAGCAGCGTTAGAAGCATGTCTGAAAATAGATGCCAATTTAAAAATAATATTTCAGGGCTTTCTCAGTGCCAAATCAGACCTTTGGCCATTTATAGTATCTGTCTTTCTGGCAGAGACTGGCTTCTGATGCTTCATATCAAGATCTGGTGTTCAGTCAAGTTGGATAAAAGGAAATGTATTGTTTAAATGGAGGCAGAAAGATTTAAAAAAAACAAACTCCAAACTCTTCCAGACTACAGTTCTCCCTCATCCTGCAAGAAAATACAACATCAGAGATGGTCCTGCAGATCTTTGCCAGTGAATAGTTATTGCCCATCTAAAGGGAACTGCTTCTATTGAATAAAGCTAATACAAATGTGTAAAAGCTCGTAAGTTCATATCTGGAAATTTGTAAACCAGAAGCAGCTTGATTTGCAAGGAAAACATTAAGTTTTCAGTCATTTGTAAGGGAACTTTATTACAACTTTATTTCAGTTGGTTTAGTAGCTGCCTGCAGTTTTCTGGGAGGCTGGTTGCAGCGGGAGATCCTACAGCAGCTTTTTTTTTTTTCTCAACATCTCAAGATTGCAGCTCCACCTGGCATTTCTTGCCTTCACCGGTAGGGCAGATCTGTTGATCTCATCTCCCTTGATTAATTTTTGGGCAGGTGTACACATCTGCTCACAAGGATCCCCCTTCCACGCTGCCAGCCCAGTGGTGCAAGCAGAGCCCAGTGTGCTCAGCATCTCCGAGACATTCCTTTCTTCAAGATGCTTAGTACTTGGGAAGATGTCCTTGAATATCTTCTTTCAAAAGTGCTTTCCTTTTCAGACTTTAAATTAATGCAACATATAATACTTTATATTACGTTTCAGTGTACAATAATGACATGAAAGTGGGATCTCTGGACAGAAGTGTGTGATGGGATAGAAGGTAATTTGCAAGCATTAATTTTCGTTACGTGAGGGTGAGAAGTTGTTGCCAGCACCACTTGAGAGAAAGGAAACTGAGGAATGGAGGAGCAAAACGATGAGTCTAAGATCTTGAGATGCTGCCAAAAATGAGACCAAGTTTTCTCAGTAACTGGCCTGAATCTGGGGAACCGACCTCTATAGGAACTAGGTGTCAAGATCAGCCTTTCCAGCTTCTGCAAGTGAAAACTCTGTTTCTCTGAAATTAAATCACATCCCTGGTGGATGGGGGTGTTAATGTGCATGCACCCCCTAAGCAAAGCACCCCCGCTCTGGGGAGCGCCCCCCAAAGCCGCTGCTGTGCGTGGTGCCTGCTGAGCCGTGGGAAGGCTCCCGGGGGCTGCGGTCAGCCCCCCGTGGGGGCAGGAGCAGAAGAGGGCAGGACCCAGCAGTTCCTTCTTCTGACCACCGTGCCACAAACGAGACAAGGCAGGCACTCTCCCTTCCCAAATTTTCTCTTTCTAAATACAGGTTGGAGTCACGTGGGAATTTTTTTTTTTTAAACCACCAGCAGAAGTATGAAGTATCATATATATATATATATTTATATTTGCTCACAGTCGTTCGCTTGCCCAAGAAAGGGAAAGATGGATCATGCGGGTTCTTGGTCTGGATGCAAGGAGCTTGCTCGTTGTTAAAAGCAATATTGATCTGTAAAGAGGGGACTTTTGGGTGTTGTCTCTCAAGACAGTTTCATTCTGAATCAAATTTTACTGAAACGGTGAAGTTCTGGGCTTGCAACAAATGGGGGTTGTGTGGGTCTCCCTGCAGCAGATCCCTGCTTGGGCATACCAACTGCATTTTGAGGCTTTTAAGGAAAAAAAAAACCTGTTCATCTGATGCTACTGCTGTAATTTGAACAGAGGTGGCTTCACCCGATAAAGTCAGCTGGGGACATGCTTTGGTTGCTTGTCGCATCCTCCCTCCTTCCCCTGCAGCCAGTGCCAGCGCATCTTGGGGGGGAAAAAAGGGGACCAGCCTTGGTGGTGGTGGGGTTTGTTTGTCAGAAGGCATGCTCATTTTTCCAAATACCTCTGCTCTGCTTTTTCCAAGCTTTTGGGATTTTGGGCCAGCTCTGGCCATTGATTCATGTCTGTAACAGCTTTTCTCCAGGTAGGCAGGGGCTGTTTGTAGAGACCCAGGGGCTGTATCCCCAGCTGGAGCGAGCCAGCACGGCACTGTAGAGCTGGGCTTGCTTATACCTCCTAAATAACATCCCTAACCCATGGAGTTTTAAACCAAGTGGATAAAACTTCCCAGTGTGTCTTGACCGTCCCGGGGGCTGAATCACTGAGGTCTCTTGCACGTGTGGTTTGAGTAACTGCGTGGATGTGCCCGCATGGGTCTTGTCCCCAAGTAGATGGCAGAAACAGGGAGAGCAATAATGACCCAGCCTCACAGAAGCCAGCTATTTGAATAAGCTATTTAAGTCAAAACCAGTTATTTTCTCTGCCTGAAATGATTCCTTTAGCCGGTGCATAAATACCAATCACTTTCCAAACCTTGGGGGCTGTCCGGTGCAGCTGGGTGATCCCCGGGGTATTATCCACATCATGCAGCACCATTAAGCATCACGCCGTCGTGTGGCAGCCTGAGTGCTTCAAGAGAGGAGAGGAGCCCCTGGCTGGCTGGCGCGCTCCCCATATAATCATAAGCCGCCAAACCTGCGTTCCTCTGAAAGCAAGAAAAATAGCCCCACTGCCTTTTTCTTTTTTTATTACACTTTTACACAAATTAATGTAATTTTCTTTTATAACAGTACTTGCTGTTGGGCTCAATTTGATGCAGCAGGCATTTCATAAGAAACTCGGCGCCGACAGCATCCCTGTGGAAAGGATGCTGGAAAGAGTCAGGGGGGACTACGGAGGCATGGGAACACGCATGGACCTATCGGTGCCTGCTACTGGCACCCTCCTGCGCTGCCACACTTGGTCTCCTAGGTATTGCAGTGTTGCTTCTGCAGATCGTCAGTGCCTGGATGATGACTTTCTGCACTGGGGTCTCGGGTGCTCGAGCTTCACTGGTGCTCAGTGCAGAGCCGCTTCAGGCAGGGGATGCTGGAAGCGGCGTGGGGACTGAGAGAGCGTTGGCACCGGCTGTATCCTGCTTGCTGGCGGGAGGTGTGAGTGATGCTGCTCCTCCTCAAGCCTTTTGAGCTGCTGTACCCTTGTTGAGACATGACAAGGTTATGTCAGTGTGGTCTGGGGATCTATTGATCACCGCTGGGGAAGGTTTGTGCGGGAGGCTGGGAATTTGTTGCTTTGCTTGAGCTGGGTTAACTCATCCTGCCCCATTGTGGGATGCTCGGGCACCCTGAGTGATGCTGTCTGCTGAACTCGGGCATTTCTAAGACAGCTCCTTTCCATGCTGCATCTGAAGGCTGTCAGACAGGGTGTGATTAGCTATACCAACCCTCAGGTGCTGGCACTGGTGACTGCTGTAGGAAGGCTTGTGAGCTGGGAAGGGGCTGGCATCTCCTGGATCCTTTCTCTTTCCATGTAAGCCCACAGCAGTTGGAGCCCATGGAGGCTGGCCAGAAAGGCTGCTTGCTGTACGGGGACAGGGGAGGCCATGGTTATCCTGACATCCCGTCAGTGGAAATGTCCATGGAGTGCCTTTTTTTTTTCTTTTTTTTTTCCCCGCAGTTCATGCCTGAGGCCACCAGCTTGCCCTTGGCTGGGGAAGCCATACATAAAAAGATGCTGGAAGGTCCTTAGCAGGAAAAACATGTTTTCGTTGACTCTTTTTGTGCTTGGAAATGTCCTAAGGATTAGGAGCAGAATTTTCAGGAGATGGAGAAACGATGTAGTTCTTGTGGCAAACCAGGTGTGCATGAATCAAAAAACCCCAAAACAATAATATTAAAAAAAACCCCAAACCAAAAAACCCCTCCAAAAAACCCACAAAAATGAAACAAACAAAAAAACCACTCAAAAAAACCCAACGACTTTTTGATGTAAATCCTATGAATCCTGGTGCTGGAGCCTTGGGAAAGTAGTGTTTTGAATTTGGAGTGCAGTGAAATGCTGTGTGTGGATCTCCATCACCCCTTGTCCTGCTACTGATGGACTTTTTGGGACCTTGGAGCTTTTTTGGTAGCTGATGGGATTTACAGCCTCGCCTGCCAGAGAGCTGTCCGGTTCACAGGGCTGGGAAGGGGCACAGCTGCTGCCTCCCGAAAGACTCTGAGCCAGGCAACGGGTGTCACCACGGCCAGCACAAGTCACTGTAGGTGATGCTGGAGCCGGGAATAAATCATGGAGTGTGTGAAGGGAGGAAAGTGGCACACAAAAATCAAGGTAGTGGATGCGACGGGGTAGGGTGGGGGGGGAGAAGAACAAATCTTGCAGTCGTGATTCCCCAGCCTCTTCCTGAACCTTGGCTCTTCATTCCCTGCTACCCTAAAGGCTCATTTGCGGAGATGGATGGGCTCGCTCTGCTCCGCCACAAGCACCAACGTGCCCAAGCGCGGCGGTCCCCAGCCCAGGCGCTGACAGTGCTGCCCCTTGCCGTGCCACTCCGGGGCCCCCCTTCATGGCTTTGAGGGGCAGTTGTGCCTCGGCAAAGAGGACAAACTGTACCTGGGCTGCATATCGCAATGGGCAGCGCTTGGCTCTGCTGCTGCCTGAGCCCTGGCCCCCAAGCCCCAGAGCTCCCCTTCAAGGCTGAGCCGGTGATGGGTCAGCGTGAGCCTGCTCTGCGTCCTGCTGCTGCTTGCAGCCTCACTGGAGAGGGTCAGAAAGGCCTTCATTGCTCTTTCTCTCACCTTTAACTTTTTCTGGATCCATTTTGAGGCTAAAAAAGCAATTGTGGGGATGCTGCCACACAGCTGTTGTGTTTTGCCTGTGTGCTCGGACACTGCCTGGTATTTTTTTTCCTTGATTTCACTGCTGCGTTCAAAATAAACTCCTTTCAAAGGCATATAGATGGTGCCAGAGAATTTGGGTTTAATAGCACCCTACTGCAATACTCTGCAAAGGTGCGTCCAGTAGGGATGCTGATGCTGAGCCCCCCCTCTCCTGTCCTGGGGAGGATGATGAAGGGGGAAGCAGGAGCAGACTGGTAGGTAGTTACACACATTCCCCCGGGACATTCCCTATCCTGAGCAGCACCTTGGTGCTAGTGAGACTGGGAAACGGGGCTGCTCCAGAGGTCAGGGGAGGGACCTCTGAGTTTGAACCTCTGTGTATTTTTATTTATATGTGTTTAAAGAAAACACCCTATAAAATCTCATCCTCTGCCCAGAGGCTTTATAAGATGCCCAAAGCGGGCGTGCTTAATGACCTTTGAATTTTTTTTTTTTTTTTTTTTAAAACCCAGACCCTGGGCTCGTCTGTTTCAAGGAGTTTCACTTCCACCTCTCCTCTTTCGTTTCCCCTTTACCTCCCCGCTCGGTGCTTTTCCTGGCCGCCCTGGCCAGCGCCCTGTTTAGGGCCTGGCCGGGTTCACCAGAGCCCCATCACCGGCTCGGAGCGGTGCTGAGGGCGTTGCAAAGGAGCTCAGCCTTAACAACTCCAGCCCTGGCGAGGTGCAAACCCACCCGACAAAGGGATTAAAGTATTTAACGGCAGAATATCAGTGCTCACCCTGCAAAATATTTTACTTTTTACTAGTCTGTATTTGAAAAAAAACCTTCTGTTTTTGTTTTGGGGTATTACAATAGGCCAGGGATGTTCTCACGGTTACATGTGTATATTTTCCCAGCTGTTTTAACCAGAAAAATCACAGTGCTTTTGGAAGCTTGGAAATATACTGTTGAAAAAGCTTTGTAAAACTGTGGTGTTATGTAGCAAAATGGAAACCCAAAACATCATAAGCTTTGCTTACTAGTTGAAATTCACTGGGTGGTTGGTTTCCCCCCTCTAAATCTTGCAGAAATTAATTTAGGAACTCTTAGTGTCTTTGTACATACCAGCTCCTCTATTTACTCAATGCAGAGTTTTTGAAAGTGTTTTTTTGTGAATGAATGAGGAATTAAAATCTCTCACTGGTGTGTGTGTGTGTGTAAAATAGGAATTACTATTTTGCTTTTAATATATCTGCATAAGGAGAGAAGGCAGATATGTCTGGCAGGAAAAAAAAAGCTTTCTACTTTCTGGTCTTAATCACTGTATTTCTCATTCTAATGTGTGATTGTAGGACTTGGGAAGAAAAAACCCAAACCTGTTAAATAACCTTTCCATATCTGTACTATAGCATAAATAGTGTGTTTGGTGTATTGTGTAGGGATGAGTTGTCGAGAGCCTTGGGTTAAAACAGAACAGCAGACCGAAAACTGGGCAGTGCATAAAAGCAAATCCAGCACCCAAACAAAAATAAAGAAAAAACATGGGAAGGTAAAACCCTATAGCAGGGAGGAAAAACAAAAGCGATTAGTTAAAGTCCTGCCTTGCCACTGCTTGCCTTGCAAAGAGGGAGGCTGATTTAAAGGAGGAGGGGAAAAAAAAAAAAATCGGTGGATTAATGTGAACTTTAATACTGAAGCAGTGTGTGTTTACTGCTGGTGACCACAAGACATAAATCTTGCGAGCACAATGTACAATGCAAGGCAGCCCCCAGGTTTTTTTTCTTTTTTTTTTTTTTTTCCAGCCTCAATTTGTGTGCAAGTGTGTGTTAAGTGCCGTTGAAAAATAGTGACCTTTAATAAAGGATCGTATCCTGAGACTATTTTCCCAGACACACAGTGACCTTTCAAACCAGACTGGGGTGAGGGGGTGTGGGGTTTGGACTTTGAACCGGCCAGTTCCCGCTGCGTGCCTCTGTTTGCCAGGCTACTTTTTATTGTGTGGCCGGGGAGCGCTGGCTATGCAAAGCAGGCTGAGCTGCCAGCCTCAACCTTTGCAAATCAATTTGTCTGCACCCGAGTGAAAGATGCTGCGGCGGGGACAGACTGCATCGCTTTGTGCCACCGGTGCTTGTGGCACTCCCAGTGAGCCCCCCCCAAAAAAACCACCATGGACTTCGATTTTTATTTTATCTTATTTTTTACACTTTTCTTTTTTTTTAATTTAGTTTGTTTTCTTGTCCTGTAACCCTAGAGGGATGGGCATGGGAAAAAGGGGGTTCCTGTGCCCGGCAGCTGCAGCCATCCCCCAAACCCACGGGGGCACCCCGACTGAGAGGGCAGCACGGGGAGACCTCTCCAACTTTCCATCTCACTTGAAGAGAAAACCCCAACCCATCACACACACAGCATCCTCTACATAAATGCAAACGCTTCCTAAGGGTTAAGGTTATTGATTTCCCTGGGCTGCCCAGGCTCTACATTAATCAGTACCTAAAAATGCCAGGAAAAGACAGAGAAACGCAATTACTTCAGGTCCTCTAAATTCCAGCTTCTCCAGGTGGCCCCTCCCAAAGAAATGGAAATCCCGCGCTTTTCGTAAAGTTCGATTGATTCCTGCGTAAGCAATTAATCACTCTCATACTCTGCAAAAGTGGGGGCCCAAAGGATGAGGGTCCCTCCACGGGGAGTCCTCAAGACCCCACTGGGATGTCACCAGTGCTCTCCTCCCTTCTTCCCTGATCTCCTTCTCTGTCCTCCTTGAGCTGACCTGTGAAATCGATGGCTGGTCTCCTTTTGCATTTCTCCTCGAGGCTCTTGCTCATCAAATTCATTTTGCTCTTGGTTTCTGTGTGTCTTGTGAGCTTTCATTATTAGAGCAGTACCAAGGAGCCAGGTGTGCTCACAAAAGTTTTGTACTCTTGCATTCCATGTTGTTTTACTCTTCCCTGGATGCTCTTGGGGGTCGTGGTTTGCCTTGCTGCTTGTGCCTATGGAGTCACTGCTTGCCACAGAGAGCAGGTTGCCAATGGGCATTCTCGCTCCATCTGGGCTTTGACACCAAGCTTTGGGGTTTTCCTTTATTTTGTAATTATTACTCACATGTTGCTTTCACTCCTATTTCCTGGAGCATTAGGTTAACACCCTTTCCAGCTGGCACCAAGGCAAGTGCTCTAGGATCCTGAGCACATGGAGAAACCACCACGGAGTAGGCAGGGGTGAGAGGATGGATCACATCGTTCCCCTATGATAGCTGCCTCTATAGGAGCTCTTACCCTGAGGGCAAGATGGGGCAGCTTAGTCCTTACCCCAGGGCTGGTGGGAACAAGCAGTCACCCTTGTGCCGTGCTGGTAGGGCGGCTGCAGGGCTGCAACCATGCCTCCTGGGAAGGGGAGAGGAGCAGGGGTCTGGATTACTTTAAAGTTTAAAGAGTTTGTGTTTTAGAAAGACCATAAAAATGAAAGAAGGGGAAAGAATGCACTATGATCGAGATAGCAAGTGATTATGGTCTGGATAGAGATTTCCACGGTGGCAGGGTCAAGGTGAGGATGGGCTTTGCCAGTAATCTGGAGGTGGCAACAGGTGGATTTATGGACATCGGCGACAGGAGAGGGAAAGCAAGCTTGAGTGTCAAGGATGGCTCCAAGGTTTCTGGCCTTGGGAGAAGGTTGGAGTCAAGGAGAATGCCAACAGAGCCAAAAGCACAGAGCATGTCATATTTATTTTCAGTAATTGTAAAAAATACAGGTTGGGGGGAAAGGCTGGTTTGCTGCAATACCAAAGTGGAGGGAGTTTACAAGTAGCAATAGAATGTAATGGGTTGTGGAGAACCACAGAGGGCTGTAAGTATGTCGTATGAAGAATTATCGAGATGTACAGAATCTGAATACTTCATCTAGGTCAGGCTTATTATGAAAGTTTTAGTAGGTGAGCTGGAGACGGGATGCCAGTTACCCACTGACATGCCTTGTGTGTTTGCTGGGCAGCACAGTCTCCGCTCGTGGGCTGCCCTTGGCAGGAGGGACCGCAAGCTGTGGCTGATGCACTGCTGGGCCACTCTTGTTCTGCCTTTATTCCTCTCTGTATTGGGAGGCTTCAGGGTGGCACTGGGTTTTTGAACGCTTACTCCAAGACCTTATTCATACAGAGAATTCATACTTTATTCATACCGAGTTTATTCATAGCATTCTGTCTTGTTAGCCCTCTGATTCAAGGCATACACAAGGCTATGAAAGGGGGGTTAGCAAGTGGATGTGTGCTCTGAATGCTAATAGCATCTGCTTTATTTTTATGTCCTTTCCGACAAGTATATGGTGGATCAGTGCGCCCAGGTCTCGTGCGGGAGTGGGTCATGGATGAATGGTAGCTTTGATTCAGACCAGCCTAAGGAAGCAACCAGAAAGGCTGGCTGCGGGCAGACAGTGCATTGCTACAGTTAGGATTTTTTTTTTTTTTCCCCCTCCCTCCTGTAGGGGGAAAATATTTCCAAAAGTAAGGGAAGAAATGGTTTAGTTAAAATTTTCCATGAAACTCATTGGCTTTTGTGGTTAAAAGAAAATCTGACATCAAAGCCTAGAAACCTTTGACTTCAACCTTTCCTTCCCTCTCCTCTGTGATGGACTTGATTCTCCTGTGATACAGCTTCATTTGCTATACCTGAGCCCCTGTGTGCGTAACAGGAGTCACTCGTGGTGGGATGTGATGAGATGCAAAGGGTCCAGTACTGGTTAGAAAATTCACTTGTGTATGGGGGAAAACCAGAGGTTGAGGCAGATCAATGACATAAGACCCGTAAGACCCGGTGGAGACCTCCTCCAGTTGATACGGTTTAGTTTGTGGTGGGTGGGCTGTTCTGTTTAAGTGCTTGTTTCTCCGTCAGTGAAAACCAAGGACTACCAGGGGAAACAAAGTCTTGGTGCTTTGAAAAGCAAAAGGGTGGCAGCAAAGACCACCATGTGTCCTGCCGCCGTGTGAGGCAAGACGTGTTGGCTGAACGACGCTCTGGTGCTTCGTGCTTGTCTGTGGAGCTGGGTCCGTTGGACACACCATCAGTTTGAGTATCTGCTGTTGTATTCCAGCCATTTCTGAGGGTTTTTTTCATCCTAGAGGTGAGCAATTCAGGTGGGACTGAGATGTGCCTGACATAGTAGGCTATGTTAAGAGATGGTGCTTCAGAAGACATATATTTTACAAGCTTGCTTTATTTCCCTAATTCAGCCTCTTCCATACTTTCTGAAACTGGCATTATTGTTTACGAGCTGCACATCAGCAAACCTCGCAAGCCTCACCCTTGAAAGCGTATGTGCAAATGCTTTAATTCTTGTTTAAAACTAAGCCTTCGTGTATACCTGAGGCTTTATCTCGCTATTGAAGAGCAGCTTCTGCCCCCTCGTCATACAGCCTGGATGGAGGGGAAATGGCTGGGTGGTTGCCGCGAGGTGGCCTTGTTATAGCCACTGTAGCTGGAAAGCTGCAGTTCCCATGTTCTCGGCATCTGTTACCTTGCATGCTCTTAGCCAGGATGATTTTGGGGTAACTTCAGTTCTTTCCAGCTTTAGTAAATGAAACAGTTTTCGGGTAAGTGGAATAAACACAGTTTCCTGGCAGCGGGGATCTGCAGGAGCTGAAAAAGCGTCTGACACGGGGAAGGGTCCCCGACCTGGCTGCTGAACTGAGGTGGGACAGGCATCTAAGGGAAAGATGATTTTAATGGAGATAGGGTCTAATTTCTCTGACTAAACTGAATGTATTCATTAAAGGAGGGCTGGTAGAAAGAGATGACAAGCACACTTGATACTGAAAAATAAGCAATTTGTACCCTTTCACTTGAGAACTTGCTTAAGGGCGTCTCATCCCTGTGAATATTTGGATATATCCTGCAATGCCAACAGTACCACTGAGGTCCCTTGAATGCTTTGCCTCGCTCTTAGTCTCTACCAGTGTCGTCATTTTCTTTTCATATGTTCACCTGGACATGACATCTTTCTTTGTCTGCATCCCTTGGCCTGTCTTGAGCATGCTGCTTGGCTCACTTGCATATCTGGAAAGCCTCCTCTGTGTGTGTACACACATACACACACAAAAGTTCTTGGGTATCAATTTACTTGTTTAAACGTTAGCCACATAGCAAGTGTCTTTCCTGAGTCTGCTTTTCTTTCCTTTTTGATCTAGATCAAGTCATCTGTTGATTTGGTGGGGAAGCTACGTGGCTATCTAAATAATTGCAGATATTTTTATAAGCCTCAGAATCGTTGAAACTAAACATCTAGGATAATTTTGAAGATTTTTTTTTTTCTTCTTTTTTCTTTTGGGAGGATTTGAAGAGCTTGGGTTTGGTGCTGCTCTGGCTGAGAGCCAGGATGAATTGACCCCCCAGGAAGGGAGCTTTCTTCATCCTCACAGTATGAGTCATGGCACCAAGGATTGAAACCCTCTGGTTTTCACCCGTTACCACCTGGCTGGAGATCTGATTTCTGCACCGATCAGAGCATCTCACGCTTTCTGCTCAGGCTCCATGGACCTTGGTAGTTTGCTGTCTCACCAGGGTGATGACTTAAAATCTGTGAGGTGAGAAACAGCAGCATTTTCACTCTTAAACTTCCCCCTGTCCACACTTGACCGCCTCTGCAGGTGTGTCCTCCAGCTGTGAAATGGACTTGAACGTTACCGGTGCTGTGAACGATGCTGGTGAGACAAGGGGGGATGGCGGGGCAGAGCGGAGGGTGGGAGCAGAGCCTGCTTCTTCCCCCACCCGCCGCCTCAGTGGCCTTCCCCCATCCCCCTCTTCCTTGCCATGGCAGCAGATCTGTGCTCTTTGCAAGCAGGTTCAGGTCTCCTGTCTCTCAGCCCAGTGAAATCTGTGTTTCCTAAATGTTTTTAAATGCGTTTCCCCCCCGCCCCCCCCCCCCCCAGTCCAAAGCCAGGAGTGAAGGGCGTGCTGGCTGGGCAGAGGTTTGATAACCTCCAGTGCCTGGCTTAAAACTCTGGGTAAATCAGTCAAATGTGTGTTACGTGAAACTCAGTCTCTTTCCTTTCTTTCTTTCTTTTTTTTTTTTTTAAAGAAGAAGAAAAAGTTGCATAAATGCCCCTTTTCTTCCCAACTCAGTCCTCGGGGAATACAAGGAGTTAACACTTGTATTTATAGCAACAAGCCAAGCTAATAACCACTGCGAAGCTGGGAGGGCGGTTGTGAGGTTATCAGCAAACACGGGACTGAAAAAAAATATCGGTGTTTGAAGAATTAAAGGGCTTTTGTACAACCCCCTCACTCCCCCCCCACCACCCCCCCAAGTGTGGGACCACTGAGGCTGTTGGTAGGGAAATGAAAGGTATTACAGGAGAGTCATTGTGTTACCGAGGGGGGGGAAGTGTCTGTCTGTCTGTCTCTCTTCCCCCCCTGCCCCTTAAACTTCCTGGTTGGTCAGGCCGGGGCTGACAAAGGGGAACCAGTCGTGTCCAGACACATTGCAGACTTCTGGCAAAATAGCCCAAGCTCACGAAAATTTACACATTTCCTGGCGCCTGGCCAGGCGGTACTTGTAGGACTTGGCATGGCTTTTCCTTCAGTTAGAAAAATGGCCTTTCTTTTTTTCCTCTTTTTTCTTTCTTTCTTTCTTTTTCTTTCTTTCTCCTCTGTTGTCTTTGGTGGGGCAGGGGATGGAAAGCTCTTGTGTGCCAGGTCAGGGCTGCAGAAAAAAGTCAAAGTTTGGGCATGGGGGAGTGGTTCCTGCAAGGGAATCTCTTTGACCTAGCAGTGTGCGTAGCTTGCTCTCATCCTTGATCCTGACGGACATGACCCAGCTGCTGCCCACCTCCACGTGGAGGACCATCTGATGGCTGTGAAGATGCAGACAGCCACCGCTGAGCATCTTTTTTTTGGGTGGCTGAAAGTGTTCAGATAGGCAGGAGGGACGTGCATGGGTACTTCAGCCTGGAAAGAGGAGTTTTGGGAAAAAATGGGTCACTTTTTGCAATTTAAGCTCCCTGCCCGGCTGTGGGTTTCTGGCTGGCTGTGATGCCTCCTGTTCTCCGCAGGGGGATTGAAACCAACCTCCCGCCGGTCAGCAAACCCTGTGTCACTTCCTTCCCTCCGCCAGCCTCACTCTTTCCACAGAGCAGACTTTCAAATGAACGTTTTCGGTTCATTAAAGGTAGTTTTGAAAACATTTTTAGTTCTGTATCAGAAAAAAAATAAAATTGGGAGCTCATTTGGACCTGGTGGTGAAGGCTCAAAATGAAGGATGTGAGAAGCCTTCTCCATTTGGGGCGGATGGGCTAATAAGATTGCCGTTTAAATACTCATATCCAGTTCTGACAGCTCTCCTCAGTGTGAGACATACTCCCACAACTGCACGTTTTTGGCTCAATATTGCTCATATCCATTGCAAACTCCCCCAGGGTATGTTCTTGTCTCAGTCACTGGGGAGCTGTGGATGTATATCCTCCTGCATCAGGCTGGGAATGTCACACCAGCCCCTCCCCCTGCGGGACTGTGGTGGTTGGAGTCTGGTAATTCAATGTACTTGGAGAACAGGAAGGGGAACCTTGGATTTTGGTTAAAAGCGTCAAAGCACAGAAGTGATCCTGGCCCTTGACCTTTGGATATACCTCCCTTTTAACTTTTTTTCCTTCCCCCCCGCCAAGTTTTAAAGCACTGAAGGTTTTGGCCCTGTGGAGGACTTCTCTGTTTTTGCTTGTTGCAGACCTCTGAGCTTTTCGAACAGTGTACGAGCAGATTCATGTTTAAATCCCCAGTGTTCACACCTAGAGATCCCAAAGCACCTTGTGCAACCTAGGCACAGTAATGCCTTTGCTTGTTGCAGAAATGCAGCTGCAAAGCAGTGCCTGCCCGACAGCATGCAACACTGCTGCCCTGCCGGGTTTGGGGCTCTGGGTCTGCTGGGGTGGTAGGGGGTGATTGCAAAGCCCACGTTTGGGTGCAAGATCCCCTGCAGCACTAGGGCAAAGGAAATGGATTTGGGATTTCAGGTGAAGTGTGCAAGACTCATTCTCTTGGCCAGGAAGCAAAGAGTGGGACATGCAGTCAAAGCAGCAGAGGACATCTTATATAGGTGGCACGTAATTATCTGGGAATCCAGCCAGGATTTAAGACCACGTCTCTTATGAAATGCAACACGGGATCTTTATACTGCACACCATCTCTACTTTCATGTGGCTAGGGCTCCAGGTTCCTGCTTTGTAAGATGGCAGCCGGAGCATAGACCTGTTGCTGGTGCCAAGGGAAGGCTCATGCTTGCTTCCATCTTGTGTGTCCTCAGAAGCTGTTCTTCCAAGGAATGGACCGTGGGCTTTGACCATTTTAATCTGACCTAATGGTCAGGATGTGACTGTTACCGAGGCAGGGCTTTTGTGGCAGTAAGGCTTGTTGAACATATGTGTTTGTCTATTCATCTACTCTTCATGGCACGGTAGAGAGGTACTGCACTGCTGCTGAATTTCCCCGTGTGATGCCCTGAGTGATAAGTTCTTTCACTAAATCCTGATTTCTTCCAGGCAAGAGTCCTGTTGATGTACAAATGTAGGTGCAGCAGAAAGCATGGTGGCTCTGCAGCTGTATCACCGCTCCCTTCACTGCTTGTTTCTGTTTGTTCAGAGTGCTCTGACTCTGCAGTGTCTGCCTCTTGCTTGTTACCAGCACAGAGGTTTATGCACACAGCTGGCTGAGTCTCACACTCGTGTGAGCATTTGAGTGCAGCTGAATGAGCTACCTGCGCAAATAAGGACCCAGAAAGTACAGAGGTTTCTTGGATTTTATCCTCAACTGAGCGGTAGGGGAACACAAACCTTTTTGACTTTGTGTGGTGGTGCTCTTCAGCTTCCTCCCCGCCTTGCGAGGGAGCAGTGATGAGCGATCCTCAGCGCCGGCCAGGTGCCCCCTCCACTTCCCTAGGTAGACCCTCAGCCAGCAAACAAACAGCCGAGAAGGAAAACCCACAGAGGGAGCTGCTCTCTCAGATTTAGGTGGACAAAGGAGGGGAAGTTAAAACTTAGATGAGATGAGACTAAATTTTTTTTGAGAGTTCTTTTTTTCAGCTCACCACCCTATTTCTTCTAGGTACGCATGAGCACACACAGACACGTGTAAACGTGTGCGTGCATGCTTCTCTCTCCTTTTGTCCTGAAGAGTATTAGACGTTTGCACAGCAGCAGCCAGAGCAGTTAGATCATAGTGGGAGGGACTCAGCAAAGCCCATGCTGTAGAGCAGTTGTGCGGCCTGGTGAGGCTCCCTGGGCAGCGTGTGGGAGCTCTCTTGCAGGGACCTACTTGTCCATAGGATAGATGCCGTGGTTTGCCGTAAGCCTCTTCTAGCAGAGAGGTTGCTGCGGTGCTTGGGCAAGGTGTCTCACCTCTTACGTGCTGGCTTCAGATCCAAGTGAGGTCTTGGGCAGTGGATCCATCTGCAGACTGTCTAAGTTCTTGTTGACACCAGACTCATCAGAGTCACATAGTGCTGTGAGAGGACCTAGGATGAGCCTGCCAAGTCTACAATGGCACTAGAGACTTGAAATTGAGAGAGGTAACCACTAGGTTATTGTTGGGCTGCTTGTGTCCACCTCATTCTGCAATGTGGAGGAAAACCTCTAAGTTGAGGGGAAAGCATGAGCAGAGAAGGAAAGGTGGCAGAGGTGCACCCAGTGGTGAGCCCCAGGGTCCTCATTTGCAGTAGCATCCTCTGTAGGGAAGGTTGTTAGACAAGCAGGTTGTGGGTCTGTGCGATATGGTGAGATGGGAACTACCCAGAGCTGAGCCCCAAAACCAGACTCCCCAGGAGCAGATGTTGATGGACTAACTGTACTCATTGGTTTTTAATTTGGTGTCTTGAGCTTCAAGCCGAGGATTTTATGTATTTCTGGAAATCAGTTGGATAAAGCACAGCAAAGGCAAGGCATCTTTATTTCATGTGTTGGAAGTCTCTAGGGGCAGGAGTGGGGACGGAGGTGTGTGTTGTGGGGGCTGAACTAAAATGCTGGAAGAAATTGCATCTGATTTGGATAGGTCTGTGTGCTGTTTATGATGCTTTCTCCTTGCAAGTCTCTCTGAGCATGTGCTAAGTGAGGCTGAGCTTTGAATTTTATGAGGAATGTGTTTGTCCCACAAGTACAAATGTCTAATTAGACCTGACACAGCAGAGGTATTTCTCTGACATTTATGCCGCCGTCTTTCTGTCCTCAGGAGCACATAGTCTGGTGGGAGGCACCACAAACAATGTCAGAAACAACATAAAATTCTCCATTAGCCACGACCCCCAGAAAAGAAAAAACAACAAACCAACACCCAACCCTCACCCTACTTTTATTAGGCACACTAAAAGTGAAAGCAGAAGGGTGGGGCTTGGTTTGTTGATCTTTGCTTGTAGAAAGACATAAAATGGCTCATTTAAATTCTTAAGAACTGCATAGGAGGCAGGAGACACAATGAGGATCTTGGAGAAGAAAGGCCATCAGCTGAACAAACTAATCGCATGGTAATCAAAGGGGAGTTATACAGAGCCTACTGGGAAGCGCTTCAGAGGAGGTTCCAGCTAGGCATAGCAAGCGCCCTGTCAACTGACATCTATAATAAATTATAAATTAAAAAAAGCACAAAGGGACATGTAGCAAGAGGGAAAGATGAATCTAAGATGTTCCTAAACAGTATGCGCTCCAAATCTGTGCTGCGGCAGCTGCACCTCCTCCACAGGGAAACTCGGCAGAGTTGTCGCTGTTGAGGATCACTCCCAAATCCCACTTTGCCAATGAGCTCGGTTATCCCTGGCATGCATGAGGAGTATGGTCCGTGACTGGAGTGACCTCCGCAAGTTTTTCTCTGGAGGTTCAGTTCTCCAAGAAAGCGGATGTGACCAGAGCACATTGGAGGGGATGAGGAACCGACCTCCAGAAACGGGGACCATGCGCTAATCTGTATCACCTCCTCTGCTAGCCTGGGTTGATAGCTGCCATGGAAGCATGAGCTGCTGTATGCTGCCAAGTACCGTTCCGAACAATAACATTACCACAAGACTAAAAACCAGAAAAATTAAAAAAAACCCAACAGCTGAGTGATTGTGGGATGTGTCATCTTCAAAACACTGCACCAGCATTGATTAAGCTTCACAATGCTGCTGCATGGTGGGACAGTAACCTTTGTGATGGTCATTTTTACAGGTGAACTAATCAGGATTTTTTTTTTTTGTTGCCAAAAGTGAAATTAAGCATAATTTCTGATAAACAGGAAACTAAGTTGAAAAGGCAGGGGGAACAAAGCTTGCAAAGTAAAAAAAAATCCTAGTGCTAACCCACAAAATAGGGAAACAGGAGGTAGCAATAAGAAAAAAACCTTAGAAGCAGAAATGTCCTGAACTGCAGAAATGTGTTTGATTTTAACCCAAAGACTAAATTTTTCCGTGGTGCAACTGGCTTTGGTAGAAGTTACAGTATGGAGAAACTTGGCCTCAGGGAAAATTTCTTCTCAAGAGGAGTGGTGCTGGGGACAACTCAGAGAGGGGAGAGATAAGCTCAGAAATATCTGGTGCCTCCCTGGTGGAGGCTGCTAATAGAAATTCCTGTTTGGAGGGCAGGAGTGGTGCCTCTCCAAGGTGCTAAGCTTCGGGTCGGTCAAGCATCAAAGCCTCTTGATGCTGTAACTGTAGTTTTAAATCAACCATTGCTCTCAGTGTGCTCGAGAAAAGCCTTGGCATTAAAATCCTACCAGTGTGGACAATTTCTCTTTAGAAAAGCCCATCAGCATTTGACCTGATGCAAACTTGCTTTCCTTCAACTTCTGGTGCTGCTTTTCAGATCTCCTACAAATAAATTAATAAAAGCTCAAAATCGGTGTCAGTTTTAGAAACCCGAAAGCAGTCCTACCTGTGAGCAGAGGGCAAATGTAGAATGACAGCAATATTTTTGTGGTTTAATTTTAAATCCTTTGAAATACCGGGAGGACCCTAATGGGAACTACGATATAGCCTTAAATGTAGTGTAACAGCAGAAATCCAATATGATTATAATTGCTGTTTTCCCTTATTACAGACTCTGCGTGTGACCTGGTGCCTTTGCTTTCATTTTCTTTTTCAACTATCTGAATTTTGTCACCTTTCTCAGCAAACAGGGATGTTCAGGAGAAACAGAGTCTATAATGTACTTAAACCAAAACAAAAACAATTCAAAAAAACTGAAACAAAACTTTTCTTTGTGGGAGACAAAACTTTCTGGCTCTGCTGGCTGTGGGGTACAGCTAGAAATGGGAACTGTAAGAGTTTAAAAAAAAACCACCACACCAAACTCAAACAAAACCAAAACCCAAACAGCCTACCCCAGACAGAGGTCTGAAGATAAACCTTTTTATTCCTGGTATTTGAAACAATCTGTCAATTTTTATAGGTAAAAAAGCTGGTCTCCTTTTTGTGAAATATGCCTGCTCCGGTTGAAGAAGAGCACCTGAAGAGCATCAAAGCTTGGGGTATTTTGGCACTCTTGCCTTTGAACCTCTGGATGCAACGGTCCTGAAGGACTGAAAAAAAAAAAAAAAAAAGGCTAATTCATGGGGAAAAGCCCCTATAACTGTTTTTTGTGTGTTGATTTTCCATGTTGACTGGACTGGTCTGCTCCGAGGTGGGAATGGTCCATGCTTTGGCACTGCTTAGCTGGCTTGCAAATGCAGAATGGCTCCAAGGCTTGACTTTCCTTGTCTTAGTTAAACTGAAGCACGAGTTACACCTCTGCACCCCTACTTTGCGTTACATCTTCACTTCTCAGTGCACCTGTGGCCACATGCAGCAATTGGGTATAAAACCATGGGCCAACAGAGATCTGGTGATTGATTTTTGCGATGATGTTCCCGTTTCAGGATAAAGATAGGGTGGACGCTCAAATGTTATGATTGTTGATTTGTGTCAATACTACCCTTAATACTGTTATTTGCAAATAACTGGTTGAAGGGATTGCAAGTGGCAGTGTAGAAGCTGTGGCAGGGGTGTGATGTATCTGAGATTGAGGATTAATTAAGAAACCACAAGGCTTTGGATTGTGTTGCGTTTGGGTTTGCCCAGAAAGCCCGACCACGTGGTCCTGCTGGGGCAGGGGCCATGGGCACATAGGCTTGGATGACTATTTTTCCTTCGTGTGTGACCGCTCACCAGTCTTTGAAGACACCCTGTATTGTTGCTGGTTTTACAATGAGCACCGCTTCTTTTGGGGAGAGCTTTCAGGAGCAGCAGGAGAGTTTGTTCCCTGCCTTAATCGTGTGGATTAGAGTCAATCCTGGGGTCAGAGTTGCTCCGCGGAGGCTGGACAATGGGGTTTTTTTGCTTAATTTTTGAATGAGGGGATTGCCCGTACATCGTGCTGGCGAAGGGGCAGCGCATACATGGTGCACTGGGTGTGTGAAGCAAACGAACCGTGCTGCGAACGTACCCGGGCTCCACATCATCTCCTGCAGCAAATGGCTGGGAGACCCCGGTGCCTCTGGTGCCTGAAAATTAGAGTGAAATGCTTGCTTTGCTGGAGTATGCAGCAGGATTTGCCTAAATTCAGAAAATAATTTGTTGTTTAAAGAAAAAAATAACTAGAAGTTAAGCGCAAGAGCATCATTAACAAAATCAAAGTATGTGAATTCTATATCTGAATATTTGAAAACTTTCTTTGACTTGAAAATACAAACTATTGCAATGCAGCAATTTAATGTAGATTTTCTTACTCTGTTTCTCAGAAGCTTTTGGAAATTCTCCTTCCCTTTTCACATGAAATTATTTATTTTTATGACTTCCTGGAAGTATTCAGATGACACAAAGTCTAAAAATTATGAGCAAGCCTCTCCTCACACTCCTTCCTCCCTCTTCCCCCACTCCCTCATGTTTATTTTGTAAATAAGTGTCACTAAGGCTCCTGAGAAGCAAATATACAGATACTGCTTCCACCAATAACACTGAAACTGTGCTTTAAATTACACTTGTTCTTACCAGCGTTGGTTATTTTTAATCATAGTGAGAGAAGCTCTTTGTCCTGCTGATGCAAGTAATGGCCCATCTAGGAGAGCACCCTGCCATTTCCAGGGTGTTTTGTATGGGGAAGCTGTAGGGTTGCAACCTTCAAGTATGGCTGAAAGTTTGTCTCAAAATGTACATACAAGAGGAGGATGGGACTGAAGACTTGAATTTTTATTTTAAATTATTTCTTCAACTTGAATATTTTTTTTTGATCTACTAAAGGGAAAAATTCCGGTTTCTCAAATACATAGAGCTTTGAGCAACCTGGGCTGGTGGAAGGTGTCCCTGGCCATGGCAGGGGGGTTGGAACTAGATGGTCTTTAAGGTCCCTTCCAGCCCAAACCACTCTATGATTCTACTGCATTATCAAGAGTGGTAGGAGTGGTACTGTGCCCTTAACCCCAGCAAGCTGTGACTGCTCTGGGCTGCAGTGTCTTGCATCCAACTTGGTGCATACACCATGCCGATGTAAAAAGTCAGAGATCAGGCTAAAGCTCCTTTGAAAAATCAGCCCTGGAGGTCTATGAGTTGTATTCTCGGGTTATTCTGGGGCTGAACGCTGACCCGGCTAATTAATCCTATTGCCTTTGGTGGGCCTCATTGGGTGTGTGTTGTCAGGGAAGTAATAAATTCTGACTTTTTTTTTTTTTTTTTTTTTTTTTAAATTAATTCCTAGCAGTTTTGCACTGGTGCAATAGTGTTACTGAATTCAGAGGAGTGACTCCTGATTTTAATGGGTGTAACCGGGAGAGCAGCATCACTGGTTTTGACCAGGCATGTCTGCTCAAATTTTCTGAGCCAGCAACTTGTTGGCATTCCTGCAAAGTCTTTTGAAACTAACTCGTTACCCAGCCCAAAGGCACTGGCTGTCTCCTGCGGGTCCTGTGTACTAACACTGCTGTGGCCCACAGCCCTACAGAGGGGACAGCAGGATCAGACCTTTCACAGGAAGGCAGGTCCAGGGACGGTCCTTTGGGTGTTCATACTATTCATGCTCTAGAAAGCACCACTAGTGCTAGTGCTACAGTAAAGTACCCAGGTGTCTGCTGACTTACTTAAGAGCAGGTGCAGTTATGGGTAGATGCTCCACAAAGCACACAATACTCTGCTTAAAAGTAACCGTGGTTATGTTCGGTAGAAAGTCATACAGCTCCATTTAAAAACATTGGCTTTTCCACTGTTTGAAGTCCTCATTCCTTATCCTTTATTGTCTCGTTTCTAGTTTATCTCTCTGGCCTAATTCGTTCTCATTCCGAATGTCTCCATTTGCTTTAATTAAGCTGTTTCTTGGCAGTGTCTTTAAGAGAAGAGTCTTTGAGGAAGAAAAGCATCTCTGTGCAACAACAGGGAGTGGACCTAGAGGGATGAGGTTAAAGTGGTTTTGCCAAGAGTTGCCATTTAAAAAGGGACAAACAACTGGCTTTTCCTATGGTGACAGCACAGATTTTGTTTCAGTGTTGGCAGAAAAGTACACTTTCCTTGTGGTTGCATGTCCTTCTGGACCAGGTGCTCACGTGTGGTTGTGTGTGGGAAGGTCCTTTGCCTACCTGAAGCTCATGGCTCACGCAGGTTCCTTCTCCTTTGCTGCAAAACTGCTCACTATGTCAGTGGAGCAGAACCTGTGTGGCAGTCGGGCTTTTGTTAATGTTTGAAGATCTTGTGTGTTGAATGTAACCTGGTGGCATCGCTTGTCCTTGGCTGCTGCGGGTCTTAGCTGGTCCTGGGTGATGCTGTGGAGCACCACAATGGGAAACCAGTGCCCAAGGTCAGGTCCCACCTCTGATCAAGAACATTTGTTGGAGAGCTCATATTTGAAAGTTTAGTGATGGGTACCTCTGAATAGTGAAATTTACCTGCTGAAACCCACCCGTGAGTTAATTATTAGAAATCATTTATTTTCTGTGGTGCTACTAAGTTGCAGCTTGAGCAGCAAGTGTGATAAAGCTGAAAAGAGGAAAAGGTCCATCTGGGAAGGGGACCAAGGGAAACCTGTGGATGGAGGCGCGGTTTTGTCTAAACGTTGAACTCCTTTACTGCCTCTGCAGGTACCGAAGGGCACGGGCTGGGTGGCGGTGGAGTCAGTTACGTTGCCAGTCATAAAGCTGCAATTATCACCCCTTGTTTGACCGAAGACTGTAAAAGGAGACTCGATGCTAGTATTTACTGTATTTTTCTCCCCCTCCATTAAAAGGATGGCCAATTTTGAATTATGATAATAACGGTACTCTGGGTTTAGGACTCGCCTCCCTGAAATTTTCAGGACCACTAATTTGTGGTTACTCCAGTGCTAGAATGGACTCGGTGGTGGTGGCCTTTAGACTGACAATGCAGTAAAAGTTTAAAGCTGCAACTGCTTCAGAGCCAAAGAAAGAGAGAAGATTGAAACCTAAAGGTTAGCGTGAAATGCACTTTACTGTTATCTATGAGAACAAATGAGTTAAAAAAATTTCAAATACCAGAATACCCTACAGGGAGGAGATATAACTATTAAAGGGCTGTTATAGCAGCAATAAATGTAGGAACAATAAAAATAAATTGATGAAGTAAATGTCAGCGCTGTTCCCCTGAGCTGCCCCCACACCTTTGTCCAAAAGTAGAACATCTCCAATTACAGAGGGTGGAATCAGCCTTCAATGACAATATGACAAGGACAGAACATAGAGCAGTGGCACAGGGAACACAATTATGCACAGCCTTGAAAAATTGTATCATAGTGCAATGTATGGAAGAAATCAATTAATGATGCAGGGGCCTCCACTTCTGTCTAATAATCCTGTAAGAGAAGGATGAATCCCCCCTCTCCTTGCCTCGGAAAGGGAGAGGGAAACGACAATGATGAAGAAGGATGACCCACGAGTGAAAGTCTGCATAATACCATGGGTCAACATTTGCACACTTTATGGTATGCAGATATTCCTCTTTACCAGTTATTATTTTTAAAAATTGTAGCTTTTAAGAAAGTATTTAACTGAAATCCACTTACTTCATGGCTTAAATAGTCCACTGGAGAAAAAAAAAATTTTTTTCTTTGGTGAAAAGGCCAAAGACGAGAAAAGCCGACAGCTCAAATCCAAAGCTCGGAGCTGAAAGGGAAATGCAAAATTTTAGGAGTAAACAGAGTAGATGGTAGAAGACGATTTATCTTGTGCAATTTACAACAGGTGCTAAACATTACGAAAACCAGAGCTATTAAGCAATCAAATTAAGCTATAATTAACAGAAGAAAACTGTGCAGGAATTCTAATTAATACATATCTGAGCACATCCGTGATCCCCTCCGACAGCTCGGCTTTCTACACCCCTGCCACTACCCAGGAATAACCGAAGGGGTAACGCTTTGGGAGTGTGCAGGATGTTACAGGTATCACCGGAGACTCTCCCTAACAGCTGCAGTCCCGTATGCTGCCTTGGAGGGGGAAGCTTTAATTTGGGAGACGTTATTCTGAGACAGCAGGAAGACAGACTCCCCTTTTGTTTGAAGGTCTGGTTGAGAGAAACCTGTAACAAGCTGGGGTTCATCCTCCTGCCGGTGCTTCTCCTCTGTAGTCGTCCTCCCTTGCCCGTGAGGTGGGGTTCCTTCCTGATCCTCTGTTTCTGAGTGAGCCCTGTTTCCCCATGTCACTGTCAGAGATGGATGGCTAACAGCGGTTGTGCCTGCATGAGGATGCTATGGTAGATGCACCTGAAGGTAGGAGAGGACTGATGGCTATGACTCTTGCGTGAACGTTAATTCCTGCTTTACCAAGGACCTGATGCAGTCTTGAACAAGGCACTGGCTAAAATGTGTGTGTCCTGGTACTCCAGGTGATTAATAACTGTGAGATGACTGGGCCAAGTTTGCTCATTTTTGGTTGAAGGCAGAGCTCCACTCCCTTGTCCTATACACATCCCAAATGGAGATGAGGATGCTTCTCTACCTTATGGTAGTGTTGTGAAGATCAATTGGTTAATGACTGTATGACACTTTCAAGTACTATCATTAGAGTACTATAGTCTCTCTTAGGGAGGATTTGTTATTTTTACAAAATAATTGTAAATCCAATAGGAAATAATTCAGTCTCTGAAATTCTGGTGAGATAATTATTGTGAAGACAGTATTAGTATAGTGCCTTTCAGATGATTCACTACTTTAATTATTACTTTCTAATTCTATGCAAATACTATTTAAAAACCCTGTAACCTTCTCATGGGTTGGTTGCATTTACCCCCTCAAATGTGGAGCTGACTCCTTCAGCTCCCATACTGTACCCCTCGGGTGGCTCGCCCTGGTGGGCAGCGAAGCTCCCTGAGAAGGCAGCATCTTCCATTGGTGGTTGAGAGATGCCCTATTTCTGCAAATATTTTTCCTTGGCGTTGTGGGTCCTGCTGCTGGTCATTGGATGACCGCGTCTTGCAGGACTCCGTCATGTGCGTGTTGGTGTGGGCCCCACTAGATCCCAACTGCCTGCTCCAAGACTGGGTCACTTTCTCCATGTCTGCTTGGTCCCTGGGTATCTACCCTGTCAGAGCAAGGACCCAAACTCCATCAGGAAGAGGAGGAAGGTGGGGTCTTCCTTTCTCATTTTCTAAGGAGATGAAGTGCTAGTCCCAAGCTCAGTCCATCATAGCGTGCCGTGCCTCGTGGTGGCTTTGGCAGCGGACCCTGGGGTAACGTGGTGCCTAGTGTTTCCTTGTCTCTTTGCTCTGGGAGCTGGCTTAGCTCCAGGTTGGTGTTTGCTGTACCTTCTCTGTGCTTGTACTCACTGGATATCTTCAGCCTCAGCTTCTCCTGGGTTATCCTGGTATGACAAAAGCCTGCAGTGTTTTTCTTAGGACAATAAGCAATAAGGTCTTTTGTGAAGGCAAACCACAATCCCCGCTGAGGGCGAGGGCAGGGATGGCTGGGAATCACTGGAAAAACCCCGTGAAGCCTAAGGCTGTACTCCTTCTACCCCAGCTTTGGAAATGCCGGGTGGATTTTGAGACAGCTGAGCTAATTTAAACTGGTCATCCCACACCCACTCCCACATGGCCCTCCCCTCCAAACTGGGGGCCAAAGGAGTTTTCCATACAAATGTCTCTGCTTGGAAAGATGTGTTTTAATTGTGCTCTGAATAATTTCTAGACCTGCTCGCTCTGCCTGGCTCCCTGCCAAGCTTGTGCATAAACAGCTTCCCCTGCGCTCAGGAGCATCCCTCCCTGGGCATCGCTGGCAGCTGTCCCCAAAGCCATACCTGAGGAGGTGGTTATGGGGGTCCTGCCTGGGGCGGTGGGTTTCGGCTGGCTGAACACGCAAGACTGTGCAGGGATGGAAAGGCTCCAGCCAAGACGCCGAAATGAGACGTTTGTGCTCGGCACCGGCTGGTGCCCTCACAAATCTTGCTTTCCTCGGGATGCCCCTCTGCAGGGATGCGCTCTGCACGGGCTGGGAAAATGCGTGCTTAAAATGCTCTCGGGCTCTGGAAGCATCGCTCCTGGAAGCGATAGCAAGTGTCTTTACCTCACGTGCATGGATGTCCTAAAGCTAAGCGTATGCGTGTCTGCCTGCAGGATCAGGACCTCAGTTATTAATAACAATTAATGATTAATTAATTATTCCCACTAGGCAGAGATGGAAACCTCTAGTTTATCGCTGGACATACAGTACAGCAAATTAAAGAGCACAGCATGAGCTTTTAAAGTGAATATCCTTCGCTTTCGTTGGCTGTCTTACGCGTCAAAGTTTACTTTTTAGATTTTGTGGCAAATTCCCTCTTTGTTGCTCATCTTTCCTTTGCTCAAATTTGTGCTTGGTAAATTGTACGGGATTTCGGGGTTGTTGGAGCGAGTGATTAACGACGCCGGTGAGAGGAGGAAAAGGCAAGGAAGCACTGGGAGGAAAAGCTGGTTTTGGAGCAGGCAGGCTGGCGCTGGCAGCGGGGGAGAGACCCCGGCCCCGGGCAGGGTGACGCCGGGTCGGGAGGGGGTAACTCCACCAGAGTCTCTGAAACCAGTGCCTGGAGGACACGCGCAAATCCCACCGTGCGAGGGGAAAAAGGACACCCAGCACAGGCAGGAATTCAAGCAATTAATCCTTTACTTAAAGAATAATAAGCAGCCAGATTTTTACATACTGAAAGTGGGAACAAGGTAAAAGGGGTTAAAAACTAAAAAGCAAGGACAGCAGACACCAATTAACACAATGCTAATTGACAATTTCCCCAAGCCTCCATGAAACATGCCAGACCTATTTCCCCAATTACTAATTAAATCAAACCACACGCACAATACTAATTTTCTTAACTTAGGGAGCTCAGTAGACAAATAAAATGTGAAACTAACTTAAACATCTTGTCGAAGCGCAGGGAGAATAAGGAACTTAAAAGAGAAGTGGATAAAGTTTTGCTCTGGATATACTCTTTAAATTTCTGGCCTGTTTGGGGAGTTAAATGGGGGATCCTGCTAAAGGCAGGGAGGTGGTGGGGTCCTGCTTGCTGGACGTGATTAACACCCTGGGAGAAGGTGATTACATGAGGCTGGTCTGGCTTGCTACTTAACGAGAGCCTTCCTGAAAAACAGCCTAGAAAGGGATGCTCATGCAACCTGGGGTGACACGCAAGTGTGAAGAAGAGCACGTGTTATTTAGTGAAACTCTTTACCTAGGGCTGGGGGAAATGTGGAGGCACCGGCTCCTGCCCAGCTGCACCATGCTGGGGCACGGTGGTGGGGCTGGGGACAGGGATGCTGCTCTCCGTGGAAAGGTTTTGAGCGAAGCTGGAGATGTGCTGGTGGCTGGAGTGTCCTTGCTCGCACTCGGGGCCCAGGCAGCCCTGCCAAGTTGGGCAGGAGGAGCGGAAGGACAGCTCAAAGTCTTCCAGTTCGTTGTGCTTTATCAGACTGCTGACCCCTCCCCCGGCATGAAATAAGGATGAAATAGTAATGCGATAGGTTAATGCCAATAATTAAAGAGAGTTTAAAACTAAGCAGGAGACTGAACTGCGTGTGTGGGTGGCTGGAATGGTTGTTTGATGTGAAAGTCAATGACTGAATTATTCAGAGAGAGTGATTTCCAAATGATAATTTTACATTTCCCATAACTGATTTTGATTTATTCCAGCAGCACCCGATCACCCAGCAGGAGCTGGGAGAGGCGCTCGGCTCTGCTGCTGCTTCCCCTCTCCTCTGGGCATCCAGCGGTGCTCGGAGCTGAAACCCACCCCTGCTCGGGGAGCAACCTTTGTGCGCCCAGCGCCGGTGGGGCTTAGAATTTTTCAAAGGAAAACAGCAGGCAAAGTACTTGTTTTAAACAAATTGGGCTGTTTCCATATCGATACAATGGCTTTCTGCTTGGTTGTGTCTTTGGACATGGGCAAGCACTTGGAAACCATCTGGATGCTGACTTGGGTATCGTGGTGTTGGCTTCGCACCACACCTGGAAGTGCGCTTTGCGTCATATGGAAGTATCTGGTGGAGGCTGTTGCTCCGCCTCCTCAGTTGTGTTTTCTCTCAGTCCTTCAAGCAGATTTTCAGAATTCATCTAATCACTTTTACTACCACCAAGCCAATTTTTTCCAGCACCCACTCAGGATGCTGGAGTGCAAATCAGGCTGTACATCTCCCGTGAGGAAACAGCTTCCCAGGACGTGCGGTACTTTCTGTGCCTGAGCATGCCAGAAGTGCTGCCGGGACATCCTGGGGCATTTGGGGGTTTCTGCTTTTTAACCGCAGACAAGAAATAAGGACAGTGTGTGGAGGGAACCACGACCCGTAGCCCGGTCTGGGCACCATGCACAGGGAACATGTGTCCGTCAGGACACGTGAGCAGGTATTTGAGTCCAGGTGGTTTGGTTTCGGGAACATTTCTGCTGAGAATTAAAGAGGGAAACTACTGAAAATAGTGGAGGTCCAGATTCCTTCCCCTGATACATTAAAAATAACCATTGCTGTTTTGGGAGGCTGGGACATTAACCCTTTCCGTACCTGCTTGGGCAGGCGTGGTAGCACCGTGGCAGGGATGCTCCGGGGAATGGGTGCTTGCCGGTGCTGCTGCCTTGCGGGGCTGCTTCAAGGCTCAAGTGTTACTTGTCCCGCACTACAGAGGCTCAAAGTGAACTCTTCTGATCCCAGAGGGCACTTTGGTTTGGATTAAGTTTGAAAGATGACGGAGGGAGATAAATACATTGGTTCCCCCTCCATCCCCCTGGCTCGTATATCTGGTCTGCCAGAGCCCTGCATCCCCTCCTGCGGTGTGCTGCATCCCTGGGGACCTGGAGCTGAGCAGGATTTATGGCCGTGCCTCCAGCTTGTGTCTTTGGGGTCTGTGCTGTCGTTATTCTTTGCGCCTGAGAGGTAGCGGATGCCAGCAAAAGGGGTGGAGAGGGGCAGAGTGATGGGGGTGGCAGAATGAGAGGTGGAGGTGGCAAGTTTTAGGGTTGGGGTGGACTTTATTGCCCTGTTGGGGCTGTTTCCATTGGCATCAGAAATGAAATACCTTTTGGGGGACAAGCACTGTGACCAGAGGGAAGACTGTGCTCCCACCTTCCTGCATCCTCGCGGAGACCTCTGTTACAGAGCGTCGCTCTCCCAGGATAAAGGTGTATTTAATTTCTTACTTGGAGGCACAGCAGCTCTGGCCAGGGAGGCGGTGGGACAGCCTTATCACAGTGTGCATGGGCCGATGCAATGCATAGGATGGTGCTGACACTGGTCCCTCGTGGTCCAGGTGAAAGCTGCAGGTCATTTCAGAGGAGGCTTCTGCCTCTCTTCTTGTGGTCATTAATTCTGTCCAGGGCCAGGAAGATCTTCCCTAATGAAAGCTTTAGTGAGATTGGTTTGTTGTATGGAAAAGCTTCAGTTTTGGTGAATCAGCAATTTCTGATGAAAAATCTTTTGTCTGAAAATTCCCAAGAAGCTCTGACTCTGACCTCGGAGCGGCTGCCTTCCTCCGAGCACATTACCGGGATTTATGGCGCACTCCCATGGTTTATTGTTCTACAGTAAACGGAGCTGCTGGAGGAGTTTTGACTATCCTTCTGGGCAGAGGAGCAAATCAGCATCACGGGACTATCCAAACTTGCATGATTTAACAGAAATCCTTGCTGTGGAGTGGGTGGGTTGCCAGATCAACTAGCTCCTCGCCAATTCACGGCTGCTCAGGACAGGCATACATCTTACCATATCTGGGGCCATCTCCTCCTTTACCTGTCCTGCGGAGTGGTCCTGCAGAAATATTTCCAGTGGCATCAGCTCTTTAATTAGGAAAAGAAGTGGTGGCTGCGTCATGAGTTTGTAGTGTATTTTCTGAAGGTATGGAGAGGACGCTGGCTTGCTTGTTTATGCTGTGGACCTGTCAAGATTGCCTTAGTGGCAGTAAATAGCCATGATAAGACGCAGCCTCTGCTGCAAAAACTTGCAAAGCATAAGAAGAAAAAAAAATATTATTGTTCCCATTTTACAGTGGTAGCTCCAGCACATTGGTACTACAGTATTTGCTCAAGGCTGCAAGGAAAGACACCCTGAGCTTGGGTTTGAAGTGAAATGTGCAGAATAACATCACCATCCTCAAAGCCTGCAATTACATGAGCCTCTTCTGAGTTATAAGCATCTGTATTTGCCTCTTTAAAGACCACAGCAGAAAGAATGTGATGGCAGAAGGGCTCTAAAAGGCTTGCCCACAAAAGAGGAAAGGAGTATTATAAAAGGCTTAACATATAAGCAGGGAGAGCATCGCTGATGTACGTTGTCAGGGCTGAGGCACCTGCCGCAGGTAAGACCTTCGCTATATGGAAGATTCCATTAAGTTTAGTGGAGATAGTAGTTAGGAGTTTTGGAAGATATGAAAATACAGGAAAACACTAGGATGGATGGAGACTGTTCCAGCACATTCTTCCCATGTCTAACATCTGCTTTTACTCGAGATTCCCCAAAACTTTACAAATTGTATTTAGCAGCTGTGGCACTGGGATACCCAGGGGTGAGGTGACCTCCTCAGCACAAAGCAGCGTGCTGGGGACAGAGGCAGGACCAGGAGCTCAGTGCTTTGGCTGCCTGAAGTATGGCCCATCCAGAAGGCCAAGCGCCCTCCCCGTAATCATAGGGAAAAGTAATCAAATTACTGCCTTTCATGTCACATTAGTGAAAACGGATACTAGTATGATGCATATTAATATAATATGATGGGAAATTGCTAATACAATTAGACCATCACATTTTATTAGTAGTGGAGTGACAACTCACACTGAAGAACAGCTCGCTCGGGCGATGGCTGGGAGCGAGCGTGAGCTTAGTGCACAGGCATAGGGACAGTTATTTAACTTTCTAGAAAGCCCCCCTGCTCCCGTTAAGTGCTTGGTCACCTGAGTTGAGTAAGCATTACAACAGCCCCTCGTAAATATTGCCTGGATTCACTATGAAACAAGTCCTCATCTCAAAATTTATATGCCTCTCATATATACGTTTTTCTTCCTATATATACACAGACATAAATAATGTGAGAAAATCAAAATATACATCCATATAGAGGAGGATGGTATAAATTTTCCTTAATACATTCTACCTTTTTGTTTGGGTTTGTATCTTCTTCACTTTTTATCCAGTTATAAAATGCTCTTGTACAAGTTTTGTGGGTTACGTATTGCAAGAGCTATCCCCGCTCAACCTGCTGTAACAAACAATAGTGATTACATAGCAGGGATATATTTTGTAATTACAACACGCTTCAGACTTCCTTGACTGGGATGCAGCGTATTTAAACAGGGATGATCAAAAGACCACATCTGCAGCATCTTCTTTGTCTCCCTTTCTGCAGCACAAAGACCTGCCCTGGTGGGCAGCCGGGAGCCGGCAGCTACGCAGAGGTGGGCTTTGGTTTCATACTGATGGTGCTCATCCCTGGTCCAAAGGCCAGCCTCCAAGTGGAGAAGATTTCTGTCTTAGCTGGCAACCCGTTAGGAGGATGAGCGGTGCTGTGCTGGGGAAGCAAATGTGAGGTCCTACCAGGATGAGATGCTTTTCTTATCAACACGTGACCTATAATCCCAGACGGCTGTACTCAACAGGACCATCTTGGCTAAACAGCTTCTTGTTTTGGCCAGGGGCTCTGCCTCGGAAATATCTATCATCATAATAATACCAACATTATAGGTAATATTATCTATCATATAAAAAAAATGCCATGGATTTACTACAGCAAGCAGGTGCAAGTTTTAAATATGATGCCCAGGCCAAGGATTGTGTCTTTGTCAACTTGGAGAACCCAGGAAGGACTTCGTGCTCTCAAAATACTAATTTCGTCAATACAGCATGAAGAGGATGGCACCAAATACTTGTGCAAAACTGAGCGGAGGCGGAGATCCTTTTCTAGAGGCTTAAGGCATTGGGAAATATTTAAAGGAAAGATGTTTGCAATTTGTTAGATTCAAATATAGCCCAGAAATATACGGTGTGTTGTGTTTCTGTCTGTTGTTAATAGTTTCTATGCCAAAAATAGTTGTGATTTGTGTTTATAGCTGTTTGTCACCCCATGAAAGAACGTCTGTTTCTCTGCACTCACACGGAGATGTTCTTCCACGTGTGTTTTTAATAACACCTTTAGCTGAGGCACTTCATAAATGTGAGCTCTAACATGGTGAAATGGGTAAAGACTGATTATTTCTTATTTGGTGAAAGAAACCGAGGCTGAAGGGAAACCTGGGCAGCAAAGGAGGGCAATGACTTCACCTCAGGCTGGGGTGGAGGTGGTGGGAGCCTCAAGCCTAATTAAAAATGTATAATTTTTTGGGGGTGTAATACTCTACCAAGTATTCCAGAAGAACTGTGCTTGTGGTTCTGCCCATTAAAAGAAATAAAATATTTATATTTTATATTTACTTCAAAGTCTGCCAGTGAAAAGAAAACACTTTCTAAGTAGTTTAACATGTGAACAGGTTGCGGGTCAAACTGGGAAAATGAGTGTGCTGATATTAAGTGACAAGGACCACATGAATATTTAGATACTTTTTGAAGCATAAGGTGGGCTCCCCTGGCCCTTCGGTATGGGCTGCTGATGTAGAAGGTGCAGGTGAGCAGGGGGAAAGTGCACAGTGAGCAGTGCTTGAAGGAGCACTCCTGATTTTCTTGCTTTTCGATTACTACCAGCTTTTGTGCAGCAGATCTCCCTGCCCTGGGGAATGCCTGTGGTCGCTCTGGATGCCATGGGCTGCTCAGAGTGGCACTGCTCGCTGGCATCCAGCACAGTCCTGCTGCCACTCCGTGGGTGAAAGACCGGGATGGACTTCAAGCACCGTCAGAGATCTTTATTTCCATTATTTTGGAAATATTGGTGTAACTCTGAGTGCGGAGGGACCGATTCTGCCTGGGTTTGAATGCGTTGGACTGGAAAGCGAGTTGGGCACCTTCCCCACCTCTTGCCTTCAGAGACCGTTTTCGTTGTGTTCCCCAGTTTTTCCCTGGGAAGTTTACAAAGATGAGATAAAGCTCTCGTCATCCTACTGATGTGGGTAATAATAATGCTTAGCATTTCTCATCTTTGAAGTGCTTTACAAATATTAAATAATTAATCTGCCCAAGAATAGAAGAAAGACTATCATCCTTCGACTTACGCTCTGGGGAGCGGAGGCAGAGAAATCATATGGTTTCTTCAGGCTGGGGAGGGAGGTCCTACCAGAAAGTGGTGAGGACATGGGTCCATTATATGTGGTCCCCATCTGGGGCCACTTGACCACTGGCCAGTGTGCTTGGATGGTGGGATTGTAGCACTTGCACCAGGGGATGATGTGCTCTCACTGTGCTTGTGACCCCTCTGAGCAGGAAAGCAGATATATGATGTTTTCTTCAGCATCTCCTGGAAAGCCCAGGTGGTCCCTCCAAGGAGACACAGCCACTTTATAGGACGTGTTTTTTTTTGCGGTGAGGAGGATGCTGGGAGTACCGTAGCCTGTGATATGGATGAGGGTTGGTCGTGATTTGACTTTGCCATGGGAGGAGTTTGACTTGGGTTGGATCTTCTGTGGGGTAACGACATGAGGAGAGAGGGGGGCAGCTTCTGGACCTGGGAGCAGGGATGATATGGGCTTTGCTTTCCAGAGTAATAGAGAAAAATCATATACGAACACTTATTTATAGCAGTTCTCCAGAGATTAGAGGCTTTCCACAAGCACTGAGTGAAGACCTTTAATGTAGATAAATATTGTTAATTTCACTGATGTGGGTTAGCAAATCCCAAGCTCGAGCGACTTTCCTTAAGTTCATGATTTACGGTGTGATGGGCGATGGAGCCAGGAGGGTTTTCCGTGGAAGTGCTGTAAAGGTGAGATGTGTTTTACGTGAGGCTTGGGGAGAGGCAGGACATCCCAGCAACCAGCTGCTTGCAGTGGGGCCGGCAGCCGCCTGCCCTTGGCCGTGTCGGGCAGGTAAAAACAGGGGCTGGAAACTGGGTTTCTCGCAGCCCAGGGGAACGTCCTTGATGATCTGCTTTTGGCTATTCTGGGATGACTTTTTTGCCTTGTTTCTTTGGGCCAGAAACTTCATCCTGGAGCTGAGAAACTTTTCCCAGTGAAAGTCACGTTGAAATTGGTGCGTTTAGCAAAATGGCTTTTAATTTTTTTTTTTTTAATCAAAAAAGAAAAAAAAATAACGACCTGTTTTACCCAAGATATTCTGGTTTTGCCCATCATCTTAGCCAAAATACACTCTTGTGTATAGCAAGCACTGCAGCATGCCCGATCTGGCAAGGAAGCCCCCATCTCGTTATTTTATTTGGCTTTTCCTTTTCTTCCCCTGCGGGTCCGGTGCTGGGCAACTAAAAATCATTTTGGCTTTCCCTGTCTTTATCTAACCTCCACAAAGTGGGCCAGGCAACCCTGTTATTTCCACACAATTCAAGCAGTGTTGTGTTTTTTTTATTGCAGAGGGCAAATCCCAGAATAGAGCATAAATAAATAGATGATTTTAGAGGACTGTAGATCATTGAGCGAGATGCAGAAAAGGCCCCTTGTTTTGAAAGAGCAGCGTGAGGCTCAGCAACAATGAGTCTTGAAGCCTGATGAAAATCTCGGATGCTTTGAGGCTGTGTGTGTTGGGTGAACTTTATTTATATTTGGCACAAATGCGCTCATGTGTGATGCCAGTAACTGCCAGGGTATGTGGATGGAGCTGAATAAAGCTTATCCTGGGTTGATATAAGTTTTCCACAAGGAAAATCCCCCCTCCCCTCTTTTTTTTTTAAGAAGCAGACCCCTGCACTGTAATAAATGCAGACAGCACCTGTGTTGCTATTTCCATAAGGAGATAAAATTGCAATAACAATTCTCCTTATATTTGGTCTCCTTTTCAACTCCCAAGACTTACTGTAGTCTGCTTCTGTTTTAAGAGATTTGTTACTACCAGCAGTCCCCCTTCTGCAATGAACTCCTGCAAAACACATCTCCTTTGCTGGAAAGAGGGAAATTTGTCAGCCCTGGAGAAGAGCAGCAACAAAAAAAACCACCTTAAAACTCTGCATCAAAACTCTTGACAGCTGAGCATGCAGATATATAAATGTAGAGAGGGGGGTGTGTGTGTGTATATTTTTTTAGCTCAGCACATGCATCCTCCAGAGGCAAACCTTTTGGTGCCACCGAAGGAGTGTGCAAACGGGGAGGAAGGTGGAGGCAGCTCTTGTTTGTCACGTAAGCTGGGAAACATCGCATTTGCAAAGCTTTGTCTTGAAAAAGACTTAGCTGGTTGCATATAATGGAGCTCTGTCTTCCCCCCCACCCCAAATTCACTACTTTGAATACAATAAAGTTGCCTTGAACTTTTTCAATTATTTAACAACTTTCAAGTGGAGAAATATTTGGGTCTTTTAATTTCATTTTTGGCCCTTTTTTTTTCCTTTTTTTTCTTCCCCCCCCTCCATTCTGTTTGTTAAACAGTAATTGCAGATCTTTCCTGCCACCTTTAATACTCCCAGCTAATTATCCTGAAATAAATCTCTTTCAAGTCTGCATGCCAGCAGTTGTGGGATATGAGCGGCTCTTTCAGCTCCCGGCTGCCTGTCACTCAAATGGGCCTCAGCTGCAGCTCCGAATGATGAGTATTAGTCTCCCGCTGGGATGATTCTCCCAATCTCCCCACTTCCAACAGCATCTCCCAGGGCTGCACCACGCTCCTACCTGTTAGCCTAATCTGGGATTTTCTTTTGCTAACGCTGTTATTTTGAAAGGAGGAAGAGGATTCCTGGGAGAAAGGCACTCGGTTAACCTTTTCCTAATTGCCATTCAAAGCTGAAAGGAAGGGAAAAAAATAAAAATAAAATAAGATGATGGGTGTCACTGCCTGGGAGGACAGCTCAGGAAGGGTGGGCATACAGGTGGGGTCCCTTGCTAATGTCCCAGACTTGCTTATTTGGTCAAGGTAGGGTTCTGGGAGGCAGGCTCCCAATTTAGGCAGCCTGCCCTCCCCAGGCACTCGCCTGCGTTATTTCCAGCTTGTGTCCCGCTCGCTCAGGAACAAGGTTGTCGGGCTGTAGGCACAGCTACATGCTCCATCATTAATTTATTATGTGCTAGCAGTAATAGCGAGGGCTATTTTTAAATGCCACTTAAGCTCACACTCGCACACGGGTTTGTAATTTGACTATAGGACATACATAAAATGACATATTGTTACGTACTGAAAGATACGGTTTTAAATGAAAGAACTATTAAACTATTAGTATTTAAAGTGCTTACTAATTTTGTCTGCTGTATGTGTGCCTTTCAATGACTTGACAATTGGCTTGCCTCCAGAAACAGCCTTGCTGGGGGATGCTGCACGGATGCAGCCTGCCTGGGCGATGTGAGGGGGCTCGTGGTACCCCTTGCCTTTTGGGTGCTGCTGATGGGGGGCTCAGCAGCAAGGGGTGCTCAGGAGACTGTGGTCATCCCTTGGCTCTGAGCCCACATCGCCACCTTGCTCCTGAAGCAAAAGGTTTTGGTTAGCCACCAAATGCACACTTAAGTTGCTTGGCTGGCCTTGAATCCCTCTTCCTAAAGAGTTGTTTTTCACTCTGATCTCCCTCTCTAAACCTGCGATGGGCTGCATTGAATTAATTCTATTAACTGCCAAAGGAATTCCTCGCTGCCGAATTATATTTCCTGTGTCTGTAAATCATTTCACCGCTGCTTTACTTGACAGTTATGCAAGTGACCTTTTGATTTCACCGTTTTTTTTTTTTTATTTATGACATTGCTAACCACTCTGTGGCTGTGCATCATAGTAAGATTGGGCAGTCATGTGGGATGTTTGAGAATATAGATTATTTTATAAATATGCATATATATATATATAAAGAAAACAGCATAAAGTTGAATGTTTCAGGCTTGGACCTTGGGAACATAATATTTACACTAAGTCATGTTAGTTTTAAGAGTCTGTTTCTGGGTATTTTCACTTCCAGAGGAAGAATTGCTTGACCCCCACCCCCCCCACCCCCCGCCTTCTTCTTCTAAATGGCCATCCTTTTTTTGTTGCTTTTTTTTTTTCTTTCTTTTGTCACCAGGCCCAGTTCTGCAGAGGCCAAACAGTTACTGGGTTGAGTGGGAGCTGTGGATGCTCAGAGCTTTGGTAATATTGGAGCCAGGGAAGGGATCATCTGACTTGTGTTGTCCCAGGGCTGTAAATTCCCCTAAGGAAAGGGGGGAATCAGACACCCCAGCTTCTGCTTCAGGTGTTGCAGGTGGTGTATTGCCACAGACGTACCTTTTCTGCAGCAGCAAAAGCAGTTTCTGGCTCGTGCGGGGAACCCTGCCCAGACCTCTTGCCTTTTTGCTGTGGTCCCACCCCAACAGGTCTGAGTATAAAACACTGCAAGTACACTGCTTGGAAACCATGTTGCGGCCCCAGTGCTCGATTCGTAAGTCTAATTAGAAGTTAGAAGCGTCAATGGCAGCACTTGCAAGCACAGTTATAGCACTTGCAGAAAAGGGAGCCTGCTTTTCCTATTTGGCTCATCCTTGGGGGCATGTCTTCTATAAATATAGTGGTCTGACGAGGAGAGGTGGGATGATGGTCTGCCTTGCCACGGATGAGGTCCCCTCTCGGGTGGGAAGCAGCTAAGAAATGAGCTGTACCACCGTCTATACAAACCTGCAAACCAGAAGAGATCCCAGCTCTGGCCTTTTTAACAAATCCAAGGCATCATGGTTAGCTTGCGCAAGGTTTTGCGTAAGTAATAAATTGAGGTTTCCTGCAAAACATCTGGTCGATTCAGCTCTTATCTTGCTCCACAAGAGCTGAAAAAACCCTCTGTGGTTCTCCTTTGCCGTGTTATAAATATAGATACCTATTCATAAGGAAATATCGAAATAGAAGTTTCAGAGTATTCTCACGTTTGTTCCCCAAGACTGAATTAAATGTTTTGGGCTCGTTTATAATGCCCTTTCCCATCCCAGTTAAATAGTGGTGCAGAACAGACACCTCATTCTTAAATTGAGTTTGTAGCATTCCTGCAGGGACAAGGTTCACAGTCTTGGAAAGCAAAGGCTGTGGTAAGAACTGTGGAAACCATGCCTTTACATTGTGCTTCTTACACTTTACGTTGTTTAATCCCAGAACCAGACTTCATTTTCGGAGCTGCTGAGCCCTTGTAACCCATGCTCGCGGTCATATAGTTTGACCCAAGCCACCCAGTGCCCAGCAGAGGGGAATATATGATATGCATGCAGCATATATGCTAATGTATTCCCTAACATCCAGGGACATGGTTGAATGTGGTTCAGCATCTTTGTCTATCATGGATGATGTAGCTTAGATAATATCTAATTGTTGGCATCGCTTGAGTCCTTCAAAGTCTGCCCCTTCTGCTTTTTTGTTTTGGCTCTGGATCTTCCCGTTTGGTCTGCATCTCCCATCTTTGTCTTTAAATTATGTCCTATCCACTATCCCACTTTCCCCCCTTAAACTTCCAAAACCAACATGAGAAAAAAAATAATAAAATTCTGACTGTTTTCACTGCTCCTGGTGTGCTTGCCCACAGCCTTCCTGAAAGAAACCAATAAATAATGCTCCTCATCCCCCTAAAAATTAAATTAAACCCAAATTTCTCTGGGGAGGAGGCTAGGTTAATTACAAAGAGCTACCAATGCCATATCTAAAAAGGCTCCTTCATTTTAATTTTTAATATTTAGGATGAAACTTAATATCTGATTCCCCCCTCCCCCCCCCCTTTTTTTTTTTTGGCCAAACTAGTCAGTTTAGAAGTGGAGAGGCTGCCAAACATAGCTAATATTATCCTGCCCAAAAGCTTCTGTCAATTAACTCCTTGCAGGGTTTGCTGGGGAGGCTGCAAAGGGGAAGATGGCGCCGCTCCAGCTTGCAGCCAGCCGAAACCTGGCTGTTCGGCGTGGTTAGGGTTTGGGGGGAATCGCTTTCTGCTTGAATGCTGGGGGCTTCGCTGTGTAACCTCAGCATGTGCAAAACACATTAACGTGCCTGGGTATTAAAGTTAGTAGGAAAACTTGGTGAAGCCCCAGAGATTGATGGGAAAGTGTATATTGGATCACCGAAGAAAAGAAGAAAGCGTTACATTTGTATCTGAAAGCAGGATGGGAAACAACTGGTACCTCCTGAAGTCCACGAGTTGTATGTTGGCCATTTGGGAGTGAAGCTGTCCCAAAGAGGGATTAAACTGTGAATCTGAATGCAAAGTGGGAATTTAAAGAGTATGGCTCACAAAATCTAGTCTGCAAAAAAAAAAAAGTGCCGTTGTTATACGCGGGAGGTGAAATATTCTCAGTTAGTTGAAAATATTGGCAAAATGACACTAAAACAAAGAGTTTTAGGCATGTTTAATAGGAAGTATGGGAATGGCAAGGGAGCCACAGTGTGTAACAGGGTCATGCTTGATAGTTCATATAAATATTACTGTTATTCAGCAAGAAAGACAGTTACCAAACCAGACAATTATGCTATTGCTGTTGTATCTCTGATCGGCGCCAACCGTTCTGCCTACTGATTTACGGAACGCTACGTTCCCTTCGGCATCTATCTATCCCTTTAGTATCTATTGATCTCTATGCCTACACCCAAATTTATCATGTGTATACGAGTGTTTGAGTGCGCACGCAGGTGTTCGGGGCTGTTGCTGGCTGCCTCTTTTCAGAGTGGAATAGAGAGAAACAGTTAAATATTCACGGCAAGCTTGGCTGCCTGGTGTAAGCAGGATACTTTGACTCTACATGACAACCTGCTCCTTTCGGAGAATAATTCTTATTGGAAAATTGCAATGCTAAATCATTAACTTCTAAGGAGCTGAATGGGAAGAAGAGAGCTCGCTTAAAGGATCCCAGTGTGTTGCCCCTGGCTTGCTCTGTGTTGTTCTGCGTACAATATAAACCACCGTTAAAATACTTCTTGCTGCATTATGTAGCACAAGGTCCAGGCCATTTACAAGCCTACCATCCTCCTAGCAGCGATGCCTCCTTTATGCTGGAGACATGACTTTAATGAAGCAGTGAAAGGAAGAAATGCAGGGCACAATTTCAAAAAGGAAAAAAATAAAAGAAGAGGAAAAAGGAAAAAATAAAGAAAAGACTGCCTGAAATTAAGCTCCTAAATAGGTGGAGAGTAGATGAGTCTGTCACCTCCCTTCTCCAGCTTGAGGAGCTGGGTGGGTGCCCATCATGGGGCTGTCTCTGGTCTAGTGCCATGGGGAGCATTTGCTGGGGAGGCAGGAGCAGGCGGGTGTCCGCTGCCATGTGAACTGGCTTATTTCAGCTCTTGGGTTCGGGGGCGAAGCTGCGGAGGTAGAGCAGTGGTGGCCAAATGCTCAAGGCAGAGGTGATGGGTCTGTACAAGAGAAGTGTAACACGAGGTGGGTGGGTATAATGGAGGACCCCCATCGATTTTTAACTGGATGATAAATCAAAAATGGCAAGATGGGCTGGAGTCTCTGAAATATGGTGTCCATATGGTGAAATGATAAAGCTTTATCACTGCCGCTTTAGAAGTAGTTCTTGTCTCCAAATGTCTAACCATCAGGATTTTTTTTAAACAGGCTCCTTGCATAAAGAAAACTCAGGTTTTGGGCTTGGGTTGAACAGCCAGTGACTTGAGAGGTGTCCCTCGGCATCTCAGCCCTTTCGTTTCTTTCCCAGCATTGTCCTCAGATGTGTGCTGGCT
>JAVJGI010000035.1:4069395-4136895 GCA_035590275.1 Ibycter americanus | reverse complement strand
ATCCTTTTTAGAACAACGGAGGTGTTGTACAGATGGGAAGAGAATTGGCCCTCATGTGCTGCACTGGTTCAGGAGAATGGGCAGGGAGGGAGCATGCAATTAACTAATGAAGTAGTAAATGAATGTTTTTGTGTTTTACCTGTGCCATCTCCAAACAGCTTGGCTCAGGGGTACCTGTTGGAAAGCCTGCAGAAGAAGTTGGGTGTCTCCCGGTTCAAGGCTTACACCCAGCATGGGACTATCCCTTCCCGAGGCCAGCCAGCACCATGCCTTGGGTACCACTGGAGGTATTGGCCTGTTAGAACTGGGTCATATCCAGAAGCACAGAGGTTTATTAGGAAATAAATGGATCTGATATTCAACTGGAGACAAATGGAGTGGCTCTGTTAATTCGAACGGTGCAAAGCAGCTTTGCCGAGTCTGCAAAAGGAGTAGTGGTTGAACCCAAATATACCCGTTCACACCCACACTACAGCAACCAGCAGCCAGCCAGAGCGAGCTGATGGGAAGAGTGTGGGTTTGGCTGGTGTTAGTTGTTTTAGCTTCCCCCTTGATTGATAGAAGGGAAATTGCTCTTCGAAGGGTAGCACAGAATGGCAACCCCCCCCCCCCAAACACAAATCTCAAACCAACCTCCTCTATCCAAACTGAGTCTGAATAATGAGGAAGCACGAGGAAGGGGAAAATTCTTTTGTAAAGGAGCAAGTTCTTTGGCAAAGATTTTGTCAACCTTGTAAAATAGGAATAAACAGGGTGTTCAGCATCACTTGCTGTGAGCTGCTGGGGATGGGCTCCATCTCCGGTGGTCCTGGCCAGCCCCTCCGGGAGCCCCCAGGAGCTGTGGCAGTGCCTAAGCTCCGGGGAGAGCAGACCCTGCTCTCTGTGCAGCTCCTCGAGTGCCACGTGTTTTCCAGGGACGATGCCAAGTGCGGCGTGGTTGGGTTTTTTCTTCTTTTTTTTTTTTCTTTTGGTGTTTCTGTGTGCCTTCCTGCTGAGAGGTGGCTCTTTTGACATGTTGTTATAGTGATGGAAGGAGCATGGATACACATTCCTCCGCTCTGTGCGTGAGACATATGGGAGCCAGATTGTACCTGTCACAAGTTGCCAACCTGAATTTGTGGGGTATAAGGGGACACATTCCCAAGGGAATTTCCACTTGACGTTCTTGATTGCTTTGGCTAATATTTGCTTTGTGACCTTTCCATTAGCAGATATGACGTACGGCGTTTGGTGCCGCTCTGGGAACGGGTATGTCCGGCTCACACCGATGCTGCTGTAGGTTTGCCAATGGAAATGCATGGGCAGCCCAACACACTGGACCTCTTGCAGGGGAAAATGTGACTCTCCAACTCGGCGATATATATTTAGTGTCATCTTAGGAAGTGTTTTCCACCTGAAGCACCTGTCGGGACCACCCAGACATGGAGCATGCTCAGCCAGGGTGCAGAGCAGAGCTGGTTCAGATCTCCGCAGTTGTGCCATCCTGGTTGCAGGACTGTGCTCCTTTGCTGGGGCACACACATGGGCTGGGACATAGACCTGCTAGGGGGTGTATCTGCCGGGATGTGCCATTCCAGCCTGGCTTCCTTGGGGGAACGGGGCAAACCCTTGCCACTGCCCCTTTTTAAGGGTCTCCCGTTGTACAAGTGTGTGCCTGTTGTGTAGACTGTTAAGTCTGCCTGCTCCTGAAAAGGCTTTCATTTGAAAACTGATTTCAATTTTATTGGAATAATCAGTATTATTTTAGAAAATCAATATATCATCAACCTGAAGCAATTTGCAGGGTTTTTCAATTTACTGATTTTTTTTTAAAAAAATATTCTTTGGGTTTTGTTCCCGATTAACAGAAGTGTTTTAACTGTTAAAATTGCCAAGTCTAAACACAAAAGCAGTAGCTCTGAAAGGGAAAGGCAGATGCTGGGCTGAAGTTTGGGCACTTTACCCCCTGCATAGGTGCTGTCTCTTATCACCCCATGGTGAGCGAGAGGGGAGCCTGGGCCCTACGTTCACTCCTTACGGATGTTCTCCTGGCCGTGAGGTAATGGCCTTACACGGCTGATGTTTATGGGCAGGGTCGTTTCTGTGTGTGGGTCTCTTTCCGACTCATCTCTCCCCTACCCCTGCCAGGCAGAGCGCTTTTGGTAGTCATTCCTGAAATGCTGGCCCTGTCTGGGATTGAAACTGTGGCTTCAGCTTGTGGGTAATGAGCTCAAGAAAGTGTTACTTCTTGTGAATCCAGACTTTTTAGCCTGTGTTTTACTTTTTTGAGATGATAGAGGAGGGAAAATTTATGTTGCTGTGTGAACTTAGTTGCTCCTGTAACTGTAAAGCCAGGATGATCTTTCTGAGCCAATGCCAAGTGCTCTGATTAGAAAGACCCCTGATTTCTTGGGCCAAGTTTTGGGGGAGAACTTTGGCTTGGCAGAAAGCCCACTCAAAGCTGGGCAGCTGCTGGGATCCGAATTCCCCCTGGCTGGTGTTACAGGCCCCTTCCAGTGCTGACCAGCATGGGGTGGGGGCGATGCTGGGGGTGGCAGGGAGCCCTGCACCGCTCCAGGCTGGACCTTGTGTCCTCCACCGTGCTGCCGGGCTTGCAGCATGGCTGAATCAGAGTAAAAAGTTAAAGCTTTCCAAATTGCACATCGTTCATCTTGTGGCCATGGCATTCTGGGATGCAGGAGGGACACCCAGGCTAAATTGTTTATATATGCAGCAGAAAAGGGTCTGTGAAAGGAGATGCTGTAGTCTGGCAATCAGTAAGCCAAAATGCTGTCCCTAGCAGTGGCTTGTTATGGAAAAATTTTCCTCTTGGACTGATACTGCCGGCTCCACCGTGCTTTCTGCGTGCAGGTGCTGTTTGTTGTTCATCACGTCTTGATCTGTATCAGCAGAGTGGCCCTGAAAAGACCCATGGCGCGGGACTTGGAGAGACCAGCTTGGGTCTGAGCTTCTCAAAACGTTTAAAAAATAAAAAAAAATGGGGTGGGAGGGTGGTGAAAACCTACCCTGAATTGAAAAGCTCCATTTGCATGTTTTGGTTTGTGAAAAGGCAGCAGAGGAAGGGAGTAGGCGAATGTGAATGAAGCTTTACCAAACCGGCCCCCACATGCATATTTCATACTATCGTTTATCAAAGTTTTATGAGCATCTGGTCTTGGCCCCAAAATCTTTTCAATTGAGGGATTTTTTATTTTTTTTTTTATTTTTTTTTTTTTTAATCTAGCTGAGTTTGACTACAAGCAGAATCTGCTATGATTCATTCCCCACCCCCACCCCCCGCCATTGATTTTACCCGGGCTGGCTTTGTACAGGCAGACCTGTGCGGACCTGGGCTCCAGCCTGGGTCCACGTGCAGCACATAAACCACGTGTGACGTGGAGTGGCTGTTCATGTATTTTATTTCCCAAGAGAGAATTGATTCAGGAGTGTCTCTGTTACTTAAAAACCCTTTCTTGCCTTTTCAAAGCCATGGCAGAGCAAATGGCATGGGGCTCAGCAGCGTCGAACAGACCTGGGAGGGAAAGGGCAGGGAGTGGTGGGAATGGGCAAAAAGAGCCGGTTTTGTGTTATTTCTCCACAAAACAGGTCCCGGGAATGAAAGGGAGGACCTCAGGCAGGTTTAAGTTATGCAGCGCTCTGTTCTGATGCCATATGTTGCAGGGAGAAATCCTAGGGTTTGGGTTTTTGGTGTTTTTTTCCCCCTTCCTACCACTGAGCAATCCCTCAAGACTTCCCTCAGCTCTCCAACCTTGTCTCATCAACACTCATATGCATACTGCCACACTCATTCACGCACTTCTAAAGGAAAAACAGATAAGTTTCACATTTCACAATGAGGGTTTGGTTTTTTGTTGTTTTGTTTTTTAATCACAGACTGGCTTAGAAATATCAGGTACTTGGGCATCAGTTCCCATCTTCCTGTGGTTGAATGGTCCCTCCTGAGCAAACACTGGAGAGCCTGCAGCAAAATTTGTATGAATATTTGGATGAACTTCTGGACATAAGCTCCTATCAGTTGTTGAAGAAGGTCTTTTTATTTGTTGACAGCTGATTTTTTGTCTTGTGAAGAAGCAATAGATTTTTTCGACGGCTTCAGTGCGGTGATAATTTTTGTCCATCCAGAAAAATCCTTACTTCTGGGACACAATCCACAGCAGAGTTCAATCTTATTTTTCTTGTGGGTAATTTCAAATAGTGTCTGAAGGTTTGTTTAAAAAAAAAAAAAAAAAAAAGGAAAAAGGTGCTCTGAAAAGTTGTTTCTAAGTGTTTCCTTAAAACGTGTGACCGACTTAGCTCTACAGCTCGTTTATTGTTACTTTGGGCAAATAACATGGGGGAGAGCATCTGGTGGTATAAATTGTTATAGCCCATTGAAATCAGTGGAACTATGAAAAATTTACACAACCCATGGTCTGCCTTACATCTGTGACAACTTTGGGCCGTTTCATTGTGTTGCAGACACTTTAAAGCAGCAGTGGCTTGTATTAAATGCATTCGAGCTTGTTTCTTGTCATTTGTCTTATTTTGGAGGATTTATCAGCAATACCTACTGTTCCAGCTTTCCTTGGAAATGGGTTCAGAGTAGGCTTTTGGAAAGTAGATGGCTGGGGGTTTGGACAACACGGGTTGTGACATGGTGTTGCGCTGATGTGCCTCTTCGCTATGTTTTCCACTGCAGCACTTGAGCTTAGTAGCTGATAAATTGGTTGGGTCCTTGATGGAGAAGGCTTCCTCCATTGCAATCACCTATATTGTCTTTATTTCAGTGTTAATCAACAGTCCCTCTGATAACATGTTCAGTTCCTATCTCTTGGGATGAATCATTTGATACACTCATTTTTTATTTATTTTTCTTGTTCCCTGTCAGGCTCCTTACCCCTCAGGACAGAATGCAGCTCCAACCACGCTGGTGTACCCTCAAGCCCCTCAGACAATGAACACCCAGCCTCAGACTCGCTCGCCGGTAAGGGAGCCCATGTTGGCATTATCTGATGTTCTTTCTTCCTCGTTCGTGTGTTTCACCGTTTGTATGTGTGTGTCTATAGCACTTGGCTGGTTCTCTGGAAAGCGTGTTTTACTGAACTGGAGGCGTGTTCCAAATGGCAAATTTTGATTGAATTTTGCAGACACTGTCCTGGTAGGATAATTTTCCTTTTAAAGTGGCTTATCAGAAAAGAAGCGATGGAGGGATTTTCATCTACGTTCAAATAACACAATTTATTTTTAGCGTAGTTGCTTTTGGGTTCACTTCATTTTAGACTTTAGATTCATTGCCAGAATCCTTCTTTTTTCTTCTTTTTTTTTTCTTTTTTCTTTTTTTCCCTCTTTAAGGAAATATTTCATAAAGTGATAGACCAAAGATGAGTAAACAAAAGCAATTCTCTGCAGCAGCACTCAGTCTCCAGTGGCTTCTGGGCATTACTTCGAGTCAGCGCCACTGTATCAGTTCTAACCACCCTGTGGGTGCTGACACATTTAATGTAGAGCTTCTGTGTACCCAGATCTTTTTGTGGTAGGCCCCTTTTTCATCCAACTTTAGATTTGATTGTCCTCCGTAGTTTTTTTTTTTTCCTTTGGTGTGTATTATAATACTGCTCTGCTATTGTAGGACTTTGATTCCCCAAACCAGGCTCTCTTTGGGGAATTTCTGCTCGTAATGCAGTTCCATGTGATGCTAGGAGACCCTCCTAGGGCATCAGATGCTTAGCCCAGCTTCTGGAGGCACAGTAGCTTACCATCGCGTCTCAAGTGTCAGTTAGCCAAGGGAGCAGCAAGCCCTGCGCTTCTTGCCAATCCTCATCTGCGTCCTAACGCTTTCAGGTTGCCTATAAAATCACTGCACCCTTCCCAGCACTCTTCTCTTTTTAGAGTAAGATGAACGCTGCTGAAGCGTGGCAACTGAAAGCCTCCAAGACGGAAGTCTTTTGTTTGTCCACATAACAGGTATATATATATAAATATATATATCTACAGGGCAAGCATCCTCCCCATGTGCAGCCGCACTGATGTGCTTGCCCTGCTTCTGGAGGTTTCACCTCCAGGGTATTTGCAGAAGGATTAGTTCCGAGGCCCGTTAACCTCTGTGTCGATGAATGAGCCAATTAACACCAGTTTTGATGAAGTTTCTGTGATGTGGACAGCTGCAAATTGGTAGCCAGGTCCCCCGCACCTCCTTAGTCCCCCCTTCTGATCAGTAATGCAGGATACTGAAGGTAAAAAACCCTCTTTTCTCAGTAAGTATAATCATCTTCTTTACCTTTAATTGTTGAAAAGCGCAAATAAGTTTATATGGTTAGAACTGGAGCAAAAACCTGACTGAAGAGCTGCATCTCTAAACCAGTTTTTTTGACAGCCCAGCAGAACAGTGCCAATACATTGCACAGACAACTGGAAGAGGAGGAAGGTTTTGGAACAGAGTCCGGTTTACAGGTCCCTGGCTGGAAGAGGCTGGATAAAATACTGCATTGTAAGCAATATAACAAACTGTACTCCTTCTTGCAGGCAATTGTGCCGATGGCACTGTTTTTATTTCTTCCTTTCTTTATTTATTTTTTTTTAACCACATCTTTTTTGTTGGCTGATCTACAGAAATGCACTGATTTTGCTTCTTTGCTGAAAGCATGAGCTACTGTGGCAGTTTCTGCCAGGTTAAGTGGCGATGCAAGGTCCAAAGTTGAATTGCAGCTGGGAGGGTCTGACCTGGCATACGACAGAGACCAGGGCGACTTTGGGTTTGCCACTCAACAGATAACATCTTCAGGAAATTTGGCTGGAAAAGTGTTTCAAATTGTAGGATTTTGGCCCTGTTACTGAGGAGGTATCGAGGAAGAATTTGTCTGCAGTTGTCAGCCTTTTTTTTTTTTTTTTTTTTTTCAACTCTCCTGTTTGCAGATTTTGCCATCCGCTCTGCTAGCCACCATTTCCACCCCCATTACTAAAAGCCGCACCCATAACATCTCATTCCACCTCCCCACCCCAAAACAAATGCAAGACTGGCCCGCTCCTGAACTACTCTTGCATTTTGTTCTGGGTTTGATTTACTTATTTTTTTTTAATTTATTTTTTAACCGTCTTTTTTGGTGGTGAGGGGAGGGTAAAGGAGGGGGCAAGGAAGGTGGCAGGATGTCTTTGCCATCCCTAATAGCACAGTTCTGTCCGTCACGCAGCTGGTGCGGCTGGTGTGGGTAGGTAGGCTGTTGTGCTAATGAGGTTGGTCCTAATCCTGCTTCCTCGAGCACCCGGAGTTTCCTCCATCCTGTTTCAGCATCCAAGGGCCATTGGCAATTGCAGAGTTTAGGCTTTTCTGTTCCTTCCAGGACAGCTGCCTTTGCAATCCAACTGGCTTCATGTTTTCTTCCCGTTAGCATCGTAGCATCACTCCAATAGTGAGAATTTCAAAGTGCAGCTCCAGCTGGGGGAAGGAAAATGAAATCAGAGGCGTTCAGCACTACTGAAAATTATCCATTAGCTCTTGCTGTTGCCAGCCCCGGGGAGCAGGTGATTTTAACTGTCCAATTCTAGGAAATCTGCCAAAAAAAACATGATCAGAAAGGGTGTTCGAGCGATCCAGAAGTGGTTATTTTCAGAGGCTTGAGGTGTGCCAGCTCAACGTCAGCAGATAGAGAACATGCCCTATTGTCCACAAAGCAGTGAGCAGGACCTTAAAGAGTGCAGGTGGCAGAAATGTTGGACCCAGGTTTCATAAAATTTTCCTTTCTGTCTACTACCTTCATCGGACAGAGAAAAAAACAACCCAAAGTGTCTGTTTAATCTGAGCCAGCAGTGACTACAGTTTGTTCTGTTGCTTACAGCTACTAATAGGAATAAATCCTGTCAACCTGAATTATTTAAAAAATTAAAAACATCAAGAGCCAATGGTGACCACTGCGAAATAGGTTAGGGTACTTTTCACTAACTTTGAGGTTTTATTTTATTTCTTTTTTTTTTTTTCTTGTAACACATATTACATTTCACTATGGAATGTACTTTGAACTTCTTAAGATACAAGCTTCCAGCTCTTGTTTTAAACACATTGAGAACAAATCTTTTCTGTGGAACAGAGGTACTTTGGCCCTGAAATTAAGCAATGCAAGGTTTTTGCACCCCATCATTCTCTTTTTTGATCAATTTTTTTCATTGGTGTATAACATGAAGTGTATAGCCCCATGGGAAAGGCTTGTCAGCCCTTCCAGGGTAAGCTTTCTTCCCTTTTCTCAAACACAAGACACATGAACTGATTTTGAGGAGTTCTTCCTTTAGGAAAATAAGGACTTGAAGTGTATTCATCTCCTGAGACTCATCCATGTGCCCATTTCTCACAGCTGTAGGACCAATCAACAGAGCCACTGTCCTCTTCACATCCTGAGCCTTGGGAGGATGCTGGAAGTCTCTGACTGCTTCTGTCCTGCAGTTGCTATTAAAAGAGAAATTTTAGCTCTTTAGTCTTACAAGATGATCATGCTTTGCTTTTTTTTTTTTTCCTTTAATGTAAAACTTAGAGAAAGCTTTCAAAGGTGGGAAAACTCTTATTGGTGAATCAGTGCAGGTCATTCTTTATAAACTCTTGTACTGGAACTAGTCCATGTGTGCATATTTTCTCGTTTCTGAAGGTTTTTATGACTTTTCGTCCAAATGTCACAATGAGGTGAAGGTAGAAGGAGTATGTAAACACTGGTATTAGTAGAGTTGTCCTTGGAAATCTTAAATACAGGCATTTAAAATGTTTATAAAGGAGAAAATCAGCTGGACACATTGCTTCTCATGTTTGATGGCATTAAAATAGCTGGGAGGTAAGGCTGCAGGTGAACCCTGCTCCTCTTTTTCTTGCTGAAAAAACCCTCACATTAAGAAAATCAATAATTAGTAGCCAGTTTTGATCACTCTTCTCGGGCGGAAAGTGAAACATACTGAGTCCCTGTAGTATGAATTAGCAGGGGTGGACTGTACTGTGTGCTTTGGCACCTGCGTTAAGTTACTAAGCCATCACAGCTAGCAACAGGTAGAGGCATGCAGTGGGTAAAAAGCCACCGTGGGGTCTAGTTTCATTTGCTCCATTTAATTATTGGAGCTAGTATCGATAGATTTATCTGCTCTCATCATGGAGCTGTCCTCATTACACTGAGAATTAAGGGTTTAAATACCTAACTTGGCTTCTTGAAGAGGATACCTTGTCATGTTTATTTATATTTTCCATTTCTTGCATTCATTTTTATTTCTACTTTAACAATCAGTTACTTATGGAAAATGCTTTTAATGTTTACTGAGCATGTTCAGTTCTGATTACTTTGCTCCTTGTGTAACCCAAGTGGGTGGGAAGTGATTGAGTAACCTGAGCTCAGGGCTGGGAACCAGGACTCCTGTACTTCATTCAAGCTCTACTGCTGATGCCTTCAGCTCCCCAGGGACATCACGGGTTAACCTGTCTCCTTCACTTTCAGATGGGGATGACAAATCTGACTCATTAAGGAGGGTTATATTTGATCGTTATGGAAAAAAAAAAAAAAAAAACCCAAAAAAACTGAAAATGAAATTGCAGTGTGCATACGTGCAAAGAATTGCTGATCTTTGCCTTGCAGGGAATTTCCCACAGCCCCCTCGCCGGCAGGACACTAGCTGTGCCTACCTGGCTCTTAACTGCTCTCCAGCCATGCGTCTCCATCCTCCACTCCCACCAAATGTTTGGAACGGCTCTGAGTCCAGCTGCTTTAACCGTTTACCTCCACCTTAAACAGTTTAAAAATCTCCACTGCTGCTTGTTTTAAGTTGGTTTATGGTTTTATTGTTTGTTGGTTGTTTTTTTCCCAGGCAGGATAAAGAATGCCTGCATTCATACACTAGAGTGCCTGTAAAATAACTAGCAGCTTTGGCTGTTTATCTCCCAGCTCTCAAGCAGCACACTTTCCCCGTAGCGATGTTCACTCGTTATATCTCAGTACCTGTCTGTCACTGTCCTGCAGCAAAGCTTTTGACTGTTTTGTGGGTTTTTTTGTTTGTTTTTTTTTTTTTTTCTTGTGGGTTTATTTTGCATAGAGTGTGACATTTTGGTTTCGTTGTGGTGTTTCTGACTCTTTGTGCCTTTCCTTTTGTGTTTGTTTCTCCCGCCTTTCCTCAGTTTGCAGCGGGGCCTCGACCTGCCCATCACCAGGTACAGTACCCTGCCCCTTCATTATCATCCTAAACTAATTGACTGGGGGAGGTGGGTGGTTGGAGGTGGTTTACCCACTAACTCAGAACGAAGGCTCGTTTCGGAAACCAGCTCTGTTAGTAGATCTACTAGCACATGCATAACCCCACTAACAAGCTGCCTGCAACGCAGAGTAACACTTTTAATTCTCAGTTGGTGTCACCACACTCATTAACCACCCCACTTAATGCTGTTTCCATAGGAAAGGAGAACCTGTAGAGACTGTTGCCAGGTATTCATGAGATTTGCATGCCTTTTTAAGTCACTAGAAACTTTGCTGAGTATTTCCCAAACTAGTCTGTGGATTAAGTTCCCTGAGCTGAAGATGTCAACGAGAACCAGTGTTCGCATCCCTAGAAAATCCTACTTTTCAAACTCAGAGCAAGGCAAATGATTTTCCAATTCATATGTTTCTTGTGTGATATGCCTGGTTATCTGTTATCATTACATTAACTTAATACTGTTTTTACTTAGCCTGTGAAAGCCAAACATTTAGGAATCTTTGTAGTATTCCTGTTGCATGACTTGGACTTTGTAGCGAACCACTTGATTAAGAAGAATGAAAATTAGGAATAGCTTTGGCTTGTGAAACTCACAGGCGGTGCTTATTAGGGTGATGGAAATATGCAGAGGACCTCTTCAGCATCAGGACAGATGCACAGGTCCCTTCTGTCGTAGTCGAGGTCTCTGAAGTTGTTTTTTCTATTGACTCCTATATTCATCCTTGCCAGAACCCTTTTCCCCTGATTTTGCTGCTTCTTGCAGCTTTTGAGGAGACAGAGGTGACACCAATAGGTGGAAAAGAGGAGGAGAGGCATGATGAGTGCAGGAAAGCTCTCCCAGATGCGGTTGTTTCCGTGTCACTCTTCTTTCTCTTGGCTTGGAAGGAGCAGGTTGTTTCCACCAAGTTAATAGGAAAAAAAAATTTAAAAAATTCCGTTAACTCCAGTGATGTCGGGGCAGGGGCTTAAGTAACGGAAGGTTTGTTTCAGGAGAATTATTTTGTTCTCACTTTGCTCCTGTTAGTATGAGCAGTTTAATACTGTAGAGATGAGCACCTTTGAGAAAGTACTGTCTGAGGAGAGCAGGTAAGTGTGTTAGGTGGGCACACACCCAAAAAACCTGATCATCTTTGTTCCTTCCACCTCAAAGAGCAGCATGGAGGCAGGCATCCTTCCAGAGCAGGACAAAAAAAAGGCTTAAAAAGTAAAATGAGGCATTTGCACTTGTTTGCTCGCAGGCAAATGTCATGTGAGAGAGAGAGTGAAATCATTTTTGTGTGTGGCCAGGGATTGCATTGACAGGCAGCGGTGGAGGAATGTTTGCAGGATGACTGGGCGACATAGGGAATGATGGAATTAGTGTCTTGTTTAGATGTTTTTCTTCTTGGCCTTAACTTCAGGTCTGTGTTTATATTATGCAATACCAAAAATGCATCACTATCAGCAACTTGTTAGTTCTTTCATAGGTTGTTACTAGGCGAATTATATATTCAGTGTGAGCCTTTTAATATTCTCACAAAAATCACAGAGCTTGCTGCAAGCAGATTTTGGGCCACAAGTCTTGAGGCAGCACGGCCTTGGAAAAAACTATTTCAGCAACTAGTGGCTTTACTGATATGACTTTACCACCAATCTGTCATAACTTGATTTAAAACTTTCTCTTGGACCCAGTTATGACCCTGCTTGCAGGTTAAAATTTGTAATTTCCAAGTGTTTTCCAGATTTTATCACTACATATTTAATAGTGTGGTAGTTAGATTTTTGACTCTGTTACATTAGAAGTCTGTTTATAATTATCTGAGAGAAGCTGTCACCGTTAGAGGAACATTTCAGGCTTTATTCCCAGTTCTGTCTGTCAGCGCTGGATCAGGACAGGCACAGAGAAGCCTGGGCTGTAGATGAGCGGTTTAGCTCTTTTAATCCCAAAGTCTCTGCCTGTAGCGTGGACTGGGGATGGAGGGAGGGATTTCTGCCACCGACCCATGCAGGAGGGTCACGGCTGTTGAAGCGAGTTCATCCCAAACTGAGAGAATGCTCAAGACCAATGTAAATGATTATTTTCACATGGGAAACTTTAACACGCTTAAATTGTGTAACATAAGCGGTAGACTTCGAGACTGAGATTTTGTAACCTAAAAAGTGCCAAATACGTAAGTCAACCACAGCAGTGTTAATGTGTGGCAAAAACATAACGTGCTCTTCTAAGAAAGTAGCAGCAGGATGAGGTTTGCAACGACTCCTGTGTCAATCCCAGTGTGATTTTATTAACATATGCCTTGTATTGATTCAGTGTCTTTTTCAGTCAAATAATGGGTTGTTCTTTAATGTTACTTGCTGTAATTATTAGATCTTTAAAGTACTCAAATTAGCATGTTTTAACACCTGAAATTGACTGGGAACTTTATAAGGAACTTTTTTTTTCTGACGGGAATGTCTACCTGGGTGGTTGATAGCCAGTTGGTGCTATGGAAAGCGTAGTCAAACCCTGCATAAGAGAAAACAATTAGAATGAGATTTGGGGTGCTGTATTAATGGTGGCTGAAGTCAAATGAAAATAGCTGTAGTGGTTCTGATGACAAGTTAAATGTGTGTCAGTAATCCTTGATTCCAGTATCATGGCTACCTGAGAAACTGCTGAAAAGTCTCATTTTATAGGAGAAAGAAAATGGACCCTACAAAATGGTTAGTGGGAGTATATTTAAAAATACCATCACCTTGTGTTCTCAAAATGCTGTAGCAGACTTAGCTGCCACCCTGCCTGGACTTGCTGCTCCGTTTCCCACTTTGTGCACGGAGCATCCCTGTTTTTTCTTTCTAAGTTAGGTTTTTGAGTCACTTTGTTGCATCTGATCCTCAAAAAGCACAATTGAAAATAGCAGTTTTCTTCTCATCTGAAATCCAAAATGTAGGATAACCCTTAATTTAAGAAGTGACTTCAGGAGCATATGGGTTATTTTAAAGTGGATGCTCAGAAGAGGCCAGTGTAATTAAAAACAGAAATAAGAAGTATAAACTGAAATGTCACAGCTCCCTTTCTGACTTATAATTGTATTTGAGATTAGTTTACTGGTTATGGCAGACTAATTTAGTTTGAGGTGGTTGGTGTAGTCTGTCCCAGTTTTAGCTTGGGGTTACTTGAGTTCTTTTGGGTAGAGCTTATACAACAGAAAGCTGGGTTTGGCTGTGTAGTGCTGTTAAAAAGCCTTGGGATTTGGAGAGGTCGGGCATTTGCTCCCTGAGCTGACTCAGGACTAACCCAATTTGTAGCTTTTTGGAGTATCTCAAGTTAGAAAGCCATCAGAAACGGCTGCCACAGTCACTTCTGTCTTCATCCACATGCGTGTAAAGGAGCTGCCAGTTTAAAATCCCATGGTGGATACAAAAAGGGGGTTTTTTGCCCCTTGTTTTATCTTTTAGTAAATAATAAAACTGGGAAAATCTGAGGGGGTGGTGGTGTGTGTGGAAGCAAGTCTTGTGTTGATCCCAAAGGGCAGCACTAGGTTGCTGGTGGCTGCTGGGGAAGCAAGACGTGGACCTGAGGACTTTCTGCTGTAGCTCCTGCTTCTGGCACCAGAACTTTATGTGTCAAGGCTGCAGCTCCTCAGCTGAGCCCAGGTGCCTGTGCTGAAGTTTGAAAGACCAAACATAATGTGCCAGTTTGATCTGCAAGTAGACGTGGTTCGTGCTGTGTTGCCTGTGCAGACTTCTCCTCCCGCTTCCAGGTCAGGGTTGGGTTATCCCACCAGCCTTCTTGGTGGGACCAAGACTTAAGAATTAAGAACGGGGCTGTCTCAGGTATGAGAAGCTTAACTGAAGCGGAGAGCTTGGGTGTACAGTTTGATAGTGTCTGTGATGTCTTGTTGAACTTTCCTTTTGCTGCTTTTCTCTGCAGCCTTCTACAGGCTTTGTGGCCCTATCGCAGCTGCCGGCCTTGACCCCATCTAGAAAAAAATAGACGGGTGCCTGTGTGTGTTGTGTTTGATGGGCTAAGCTTAGCACAGATTCGTTTTCAGTGCTCTTACCACAAGTTTATTTTTTAGTGAAGCGTTTAGAGTACGGAGGGAGTGTTCCACAGACATCTCACTGGAAGTGATGGCTTAGAAATACAGAATAAATAGAAAATCAATTAAAATGCAGTGGTGGTTTATCAGGAGGAGGTTGGTGCTCTCTTTGATCATTGATTTTTCTAGATGACAGCCTCTTACCTGGCTGGCCTTCAACAGACTTTTGACACAGGGTCATGTGGAAAGAAAATTAAGCAGGAGAAGATGATGGTTAATAAAAGGATATTGGAGGGTGTGTATATATATAAGGAGTTACTAAGAAGTGAATGGCAGGGTATTGCTGAGAGGGGTAGGCAGGAGGTTAGTATTGAATTTCCTTAATATATGTGTTAATTACTCTGGCACAAAGAGCAGGTATGTGTCTGCAGCAAACTTAATGAGCACAAGGCTTGAAAATGTGGTTAGCACAAGGATGCTGTGCGAGGAGGACTGGCATGATGGAAGCAAGGCGTAATCCAGCATTGCAAGTTGCAAGCCTTTGCGCTTCAGTGCCGGGGAGAAGTTTATTCTGTAAAGTGGGAGCTCATCAGCTGAAACCACCTGTGCAATGCAATCTTCAGATAAACCACAGATGTTATTTCCAGTGGAGATATGGAGTTATTACTGCTGCATTGGGAAGCACTGGGGAAACCCTGTCTGAAGCACATGCACAATTCTGCTTTTTATTTTCCAGAAAGACTTCCTTGAGCAGGTAGGTGAAGGGCTGCTGAGATGATGAGAGCTTATTAAACAAGTAGGCTAAAAGAGTTGAGCTTGAGGCAGCTGATAAAAGCAGTAGCTGAGAGGGGTTTACTTGTGCTCTTCTCTAAGTATGTCAGGGGAGCAACCTTAGGAAGGAAAAAGTTGAAAGACATATTGCCCAGTAGTACCGACTCCAAGATGATCCAAGAAATCTCTCCCTGACGGAGCGGGACAGATAAGGGAGAGGACCGTGACTTGAGGACCATGAGTCGGGTCCTTGCTGGTTACTGAACATGTGCATAGCAAGTTTAGTGCTAATTTGACCATCGTTAGACATAGCAGGACTTAATGTTAATTGTTGAAGGAAGTATTCAAGGAAGGGTTGATGTAGCACAGGGTTTCTATCAGCAGCCTTGCTGTGGCCCAGGGTACCTTCATGCTGGTCCTGAGTGGGTCCTGGATGTGCTCCATTCCAGGTCCTGCACTTACTAGAAGAAATAGAGACAAAACATATCAAGTTTTAATGGTGTTCTCCCATGAGACATCATTAGCATTACTTGAAAATATTTGTCTGTGCGGGCATCTGCTTGACCTTGCAAGATGAATTTTTTGGCAAATCAAGTCAGAACAGCGAAACATTTCTGAGAATGACTTTCAATATTGCTAGCTTAGCTTTGGAGCGACGAGAACGGGGATGGAGCGTAAGTTTGCCAGCCAGATGATACTTGTTTTGAACAGTAAAACTCACATACAAATCAGATTCATAGTGCCCTCATGATACCGAATTTCCTTGAGAATTTTAGTTTTACTTATAGGAAGTGGAGTAGCTAACAGTAATTCAGACTGCCAGAGAGATCTCTGGTTGGCACTTCCAAAAGCTTCTGATGGTCTTGTTGCTTGGAATAATGGATCTGCTTTTTTTCTTGCTGCGTCTGTCTTCCTACTAGTAAAAAAAATCTCCTCCTTTTTTCTCCATCTCCGAATTGGAGCTACTTCTGCAATGGTGTGGGCAGTATAGTGTGTTTTTGAGAGTTTGGGGTTTGTAACGTAGAGCTTTCTCATCGGAGGTTTTCCTTCTTAGCACTGCCATGGTGGTGTTTAATGCTTGATGAAGAGCAAGCCTGTGCAATACAGCACCCGTTTTGGTGCACAGAGCGTGCTTTCCTTCCTTCTGCTGTGGCAAGAAAGAGAGCCAGCTTGTATTTCATGAAATGGAGCTTCTTCAGCGTGTCACCGCAGCAGGTGATGTTTAGGCAGCAGTTGCCAGCGATGGAAGTGAAAAGCTATCTATAAGCAAGGAGTTTCTGTTGCTGTAATTTTTTTGTCAATGGTTTCAGTGCTGTTATTAGCAGGTTTTGTGGGTGCAGCAGAAACTTGGGGAGCAGCGTTCGCATCTGTGGCTCACACCGGTGGAGGACTCCTGTCTCTTGCAGCAAAGGCTTTTCTGTGCTGCCCTGTGGATGTGGTTGCTGTCAGTAGAGAGACAGCTCTGACGTTAACCTCCAGCCCATTTTCACGCTGCATACAGAATCATGGTTAGAAATAGTCATTGTTCAGCGATTTGCAGTGAAAGGAGACAGGACTTTTGCACTTTTTGTGTCTTTGGGTATTGAAAAATAGCGGACTCTAGTTATTCTCACCATAAATTCAGCATATGCCCTTGGTTCATGCAACACTCATGTAGTTCCCCCACATCTAGACAGCCACATGGTTTTTATTAATGTGGGAGCATGGTAATATGTTGCTTTTTCTGGTTTTCTTTCTGCACCCTTGCTACCAAACTTTTCTCCCCAAACAGTTTCCTTCTCCTGGTTCAGGTCACGGTTCTTCGTTCAGGTTAAAAGGACCGGGCGTAAAAGCACTGTGCTCATCTTAATGCTATCTGCATTTCTGAGTGGGAGTCATCCATGGCTTTCCTGGAGAAATCGTTTGCTATGGGGAACAACTTAGGTGTCATAAAGTCTTTAGCACACCAGAATGACCATTTTAAGCTCATTGTCATGTCAAGTGTAGAGGCATCACAGCTTCCTTCCGCCCTGTCCCATTCTTCCTGAATGCCGAGGCAGATGAGCCCAGCTCATTCCTTCATTCCTTAGCGGATACCACTCTCTCTTCTCACCGCTCATGATGCAGTTGCTCACAGAGTATTTACATCAATGCACTTCATCAGTCAGCAGTATTCAATGTGATGTATAATGACCTAATGATTTTTATTTTTTTTGCTGAACAATTAAAGACGTGGCATTTCTTATCCTTCCAGTCTTGGTGCAGAAACGGAGACCAAATCCATGATTTGAGCAGGCGTTTCTGCTTTATCTGTTCTCTCTGTATCACTGAAAGAGACCAGAAAGGAAAAGTGTTTGATGTTTTAGGAACAGAGTAAACATAGTGTCTTTCTGTAGTATCATATTTCCTGCAGTTAATCATGGTTTGCTTGGTTTTTTTCTTTTCTTTTCTTTTTTTTTTCATTTAAGCTTTTGTACTTCCATATAAAACTTTACTAGAAGAATTTCTGACCCCTGCCATAGGATTCTGGTAGAAGAGTCCTTGGTACCAGTTCAGTGTCTTTTTTTCTGGCTGTTTCTGTAAGAGATTAGTCAAAGCAGGACAGAAAGATGAATGGAATTGTGTGCAATTAGGGTGCATGTTATATCCTATTCCTTCCTATTGATCTGTAAGCTGTTCCATTGGCTTTCTTTCTGTTTCCTGCTGCTTTCTTGCTTCGTTATTGAAGGGAGGATTCAGACCTATACAGGTAATTTTAACTCCTGGTTCTGCATGGCATAAGTGTCTCTATCACTTGTATCATTACTCTGTTAGTGAATGCGTTAATGTCTGATGCATATCTTACCGACTGAGTTTCAAGATTGCAAAGACTCTAGAACAAGGTCTTCCAGTGCCACGAATGCTCCATACCGTGGATGCTGATGCCTTTCCCAGCACGTAAGGGTTGAGAACGGAGCGTGTACCAGTGGGTTGCTTGGTTTCCTGGACCTGGTCCATCTGCGTGGGGCATCACTTCATGCAAACGTGGTAGAAGAGCTTGGTGCCACCCTGGAAGAGGTTGCCACCTTTCTGAAAACAGAGGGCAACACAAATCACCGGGCTTAGTTTGTATGAAGGATTGGCATGAGGTGTCTCTGGCCTCTGTAAAAATCTGGCTTTTTAGCTGTTCTGGAGGTATATTGGGACAGTTGCCTTGATATTTTATTTTCCTGGCATATTTATAAAGGTGGCTTTTTTGGCAGTCAACCCACCTTATAAAACATACATTTGACAAAAATCATTTTTCTAACATTCGCTCTGAAAGCCGAGCTGTATAATTCAGTACACACAAACTAATAGTTACTGGAGTTTAAAATTTCTTACCTTTTTCTACCATGTAAAATGGAAAGCTATAGCATGATCTTGCTGTTTACAGATAAACAGAAATTGCCCTGCAGTTTTCTGAATGCGTGGCAGCCCTTTGAAAGTAGCAATATAATGATAATCTTGTAATGATATTCAGATTCTTTCCCAGAAAATCTGACCGGTTCTTTGTTTTCTCTCCTCTCTCCCTCCTCTCTCCCTTCCCTGCCCTAGTTTTTTCAGAGGCCTCAGATACAGCCTCCAAGAGCTACCATCCAGAACAGCAGCCCTTCCATCCGTCCTGGTGCGCAGACGCCGACTGCGGTGTATCAAACCAACCAGCACATCATGATGGTTAATCATCTGCCAATGCCCTATCCGATGCCTCAGGGCCCCCAGTACTGTATACCACAGGTAAAAATACGTTGTCCAATCACCGAAGGAACTGCAAAGCAATGTTCGCTCCATCTGGGTTTTCTCAAGACCTGCCACAGGGCTGGGGGGGTGCAGGGTATGGAATTAAGCTGGTGGTTGTATATTTAGCCTCTGTCCTTTTGCTGTATGAAGTATTCGCTCTTCTGTGTGTGGAGGCAGTAAGAATAAATTCCCTTTTTAGTTTTGGAGATCCCCCCTCAAAAACAGTGTGAAGCTAAGCTCTTGGAAAATGTTTAGTGCTATAAATAGATCTAAATTGACTTGATAGATTTATAACTACTCTAAAACCTTGGGCCTCGTAAAAAGACGATGTTGCTGAAATAAGGGGAGTGACTGTTTTCTGCTTCAGCTCTCATGTCCTCCCTGTCTTGTCTTTAGGTGACATTGTTTACTTTTTTTTTTTACAGTAACATTTCTGAATCTGTAATTAGTTGGTTTGATAATCAGATCCCTATTGATCTGGGGGGCTCAATTACAGGTTCTCTATGCAACGGCATGAAGTTGTCCAGCTCTTTATAAACTGATGGTTATTTTTTTCCCTCCTAGTATCGTCACAGTGGCCCTCCATATGTTGGGCCCCCACAGCAGTATCCTGTTCAGCCTCCAGGACCAGGACCCTTTTATCCAGGACCAGGTCCTGGAGAATTCCCCAATGCCTATGGTAAGTTCTGCTTGGAGATTTCTTATAAAGTATTTTCTGGGTGTGTTTTTCTGTTGTCAAGCCGAAGATTTATAATAGCGAAATGGATTAGCATTTGTTTGAACTTCAAATAGCTGCTCAATTTGGTTTTGTTGCAGCCCTTATTATTCACTCCTGAAAAATTCACAATAACAGAGTATTGTTTGGACGAGTACTTAAGGAAAGGCAGTAACTCACAGCGCTACCCATAGTCACATGTGAACAAGAATGGTCGCTATTTGTTATTCCCTGCTCAATCATTATTATTTATTAAGGTATTGTGAATACATCTGGCAGCCCTGGTTTCCATTGAGCCATACCCTGAATATGTTCACAGCAATACAGCAGTTAACGTTTCTTATTCCTGTGTTCCTCATTCGGCATTTAGCGAGGGAGAAGAACAAGCCATGTGGTTTGATTCGCTGGTCTTATGCTGTAAAGATGAAGCGAGTCCAGTTGAAGAGTTTGTAACCCATGCGCAGGCTGAAATTTGGTCTTTTAATGGGCAGCTCCTGGTCTTGCCCTTTCTCAAGCAAAAGGGTTGGGAGATTGCCCGACATCGTTGTGTGTGCTGCCATTGTTTGGCACACTGTATTCAGTATAGTTGATTGACTCCCCCAGGTACTGAGCTTCAAAGCTACATCTAGAAGTTCAGGGGCTGTGCGCCCAGTGCTGGGCATCCCTCGTGGCTACATCTCACTGGTCCTTGACTCCTCCAGGAACTCACAACTGCTTCTCACTTGGGTCCCAGTTTGCAGACCCCATGTAACAGCGGGTGACTGTCCTTCGTTGTCCCATGACGCCTCTTATCTTGGCAGTCATCTTTTACATAAAAGTAATGAAGTCTTTTCTTACTGATTTCCACTGTGTTGCAATGTACAATATATATCATACTTGCATCACAGTCACCTATAAGGTTTTCTGTGGGATCTGTGTTTTGATAGTTAAATCAGGTCCTGAAGCTGTATTTGAATGAGATTCAGAATTGAGTGTCTTGTGGTCACGTGTATCAGTACTATTTTTTTATTATTGTTTACCTTCCCTTGCTCATTTATGGGAACATAATGAAAAATCCACCAGGATTCTAGTCATCGCCCTGTTTGAATGGGCTGGGTTTTTTTTTTAAAGGGCTTTCACCTCTCGATACCAAATTTTGAGGTATTTTGTTCAGTCTGATTGCTACCTGCCCACGCACATTCTGTAATCTGTTAGGGGCAGAGATACTATCAACTTTCCGTGCGGCTTTAGCTGTTGGTATTTCAGAGCCTTAGAAGTAAATGATTATCTTCCAGGCTGAACAGTGACAACCCTGTACAGCTGGCAGAATTGCATGTTTGCTCTTCACAAATACAGATTCCTTGTAAAGGGGAGAAAAGCCCCAGTTGCTTACCTACTTATCATTCTAAAAGGTCTCTTTTTTATTTTTTAATTCCCCTTCTTCTTTTCTTTTTTTTTTAATTTGGTGTATATAGAGCTAATGGGACTACTTTGAAAGGTTGCCATGAAGCCTTCAAACCTGGTTATGCACTTTCTGGCTAAAAGGAGAGAGTGCAATTATAAGTCAGCTAGTTCCTGTTTGCTTATCCTGGAAAAATTAAAGAGAAGAAATAAATTGCAATGGCTCTTTAAATCTGATCTGCTAAATGAGGAAATTACCCAGTATTTCTCATTTTCTTCTGTCATTAGAGGTGTGCTTTCTTACTTTCTGCTCGCTTAGTGCTGTTTGTCTGTCTTCACTTCTGTAATTGGGAAAAGGTTCCCTTCTGCTTCCTTTCCACTCCTGAAAGCGCCTGATTTCTTGTGGAGAGGGCTTGTAATCTTTCAGTCCCAGCTTGTTTTTAGGTTGCTGTGTCTGTGGAGCATCAGTGGGTGAAGCTGGAGCCCTCCGTCACACAGAGCATTTTCCAGGCAGGGAAGGTTTAGCCGAGGAAGAGGGTGATTGCCGGTTTGCCTGTACGCTTCCACCTTTCCCTCTTGCTTCCTTGCTATTTATATAGGGACTGGAGATGTTTGGTGTCTCACCAGGTGCTGCTCATGGCCTTGGGAGACAACTAAATTTACAATCCAGACGTGGCTAGTGCTGCTGGCAGTGGTCTTTCCCGTAAACCTCAGGACTTCGTAGCCAGTGTGGCTGCTAGACATCAAAATCATTGCAGTTTGGCAGGCTGTAAAAGAAGGTGACAAGGGAAAATACTGCAGAAGCCAAAACTTGTGAAGATGGACAGTGCAGTTTTTTAAACTGTCTTGGTTTTGCAATTTATCGTTCTCTTTCCTATCAGTGAGTCTCCGTGCCGCATTGGGAAAGACCTTGAAATGATGAATGGAAAAGAAGGAGAATAAAACTTGGGTGCTGCTGAACTGGAAGGGTGCAAAAGGCAGGGTGCAGAGCAAAGAGTGTTGCACTGAAAAGTGCACTTGGCTTGTTGTCACAGAAGCTGTATTTCTTCCCAGAAGTTACTCTTGCTTTTGGGGATTTTTTTTTTAAAAGGATTTTTCAGAAAGGAAGTGTTCTTCCTGGAGTTATGCTGTAGCTTGCTCTCTAGCAGGGATCACATTACAGGCAATCTGATTAGACCTGGTTTCTAGGAAACTAGAAATCAAGATTATTAACACACTGCAGGGCTGCCAGGCTTGCTCCTGTCCTCTCTTGTTATCCAGACTCATGTTGTACACCTGGCCAGCTTGGCCAAAGCATTAGTTGGAAGCGTTTGGGGCTTCGTTGCTGTTTTTAAGGAGAGAGGCAGGAGGGTTCTCACTTCCCAAGCTATAGGGATGCTGACGGAGACTTTTGTGCCCCGAGGCCAGATCTGAAGTCACGCTGCCTACCGTGAAGTTCAAAATGTGAAGTTTATTGAATCATTTAGGCCACCTTAATTGCAGCATGCAAGAGTAAATACAGCCGGCCGAGCTTTTAGCAGCCTGATGCTGGTGCAATGCTCTCCGCCTTCAGCTCTGCCTGCAGTTTGGGCAGAGAAGAGTTCTCGCTCCGAGCGTGCTGACAGGGAGCCTGCTCTGAGCTTTTGCTTTCCACGTCTCAGTGTGAGGAATGCATCCTTTGAAGTTGCAAATCAGATTGTGCTGGGCTGGCTTCGTTTGCTCTCTTGGATTTCACCGTTTGCTTGAGATAGTAATAACCTTCCGTTTGGTTCCAGACACACAATACAGATTTTTGTTCCCATTTAAAGGTTAGTTCGGTTGAAGAATAGATCAGATTGCTCCAGATGCAAGTGCAAGCAGGCAGTCCATCTAGCATCCGTGCCTAGAAGGGAAAAAAACCCCAGCACCATTTTACAGGTTCACCTGATACCTGATCCACAGACAGAAGACGGCTCTGCTGTTCCACCTTTATTTATGTCTGGCACATTTTTAAAGTGCTCAGTCGTTTTGAGCCAGCCTTATTCCATAAAGAAAAACATAATGAAACTATATCGGGTTATGAATGTAATCAACAACGTGGTGTAATTTTGCAATAATAACTGTGGCCGTGCTTTTTTTGTGTTGCTGCATGAGAAGAACATTGCTTGTAATTAAATTTTCTGGCTGTGCTTCAGTATGTGTTGCAGTTGTCCTTGCAAATTCTTTGTAATGGTTTGACTGAATTTCTCTACAAAGGCAAAAAAATCAAGAAGCAGCCCACTGTTTGGTCAGAGGAGTCCAGGGATGGGCCACTTTTCATGCCTTGGTGATTTCAGCAGCCTCTCAGAAATGGACGCATGTGGTGGCTTTTTCTGTTCACAGAGAAAAAAAAAATGAACAAGTGACTTAATCACTTGTCTTGATCGAATAGCAGCTTCTGCTTCCGTGGAAGGGGGGAAGAGCAAAACACAGACTGGTTACCAGCTGGATGTTCGAAGTTCTGGTTTTTGGAGGGAAGAGCAGGTGGTCAGTTTTACCTCTTGTGCTTGATTTTGTTTCATACACAGACAAACTGAATTTTTCACTCTTGCTTCTGTCTTCTTGTCCTCTCCCAGGAACACCTTTCTACCCAAGTCAGCCAGTGTATCAGTCAGCACCCATCATAGTGCCTACACAGCAGCAGCAGCCTCCACCAGCTAAAAGAGAGAAAAAAACGGTAAGGGATCGCTAGTGATTGATATATCCCATCTGAGAATTGTCCTGGTTGTAAGGTTGACGGAAATTAATAATGAGCTAAGCTTAAAACTGCGCTTTATCTACACAGAGAGGCTTAAGTCTTACCTTTCACACCTAAGTGTAATTAAACATCGCACAATGCTGCCACAGTGTCTTATTTTCAGTTTTCCTGTGGGGACTGTGACATCTCAGCCAGTCAGAAAGGAAATATTTTTACGTGTTTTGTGGTGAATATAAATGAAAGCAGCAGCATCTCCCCAAGCCTGGGATCCTCAGCTGCCTGCACTGCTGCTTAGAGTTTTACCGTAGAGCCAGGTGGGAATGAACAAACTCAGATCAGCTTGGGAGGATGTTGGGAATTGGTTCAAATTGACAAAAAAGAAATTGTTTAATATTATGCCTTGAAAAAGGTAGAAAACCAGTAAGTTCTGAGTGTATTTGCAGGCTTGAAAGAACCTGAACACACGACATTATGAAAGTGGGTAGAGGTTTGGAGACCACACTTCCTCTCTTCCTAATTCACTGGTGAGAATTTGAGAGAGACCGATTAATGGAATTTCAAGCCATTCACAGATGGATGATGGTAGGGAATAGTAAAGGCACACCAGTGAATGTAACGTTTAAACAGAACAAGTTGAGGGTAGGCTTGACTTTGTGAATGAATTGTTTCTAAACGATTGAAAAAGAAATTAAATTACATCACTGTGTGTATTAGAGTGGTTTGAAAACATCAGAAGATTCATGGAAAAAGAAATATGAGACTTGTATGTGTGTTAAAATGCAGAATATTTGCCTCTTGATTTTTTTTTTTAAGATGATCTGAGATGACACTTGATTTGGGAAACTGGAAGAGCTGAACAATGTGTTAGCTGGGCTTGCAAGAAAGACCTTTTTTGTAGCTGCTGTCAGCAAAGGGTCATGCATCTCCTTTGCCACCTCTTCACCACCCTCTTCAGTCCTGAGTAGTCTCTCTTCAGCATCCAAAACATGACATGGCCAGATCATTGATGCTATTTGAAATGCAAAGATGTTCTGAAACACTCAGCTGTGGTTAAGACATGCCAACGAAGCTAAGTTCTTTGAAGCAGAAAAGCAAAAGGTTTTTTAAATGCCTGAGTTGCTTTTCTCTGAATGTACTATTTCAGTTTGCTAATTGGTGTTGCAACTGAAGAAATGAGAGAAATTAAAGAAAGATTAAATATGTATATGTACATACACCCGCACGCATCATTAGTTGAGTATTCGAGTTCTACAAACTTTCAGGCAGGGAGAGCTTGTTTTAAGGCCATTGACTACTTTGTCAGGAGGAGTGGAGGGTAGGAATTCGTGCCAACTCTTAAGTCATTGTTGCTGTGGTTAATTAAATGCCTTAGCAGAAAAACTCCATCAAAAATAAGAGAAAACCACATCTTGTCAACATCCTGAGTACGATGTGTGTGTTTATTTGTCTTCCTCAAGAGTCCCAAGGACTCTTTGGGTCAACCCAAAGAGTCAAGAAGACGTCACATGATACTGAAGTTGATAAATCACAAAACCCTTCCGCAGTTAGCGACTTTATATGTTGCTGATTAAAAAAAGCACGGTGGTTTTCAGCGAGACCCCTGCCCTTGGAAGGATTATGTCTCTTGGTTTGCTTGCAGTTGTGCATTGTGCTCAGCACAACGGGGACTTCCGCACGCAATTTATACGGCGTTCAGCGAAGAGCTTTTAAGAAGGTGGACCAACAATGGCACTGTGTTTAGGTTCAACAAAATCTTCAATTCTTATATTGCAGGTTAAAAAGTCTATTTCATATTAATGCAGACAGCTTGGCTGTTCCCCATATTCAGTGACACAGATTGGCTCAAGTGTCAGTTGAGGATTCAAATGAGTGTGTTCTTGAGTGGTTTATTTTAGAAAATATTTTTTCTTCCCATTTTGGGGCTTTGGAGGGACTCAAAAAGCAGACTTCTTTCCTACATGCTGATGAGTTTCATAGCACTTTAGTTTGTTCTTGCGGTTTCCCTTTCCTCTGCTCAGTATTTTTTTGTTTGATTCCCTTTGTTTTGTTGGTATGACTTTTCTCAGTGTGGAAAGGAAAAACAAGAAGAGCTGATTCACTTTCCCCCTTTGCCAGCAGCTGGGTTGGCAAGGTCACTGAATTTCATATCAGGGTAAAACATGCCCTTTTTTTTTTTTTTTTTTTAAATTTTATTTTTTATTACTGCACTTTCCACTAACTGGCAAGCTTAGTTCTGTAGCTAAACTGTCTGCTAAATTTTCTAAGTTGCAGTAAACATTTTCCAGAGGTAGAGACCATGTTCTGAATTACAGGGTCATGCACTGGGGTGCACGTATTTAGACCTAACTGGTGTGGTGGTTGAGCACTTTGATTAAATTAGCTTTCAAGATTAAGGGGTGACATACCATGCATTTCAAGTTATCGAAACAAACCACATTCCAGCATTCCTGCAGAACATCAGCTCACCCTGGAGCATCTCCTACTGAGTGTAACAGAATTAGGTCCTGTCCATGCACCCCAAGGACAGCATGTTAACGGGAAGACATTTGAATTATTTCTTTGTTCGATACCATAGATCCGAATCCGGGATCCAAATCAGGGAGGCAAAGATATAACAGAAGAAATAATGTCTGGAGGGGGCAGCAGGAACCCAACGCCTCCCATCGTGAGACCCACTTCCACACCTACTCCTCCTCAGGTAATAACGTGGCCACGTAGCCTTCTCCCAGTGATGTCTGCTTTGCTTTGCTGTTTGTTAGAGCCAGTTCCTCTCTCTCATCTGCACCACCCATCACCTCAGACACCTGGATGGTCCTAAGTTGTCAATGTTGTTCAAGGATTTTTTTTTTTTTTTTCACCATCCTCCAAGTCTGGTCATTTTTTATTAACCTGTAGCCTGTAAAATGTGGAGCTGCAATGCTGCCACAAGTGCCCCATCCCTGGTTTTGTATCAGCAGTAGATTTTAGAGCTTGTAAAGACTTTCAGTGTTAAAGGAGGAGCCAGTATATTTCTGAGAAACATGACGTTTCTGTTAGTCTTGTGGACCTGAGGAAAGTCCTTATCATGCATGTGACTGATTATATATCTTCAATTACATCACTGTCCCTGCTAAGGTCTTTCTGCCTTAGCACTATTGTTTCAGGGTAACCAGAACGACTGCAGCTCAGGAATTTTATCACAGAACTGTGATAAATCTATCACGGATTTGGTCTCTTGTGTGTTCAACCTTAAAAATGCATTTTTCTGATGTAGGGAAAATATCCCAAACAGACATTTTCCATAGCTCATAAATCTGTCCTTTTCGCACACCTTTGAGTTTGACCCCTTTTAAGTCTCTGTATCCTGCTTCACCTGAGAAGTCCACATGTAATGTCTGGAAATTAAACTGATTGGAAACCCAGGTCTGTTCTAGTCCTTTTTGACCCAGGGCCAAAAGAGCGCGCTCAGACTTGCAGACCAGCAGTCCTGACGTCAATGTAAGTCCACCATGACGTGAACCGCTGAGGCTGGAAGTGACTGCATTATCTAATCAGAAACTTCTTTCTATGCTCTGACCACTCTTCTCACCTGCAGCAGGAGGAAGCGATGCCTCCTTCATCTCCTGGTAACATCAGAGATGGAGAGGAGCACGTGGTGGCTGCTGTCCTCTGCTCAGCTGCTGGCTTGGTGCAGCTGCTGTTTGCTTCAACCATCATCTTAGTTCTCCCTCTCTTTTGGGAGAGATGGTACTAAGCCGCAGGCTGCTAAACTGAAGTGTTATTGAACAGCTGGAGAAGAAACTCTGTGGTTTGGAAATTGGCTGTGTTTTATTGGAGGTTGTTGTCCACTGTTTGCGGGGCCTGATTAGAAGCCTCGAAGGTTCTGCAGGTGATGGGTGGGTTTTAGGTCAGAGCCTCGCTGAGGCTGGGGTGCAATTTCTTCTTCTTCCAAATTCTTTCCTGTTTGTTGTCACCAGATTTTGCTAGCTTTTAGGTGAAACAGCCTTTTCTGAGCTGAAACCTTACTTTCCCCTCTGTGTCTGGATAGTTTTTCTGCTGGCTGTCCTGTACAGAGCCCAAAGCAGACGCTTGCCTTGAGACACCCGTTGTGCTGCAGTGGGAGCTTGAAGTTACAGCGGCGCCAATAAAAGTGTAGCTGGGCTCATGGAGATGAAATAAGGGCCTGGCCCGCAGATCTCCCCTCTGTTGAGACCAACGGGACAGTTACAGCTTTCGGCCATTCCCCTGGTTCAATGAAATCCTCTTGTTGCATGGAGGCATCGCTCTGTGCTTTGGGTCACCTGCTTTCCCCTCCTGGTCTCCATCGTGGGCGAGCAGCAGCAAGGCGTGATGCTTGAGCCATTCCCAGCTAGCTGTGTTTTTGCAACAAGGTCTGCAGTGCTCAACTGGAAAAAGCTGTTTTCTGCCGGAGAGCGGTCTGATGATTTGCGACTGCAGCTGGAAAGGGAGAGAGCCGAGAGCTGGTTACGTATAGAATCAATTAAACTTATTTTCAAGCATTTTCCATAAGAGACAATATTAGTGATGTAAAACATTTGAATGCTGGTGAGATCTTCTTCCTATTATTACATGCTAAATGACTTTCCCCATTAGAAGTGTGGAAGAGTTGAAAACAGCCAGAGTTTCAGATCGTGTTTAGGCATGGTGCAGCTAATCCAGGCACTTACCGGATCATTTTTGCATTCTGAAATCTATTTTAAGATACTACAATTAAGTAAAACAGGACAAAATAAATGTTTTTCAAGAGGAGGTTAATAAGCATGAATTTTTATCAGCTGTAATTTATATGCAGAGCACAGCAGTGATGTCCGATCATCTACTCTGAGTTAAGGTATGCAAATACTTTATTGTTTAATATCCAGGCTTCGTTTTGATTAGGTACTTGGAACCACTTTTGTTAATCACAGAAGAGCTGTGAAATAGTGCTCCCCAGAAAAAGTTCATTAGTGTAACGTAACTGAAAATTTAAGCCCACTTAAGCCAGGAAATTCAAAGTTATTGTCCCAACAGCATCTCTAATTCATTTATTTGGAGCAAGTTTAGTATCTCGGATGAAATTAGATAGTGCCTTAATAACTGTGCTCAGTGCCTGAATTCCAGTAGTGGTGGATGTTATAATTTTGAACAGTCTAAAATCAGTAAACTTTAAACATCCAGCCATAGCTTTGCTTGAACATGCTACGGCTTTTTCATATTCCCTTTCCCCAGCTTAAAAGCGGTGAACAGCCAGCATGAGCTTCACATGAAAATACCTGCCTACCGAAATGCTCACGATTTAGGGCAGCTCCTGGAACAGAAGCAGGGGGAGCATCTTTACTGTTGTCTTGTTTCACCACCCCTTTGAATCAAACCCCGCACATCATGGGGTTTGCTGAGATACCATCTGGTTGAACACTCAAAATGCAAACATGCAATCTCCGGGCTTGGTGAAGCATCAACAAATCAGTGACTCCCAGTCCAATGATATTTTAGAAGTATGCTAAATTCTAGTAACACTTCTTTTATGGTGATGGTCAGTGTCTCAGTAATCTCGTTATTTAAATAGACACAAGAACAGAAGGAGAAGCTTCCTCAAGAAGTGCATGGAAGCCACTGCTGTAGACCAGTCCCTGTCCCAAATTCTACATTTGAAAAAGAAACCATTTTATAATAATAATAGGTTTTGAAATTTTCTTTTTTTCCCTTTAGATTTGGATTTTTGTTTTTAACTGACTCAAAGAAAACCTGAAACTTTGATAACATGAGGCCACAGCACCCTCTTCTCTCAGTAGATTAAGTGCTTAACATCAAAAAAATACTGGATATGTCCAGCAGATGACCACTGCTGCCAAGACTGAAGCCGCACGGTTTTAGTCATTTCCATGCTTTTTGTACCTCCTGCTTTCTAGTCAGCATCGCTAACCGAAAAGTGCTTTAGGTGGAGCCTTTCCAGCCCCTCTGCAGTGGTTGCTTAATTGCTAAAATGCTTTAAAGTTTCTGCAAGAGAAGCTGGCAGTAAGTGGAGATATTATTTATACGTTTCTAGTAGAATGCTGTTTTTCACACTATATTTTTTGCTGGGAAGATAAATAAAATCCAAGACCACGTGTCAGATCTGGCTACGGTATTTACTCGGCACTGACTTACAGAGAAGATCACCTTTGAAAGAGTATGAAATGCTCTTATTCTCCTGGCAAACCTCTTCCAAGCATCAGGGAGTTTGTCATGCTTTGTGTTTGCTCAGTCTTCGGGCCATGGTAGGATATAATAACAGAGCAATTTTTTTAACATCATAAATCACGAGAGCAATTTTGAGTGGGGTTTTTTTCCTAGAAGGTCTCTGAATGCCACATTTTGAAGCTGCGAGCCTGTAAGGGTCAGTACTTAAATACCATTTATATTGCTTTGCCATATCGTTCCCACGAAATAAATGAGTGCTTTCCAAATTTCTTAAGAAAACGTGTTTACTGACCCAAGAAGTTTCTAGGCTTACAGGTTTCTTGTCCAGTGTTCTTGTTTGGTTCCTGTGATTTTTACCACATGCTCCTTTTCCCCCACTGCTTTCATCCATAAATTTTCCCTAAAATGAAACTAATGATCCGCTGAGGGTGAGGGGAAAGCGTTCCTGAAACCTGCTCATTTGTAAAACCGTGTTTTCTTTGGCTTTCTTCAGCTTTGGCTGGAGGTGGGGGTGCAACTCTTCATCCATCGTCCAGCTAATCTCATCAGGCTTGTTCCTGGAAGAGGAGAAATCCCAAATAAAACTTCAATCCTTCGCCCTGCTTGCTTAGATTTTCATTTTTATTTTTCCAGATGTGCTTTTGCACAGTCCTCCTTTACCTTTGTATTGCCTGAAATGGTGAAAAACAGTATATTGAGAGGATTCACTCTTTATTCTGCACTGTTCAGATGCAATAGCTGAAAAAGCTGGAGTTGGGAGTAAAAAAAGAGTCCCATGAAGAGGAGCAGGTTGCCAGAGAGTTTTGGTTTTGTGTTTTTTTAGGGAAATAAGTTTTGTCTGGATTTCTGATAGCCTGTCCAGAAGAAGGAGTGGGACAGCCGTGTCTTGGGCACTCTGCTTTAGTTTGATTGTTTAAAAAATCCTTTTTCCTGTAGATCTTCTGAGAAGTCAGTGCGGGTTTATAGCTTCGTGAGATCAGACACCTGCAAAAAGCTGCATGACTTTCCACTTTAGATTATTAAATCTAAATTTAGCCCCGGTTTCTTCTTCGCATGGTCCCTGATGTGTGTTTAAGAGGATTTTGCAAATGTGAATCGTTTACTTGCCCCCTCTGTTTGTTCTAATGTACACAAGTGCTTTACCTCTAAGTTTGAGGTAGTTGTTTAGCCTTGCAGAAGGTCTGCCTGAAGTTCTGCGATAAAATACAGGGGATTGTGTCTTTATCAAACCTTCACGAACACAAGTGAAGCATTTGGTGGGGACATAATTCAAATACGTGGTCTCTGCAACAGGCCATGGCTTTTTCAGTCTTGTGACCGTGCTGCTCTTGCAGTTTTATTTTTGTGTGTAGAAAACCTCAGGCTCACTCCGCGTTGGTTGGGAACCAGCTCCTCCTGCTCCCCTTTAGACTGACGCACAGTTGGGTTTATTCTCATATTACCCAGCAGGTACCATCTGTAAGTCTCTTTGTAGAAGGTGTCGGGTGTTTTTTTCATACAACCACACAGGTGCAACCAGTCGAGATTATTTTCCTACTACAACAAGTTAGTATGTGTGTGCATAGAGATACATATATACCTTATTCGTACATACACATGTTATCTATCTATAAATAAATTTAAAGGAAAATAAATATAAGGTGTTTGAAATAACTGATCAGCTGAGAAGGGAGTCGAGTCCAGAGAAAAAAATTAAATTACAGAGAGGTCCAGGAGTCTTGGTGTATATCTGGTGTTTTGCAAACTACATGGAGGAGCGTTACTGCTGCTCTTGGAAGAAGTGTTCAGATGATATGTGTTAACAACTGTGCTGTACTGTCTCTTTCTTGCTGTTGTGAACAATAATCGTCTCTTTTTCCCCTTTTCCTGCTGCCTTTTCCTCCCTCCCTTTCCCATGTACTTTTTGAATTTATTCAATCGGTCTGTGTATCTTTTCTCTTGATTTTCCCTGCCTTTTGTTTTCCTTTTCTATCCTACCCTATTCTTGTCTCCCCACTTGCTTGCTTGTGCTCCATGTTGCTAGTTTTTATGTTCGCACGCTCATTATCACCCTTTTTTGTACTTCAAATCCCAGCAGCTGTCCAGCCAGGTCCCTGAGCACAGCCCTGTGGTCTATGGGACTGTGGAGAACACCCATCTCGCTGCCAGCACCCCTGTCACTGCGACTAGCAACCCGAAGCAAGGTTTGTTGATGGATTTTTCCTCCCTGATTATTTTTAGTCATTTTTTTTCCTCCTTTCTTGTTTTAGTTTGAATATTTTTGGCATGGAGACAAGCAGTCAGCAGAAATAGGAGGGGAGGGACTTCTTTTCCTCCAGTGGAACATTATAACAATGTGTTGCTAAGGGAATTAATTGAAATTTGCCAATGTGAAACTGGTTAAAAATGATTGTATTCAAGCTTATAGGTCCTAAACATTTTTTCAGAGCACCAACAAGCGTGAACCTCCTCTCACCCACGCACCGTCCTTCAGAAGCAAGCATGTTGTCAATAGAATGCTCTTGGCCAGGGAGGCTTTATATCATTTGGACAATTAGCCATAGCAATGGCACATAACCAGAGCATCTTATGGCTCCTCCAGAGGTGCTTGTGTATCCTGTCCTACAGGACATGGGCAATATTAATTAGAAAAAAAACCCTGTTGATGTGCAAAGTGTCTCATAAATGGCATAACAATTTTTGCTGACATAAGTAAAAATGGCACAGATGGAAAAAGTTTCTTAAAGTGGTTACATTTCATTCTTGTATCTAAGAACATGCATTTGAAGGGAGATTTTTTTTTTTTAAACCGTTCAAAGAAGAGGTGTCCCAGGAGGGAGGATGGAGCGTGCTAAGTCTCTTCCCACACTGAAATTTTATAGCCACCTAAAAGCCATTAAGAAGCTGTAGTTAATAATGTGTATACTGCCATCATGTTAACAGACTTGGTGTTGGAATACAGAGTTGACACCGCTGTTTCCTTCCCAGTTATTCACCGCATTGCAGCGTTCGTGGTTTCTGCCTCTAGCGATGTCTACAAGAAAGTCGAGAAGTGCCACCTTTCACTGCTGAGCGTTGCCTGTAAACTTGGAGCCTGATGAGATTTTTTTTCCCCAGAGTATTTGCTAGAGGAAAGCTAAGCCCCAGAGAAGCACAGCTCTAGAAAAGAGGAGGGGAAAAGCTGCCTCTGCTGCTTCAGGTGCCGTAGATCCCATCAGCAGCACTGTTGCTGCTTGAAAGTAAAGGGAAGTATCCCTGAGGCTGAGTTGTGTCATGCTCAAGTTTACTGAAAATGTTGCTCTTTCACAGCCATAGCATAGACTTCAGGGGTTTCCCTCAGCAAAAGCTGCTCCATGGATACATCTCTAAGCTGCTGCAGTGTCTAGAAATGGTTGAAAAGGGACCTCTTGGAGATCGTCTGGTCTCATCTCTCACTCGAAGCAGGACTATGGCTTTGTCTAGATCTTCGTGCAGATCTTAGATGTCTCTGTCACCTGGAAAAGTTGTGGGTAGATTTAACATGCATCCAGTCGACTGTGATTGTACTGGCTGAGTGTTGCTCACTGGCTCGCTGCCGCTTGTTGCTGCTCAGCTCTGGTACAGCCGCTCTTCCCGGTCTGTGTCCCCGCTCTGCCGACGTGCCGGGGACATCCTCTGAGCACACCGAGCTGCACGGTGGCACTAGGACTTGAACAACTGGTGACCGTGCTGCAGGCATTGCATTGCATCCACACTTTCCAGCAAGTTGATGCTGAACCGTACAATCAGCATTTACATCACAGTATTTCAGCCCTGTGGGTGAAAACTCGTATTTCCAGGACAAATGGGTCTTCTCCCTCTTCTCTCTCTCTCTTTAACGTAATCCCTTCATGGGCAACTGGACGTAAACTGGAAGTAAGTGATCTTTAGTTAGTTACGCAGGTCTGACTGTGCTGGTTTAAATACAAATTGGGGCTTGAACTGGGATTCAACACTGATGAGCTTTCCTGTGTTTACCTCTGTTCCATCCCGGAAAGAGTCAAACATTTGTTCCAGTCCAAAAATTGCTAAAGAGCACTTTTATGTAAGCATTGCAGAGAGCAAGCAAGCCCTGAAATAGCACCATTAGCGTTTGACTGTGGCCTCGGGCTGGGGGGGAGCAGCGGCGGTGTCAGTCGCAGGACAGAGCAAGTAAAAGGTGAAGGAAGTTTAGACACTATTAAAATTATTTATTTAAATCCAGCTAGCAGGTTGGGGGGTGCGTCTTCCCAGAAATACATGCCAAGGTATCAGAATATTTTTTCACTTTGTGCCTGATGTTGGGGTTTTTTTGTTCCAAAATGAAAATAAGTCATAGATAGGGTTACATGGCTTTCTTAAAGAAGTGTTTATTAAACCCCATATTACCGCTTCCCTTAAGACCCACTCACTGTGTTCATCCTGTGGGTCGGATTCTCTCGTGCCCTTTACCTTGTGCACTTGTTTGCATCAGTTGAAATTTGGTATAAAGCTATCAGTCTAATTTTGTGATATTCAGCATTTTGCAGTTATTTATAACCACACACAGCGTTTGGCCCATTCGCCAGGCTGGGGATCGGGAACGGAGCACGTGTGCTCTGGTCTTTCTCACTGCGAGTGTCTGCAGTCCCTGTTATTTTTGCATCGAAGTCATTAGCGAGGCTGAATTTGGGATTGTGTGATGTTTAATACCCTTGTTTTTTCTTTAAAAGACAATCGTTTGGTATTTGCTGCCTTTAAAGCAGCTTCTGGCTTTTCAGGCTTCAAAGTTCATATATGATATAGAGGTATAGGAATTGCTACTATAATACCTTGAAAAGTAGCGTTGCTTAGGGGCAAGCAGTTAGCTGTCGTTCCTATAGGTGCCCCTGGTGCATATATATCAGACAGGCTGCAGAAGGCAAAGATATTGTTGGAGAATTCAGGTCAGGCTGATGGCAGACAGTGCAGGAATCTGGCTGCAGGCCAGGCTGGTGCAGAAGTTCTAATGGGGTAAAATTGTGCATGAAATCAGAGCTGTCCGTGTTTACTCAGCTTGCCCAGGTTCAGTGGGATGTTTTGGGTAGTAGTAGTAGTATTTTTTAAACCTCTTTCCAAATCCAGCAATGTATCAGACACGGAGAATGTGTAACAGGGTTTGTGTAACAGGAAAATAGATTAATGTAAGATCCCGAAGTTTGGAAAGCTTCGAGCCCCATTGCTGACACTGTGACTCAGTAATGTGTGCTACAAAAACTGCCTGCGGAGCCAGCATCAGTACCGCCTCGCGAATGTTTGCACCGGGACAAAAGATGGAAAAATGGCAGCAAGCCCAGCGATTATTTTCAGATAAACACCACAAAGCAGAAACGAATTCCCGTATCCAGTAAAATCTTCCCCATCCACCGCTCTGGGCAGTCTTTGCCACCACAGCAGCCCAGCTCTCCCTCTCTGGCTTTAATGGCTTTTCACGGAGGAGGTAGGAAGTATCTATCCTGCTGAGTTGGTAAAAGTGTTTCTAATGAAGAGGAATTTTGAAAGATTTGTATTTATCTGGAGATTTTAAAAATACCTATCAGTGGAACAAGCTTTCCTCCTGAACAGCCCAGCGCTTCCAGTAAACACTTTCTAAATATAACGTGAGGAATGATCTGGGCATATTTAGGAAAAGGGGTCTGATGCAGTTTGGCTGAATTGCGTTGATTTTTCTGTTTTCCCTTCCCAACTGCATGCTGTTTCATGTGACTGTTTCTGTAATAGTTGGCAGGGGTGAATGTTCCTTTGCCAGGACTTAGAGATTTGTCCTTCGTGGTGGTGGTTCAAGTTAAGATTCACTTCTCATTAGCCAAATCTGCTCATTGTTTTTCTGAAACACAGCCTCCCCCCCCCCAATACTCTTCTCCTTGAATTTTGCACACACAGCCTCTATCAGTGGCTAATATATTGGCCAAATAAAGTGTAGTTTGAAGCAAGTGTGCTTAAACCACTGGTTTTAAAATGCAGCTGTATATTTTTGCTGTGTTTTTCATCTCTTGGAATGTTTTTCTAGACACTTCAAATGCTTTTCTTTTTTTGAGCAATCTCATTTCACTCAAGGGAAAGAATATCCAGGCAGTTGTTTATAGTGAGCTGTTAATGTCAAGAATGCTCCATGAGTTGTCTGCAAAGGATGTTCCAGAAACTGGAGGTGATGCATTTTCTTTTCTAAACCGGTTCCTGGGTCCTTTCGCACAGCCTTCAGAATCAAAATCAGCTGTTGGGATACTTTCTCCCATCTTTTTCCTCATTTGTCATCCTCCTCCAAAGCCATCTCCCTACATGCCTCATTAAGTTAATAAACTACTGCTTTGGCCTCGGTCCTCACTGTAATGCTGCTGGGGCTGTTGATGGCCAGAAGCAAAGTTCTTCATTGCTCCAGCTGTTCCTAAAGATGGGACTCAATGCTCCAAGCTGTTTCAGATGGGTTCTTCAAAAGCCCTTTCCCTTTGGTGTGTCTGTTGAATAAGTCCCAAATGGAAAGCCGGCAGAGCTGGAAAAAGACAAGCAAAGCCATACCTCTTCAGTTCTACCCGAATTTTGATGTTTCGGGGTTGGTCATGGCCTCCAGTTTCCTAATCTGAACAGCAGGGTTTGTGCCTCTGGCTTTTTCAGAATTACTTTTTGCTGGCATGGCAGTGTTCTGGAGAAGTTCCCTGTTGCTTCAGCGCTCGGAAAGCCTCGTGACGTTTTACGTTGATGGAGCGGAGCAGAGCAGAGCTCCCACCGCGAGGACAGATAAAGCTGACCTCCTTGTAGTGGTGATTAGGAACCGGACCGTGGAGTCCCTGCCATCTGCGCGTTGACTTTGCATGATACCTGTCTCATTCCATCCGTCTCACAGAGTTGTAGCACGAAGGCGCTTTCCTAAGCAAGATCTCACATAGTCCAGTTGGAGGTGGGAGATGGTGTAGCAGAGATCCCAAGAGATCCTGCGGATCCAAAATACTAAAAGATTATGGAGCCAAGATCATGCTTTCTTCAAAAGAAGAAGTGCGTTACACAGAGTTGCAGCAGACCTTTGGGAACTGCGTGACGGTCATGGCAGGAATGCTACCGCAGTCCTGCTGCTCATCACAGGATAAGTACAGAGACGTCTCTGTGCACAGTATTTTGGGGGTTGGTTTGGTACAGTCTGTATTTCACCATGCTCTTCCCACCATGCCTGATGCCCTGGGACCACAAACATCAAGAGGTGACTGTTCTTTGATGGCAGCTGTGCTTACATCTCTTTTTGGGTTTGCTTTCTTTGGGAAAAGGTATCTTTGCTAAAATACAGAACAAAAAAAGGGGATGTGTCCTTTAGTCTGATGTGCGATGGAGTTGAGAAATAACAAGTGGAAAAACAGACTTGATGGATCTCAGGTATTAGCAATGGCATGGCACATGGCGTGTAAAACAAGAGCCCGTCATCAGTCGTGGAGTGGTTTCCCCATTTTACAAAGAGGGGGAACAGTCGTGGAGAGCACCTGCAGGTTGCCAGTGCTCGCGCCAGTGTCTCTGTTTGCCTGTTTTGGAACATGAGTTTGCCCGGGTCTTGGCATTAAAACGCCAGGTTCCTTTGAGGCAGAATCCAAGTAAAGTGTATTTTTGTCTTCTGTAATTTCTGTCAAGAAAAGTTCTATTTTCAGCTGCACAGTTTCTGCAAAAAATCCACATTTTGTAACACTTACATGCTGTTTCGGTAAAGGATGGCCATTTACTGCAAAGCCTATCTTTGGTAAAATAGAAGCAGCAGTTGCAGTTTCAGATTTGCAGTTGTGGGCTGCCTGGACTTTTCTTTTAGATGCAGGGTTGGTTTCAGGCATCTCAGGTGTCTTCCTTGGAGCTTCTTGAATAGTGGGCGGAATGCAGGCAAGGGGAACCGAGTGGGCTTAGGTACAGCAAAGGAAAACAGAGTTGACTTGCTGTTTGTCACATTGCCTTTTTTTCCCCCTCTCCTTTTGCAGAAGAGAAGCCAAAACCAGATCCAGTATTAAAACCTTCTTCTCCAGTCCTCAGACCAGAACCTACTGGGGAGAAAAAAGATCAAGCTGGCCAGACAACCGAGGCCACCCCAGTGGAAACCCCACCAGAACTTCCTCTTGCTCCATCGCCAACCCCAGCCGCTCCCTTCGCAGTCGTTTCTGCTGCCACTGCTGCTGTTGTCACTGTTTCTAGTAAATCCACATTCACAACTGACTCGGAGGAGAAATGTGAACTCGCTTCCCCAAACGAGGAGGCAATGCCTATATCTAATGCCACGCCCTGCACGGACACATCAGACCCTTCGCCAGCAGAAGAGGCTGATGCCGAGGTGTGCAAGGAGCCTAGTAGTGTAGCATCTAGTGATATTCCAGTGACTGCTAGTACTAATCTAATTAATGAAATGAACGGAGTTAGTGAAAAAGTAACTGCTGCAGAGAGCGTAGTAGATGTAGTCCAGACGGAAGTTGCGCCATTGACTGTTGAGCTGGAAACACCAGAAGCACCTCCAACAGAAGTGGAAAACGTGCCATCTTCCAGTGCTCTTCACACTGCTCCCTCTCCTCCTCCCACCCCACCTCCCACCCCTCCGCCTCCTTCTCCTCCAGTTTCTGTTGCTGCTGCTGCTGTTACCACTACAACTCCTTCTCCACCTCCTCTTCCATCTCCTAGTGCCCTCCCTGTTGTTCAGGGAGATTTAGAAGGAGAGGAGAGCACAAGAACTACTCTTAACGAAGAGATAAAAGATCCTGAAAAGAAGGAAGAGACAGAAGCAGATGGGCAACTGGAGGAGAGCACGGAGGCTCAGAGTTTAAACTCGAGCAAGAGTCCTGTCCCAGGTAAGCATTTGGCACCTTGGTTGCATGCGGTAAACTGGAGGATGAAGGAAAGGGACCTTTGGGATGGTTCTTCTGTCAGATGTTTCAGTTTCTATTTGTCAAAAAAATAATCTGATTGTGCTGCATGACTGTTGTTGTGATAGTGAAATGCTAATCTTTGTTTGCAGGGACAAAAAAACCCCTGATAATTGTTCATAACAGAGGTAGCTGACTCAGATGCACATCCCAGGGTCGGCTGGGTTCATGTAAGCTGCCAGCATTTTGCTTTCACGGTGCTACAGGGCAGTGCTCCCAAGTGCTGTTGAGGGGGGATTCGGGGACACTGCTCTTGTTCTCAGAGGTGACCGGTTGGTTTGCTGTTGCACTGGGTTGATCCCACCTGCTCCTCAGCCGGGTTAACGTTCAGACCCTGAAGCCCTTTGGGTGAACATGTCGAGCCAGCGGTTTCTGGAAACCACTGGGGTAGCGTTTTTTCCAGCTATAAAAATGTGTCATGGTGTTGCCAGATGTGGGTGAATGAAATGGACCATTAAAGCTCTTCCAAACGACTGAAGCACCCAGTGTCACACACCTCGATCTGCCCAGCCTTAATTAATGATGTGGCTGGTTTTCCTCTGCAAAAGCAACACGTAAGCAAAATTCCCCCTTCTCTTCTCTCGGCTTGGCTGTTCTCATTTCACTGTTCTTGAAATTTTTGGAAAACAAGGTGCTTTAGTTTGGGAGACGTAAGGTCTTGTTACAAATGACTAAAAATTGACATTTCTGTAGCTGCCTTTTAAAATCCAGGCTGCTTCTCTGAGTGTTGTTATCTGCCTTTGGTTTCAGTGTCCCATGACATCGCTGGGTTAGCATTTAATGGATTAATATAGACCGCTGGCTTTTTATTTGCTGTATTTTCTATAGAAAGCTGCTTCTTTTTTTTCAGGACTTCCTGGAAGTGAAACTGTGCAAAAGAAGTTAAATCAGTCAATTACTTGTATTTAACTGCTGGGGGGAGTATAACGGTGGCTATTGTGCATGCCTAGCAGTGTTAAAGCATTTAAATGTGTCGCATCTTTTACACCCTGTATTGCAGTCCTTTCAGAGCTGTGAAGCTGAGGTTGTTTATTTAAATATATTCTTTGAATTTGGTGAGGTTTGGACAAGAAACAGTAGGTTGTGATTTGGTTTTTGGATTTAAGTAACGTTTAAAATAAGGGGACCTTTTCATTTATTCTTTCATAAGCAAGCGATAGGTGTGTAATGGCATCAGTAGCATCTAGGACTACACTCTGCTATGGATTAAATTAAATGAAAAGCTGAAATTGGCCTTGTTCCATATTTGTGTGATGCTGCGCAAGGTCAATATGCTGGATCTTAAATAAAAATCCAGTATCTAGAGAAGATCAGAAAGATCCCTTCGCTATACCAGCCACAGGGTTTTTTTTCTGTTAATCTGTTTCTATTTTTATTTTACTCAGATCATTTCACTGCTCTGGCACTTGTTGTTCTTTCTGTCTGAGCGTCTTCATAACAGAAATTAATTTCCGTACAAAGTAGAGAAATGGGACTCTTTCTGTAAATAAGGTGTTACACGGACAGGTTCCAGCTTGCAGTATTATTGCTTGCTTTGTAATGTCCAGTAGTTTAAATTAAAAAAAAACAAACACAAAAACACGTAGTGTTTTGGGCTTTTAATTATGCAGAAGATTAATTTTAGTATTCTAACGTCATTAGGCTAGGCAGCACACATTAGCCAATACATTGGCTTTGGCAACAGAGAAACAAGTATTTCTCAAGTCATGTAAAAGATCACTTGAAACTGATTACAATTAAAAGCTCAGTACTTCAAGGAAGGCAAAACACTCTCCACATCAGTTTTTTGTGCTTTACCCCTTCTTTAATGATGTATAACTGTATTGCATTTCTCTGCCAACCTTTTTTTGAGCAATAATTTTCCAATTCTTTCTTGGAGACATGAAGAGAGATTTAAATAATATAATCTGAAGTTGATTGCTAATTCAAGCATCCATCTAGGCTGAACAAGGAATTGCACGTGTCTGCCATACGCTGGAAAATATAGATGCTGAACTTTAGGATCAAGGAGAAAGGGGTATTTTTTATTTTTTGTTTGGTTTTTTTGTTCTTGGACTAAAGGCCAAGAGTCTCTTTTTTATGATCTCTGGAGATATGAGAGAAATTGGGATGAGGGAAACTTCTGAAACACGTGCTGGTAAGCGTGAGCTCTGTGACTTTTAACATTTCTTTGGGGTTTTCAGCAGAAGTGTGTACTTATTACTGAGCAGTTTGGTTGGCCACAAATCATACCACTTTATTCCCTTTAACGGTAGCTGATCTGATTTGACTGGGAGACTACTGAGACCCAAGACCTCTCAGAATAATCTGATTGCTGCAGCACTTGCTTCTGAGTGTCCTTTTCATAGTTATCACCTGGCCTGCTTAAAAACGCGGTGGTTTCTGAATGAAGGGTTTGAGGGGTTTACCCACCTCCTCCCTGATGTGGCAGGGCAGTACTGTTGAGACTAGCAGGTGTATCCCATATTTTGCGATGGAGGCAACAGCTTTTCAGGGATGAACTAAATTATTTGCTTGTTCCTTGAGTGCTTTACAGAATACAGCTTCTGTCTAACAGTCAGAGAAACGATACTATTTTGTCCTCCCATCAAGCTCTGTATAAAGAGTGAAACAAATACGTTCAGATTGCAGAGACTTTCTCTTAAACATCGTTGTTCTCCAGCAGTTCTCTTTTACAGCTCAAGAAAATGAATTTTTCACTGTTTGCAGGAAGAGTGGAGCTGAGCAGAGCTGACCCTTGGGGTCCCAGGGGAACCTCTATTCGTTCTTTGCCTCTGGCTTTAGGTCTCCACCAGATTTCCAAGGTCAGAGGATGTCTGCAGGAGCACCGGTGTTGTATTCTTCTTCTTTGCAGACATTGGAGTATGCTTGGTTTTCCTTTTTATTTTACACTATATTCTATCTACTCTTAATGTCTCGAGTTGTATTAGCCTGCGTAATGAAGGTAGCAATTTTAGTGCTTTAGTCTCAATGTCCGATAGCAGCTGGTTCATCCGCAGCCTCCTCATCAGCATCATTAGTCTTGCTTATCCCCTCCAAAATGGAGCAGATTTGAAGAGTTTCAGAGCGTTAAACCACTGAGAACTGAGGGGGTTTTATCCTGCAAGCAGGATGTTGTACCTGGGTGTACGGTTTCTTGCTGTTGACTGTTTCTGTTCTGAGCATTCATCAAAATGTGGGGTTAGAGGAGGCATGTTCGCCCTATTCCAAGCATGCGGGCAGCAGATCTCGTTCCTGTCTGCTCAGGAACGATTAGCTTGACGTTTTCAGGATGGGCAGAGCTGTTATCTGCAAAGTGCAAGAGCACACAGCTTTTAAAATAATGAATTCTTACTCATCTTCATGACAAGGAAAAAAAATACAGATGATATCAAGAGAGGAGCTCAGCACTCGGCCTGCGATCCTTACTAAAAACATTGCTTCAGTTAAAATCATCAACGACATGCAGTCGCTTTTGTGATTAAATTCTGGGTTTTCTCTAGCAGCTTTGCCAGCTGTGGTGAGGGACCAGTGCTTCTTGGGGAGCAAAACAGGAAAAATTTTGTTGGTGGAATGGAATTTCTAAAGAAGGCGGCACTACCAGAGGCTTGAAGCCTTTTGGACGTGCTCTGAGTGCCTGCCTTTGATGTCATCTTTCTGTCTATGGCTACTACAAGAAGCAAAGAGGAAAATAAGAGATTGGTGTCTGTCCCAGGCAGAACTCCTAGGAACATAGGAAGCCAAAAGAACTTAATAGCCATTGAATTCAAAGGGCTGTTTCTTGCAGAGCTAATTTACGAGACATACTTCATTATAAAGTAGCCCAACTGACTGAATTTCTTAGCTGTGGGGGCTGTAAAAAGTAACTTGGGGCAGTAATTGGAAATATCTTGGAGAAACACCTCCAGTACCCAAAGCTGGAGAGTTGGAAACATAAATCAGGTATCACCGTTTTCTTGATTTGCTGCCATAGCCCAGTGGAATATATTTTTCTTTCCCATGAGCTGTAAGGTGAGGGTGAGTCTTTACTTTGGGTTTTAATGGCACATTGGCTAAAAAATAAAAACATAAGAGCTGGTATTAATTTATGCTTAGCAATTGGCACCCACATCAGAGAGGAGACTGCCTTCTCTGTCTTGCATGATGGGTTGTGGCCTTGCTGGGGGGGTGGGTATCCGGTGGAAAGGTGTTCCACTGAAGAACATGGTGGAGCTGGAGAGACGGGTTGGGGTAGCACAGTGCCTGCTGAGCAGATTGGGCCAGTGATGATGTTACCAGCAGGAGTGATGTCTGGGATGGTCTGGAAATAAGGATTTTGTTACTCTTTCCCATCCTAACATAGATGGGTATTGTCACTCCTGTTCTCTAATTTTTGTAAGCAGTGATAAAGAGCTCACGGTGTTGGTTAGACAGTAAGCTGGGTCTGCTGGTGTCCCTTCCCATGGAAAGAAATTACCGCCTAACACATCAAAGCAAGCTGAAAATGAGCTCTGGAGATGCGTGAATGCTGGCAAAAATTAACCTGCATTTGAGCAGGAATTCAGTTGTTAGTGTGCATGCAAAGATGCTTAACTTGGGGGACAGAAAATTGAAAGACCAGAGGTTTCTGGAGACTTCCCTTGCTGAATGCCAAACTGGACACATTACATTTTTGTTTCCCTGTTATATTTTTGTTTCCCTACAACTGGTGGAGTGCCTCGCAGCAGAAACTCGATTTTCAGATAGCCCCGTTGTCCTGGTCGGGTTTTGGGTTTGGGAGGGTTGGCACCTAAACCCACTTTAATTTTCTAAGCATACATTAGCATAAATTCTCCTGTTGAGTCAGTTCCTGTAGCAGAAATGAGAACTTAACAGGAAAAAAAATAGTAATCTGATGTCTGCTATTTTAAGAGGGGAAAAAATTGAGCAATGTGTCTGGAGATTTCGCTGGTGCACCCCAGTCAGCTCTAAAATACAGTCAGGTGTTAGTACCGAGTCACAGGCTGCAAAGCTACAGGGCTAATCGAAGGCTGCTGCTGTGTCTTGGGATTAAAGGCAAGCGTCCAGCCAAGCATCCTCATGCAGGGAAGCGCCAAAGCAGGGGAAAGATCTGCATGACTAAAACAAGGCAAAAGCTGCAAGATTCATTCAGGAGGCTCAGCAGGATCACATCCTTTATATAGCTTTCTTTTGCCAAAAAAAGGCGGGGGGCAGGGGGGCAATGTATTATTAAGAAGCAATAATATTAACGTCCTGACAGCTGAGGAAGGAAACACTCTAAACCTTTGCCAACCCCAAGTCCATGACCTTGAGTTTATTTCTGTGTGTTTAAAAATGAAATGTTATTTTACACTGTGTAGTTTGAGCTGGAGTGGAGTGAAATTCTGTCAGATTAAAAACTTTGGATTTAATCAATTAAATACTGCCACAGCCAAGTAATTTAAGTCATTACTGTGCAGATGCGACGCCTTCCTTGAAGAAATCCCGCAGAAGTGTGGATATGGCATCACCAGACAAGAAGGCATCTTACCATGTCAGTGGGGCTTGATGTCCAACCTTGAAACAGCGGGCTGACTTTTGAAAAGCACTCAATTTCCACTAGATTTTAGCAGATTTTGTGGTGGAGGGAACTGTGGAGCCTTGCTTAGGTCCACGCTTTGCTAAACGACAGAAGTTACCACCTGCACGGACACCTGATCCTTCCCCAGCCCCGATTTCACCCCAAGATGTTGAGATTAACTGGGCTGTTCTGGTGAGGGTGCAGTGAACTTCTCTTGGCAGTAATCAAAGCTAATCCCCGGTTGCATCAGGCAAAGCCATGTTGCAATCCGTGCCTGCTGGGCTGTTTCTGCACTGTCCTTCAAGCCCCAGGGAATTCAGGGGTGCTGCTGGGGCTCTGCCCTGCTCCTAAAGTTTCTCCGTAGGGTACTGCAATGGATGGGGTGTGCAGGACTCGGGAGTTTTGGAGACCCAGATGATTTTGCCACCTCTTCCCTGAACCATCGGTTCTCTGAGTGACCAGATGATGTTTAAATATTTGAATCACTTTTTTTTTTTTTTTTTTTTTAAATTAACCTTTGCTTTTGTGGTGTTTAGCATTATGATAAAAATCTTTTATCAGCGACGATAGCTCCTGTTGTGCTTTGGGTCGGGGCCAGTGTGCTGACTGCAGTTATTTCCGCAGCCCACAGTGTTTCTGCAAGTCCACAGTCACCCTCCAAACAGGGAAACGCTGTTAAGAAGCTGCTGAGGCTCGTACGTATCTTTAGGGGCAGTGGGAATGTAACAAATCATTTCTTCTTTGCCCATAGGAACAAAGTAGGCCATTATTAACACTCTTTTCATTTATCCGTAGCTGAAGAGCCTTTTGAAATTATATTTTATTGTGATAAAATAAGCACACGCTGTGTATTTTCCATAATATCTGCTAGAAACCAAGGCTCAAGCTGGAAATGTGCTCGCAGTAAACTTCAGTCACAAAATCAATTCTGTTTACGCTGTATGTTAAATATGCATGTGTGCCTGGTATCGGAAGTGACGCTGGTAGCACTTGCAACAAATTATGAGCATATTGGATTAATGGTTTTGTCTCCTTTTAACATATTGTGTGTGGGGTTTTTACCCTTTGGCAGAGAGGGGGGAAAGGTGATTAGAGTAAATCACTGCTGATCTTAGAAATATTATATGGTGTTTCCTTTGAATCACTTGGCCAAGGAAATTAATGAATGGTGGAGTTGTTAGCCTGCTTTTAAATTGAAATATAAATCCAGCTCAGGAGAGCCAGTAGTGCTGCAGAATTGGAGGAGTTGTTCTTTTGGATGAGATGCTGGAAATTTTGGCCTGTTTATGGTTACGGTTTATGGTTAATATTATAATGATATTTCTTTTAATACTCCATGATAAAAATGCGTTGAGAACAACCTTCACTCCTTGCCAATACTTGATCTTTCAAAAAATTTCCATTTCTGAAGTTTTTCTTCTGCTCTGCGTGATCCTTATACTGTTGGTAATAAACTCCTCGCTATTACAAGTACCATTTCGAGCTTGAATGAGCAACTTGTAGAACAATTACTGTATTTTAATGTTGTTCTAACGACTGTGTTATTACTGCATTGAAACAAAAAGTGGTTATATCAAGCTGAATCCTCAGCAAAGCTGCAACTGCTTCATTTTCCTGTATGTAAAACCAGCGCACAAGAGGGAAGTGCATCACCCACGGCCAAATTTGCTCCGTATAATTCTAGTGTTGTAATAGATGTACGCTTATGTTGCAGCTCAAACAGCTGTAACTGCACCAAAGACGTGGAAGAAACCAAAAGACCGGACCCAAGCCACCGAGGAGATGATAGAGGTGGAAGCAGAGGTAAGAGGGAACCACAGTCTTGCTTTGCCCAAATTTAATTATGATGTTGCTCTCTTGAAACTGTATTTTAGAGACATTGCTTCCTCATCGTCTTGCAAGGATCCAGGGCAGACTTTTTTGAGGGGAACTGTGGTATTCCTCAGCATCCTTCAGATAACTGGTTTTAGTCTGATCCCTGATAAAGCTCTTGAATTTTCTTTGCTCTTGCCTGATTTAATGACTCCCAATGTTCGGGAGCATGTAACTTCTGTCCTTCCAGTGAAGGATGAGATAAAAGTGGGTTTGAATCCCTTGGCACTGCCCTGTTTGGCAGTTTTTCATGACGTTGGGCAGGTTCTGCTGCTGCTTAGTGATGTCATTGTGACGTCACAGCCAAAAGTTAGTTCTCCTGCTGACCACCTGCTGGAGAAGCTGAGAAAGGAGAACGACAAAGCTTTCAGGCAAAACCACCTCGACAGTAACTAGATCAGTAACAGAAATCTCTCTTGCTGCCGTTCCAGTAGGAATATTGCAGGAGGGGCCTCTTCGTTTAATATCCTGGGTGAAACTGGGGTTAGAATAGATCAGAAAGGGAGTAAGAGAGTAAAAATGTAAAAATTCAGACTGCCCTGTGATTAGGTAAAAACTGCTGTCAGCCAGGTGTGATGTGGGGAAGCATTGCTTCTATTGCTCCAAATTTTTCTTCAGTTGTTATTTGTCTGCTACTTCCTCCACAACTTTCCCTTACCAAAACGTTGTTGAACCTTTACGCTCTAAAAGCATGTTGTTGCACAGAAAATCTTGAGTCTAGTGGACGGTACTTCATCCTTTGTACAAGAAAGCGTTTGCGGTTTCTCCACCTGAGTAGCAGATAGGCTCATTTACTTGTTATGAATGGTGCAGAAGTGCTTTCCCCTCAGTGGGGGAATAGATGCTTAAAGTGCTTCTGTGCAAGGTATCACACTGCGACAGCTGGTCTGTGCGCGAAGGAAAAGCTGATGAGTGGGTAATCCAAAGAAATTAAAAGCATCCCTGTGCTCGTTTTCAAGCCAGAGAGCAAAGGATGTTGCTGGGGCTGCACCAGCAAGTTCATACTCTGTATGCTTTCTTCGCCATTTACTGGAGGAATCTTGTCTCCTGGACCGCTCCCATTTTCATCAATGTTAATTTTTCAGAGTATTCATTTGAAAAATCTGCAAAAAGCATTTTAGGATGCGGTACCCTGAAGTAGGGAAGCGAAAGGATGGAGAGCCTCCTTGATTAAGTCTTCCCTTTGTTTAATGCTTAGGGGTGTTGGGGTTTTTCCCAGGAGCAGCACGTTCCTAACGCCTCCTCTGTCTGAATGCAGAACAAGGCTGTGTCCTTGGAGAGCTCTAAAATTAACAGCCAGGGATGCTATTAATGCTTTTTCCTGAAACAGAGGTGCTGAAATTGTGGGTGTATGTCACATTTACCTTCTTTATTTGCGTCTGTTCCAATTAGCAGCGTACATTTAAGGGAAGGATCCCCGCAAAACAAGCGCGGAGTGCTGTTTAGGGTGGCTGGTGAGCTGCAGCAGAGGAGAAAAGCAAGGTTGTCTTTCTGGGCTGGGATTGCTGGTGGCTATCGTGCTGTAGGGCTTAACAGTTCCTTCCATCGGATTCCAATAGCTCCTGTGGATTTCACAGGCAACACTAAGTCTTTCCAGTTGCACTGTTAATTACCAGTGGGTCGTCTCCAGGAACAAACTGATAAATCATCTGGTGGTTCTGCATGTTGTTCCCTACCATTGTTTAAGATGCGTATGTATTCCTGCTATGCACAAAAATGCCGTATGAATAAATGAAGAGCAGTTTCACGTGCTTTGAATTTTGGCAGGGTATTTTTAACGTAACCTCTGTGTTTCCATCTGTGCTTCAGCCTAAAGTAGAAGAGGAACCTTCAGGTGACAAAGTACTTGAATCTGAACAGGAGAAAATGAGCCACGGGTTTCAACTGGAGAGAGACCCCTCTGAGCTTAAAAAAGTGAAACCTGTTGAAGAAAACGGAGAGCAGGAAGCAGAACCTGTGCGGAACGGTGCTGAGAGTGTTTCAGAGGGAGAAGGAACTGATGCAAACTCAGGCTTCACAGAGAGCTCCAGCGAAGGGCCAATGTACCAGTATAAACCAGGTAAATCCTGTTTCAGACTCTTGCATGCTTGCCCGATTTTCTTCCTCCCACCTTGAAGGGCTGCTAACGCCTTGTGCATCCTCGCCACAGAAGGAAGGATGTTTCCAGTGGGGCTGGAAGGGGGTACAGCGTCTCATTGTGTCTGGCTCTGCTGGGATCCTCTAACCAACAGGCTCAGAGACACCTTCTGGGGGAGCACGAGAGGAAAACTGGTTTTCTCTTGCTGGTGGTAATGAAGAGAAAATCCCCAGTTCCTTGAATTTCTTGCACATGTGAATGTTGGCTGCAGGACAGTGGAAATGGTGGTGAATTAGTTCCCGTGTGATTGACAGCTGAGAACGATCAGAGAAATTCCATATAAGCAGACATACTACTTAAATAAGAGATTTGAAAGTTCTCATTGGGTCCTAAATATGTGTGTTTATATAGATTTAATTTTCTGGCTAAACAGTTGCATACATTTTTAGATTCCTAGGAGAGTAAGAAAAAGAAAAGAAACAGTTTGTGGTTTTCAGTCCAGACTCTATTGAACTGTGAATGTGCAGTTCTTTTGATAAAATAATTCAGGTGTGGGCTCACAGGATACAGTCCTTTTGTTGCCGATTAGCATTGGATATAGTATACCTATAGGGTGTTTTTGTTGTTTATTAAGATATCTAATTTGTAGACCTGAACCTCTATGAATTCACCTCATTAAGAGACACCTTGAGACCAACTTCTCAGCTGCTACCAGTTTTTAAGCCATTGCTTATTCAGGTGAAGCTTCCTCCAAATAAATTAGTCATTTTCTTAGAAGCCCAGTCATTAAAGAGTGTAAAACAAAATAAAGAAGGACCAAGGACCTTGAGAGCCTGCTGGACGAGGTATTGGGCAAAGAGCACCACCGTTAAGTGATTACGCTGTGGTGGTTGTTTCTGCACCAGTTTGTTCTGACAAAGTCCTGAGTTGCTTTTATTAATTTAGTACTATCGTATCGTTAGGAGAAAATGTAGAGGCCTCTTGATAGTTTAGCACACAGTTAGGATAGCTTACTGGTTCATTAGTTAAGCACATCTTGAAGTCAATCCGTAATTCATCAGCTGTCTCTCTAAAACACTGGATGCGGTCAGAATGGTCCCAGTCGGATCTGGATGTCCTTTCGCTCAGCTGGAGGGGTTGGATCGATCCCTTGGAAAGCAGCGTGTGTGGGGCTTTGCTGCAAAGCGGAATGGGCCACTTCGGTCAGTAATCCTTGACTTCAGCTCTGCCCTTTCTAAAAAGGGAGATTTCTGCCTTTTGGTCAGGCATAGGAGGAATTGTGTATCAGCTCGCAGTCTGTCCCCTCACTGAGGATCCAGGCGGCTTGCCTCTGGTGCTGCCCAGCTACTTTTCACGTTAAAACAGCTTGTTGAGAACTTTGTAGGAGAAGGAAACCATACCTGTAAGGTGTTTCTTGTTGCTGTCAATGCTTTTCCATGATAAATGGAGGGTGGTGTGGCACAGTGGATAGGCAGCTGAGCAGGGATTCTGGCTGGGACTCAGCTAGCCAGCCAAACCATTTTCTGCACCTCTTTATCTCGAAGCTCTGTCAAAATAAAATCCCACATAGAGCTAAAAATTGTAATTACTTTTGTGTGTTTTCATTCCCAGTTATTAAAACCCATCGTTGAAATAAGTTCCTGTTTGTGGCCTCTGCGGGGATGACAATGGTGAGAACCCAGAGACCTAAAGCCGGGAATCAAGGATGAAATAAAGAAATAATAGAATACCTTAACAGTGAACATGAACAGCTGGATAAATGCAAAGCAATGCTGTCTGGCATCAGTGAAGTGCAAAGGCAGCATCTCCTACAGATGTTTTCCTTCAGATAAAAACATGCCGCCCTCTTAGGGGCCTGACTAGTCACCCTGGCTGCTGAGCAAGTCCACATTTTCTTTCCTAAACTTCAAACAAACCGTGTGGCCGGCAAAGAAAATCCTGTCTCTAGGCTACCAGATGCTAATATTCCTTGCACTGCAGTGGCTGTAGGTTTACATTTTGATTTGCATCAGGCAAGGTCCTCTACACCCAGAGAGCACAGAAAGCCCTCCGAAAAAGTGGGTGAAAAGTTGTAACTCTTGGAGCCTGGCCTGCAGTTTTGTGTTTTCTTTTGGTTCCCACCATTATCTCCCACATGTATTGTTTAAAGGCTTGGTGTTTTCACATTTTCAAAGGATATTTTTGTTCTGTGTGGTGCTCTCCTCAGCTCCGTGTTTATTGCTCCCTTTTACACAAAACCAGCTGCTTTAACTTCTAATTTTCACCCAGAAGCTGAGAATTGTCCCCATTTGATCGTATCGCACAAGAGAGCGAAAGTCAGAGTTAAAACGAGATGACGTGGGTTAGAACTGGAATTAGTGATTAGTTCCATGTGTGGTTGCTGCTGGAGTTGGCTATGCGCTCCCCATTGTTTATGTTCCTTTAATGCGATGTGTATTTCTCTCCTTGCTGCCTTCAAAATTAAAATAAAGTTAAACTAAATTTTCCCAAGCAGCTGTAACAATCTCCTCCCTTTGGATTTACTGGAAACGCATCTCAGAGAGCGGAGGTTTTTGTTACCTAAGAATCTCAGGCACCTTCTCTCCTTATAGAGCAGTGGAAGCCCCTGGACCCGGAGGGGAAGAAGCAGTACGACAGGGAGTTTTTACTGGATTTCCAGTTCATGCCTGCCTGTATCCAAAAGCCAGAGGGGCTGCCTCCCATAAGCGATGTGGTTCTTGACAAGGTGAGAGGAGAGCCGATAAAACAGGTGCGTGCAATTTTTTTACTATAAATAAAGATCCCTAATGCATGCTTTATTATTCCTGGATCGTTTCAATGCAGACTTCTGTTGGTAAGGGGGGATATTTGTGTAATGCCACATGGAAAAATTCTTCAGATAGAGGCATTGGTGCCTAAAGAATGTGCACAGGTGACTTAAAAACTGAAGCATTTCTAATGGTCTCTGTCTGGATTAGGTTTTACCGGGTTGTTACTAAAATGTAAAACGGTTCGGCCACAAAGACCTAAGCATACAATCAAAGCAAGACCGAACCGAGAGGCAGTGTCTTTTATTAGATCAATTCTAAGGTTAGAAAGCATAGGCAAGCTTTTGGGCAAACTCTGTTTTTTGGTCTGAAACAGTTGTGTCACTGTTTGTGAGCTGATCTGATAGAAGATCTTTAAAACCTTGACTCTCAAGAAGTTTTGTGATTTCTATCCAGCCTTATTACAGATGTGATTTTCTCTGCTGTGTGTCAGCAGTTATTGAAATACTTGTTATTTCTGAAGTGCTGACACCAAGACCTTATTATCTTCTCAGTTTGAACTATGTAATTCATTGATTTTGATGTAACCACTGCGGACTCACTGGTAAGGTTCAAGCACAGATCAGGATGTAGGTGATCCTCCTGTGCAGAAACATTGCTGCTCTGAATTTCGTACTCAGACAAATTGTAAAATGCAGCTTTGTTCCCAAAGTGATTTCATCCACCTACTAGTTTTCCGTGATTGCTTCTCACTGCTCTGTCTGCTTTGGAGCTTCCTTTGCTCGTTCGGCCATCTGTCTTGTTAACACAAAAGACATTTATCTGAGGGAAGGTGGCAGTTTTGTGATCCTGAACCAAGATGGGCCCCTATCACCATAATTTTATTCTCCATAAGTCATGCTCAGCCTTGAAATGTTTCTGCACTCTGCCTGTTTCCTCAACAGTCACCTGCAGAAGACGTATTTTAGATTAGATGCTTACTTTTTGTATAAGTGTGGATGCATAAAACTTGGCAGAGTTTGTTAAAAGCGCTAATTTGGATATTAAACATGACTATTACGGTTTAGCAAAGATTGTCTGTGGACTTGCATGAACTTTGGTAGCTGCAGCACCCGCTGAGCAGATCCTGTTTGTTTTTTCTGCTCCATGATGCAGGTCAATCAGCCGAAATTGCCATTGAGAACTCTGGACCCTCGGATACTGCCTCGAGGACCAGACTTCACGCCAGCCTTTGCTGATTTTGGGAGGCAGACCTCCGGTGGAAGAAACGTATCTGGAAGTGTGAGTTTACCCCAACTTGCTAATTTAAAAACTGGCCCTAACACTGATGAAGTCCATCCTCATGCTTTTGGGCCTCTTCCAATGCTCCGGTGGTTCTGGTTTTGTCAGGATGAATGCAAGGGTGATGTTTTTTTGACTGTCAGAATTTAGGCAAATTAGAAAACTGTTGCAGATGTTTTTAACTGGCATGTATTGGTCTTCAATGGATTTGATCTCTTTCGCCTTTTCCCTGCATGAGAGGTGTGGAAACATGTTTCTATGCTGAGGACCTGGCAGTCGCACGTGTGCGAACACACGTTCTCATACAGCAACGCGGCGTCGGTGTGTGTCATTGTAGGAGTCTATTTTATACAACAAGCCAACAGAGCAAATAGGTCTTACTAACAAGAAAAAGCAGCACCTGTGTATGTTCTTGCTTTCTCTCTGCTGCCACATGTTGCTTTGCTTTGGTCACTTCATTCCTTGTTTTCCTGCCTTTTCCTGTGCTTTTCTTTCACTTTCTCTTCTTTTCCCTGTGTCTGGCTTTGCCCAAACTCTGAAATCCCTCTCTGAATTCTTCCTTCTTGCCCTTGCTGTCTTTTTCTTGGGGTGCAGGTGCCCCGCAGCGTGGCGCCGCCCAGTCAGCTGCAGCTGGAGGATGGAGGCTGCCTCCATTAGGTGCAGTCATTGATTTTTCATCTGTCTGTTAAGATACATGCAACATATCCATCTAGATACCTCTCGTGACATAGCCATCGTTTGTCTTTCAAAACTGCTGGTTTTAGAGGAGTTCCCTGAATAACCTTGACTTCCAAGTGTGCAGATTTGCAGGAAGCTCGGAGTCAAACCCGGCGATTTTGAGTTGATGTAGTGTTTCTGGTGTGAGAGCGGTCTTGTGGCCGATGCCTCGGTTCTGGGGTGTGTGTCAATGTCTTGGAGTCGCTTCGGTGCCACGGTTTCTCTCGGAGCACCACCCAGTACCGAAACCTTGATGCTGTTTGAGGTCGACATCGCTTCCTGTATTTAGGACTTGCAGGTTGTACTCCGGTGCCTTCTCTCCTTTCATGCACTGAGTGTCCCGAGCCTCTTGGCATCTTGGTAACGCCCCTGTCGCTCTTTCTCTTTCCGCAGGCCTGCAAAGTGCAGAGCAACCCTGGATTGCCTTCCCTGGCTCGGTGCGGTTCCCCAGCATGCCCTCTCTTGGTCTCGCCTCACCCACCATTGAGGAACCTGCCGATAGGGGTAAGCCAAATCCCCCCCTCTCCCCCCCAGTCTTTGCACCTTTTTGTAGAGTTGTCTTTTTCCCTAATGCCCACTGTTGATAAAGAACGACTGGCAGAAAACTTTACAAAAAGGTGCAACATTGTTTAAAAAAAAAACAAAACAAGACTTGCATTGTACCCCTCTAGGCAGTCTTCAGTGGTGGGTGGGACATCACCAGCTGAGGGCATGCTGGGACGTTGGCCTGAGCGGGATCCGCGAGGGGTCTGCACTTTGCAGACCTGTGGAAAGGGGGAGAAAAGGTAAGTCCCGCTTACCCCGTTCATTTGGAGCATTCAGCACATAACATACATCTTACATTTGCGCCTTTACAGAGTAGAGCCTTTCTTTGCGTTTTCCTCGCGGAGGGTTGGAAGGTGACGTTATTTAACAAGCCCTGCTGTCCTGTGACATCGGCGATTATAGGATGAGAGGGTTTTCAGCCCTGAGCAAAATCAGACGTTATCTGCTCATAAAGCATGGCAAAAATCTGTGTGTACGCTGTCTGTCCACTCAGTCATTCCACCTCTGCACAGGCCATGCCCATAAACCATTAAACCCCACTGCCTACTCCTTGCCCTCCAAATAATGTCGAGCAGCTCAGTGCTAACAAGCTTTCGGCACGTTGAGAATCTTTTGTTTTGCTTCCTTGGCTTTTGTCTTTATTTCCTTCTTTTTGCTTGAACGTGTTGTGTGACTGTTCAGAACTAACAAATGTTGCATCCAACAACACAAGGGGTGTAATGAATTACACAGGAACAAAATACAGCTAATAAATGCTTCTTGACGTAGACAAGGAGTTAGGTGAGTGCAGTGGGTAATGGGAGGCAAGCACAGAGAAATAGGGTGGAGAGGATCGGTCCATCCCTGTGCACCGAGACAGGATGTGTCCGCTTTTATCCTTCCTTGAGTGGTGATGGAAACTCGAGTTGCCTCGATTTTTGCGCTTCCCTGGAAGGCAGAGTCGCCCCTAGCATCTAAGCTTAATTTGGCTTCTGCATTTGAAGCCTGTTGTAGAGGGAGGAATGGTTCTTTAGTTTCTTGGGTGTTTTTTAAAGCGTTTCCATGGCTTGTGGCCTGGGAGCGGAAGCAGACCGTGAGGGAGAGCACCAGGTCATACTGTGTTGCTGTGAGTTTTTGGCTTATCCCTGTTTCTTTCTGCTTTCCTTCCCCTCCCCCCCGCCCCTCCTTTCTTCATCTGGAAGACAGGTGATTCAGATTAATGTAGTAACATCTGGTAAGCACTTCTCCATGCCTTTGGTGGAAAATACTATTTCAGTGCGAGCTGTAGCACTGTAATATCAGGTGCTACAGAACCATTAGTATTTACTTGGACTGGGCTACAAAAAGGAGGCCAGGCATGAGCTCAAACACCTCTTTTATCTTGCTGCCTGGTAAATTTGGAACCAAAAAAACCCAGATTTTTTCTGTTAAAAGTTTGATCCGTGTGTTATTTTATTACATGTTCAAAGGAGGCTTCTGTTGACTGCTTTTAAAACCTAATCAAACTGTTTGAACCAAGTTTGTTCGTGTACATTAAAAAAGTACAATCTTAAAGAAAGTCTTTGTTCTATTAATGCACTTAAAGGTCTGGTCTCGAAGGCAGCCAGATTTGAGGAGGGTGTGACATGTAACATGCCAATATTCAGGAGATGCACAGGTGCTCCTTGCATCCATCAGTTCTGCAAGGGAAATCATCACCTCCTTCAGGGAGGTGTTTGCTGTAAAAGCCGGCGCCTCGGCTTTGCGTGGACCCGTACCCGAGGAAGTGCCGCGTCGCTGTGGCTCTGTCCTCGTGCGTCACAGCCCAACTGCAGTTGGAAGGTCCTTCGGACCAGAGCTGCCCCTGTGCGAGGGAGATGGGGCGGCTTCAGGTTACTTCTTGTTGGCTGTGCCTGTGTTCCTGGGGAAAATGAGCCCAAATCTTTTGATTTTCAGGGCATGCTGCCAGTCTGGCTCTGGTTACCAAGCTTTCCATGGGCAAGGAGGTGTGTGATGAGGTCTCATGCGCATGGCTGAAACTGGTCAGTTTTTTGGTGCATTGTTGTCTGGTTTTTCAGCTGGAGGGAAGTTTCTTCTTTCCACAGCCATATGTTTGCAGTATGGTTAGAGCCTGGGCAGCAAAATTGTGCAAAGTTGCATAAAAACAGTGGCAGGTGTCTCAATGCAGGGCTGCGAAGCAGACTGCTGCATCATACTGGTGTCAAGCTCTGGGTGAGAGTGGAGAGGGGTCATAGGGAGGGATTGGTAACTGTTTTAGGAAAGGTGTCTAACACACAGAAGCATCACAAAGGCTCCCCGTTCTCGCTGTCTTGTTCTACTGTTGATTTCTCGGGAGCAATTGACTCACGCGGTTGCATTACAATTACGGCTTGCGCCCAAAGAAGTTTGAATGATCTGATGGGTTGTTTCTGTGGGTGCCAGTGGGATCTGAACAGTTGGCTTCGTAGGTGGTGGGGCAGTGCGCTAACACGCCGCACCACGTAGCCCTCTTCCATGCGTCGTCTCAGCATATGAAGCATGTCGCTGCATGAGGTCGTTGTCTTCTGACAACACCTTATTCTGTTGCTGTTATCCCATACTGAAGCCCAAACATGAACTCCAGCAGTGACAGTGATTATGTGCATTTGCTTTCATCGGTGGCACGAATTTACGTCGTCAAAGCCAAGTGGTTGAAATCGCAGATACAGGCTCCTGTCTTTAAGGAGGATTTTGTTTTTCAGTAGTGCAAAACCAGGTTTGGGACTGATACATGACATAAGAGGCACCAGCTAAGAGCACTTTCCTCCTGTACTCAGTGAAGCTGTTTGAATAACTGAGATGATTTTGCCTCTCTGATGCTTCTTGAATCCCTTTTGTTGAACAAAGAAATGTTTTAAATGGCCCATCTTTCACGTGGAGGTTGCCTGCTGCCCTCTGAAGAGATTAATTACTTCTGTGGAGAGTAATGGGGTTTGATAATGGAGTTTTGTTGCTGGGCTAATTTTTACATTGAGGTGAGACATTTCTAATAAATGAGTTCAGAAATACGACAGAGCGCAGGGGAAGAATAACCTGAGAGCATTTGATACCTTTAGTCCTTAATCAGAAGCTCCCAGGTGATGAAGAGGGAGTTTGGGGGTATCTTGTGCCCCATCGCTTGTGCAACTGATTAAAAACTCTCCAGTTTTGGCAGTTTTCATACTGTTTATGTTTCATATGTTGCATGTGTTTTTGACTGGGAGGAGCATCATGTTATACAGGATTGCAGAGAGGCGCTTGATGCTGTTTCAAACAAAGTACTGTGTTTCCCTTTCTTCTGTGAAACTACGAAGAGTGTGACCCACATCTGTTAGGATCTGTATTTCTACAATGCAGGAGCTACACTGATGCTCCATTCAGTGTGTTTTATATAATTCTGCTCTCAAAATGGCTCTGTTTGAAGCAATCTCCAGTAAAACTTAACATTTTTGGCAGAGCTGCTGATTTATTATTACATAATTACTTGGGACGGCACGTTTGAAATGCACCTATAAGGACTTAATTAGTCCTTAAATACACCTTTGCTATGATGTCTCAGTTACACAGTTTCTGGCTTTCAAGAGGCCGTTTTGGTCAGTCAGGATCAGTTCTGCAGCGCTTAAGCAGTGTCTGGAGCATCACAGGTGCTCGTAGGCAGCGGTCATCCCATATCTGTTTTGGGAAAAGCTGCCCAAGAGAAATGCGTCTGGTGTCTTCATGTTCCCTCTGACCAACCTGGCCCGGTGTGTTGGGTCAGAGGGAGTCCTCAGAGTCCTAGGAGGAGTTGCTGCTTGTTGGTGTTGTCATCAGTGGGTGTTGGCGTGTGCCCTGGAGTGGTTTATCGAGGTGCGAGTTTAAAAGGGGATATAACAAGGAATATTTTTGTCCTAGTTGTTGAATGTTGGACCGAGGAGATCTCAGCCAGGCCAGAGGAGAGAGCCCAGGAAGATCATCACTGTGTGTGTGAAGGAGGATGTCCACCTGAAGAAGGCAGAGAATGCCTGGAAGCCGAGCCTGAAGAGAGAAAACCAAACCGAGGACCCAGAAAATGTCAAAACCCAGGTGAGAGCCTTAGCAAGCACTTCTGACCATACAGCAGTCTGTAACAGGAGGACGATGGTGATTTGCCTTAGCTGTTGTGTAAAACAGTGAAAAAGGGCAATGAATTCCGGTTTGAATCAGAGCTTCCCCCTACCCTGATTATTTTTTTTTCACGTGTTTATTCCTGCCCCGAAGTTCAAATGGCAGGCCTTTGTATTAAGCAAGTCTAAATAGGGAACACCAGACAACCTACTACCTCTCTTCCAGGATTGTTTTTCTATTGCTATTTTACTAGAATATTTCTGTCCCCATTCTAAAGCAAACCTCAAACTTCCAGCACAGAACTTGCTTTTCATCCCCTTTTAGACCATGTTTCTGCCTCTGTAAAATTCCCTCAGATCTTCCTACCCAGCCCAACAACACTGTCTCCGAAGCTTTCTCTGTGTCTTTCTACCCCTGCTCTCCTCCACCAGGCAGCTGCTCTGGGCAGAGGTGTTTGCCTGGTGGTCAAACTTGTAATTTGTAGGATAAGTTGGGATGGTCTTGAAGGACACTGGAATTCTGTTCTCGGGGCTAACAGCAGCATTGTTGACCTAACTATCATTCTGGATAGGAAAAAAAATAAAATAGTGCCTTAAAATAAATATAGGAGAAGTTGATTACCTCTGGTTGAGGGAGAAGGATGCCACTCCCTCTTAATTTATATGTCATGGCTGAATTGTTATCAAGAAGAATATTTCAGCTGTGTGACAGCAAGGGCTTTGTGCCTCTGTCACACTTGAAAAAAGCATTTGGGTGTTTCCAAAAATCCTGCACCGCAATCTTAGTCTTTGGTAGCCAGTAGCTGAGTTAGAACTGGGTGGACTGTGCATAAATATGTGCGTGCGTGCGTGTGTAACTCAGCTTCCAGGGAGTTCCCATAGGACAGCAGCTCCATTCACCTTGGAGATACAGCCTAGCTTGTTCCTGAAAGCCACCTGTCCGATTTGTACGCAAGAGTTTTTCTGTCCTTCAGGAACTGTTCCGCAAGGTACGAAGCATCTTGAACAAGCTGACGCCCCAGATGTTCAATCAGCTCATGAAGCAAGTGACAGACCTGACAGTAGATACCGAGGAGAGGCTGAAAGGAGTCATCGACCTGGTCTTCGAGAAGGCAATCGATGAACCAAGCTTCTCGGTGGCATACGCCAACATGTGCAGGTGTCTTGTAACGGTAAGAGCCACCCAAGTCAAATGGGAAAGTGTTTTGCATGTTATCCCCATGAACTGACTGGCAATAACATAAACGTGGCAAGAGCAGAGTTAAATGTTAGTGTCTGAACATAAATAAAAATAATTTATGTGGCAGATTTCTTCTTCTACGTTTGTTGGCCGTTCCTGCAGGCACAGGGCTTTGTTTGGAGTGATATGTTTGGAGTTGAGGACACCTTGCACTGCCTGGTTGCGAGATGCAATGAGTCACGCTTGGGAAGTTCAGTTTCTCTCGTTTCAAAGAGGAGCCCAAGGTGCTGAGCCATCTTTGGACAGCTAGTTTTCAAATGGTGGATCTGGGACAAAATAACCCTCTTCTCCCCCCCGATCCTTCATGACATGCAACAAAGGAGCACGGAGTCTTCACCACCTAACAAGAGTGTTTTTAAGCAGTGTGTCTTTTTAAAGGACCCTGTAAATGGAAAAGTAGTTTGTCTCTGGGCGGAGGTGGTGTCAGCCAAGTTTTGAGTGTGACTTTACATACGAAATGTAAAACTCCACTGGAAATAGTGACGTGATGCTTAACTGTCATAGCCTTGCAGACTTGTGTTGCTGAATATGAAGTGCATAATAAAATGTAATGGATGGCTTATAGGAAACCTCGCTCCTATGTAGAGTTTAGCCGTATTTCTGCTGATGTTTTTCTTCCTTCTCCTGCAGCTGAAAGTGCCCATGGCAGACAAACCTGGGAGCACAGTAAATTTTCGCAAGTTGCTGTTAAATCGCTGCCAGAAGGAATTTGAAAAGGACAAGGCTGACGACGACGTCTTTGAAAAGAAGCAGAAAGAACTTGAAGCTGCTACCACTGTAAGTGGTATTTTTTTTCCCCATAAATTCTCAGAGCTCCCTCTGAAAGTGATCTCTTTTGAAGATGGCAGTTGATTTAGGGGGAATTTTAGAGTTGAGAGTTTTCTGTCATGCTGGCTGAGTATAATAAAAAATATCTGCCTTGATTAGTGGGTTTATACCAGCCTTTTCTTGGTTTTTAGGAGAAAAAAACATAAACAGGGACAACAGCAACTATAAACGTGAAACTGGATCTTTTGAAGAGTTCTGAGCTCTGTGAACATGGCTTTTTAGAACTGTTTTTCTGTTTTACAGCCGGAGGAGAAGACGCGGCTCCATGATGAGCTGGAAGAGGCCAAGGACAAGGCCCGACGGAGATCCATTGGGAATATAAAATTCATTGGTGAGCTTTTCAAACTGAAAATGCTGACGGAGGCTATCATGCATGACTGCGTGGTAAAGCTGCTGAAAAACCACGATGAGGAGTCCCTCGAGTGCCTTTGCCGCCTGCTAACCACCATTGGCAAGGACCTGGACTTTGAGAAAGCAAAGGTAGGGCAGGACCTGGAGTGAGAGATGAGGCTTTCTGGGCGGGGATGGAAAATGGGTGTGGGGTGGTTTAATTTGAGGATTTATTTTTTTTTCTTCAGCAGTTTCTGTATGGCACCAGGAAATCATCCGCTATTCTGTGGATGTTTCATCGTGACCTGGCCTTGCTCCCTTGCCTGTGATGGGTTCTGTATCGTTTTCAACAGTATTCTCCAGTTGTTAGTTGTTTCCAAATATTTCATCCAAACACACAGTCTAGAAATGCTCAACATCTACTTTTTCCAGATACCTCTTACCTTGTAGTTTCCAAAACATTAATATTTAGAGTCGTTTCTTTACCACTGAAGGCTTATATTACCTACAAAATCTACCACTTCACGTATTGTTGGGGTTAAATCTAAAAAAACCCTTACGAACTGGCCTAAACCCCTACCTGAACCTTGGTGGATGCATTTGTTTTGTGTCATCATCATCTCCAGCTATGCTGGAATGAAGCAGCTGTTTTGCAACTGCAGCGCTCCAGCATCCTCCTCCCAGTTTTCCAACAAATGTATATGTAGCACAGAGCCTTACACACTCGGATGAGCTTCTCTTGGCACAGGCAGTCTGCTGCTCCTTCGCAAAAGCCAGGCTTGGGATGAAAAAGCATTCGAGGGTTTTGCCAGAAATCAGTGGGACTCAGCTCTGGAAACAAACTGAGCTAATTGTTTTCAGCTGCTCGGGGAAGGGAGTTCCCTTACAGTAAACTGGTTTGCAGGGATCACGGTGGATCAATCCTGATCCTTATGGGGAAATAGTTTCCCAAACTATTTTGCAGAGCACTGACCAAAATGGCACAGTTTACTACTAATCCCCCAGGCTAAATACCCTACACTGTTAATGAACAGTGTGCGCATTATTGATGCAGGTTTGAAAGTGCCAGAAGCAGGGATTAAATTTCTCCACGTGTTTTGGGAAGAAAACAGGGTCTGACTTCTAAGCAGTAGCTGAGGTCATGCTGGATGAGTCCTGGATGCTGTCTTGCGAGCATGGAAATGCTGTAAAAGCCAATGTTTTGGTGCACTGGCCGGTTCTGCAACCTCGAGCCATGGCACCGTGTAGCACAGAGCATGCACACAGCAGGGAAGTGCTTGCAGATGTCGTGTCACCCGTTGTGAGAAGCTGCCTGTGTCCTGTCTTTGTGATTTGTTATTTCTATCAAGATCGAGTGAGAATCCTTTATTTATTTTCTGTTAACGGAGTAGATGTTTTATTATGTGTTTTTATTGAAGGTGAAGCGTTGGTGATAGTTACAATTAAAGCTTCTGGACAATGTCCATTTTAAATATTTTCCCCGTCATTCCTAACTTTGGAAACATTTGCTGTTGGAGCTGAAACTTTCCAAGGCAAGGCCAGAACCAAATTTTAGTAGGGTTTTTCTTGTTTGTTGAAGTATAAGGAAAAGGGTTTAGCTAGTTTTTAGTGAAGGGAGTGGGAAACATTTTAGAAAACTGCCCTGAAACTTTTTGTTTAAAACAGCCAGAGCCTCCGTTTCGGGGGGAAAAAGGCTTATTGGAGCCTGGCGAGTCAAATTTAGACCTAATGGAGGCTTCTCTAATGATACCATTTCATGTCTAGTGCAAACTGATTTGGATTCCATCACATCACAACTTTTTGGATGAAAAGGAGCTTGTGGGATTTCATTCCACAGCTAAGCCCGTTAAAACAGTTTCTTGCTGAGAGAAGCAGTGCTTCTGCCCCTGCTTCCCTTGCCTGACCCCAGCTGAGACAGTTCAGGGAGGTAAAGCATTGAAATGATGTGTGCAGGGTCAGTTTTATGCCCGTTCAGTTTCCTGAGCCAGTTTTTCTTGGGCTGAGGTGAGCACACATGCTGATAAGAAAAGGAGGAGCTCAGAGGTAGAGCAGGACTCCCCTTTTTGGTGGCAGATAGCCAGCAGGTCAGCTTAGCTGTACCATGAAAAAAACCATACAGATTTTTTTTTTTTTTTTTTTTAATGGATGGCAAGTGTATTATATACATGCAGAGGGTGTAGGTCATTTGAGCAATTAAAAATGCAGAGAAAGCATGTGCTAAATGAAGGAGGTGCCTGCGGAGTTGCGCCTCCTTTTCTGCACGTCCTGCACTGTGTGCACTCAGATCCAGCCTGGGGGGAGCGTACGAGACCCAACACTCACTCCTCCAGAGAGCAGCTGGGTCCCCAGATGTGCTTCTGGCACAGAAATGCTGTAGTGCAGAACCCACTGACTCCCCACCTGAGGAAGTATTTTCATTTTCTTCCAAGACGCACTGATGATGATGTCTCTCTTGTGTAGCCTCGCATGGACCAGTATTTTAATCAGATGGAGAAGATTGTGAAAGAGAGGAAAACATCTTCAAGGATTCGGTTCATGCTTCAGGATGTAATAGACCTAAGGCTGGTAGGTACCAACTCAAGTAAGTAAAGGAGCGTGTTCTCTTTCATGTCCAGGCTGAAAGAGCTCTTGTGCAGGATCAGGAACTTCATTTACAGCAGATGTGGGATGTGGGGGGGGAGATCTATGCCCCTTATCCCAAAGATCTCATGGAAGGATGGTCCTATATCAGCTGTATTGCTAGCACAATTAGGCATCTGCCAGTTGTTTACTGGCCATATTGTGCAGACAAAAGCAGATGGAGCCTGTGCTGCAGCAGAATGTGATGCCGGTGGGTCCACACTAAGCTCCAAAAATTGATAACCTGGTGTAGACAAGCGGGCGCACAGTGCAGACAGGGACCTGCCCATGTTGTAATCAAGCAGTGGTTTTGAACACAGCCAAGGTGTTACAGCTGGAGTCTCGTATAGTGAAGGGTGTCTCTACATCATGTGGTTGAAGATGTGACCGCAGGTTGCGCAAACTTTGCCCAGCACGTGTAATTTCACCAGTGTAGGTGCTGGTAACAGCATGGCTTTGGCCATGAGACAGCGCTTGACTGAAGTCCTGGGCAGGTTTTACTCATACCTCAAATCGCTGTTTTGAAGCTGGTTTGGGGTTTTGTGGAGGCTGAAGTCACTGTTTTGACTGCAGGGTATGCAGAGATAATTACCCTGAAAGTAGTAATGAGGTTGTAGCAAGATCAAGAGAGAGTCTGGTTGTTCTGGGGGTAGATGGATGTGTGCAGTGTATGGTTGAGTAGACACATCAAGCAGTGGAAATGTTTAGTGTAGAGACAGGTCCACCTCTCCGCAGAATTCCTGACTCAGCCGTCACGATCCCTGGAGTGGCGAAGCAGCATTTCCAGATAAAATGTAGTTGCTTCTTGCTTCTTTATTTTGAGTTCCATTTATTTCCTCAAGCTTGGAGGAAGGGCTCCAACAAGCAGTGTCAGTAATAAATGGTTAGAAAGTGACAGCAGCCTCCCTCTGGTCCTCCTCTATCCTCTGAACCTGGAAAAACTGGAAAGCTGGGAATGTGTAGGATGCTAGGGGTTAAAATGTCTTGAATTCAGTCATGCCTCTACAGAGTCAGGTCTTCACTGCAGCTTCCCTTTGCTACCAAAACATATACCACAGTCTGTGTACCTGCGCACACAGCTTTGACCTGTGGTGCTGGGGTAACCACAGCACAATGTGACCCAGCTCCACAGAATTTTCCCCAGTCCCTCGTGGAGCAGTCCCTTGTGGAGCAGCCCATCGAACATGTTATAAGGGTGGCAGGGTTAGGCCTCATTCGTAGTTTTCAAAATACCCCATTGATGCTCCCCTGGAAGTATCTCCGAACACGTCTGCTTCTTTCCTAGTGCAACTGGGTGTCACGGAGAGCAGACCAGGGCCCGAAGACTATCGAGCAGATTCATAAAGAAGCCAAGATTGAAGAGCAAGAAGAACAGAGGAAGGTCCAACAACTCATGACCAAAGAGAAGAGGAGACCAGGTAAAGTAAAAGCCAAGTTGGCTGCTTGTTTCACTCATTTCGCATCCAGTGGCCATAGAGGGAGTCCCACATAAAAGAAAAAAAATCTGGGTTTTTTTCCCCTAAGTGTAATGAGCAAGGGGAATTGGGGCCTGATTATGGTGGAGGCTGGAGAAGGAACAGACTTGCCGTGGATTGGCTGTGTGGATTTTTCAGGAGCAAATCCCTTGGGTAAAAATAGACAATCGCAGGCCAGTAGTCCTTAAGTTTCACATTCATGCAAACCATATTTGATTTTGTGACAGGCTGCCAGAAATCTGTTAGAACAAGTCACTTACGTAGGAGTCAGATTTGCCATCCATTCTTGCATCAGCAGAATCTAATTTCAAGAGAATAGCATCTAATTTCAAAAGTAACCATGTTGTCTTTAGCTGTTAAAGTTGTGAGGTGTTAACTCACACACGAGACAGTGTCTTGGCGTTACCTTAAATTGCCACCAGCCCTTGAGGTTGGCAGTACCTGAAGAAGAATTTGGACTGACTGGGACAGAGCGGGGCAAGGAGAAAGTAATCTTTGTGATTCTTGAACACTAAGGATTGTCAAATGAAAGTGCTGTGAAAACAGGGCATAAAGAAAATACACATATCCTGAAACTGACATCAGGAGAAGCTAAGGAACTTGTGACTGCTTGAATGGTTCTGTGTCTAGACTAGCATAGCATTGCTGAAATCTGTGCAACAAGTGCAGCTTTGGGTTGGCAAAGGCATGTTGTCTGCTCCTTTTGTGAGCTTGTGAATGCACCGTATGTGGAACCGTATCCAGATTGCAAGAACACACGCTGAGAAATCTAACCAGGAAGCATTGATACCAAAACCAGCCCTTGAAAATAGTGAGATCTTATATGTTGAGGCTATTTTATAATAATAAATTCAGGCAAGCTAGTTATGTCATCTTGGTCTGAAGAAACAGTCCGAAAGACATGATTTCTGCACAGAATTGTGCTGAGGCTTATTAGCAGAAATGTGCCATCTTCTTTTCCTCCTCTTGCTGAACCTGGAGCTTTTCCAGGGTGCCGCTGGAGCAGTGGGGATGAGCTAAGGGCAGTTATGTTTGTCATCTGGCAGGTGTCCAGCGGGTCGATGAAGGCGGTTGGAACACTGTGCAGGGGGCAAAGAACAGCAGGGTGCTGGACCCCACCAAGTTCCTTAAAATCACCAAGGTAGGTGCCAGCACAAGACTCATTCAGAGCAACAAAAATACCGAGGTTTAACTTTATTGTATCTGTCTGTCTAGGAAAGACCAGTAATGGTGTTTACAGGTCAAAACTTGGGGTTTGGGGCATTTTAAATCCCCAGAGTTTATAGTGTGCACAAATAAAGCACAAAGGAAGACTTTGTTGTGTTCTGAATGTTCCTATTTTGTTTGTTCTGAGGGAAAGGAGTATGCGTACACTTTTTCTCAGATTCATAGTGTCCTTGTAGTGACCCAGAAGTTCTTAGTTGGAAAATCTTCATTTTATTAAATGATGAAAAGAGATGTGAGTCAGGGTATCGTGTGTGATGGTGATGCAGCACATCACATGGCTGTGACAGAAGGGTCTGATAGAAATCCTTTGCTGCCTCAGGTTCTCAAGACCCAATTCTGACACTGTTTCGTAGTAGAATGAGGATGCCACATTCAATCTGAAAACAAAATGTTCCTGATGTGTCGCAGATGGCTTGCACTCCTGGCTTGAAACGTTCAAGTAGTACGAGGAGAGCTGTGTCCACTTTTACAGTGTTCCTGGACTTCTGTGTGGTGCAGTTGCGTCCCTCAGAATGTCATAAACTTTCCCGCCCATCCTCCAGATGAGCGTCTTCCTATTAATTTACCATTAGAATGGTAGTTTGGGGACAGTTATTTCAGGCTGCGGGTTAGGCAAGCTTAGAAATTTCTTTTATTGATCTTCAGAACAGCTTTGTTCTCCTTTTTCTTGCCAAGGAGAACTCAGTTTTTCACATAAATCAGGGCAATTCCTAGACGTTCTCTTGTCTCAGTTAATGTCACTCTCCCTGGATTTTACTCTCAGTGCCTGGATGCTCAGAGAGCTGTAAAGCAGAACCTGGACAGGCTGTAGCCCTTCTGCAGATCAAACTCAGTTTGTTCCTTGTGAAAGTCATAAAACAGTCTCCAAGACTTAATTAGCGGGAGGGATTCAGCCTGCTTTTGTCTGGGCTTACAGCTCATCTGGGAAAAGTTCTTCTACTCCATTTAGTACAAATACAGTCCAACTAGAGCTAACCCCACAACAGCTGCATTGTCGGAAGGAGAGAGGAGCTCATACAAAGAGATCTGTGGGGTCACAACCTCCTTGTCAATAAATTCACCTACTGAGCATTGTAAAATCAATGTCCTCTTCTTGTCAGACACTATTTTTTCCCTCCAAGTTCTGCAACCTGTTGTCATTCCTTGCCCTCTGAATTCTGTTTGTTACTGTGCAGATTCCCCCCAAGGTTGTGACTGGTAGGTGGAGTGGAGAGCAAAACCGTTGTATTCATCACAAACAAACTGAACATCTTTCAAGACTGATACCGTGTGCTTTTTCCTCCTTACTGAGCTTCAGTGTTCCCAATTAAAAACTCCTGGTCATTGTGAATGTCTGTGATGCTTTGGGAGAGGCTGTTTGTGATGCCCTTTGTTGTTTGTGTCCTCTGTCTTTGGCCAGGGTTTGGTCTTCCAAAAATGTGTTAAAGTGTATTTTCGTATTCACAAGACAGGGATAGTTGCCAGAAAATACCCCATTCATAATTAAGATGTATAATTTGCCCTTATAATGTTTTGTCTTGATGTGTTTTACAGCCCACAATAGATGAGAAGATTCAGCTTGTGCCTAAAGCCCAGTTGGGCAGCTGGGGAAAGGGCAGCAGTGGTGGAGCAAAGGCAAGCGAGATGGGTAAGTCAGGACGGGTCCTGCCCCTCTGCTTTGCTACCAGCTGTGCTTGCCAAGAGTGGATTTGGTTGGGAATGCTCCTCTCCATGTGTGACTGTCTGACAAGCAGGGTTAAAATGGGGCAGGACCAGCCTTTTCCCTTCAGTTTGCTCCCCGTTACTCTGAAAATGGCTATTGCTTAAATGATTTTTGTGATGCCAAGGCATCAGCAGCTACTGACCTTGTTGTTGCTCTTGTCTGTGTTGTCTTTACAATCTTCCAGACTCCTTACGACCAAGTGCCACTAGTTTGAACAGATTTTCTGCACTGCAGCCTCCAGTCTCATCTGTGTCTGCCTCATCCGCGTCTTCAGAATTAGATTCTCGCAGGGCCTTAACTAGGTAAGCTTCAGTCCGATGATGACTTTCACTTCTGCTGTCTGTATGCCTGCGCCTTTCATTTGCTGCTCTAGTTACTGGTGCACAGAAATATAAGAATTTAATTGAATTTCAAGGAATGGCTGAGTCTTTTTTCCCCACCCTGTGTACTTTGAGTTAACTTAAAACATGTACGTATTTTATATCTTTGGAGAGACAGGTGGTATTGATTTTTAAAGCCATTATGGGGAATATTTTAGTGTGCTGGTTTAACCCCGGCTGGCAACCAAGCACCACGCAGCCACCCGCTCACTCCCCTCACCCAGAAAGATGGGTAGGGGGATTGGAAAAGAACGTAAAAGTCAATGGTTGAGATAAGAACAATTTAATAGGCAAAACAAAAAGCTGCGCGCGCACAAGCAAAGCAAAGGAAGAAATTCGTTCACCACTTCCCATGGGCAGGCAGGTGTT
>JAVJGI010000035.1:4034103-4069295 GCA_035590275.1 Ibycter americanus | reverse complement strand
CCGGCCTCGGGTTCCGCGGCAGCGGTACCCCGGGGCTGGCGGCGCGGCCGGGGCTGCGGGAGGCGGCCGGGGGTGCAGGTGGAGGCGAAGAACTGGAGGGAGGGGGTGTCTAGAAAGTACCACATGCCGTTCCCTGCCGGCAAATCTGTCTCCTCGCCTCCAAAAAAAAAAAAAAAAAAAAAAAAAAGTTAACAGGTGTCACCTCGGCTTTTGCAACAGCACAGGAAGGTGTCGGTGTCTGCTATAATTTAAGCGTTTCCAGAAAGCACGAAGAAAAATCGTTCGACGTAAAGCACGCTGTTTGGTCGATAATATATAGTCAAAATTTGGAAGAAGTGCAAAACTGTTTCCCCTTGTTAGGCTAGTGTGCGAGGCATCCAGGCTGCTCTGGATTCCTGTTAGTCAAAGTACTTGGATGCCTGCTAAACACTATTTGGATTAGAGGTGTTAGTAGTTTGTCAGAGAAGTATTGCTTTTGTAACTTCTTCCCGATTACAGACTGACATAATCAAACTATTAAACGCGAAGTACTAAAAAATTGCATGCTGCCTTGTCTATATATTTCTGTTTAACTTAAAGTCTCCAGAGGTCCCTTTCATTTGTCTAAAAGCCAATCTGACATTTCTGACCCTTGACTTCCCCACTTCACAGACTAAACTATTGTGATTGCTGCCTGTACTTCCTCGTTAAAGTGTCCATCAGTTTCCATTGTAATTTAAATATTTTATAAGTGACAAAAATCATACAGAAACCATGAAAAGAAATAAACTTTAATCCATTCTTTATATCTCTCACATTCAAGTTTTATATATATATATATACACAGACATATATATATATGAAAGGTCAGTGTGTTTGCTTGAGCAAAACAAGATTCATGCTTAGTTTCCACTGTTTCTCAGCTAAGAAAGTGTTTAGGCATCATCAGGGGTTATTTCAGGAGTATCAGCTTCCTACTAATTTTTCATTTAATAAAACCTACAAAAGTTACGACCAAACGCTTTCTATCATGGGCACCAAATGGAAAATACATCAGGTGTTTTCCAAAACTATAGGAAGCAACTCAAAGTTGCCTAACAGCAAAACAGGCAATGGTCGATTACCTATATCTGGCTCCTAAATCAATTAAGTTTGAAATATTACGCTGAAACTTCCTATGATTTTTTTTTGCTTTTACCTCATAGAGATATTTAGTTCAGATATTTGAGATTATACCGCATTTTTTTCGGTATTTAATTTAATGCAATAGTGGAAAGAAAGATACTTGGGACAGTGCCATTTTTATTGCATTTAGAGAAGTGTAAATGTTCTGTTCCGATTTCAGCCTACATTTATCTTTTGTCATCTACTTTTTTTTTTTTTTTTTTTGAGGGTTCGGCTTCGGTTATAAGCTTAGGATAGAGAAAACTAACAGATTCAAACTTCAGGTTTTGCCTCGTAGAAACACAAAGAAATGTCAGGTAATTAATTAAGCTTCATGTTAGTATCAGCACATATCGATGAATTGTTAGGGGGAATGGGGAAGGTCTTTAAACTTCATTATGACTTACTGCCAACTTTCTACGCTTTGCTTCCTAAAGGCGCTCTCTGTGAATTTCCTGCATTTGCATTAGAATGCATTTAAGATGAAAAAATAACAGTGCTGAGTATACTTAGGGTTTCGTGCTATATTTCCCTGTAGTAACAGGTGACATGATAATACTGTTAAACTACAATGTGGAATTGCAAGTGTGCAACCCCAAGTGAAAATTGTTCTCTTTCTTGGTTGAAAGCAAATTATCAATCAGCATACCATGATCAATTATCCCCCTGGCTGCCACACACTGGGATTTGCACAAGGCATTGACATTGAGAAATTCCTCTTTAAAAAGGATGAGCGGACGGGATCCCAAACTTTGCAGCAGCCAAGCTAAGCTGCCGGGGTCTCACTTTTTCCCCCCCCCCCCCCCCCCTTTTTTTTTTTTCTCTATTGTTGCTTTCCAGCTCATCCAAGACAAAACTAGGAGATTGTGTTTACTTCTCAGTGCATTTTAAAAGATGCTGTATTGGGGAAAAAAAAAAAAAAAAAGCAAAAAAAAAGGAAAAAACCCTCCCCTCCAACCAAGCTCCCTCCCAACAAACAGCAAGGAGAGATTTAAAAAAAAAAAAAAAAAAAAGGAAAACAAAGGGGCCAAGTAGGTTAATTTTCCGTTTGTATTTCTTAAATCTCCCTTCAGCTCCCATGTTAGTTACACTAAACCTTTAATTTCAAGATGCATTTGCAAAATTTCGACAGAACTGCAAGCTGCTAAGGTTTTGAAGCTATTGGAGAGTTTGTAGGAAGGCTTTTTGGCACAGGTCTGAGGAAGCCAGACATCCTGAGACGTTACATGCAGATAGGGCTCACAAGTGAGCTTATTTGCCAGGTGGGTTTGCTCAATTTAAGGGGACTTTATTCATAACTCTAGACAGCTTAACATTGAGTGACCATCTTATTTCACATTAATGCAGCTTCAAAGCCATTTGCATTTTTAGCACTTTACTTAGATTCCCAGGCCTGATGGATTCAGGAAGCAATGGGTAGATTATTTAAAAACTGTGAAGAGCAGCAACATTTTACAACAGTGGGTCAATAGTGAGCCTAATATTGGAGCCCTGATGTTTGAGCCTGGGACTCTGAGCTATGTTTCGTTCCTCAGCTCTCCATGGCTTTAGAAAATTTCCAGAAAAGCTCAGATTTTGTTTTATTTTTTTCTTTTAGTGTGTTCAACAACATGCTCACTTCTCCACAGATAGGTGGAGGTGACGTGGGTGGGGAGGGTGAAGGTCTCACACATGCTTCCAGACTTGTGCCATAGCCCCTGCCAGCAGCTCTGGGACCATGGGCAGGTCAAGAAGAACTGCTGGTGTTTTCCCAGAAATATCTCCCTGGGCATCCCGGCCCCATGCTGCTGATGGCTCCCAGCCAAGGGCATTGAGAACCACTGTTAACTCCCACCTGATTTCAGAGTGCTAAATACTTGGCCTTTCTTAAAATCCTGCTATAAGACCCAGAACTTTAGAAATCCCAAGCCTATTTAGAAATCCTAAAAGCACAGCTAAATTTCCCAAGAAAGGAGTCTTGAGTGCGGTTACATCAAAGGGAGGAAGCCTACTTGGTTGGCTGTATTTTATATATGTTATTTGTTATTTAACACATTTAATGTTATTTACATATTGCATTGAAACCTGGCTTCTGCTGCCTTCTGACTTGCACGTGTGCTGAGGGGGTATGGTATTTCAGCATCACACCTCGCCCTGTGTGTTGTGTGGCAGCCTCCCTCCTCCGGAAAAGATGGTGGATCCCTGAAACCTCATCACTAAAATGCATGGGGGATGGAAGGGAGGGAAGAAACAAAGAGTTTCTGGCTAAAAATATCAGACGTTAAACTTCAGGTTGTCCAAATAGGAGATAAAAAATATTTTAAATATTTTCCAAGTATAATTGTTCCTGTATTTAGTCTGGGCTCTACTTTACTCAACAAAAGTGAAAACAAGTAAAGTAGATGATAAGCATGAAAAACTGTATTCAGCTAGAAATATTTAGAGTTTCTGCACTGCAGGAACGACGCACGGTTTTGTTTTTTACTGGCTCCAGCCCTTTTGTCTGAACATTTATATATTTCTTGTGCCTAGTAACTACAGCCAAACTGTTCTGTGATTCCCTGAGTGCAAAGAGACTAGAAAGCGAGCAAAGCTAGGAGAAGCAGGCATTCAAAATAAGTCCCCCAGTCCAACCAATATGTTCTGTGACTTAGATCTTCCTGCCTTCAGCAGCACCATAAAAATGGACATTTAGAAGGAATGGTGTTTTCTGTGAAAAAAAAGTTCTAGAAAAACTGTACAAGGACTAAAACTCTAGTTGAACAAATATGGGAACAGTTATCTCACAGAAAATGCCCAACTTTAAATTTTGTTTTCGTCCAGATTCATCACTTCTTGTTCCAGAAGAAATTATGCAAATTTGAATTTAATAATGAAAAAAAAAAAAAAAGAAAAGAAAAAGAAAAAAAGAAGCATTTCATGGTGGCATTTTGGGATTCCAAGTGATTGCCCCCAGTATGGTGGCATTCGTAGCAGAGGATACGGCTCACAGCAAGCCAAGCCCTGCCATAGGCACTGGAAATGCTGAACCATTCTGGGTCGTTCTGACCATTTGCATATTTCTGATGAAGTTTGAATGGGCCCAGAAGAAAATAACTCATTTCAATTTCCTGATAGAAATGTGAATATTCCCGCAAAAATCAATACTTTCTTCTGGAAATGTAGGTTTTACAGAAATGCTTTTTGGTACTGGAAAAACCGGTCTTGTTTAAAATTCCTGAGCAAGTCCCATGATAATATATGTGGCATTTTAAAATGGACCTGTGGAAATTTCTTGCAGAAAAATGATAAGGATAAGCTCTTCCCCTCCCTGTGAGGGAGAATAATGCTGTCCTAAAAGTCTGGGCAGCACTAGGTGGACAAGCTCTCATTTTGTTTTCCTGTGAAAAAAATATTTTCCCCCATTTTATAGCCTGATTGCAACTCAATGAATAGAAAAATGAACATAAGTTTTTGATTTGGGCTCTTAAAGCCAATTATCCTTGATAATTTCATCTCTGTTAAGCTCTGCAGATATCTTTCATGATCTGGTGAAGAGGGCAAGGTGTTGCCTTTAGGTTTTCACCTGACCTCCTCGCACCTGCCTGCAAGGACTATAGGACTGGACTTTTCTGCCCAAAGGACCTTAGGGAGATACATGCGAGAGCTGGAAAGACCCAGCTGGTTTGCTGAGTGGCTTTGAAAGACTTTAGGTCTGAGGTTCAAAGTTGAAGCCATAGGCAGCACCCCCTGGCCTTTCTGGAGTCAGAAGGGCTGGTGATGCCTTGTCCACATGGCAGCAGAGACCCGAGATGTTTTTTGAATGTTGGTCTCAGTAAAAGTGTAACCGTTCCCAGAGCAATCACCACCAAATTAAAAAAATGACTCTCTGTGGCATCAGGAAAAAATATTACTTGAGGTTTTTTAACAAATTTTAGTTTTAAGAATATAATTACTCAAGTCAAAGTCATATGCTGAAGAGGGTAATTCTTTACTGGGTTGTGGTTTGACTTGAATCTGTTCTTTTTCCATTGCTGTTGTGCAACCTTCCTGTAATTCCTAATTTGTTTTTCTAGACATTTTGTTTTCTTGCTTAGAACAAGCAAGGAACAAGCAGCCACCCAAATAAGTTTTTCATGCTTTTAGCATCTCTTTTCAGTGAAAAGCCAGCACAGGAAGGAAAGGAAGACCGAGTTGTCTTGTACATCCCCAAAAGCAGGTACATTTTGTTACTGTGTGAATTCCAGTTCCAGCAGTTTCCAATTGTTCAAAACCATTTGCAAGTCTGCTGGTGTCACTGGGTGTGTTGTCTTAAAATTTTCTGCTGTTGCCTTTTGTGTTGGTAAGCATGAAGAGCAGGGGCATGGATGACACCCTGGTAATTGCACTGACTCACTGTGGCTAAGCGCACGTGCCAAATTGCTGCGTTGAGCCACCTGAGCAGCATTAAATGAACTTGCTTGGCTCCGGGAACAATATTGGGAATTCCTGCCAGTTCTGCTCAGGCTTAATTTCTCTCTATTGCTGTATGGCACCACCCACTATCAGGGAGATAGAGGTGAGATTGTATAAGCTCACAAAGTACAGTTACCATTAAAAGGTGCTTAAGGCAGTGGACAGACCAAGGATGCAAAGGTGAAAGCAAGTTTTACTATGATTGCTATGAACTTATCAAGTTCAAGGCACCTTTAGGCTAAATGTGAATATCACACATTGAATTATCCCATCTGTAATAAACCTAGTGTTATATGTGGTCTAAAAATGCCCTTTGTTATCCATGAGAATCTCCTGGTTGAGGTCAATGCAAACCTCCTGTATGCTCCAACATCCATATTTAGGTCTATGCTCTCATGTTCGATACTAAAATCAAAGGGATAGTAGGAGGATGATTATTTCCCATGGCTGAAGAGCAAAGTAAATGCATTAGCTTAATAATATTAGCTATAAGATGCAGAGATAAGAGAAGTGGGTGGGGAGCAGCAGTTCCCATCTGAGCCCTAATGGGGACTGTGGGAAAACTTCAGTGAGCAAACCCCAAACCAGGTGAAAGTCATTAGAGCTGAAACCCATTACACATCCCAACCTGGGCCAAGTTCATGGAGGTTTTGCAAGCCTTTTGATGAACGTGGGCTGAGTTTTAAGCGAGTCTGGCCTGAGTTAGATAGTCAGGTGGAAGTGCTCTTGTTTGGGCTGAGTTATGCTGTCTGTTTGAACTCCAGAGTTGATGTGAAATTTAGGATGTGAGAACCTGACACAGATCCAGAGAACAGAAGATCCCTATAGAGTTCTGTAAAACCAGGAGATCACCTGATTCTCCCTGTATCATTATTTTGTTGAAATTGATGTATTTCACAACTACATTTAGAAGGGCTCAGCCAATTCTCACTTACACCGTTTCTCAGAAATTCTTGGTTACACAATGTTTCCATCACATTGTTGGAGGGCAGATCTGTGTTAAATACCCAGAGTGTCAACAAAATGAAACCAAGTTGAAATAATTTTTACAGGTTATATTATAACTTCTTCAGTGCAGGAAGAGTATTTCTGCTGATTCAAGCCTAGCCGAAACAGCGTTGTTCGTGGCAATAACATTCCTTTTAAGAACAGCAAAACTTTGTGGGACAACCTCTGTCCTATTGCTGGGTATGGTGAATGCGTGTCCAGTAGTGCTGCTTTCTCCTTTTTGGTGGCATCTATACCAAGGTGCCTCTCTGATTTGCATTTTCTGTGCAGTCCACACAGATGCTGCCGCACAAATAAAAAGCTAGCAAGCAGCATATATTACCCCTGGAGCTTGCATTGCTTTTATTATCTGGGCATGCGTTACTACATGCCTTATGACTGCTGAGGTTGGCTGCTAAGAAGGTGGTCTTTTGCTCTACCGTCTGCAAGGAGAAAAGGCAGCTTGTTATGGGTCATCTGGTGGAGCAGGAAAGCTCAGACCTGCCTCTTTATTTTTCCCAAGGAAATAATACAGGAAGGTGTAGAAAATGAACTTGGACCATGCTGTGTAAAGGTGCTGTTGTGGCTGTATCACTTGGTCTTTGTGCGGCAATATTGCTGTTTTTAGATGTGGAGAGTCTTTCTTTAGGAGTATTGGACACAACAGATTGGGGGACACAATGAAAATGCCTCAAATACGATGTCTTGTGACAATAGGCAGCCATCAGTGTTGAGAGTTATTAGCAAAGCAGCAATACTGCAAGCCACCAGTTAACGCAGTATGTACCATGTGGTCTCACAGCGAACCCCTATCATTTACTGAAAAGTATCACGTAAGGGAATATATGGTTAAAACCACATTAAAAGATAATTTAAAAAAGACAACAGAAATCTTGAGTCAGAATTACCTTAAAATGTTCAGCCACACTCTCAGCTGGTTTTATTTAAGGGAATTTCTGCTGAAGTCTGGGGAGCTCTGCCAGGTGATGCCGGCAGCATGTGTATGTGGCCACTTAGACTCAGAATATTAAGCTAGATTTATGCATTTAAAAAAATAAAAATTAAAAATATTTGCTGATTTCAGCAGAGTGTGTCCTGTGAATGAAATGCTTCACTTTAGGGTGATATGTTGTGACTTATGAAAATTTGAAATACCTGTTAGGGATCAGCTCTCACTTAGCGGGGACTGTGCGTCAGGCGATGATTGAAGTTGCAAATCAGTATTCTCCAAGCTGGAATTTCCAATGAGGAGGCAGATAGCTGCAAAAACATCAGTTTTAAGAATAAAATAAAATGAAACAAGCAGTAATAAAAAAAGAATTTGACAGGCAAATTTGGTGTTACACGTTCTGCATTTCTTTTCAGTCTTTCAAACTTTCTGAACACTATAATTTGTTTCTAGTGTTAGCATCACTATCATCAAAGATGTTGGACTCTATTAGCTCAGCTGTCTAAGGGATGTCTTTTTAAAAAGGAAGAGAGTAAGGGAAAAAAACCCTCACCAACAAGAAGTTCAGCCACTTGAATTTAAGCATAATCACTTTTCTTAACACATGTCTCTCATTTGCAATCAAAGCAAAGACAGCTAGAGAAGTCTCAGCCAACTACTTGCTTACCCCAAGCTGGGCAGAGTTTTTGCATTAGTTGTGGTTTCACTGAGGTCACTCTTTCAAGGCAGGAATGCCGTGTGGAATGGCTTGTGCCACAGCATGGACTGAGATTTGGGTTAAACAAAACCTGTCATTTTATGTAACACTTCAAAAATTCATCTCAGTGGATGTTTCTTTCTACCCATTATTTTTCCTGGGGTAGGGATGTAGGGGTCCCTCTCTCCAGCTTTGTCTTTAGTAGTAGCTTATTCAGTCAAGATCAGAGCAGATGTAGAATGATGAGTGCGGAGAGCAATAGATGATCACCAGTTAGCTGAAGGAGGTGTGGGTCCTCCTGGTTGAGGCTCTACTCTGAAATAGAAGAGACTGAGTTAGACCTTAGCGTTGGTATGACCTCCCTGCTTCAGCATGCCACTTACTCCTCCTCAGACAGTGATGTCGGTCCTTCCCTTCTATTTTTACATCTTAACTATGACAGTGTGAGTGACTGATGGTGAGCACTGCAGATGTGCCAGTGTCCTGCTCCTCGTCCAGCAGGTCCCAGCCACAGCCAGAGCTGGAAGATGCCCTTTTGGCTCTGGAGTTACTGCCTCTTGCTACTAGGGATCAACAAATGATTCATCATCATGCTGTGGTCTTGCTTTGCCTCTTCAGTGTTTGCAATTATCAGCAGGTTACAAGCTTTCTCATTGGAGCTATTTGAAATGATTTATCAATTAATTCTGTTGCTGAATTAATAACTAGTTCAGTTTTGCATATGTATTTGAAGCAAAATAGAGGTTGTCTTCGAAGCTGGATGGAGCACATGGTATTTTTCTGTTTGGTTGGAGGAATATAACTCTTTCAGACAGGTTTCCATGGCCGATACAGAAACTAAAGCCCAAAGTATTAACTTCCTGTGAATATGCCTGTGTTTACTTGAAATTTTCTCTTTTTGGTGTCGTTCCTGATCATATATTCTTGCTTTGGAATATTCAGGGGAAACAAGCAAACAACAGTGACACAAAATCAGCCAAAACACACGCACGTGAAAATTTCAGTGGATGTTCGTAGGAGATACTTGCAGGGTACCACCATTTGCCCATGTCTGTTGTTAGTACTTCAAAAAGTGTTTTTTACAGAACATGCGACAGAGAAGTTTTAAAATGTTAGGATTCAAACTTTTTGCTAGGTTTTGGAGTGTTTGCCACTTATTTCATACATCAGCAATTATGTTCTCATGAAAGCCTCTAGATAATGCTGATTGAACGTACTCCTGAAAATGAATATGTCAGGAGATGGGGGTGGCTCTTTCCCATTGCTAATTCTCTACTAGGAAAAGAAAAAAACCCTACCCCTGCTTAAATCTCTCCAGTTCTACTAATGTGATTTGCTTAACTATGTATTAGAAACAGAGAGATATTAGAACCACAGATGAACCTTGAAGGGTATGAAAATCACTTGTGTGGTCTCTGCTTTCACTTGTTTAAGTGCTATTTGGTGAAACCGAGTTTTTTTAGGGCAGGGTCTTGAAGATTCAGCATCTACTGAGTCCAAGGGATTGTGGAAGATGCAATGCAGTGTAAGTGAGAGTCAGAGTCTGTCATAATTGAGCCATGAGTGATGGAAATTGTCTGTAGACGAATCTGTCCCCACTGGAAGAATTACAGGACTTAGGGTGGCTGTACGCCAAGATGAATGGTTTTGCTGTAGGAAAACATGGGATGAGACTCAGTTTAGTCAAGTAGGGAGAGCCGTGGGGTTCATTACATTAGGAAGAAGGAAGTAGGAGACTGTGGTGGGTACCTCGAGATGTTGGCAATGGGGAACGATTTTCCAAAAGTTGTTGATGTGGATACAAAGCCAGACTTTTACGCATTTTCAGAAGCATGTGTCTTATAAATATATCCAGAAAGCAACATGTTTTGTCCCTGAGGTGAGGAACGTAAGCAGCCCCATATCCTAGAAACCATCATGCTCCACAAGACTTTAGCAGCTCTACCACCTTTGTCCCGGTGGAATGTTTTTCTGGTGTACTTGGAAACTTTCCCTCCAGTTCCCATACCATTTGTGATGACCCTTCCCTTCCAGTGACAGACACAAATTGTATTTTTAAATACAGAAAGGCTACTTACCAGAGACTAAACCTCTGGAGGAAGAGGCTCTGATGGGAGATCTATGTTTTCTGCTGATCTTGGGGTGTACGGTGGCATTGGCCTTCACAGCTCAGTTGCTTGGGGATTCATTTGAGCAGAGGGTGACTCAGACTCCAGCTCTCTCTGCCTGACTTAGATTAGGGATGTTTTTCACAATAACCCCTCCAAAGAAATACACTATGTGGAGAACCTCTGCCAAATATCTTAATGGCACTTGAGGCTTGGGCTAGTTAGTGGCATCAAGTGAAACGAAACCTCCTCTGTGACATAGCAGGAGCCGTTCCCATTGTGAGTGAAAATCATTTTCAAACATGAAGATATACCAGCTGGGTCAAGTAATGCTTATGAAAAATTCTCTGGTGTTACTTTGATATGCTCGGCAAAGGAACTTTAATTTAATGGGACTCAGCTGAAAAGAACCAATCAAGGAACAGCGGAAAAGCTGAATGCCCAACATAAATACCTGTCGTTCAAACCACACAATGCCATTGTTGGGCTGTAATCAGGAGAGGGCTTTCAGACAATGCCCGGCAGTGTCCCTCACCAGCCAGCGCAGGTAGCATGCTTGCAGATGACTAATGCCTAGCGTGTATCTGGGTACGTAGATTACTGTTTACTAGTCTCGTGCTCTCTTAGTCATCCTCAAAAGACTCTTCAAAGCAGTACGCTAACGCCAGGCACTTTTTACAATAAGTAAATGTTCGGTTTCTGATACAAGTTGCCGGGTGCAGAATCAACTCTGCTGTAGCTGTGGTTCGCTTGAATGATCTTGACCTGATCTTGAAGGGTTTGAAAGGCTAATCCATTCATTCCTATTCCAGACATACACAGATTAGGCTGCTGTTGAAACAACTTGCACTTTTGAAAATAGCAACAAAACTGCAATCAGCTTTGCGTGTGTCTAAAGTTTCCAGCCTGGCAAATGATACTGGCCTTTGTGCCCTTCCTTTGCTGTCTTCCCTGAGAAGTACAACTGTTCTGGTCAGCCACGATGCACTCTCTTCGGCTGGTAAATTCAGTAGCTGGAGGTTTCAGGCATGGCTTCTTCTTGATCTCTGATTTGGTTTCACTGTAGAGTTTCAGTATGAGGCGACCTGATGTGTTGTCTTGCGTATGGGCTTCAAGTACAGTTTATCTTGGATTAACATTTACTTTCTTTTGCAGATTTTAAACCAAGTATCACCAAAAAAAACCCTGGTGGCTTTGAAATAGTTGCTTCTCATTTCTCCTTTCAGATGTCAGGTGACAGCAAATGTTTCACAGCCAGATCATGCACTGGTGCAAGTGGGGTTATGCTGGTGGGTGTCAGCTGGGGCATCTGGTCTTGTATATGTCCACGTATGTCTATGCAGACATACCTGCTGTCCCAGTGTGTGCATCTGCACCCAGTCCTGGGTACCTATACTTAGCTGATGAGTTCTGGTTAGTGGGTTGTTAATTTTCATGTCAGGGGACGTGTCTCCTGTGCTGCTGAGCTGAAAGTAATGGTGTGTTGGGGAGCTGGGCACAGCCTACACATGTGGGCGTCGGTTTGCTTATGCCTGTTACCAACCATGAAGGTCAGAGTCTTGGTAGGGTTATACCTGAACTTCACTTAGACTGGGGAAGCTAAAACCACAGTTGTCCCAAGAAACTGGATCTGACTGGGGTGGTCTGGTGAGCGTCTGTACAGAAGTGAGACCAGCTGTCAACCCCTTGCACCTGCTAATGTATACATGTGTGCATTCAGTTATGTATGTATAGAGCCAGTATATATACCCATTACACGCACATATGTATGTGCTCATTAATCTAATGTCAATCATACGTTGCTGCAAGAAAATGGATGTTACATGGGAAAATTCCCCAAGTTTCACACATATGCACACGTACCTTAGCAAGGGTAGCTTTCCTCAGGGGGCTTCATGAGACTTTGCTTTCTCTGCTAGTAGTGAGCAATGTGTCCCTGTTCCTGCCTGGCAGGATGCAGCTGGGTGGCTGTGCAGCCCCCTCCTGCTCCATCTCCCCTATATTGCTCCGGAATGCATCTGCTGCTGCAGGCTTGTGTGAAATGCTGCCTGTGCTACTTTTGACTGGTGGTGTCCTCCACCTAAGCTGGTGAGCAGGTTGACTGTTGCTGCATGAATCAATAAGGCGCAGCTTGGCACATCCCTCTCCCTGTATATCAGCAGCAGTGTCTGCGGTGCCCTTTTGTAATTAAAAAACCGGACAGTTTCCTTGTGCCCATTAACACGGTGCTGCATAAATCTGTTTGGTTGCCCCCAGCTTATCCAGCCCCATTTCGCAAATGGCCTTGGCTTTCTCTGAGACTTGGTCGTTGCATGCAGCAAAGTGATTATCCCAGGTGCACAGCGGAGACTTTGCTGTTTTTTTCCACTGTGAGCGAAAGAGAGCTCTTCAGGAGGTGTGGGCTTCCCTTCGGTGTGTCTGGGGCTTTACAAGTGAGGATGCCATGTGCAGTCAATACACCTGACAGACTGTTGGAAACAGATTTTGTCCCCAAACTGGAAGGTTCTGGTAAGCTTGCATGGACTGTTGGCCAACTTCCTTTCAAAAAGGGGGACGTAAATAAGTGCCTGCAACTGAATTGCTGGCAAAAGTGCTTTTTGCCTTATTTCTGCTGTTGCACCCGCCATGGAAACACACTTCACCACGGAGAGCTAGTCCGTGGTCACTGATGCTACAGGCTTGACCGACGTGGGTGCCCTGCCTAGGCTGGGCTATCTTATGGCTGCAAGTGGGGGAATTCTCCCCAGAGCTGGAGATACAATGGCATCGGGAGCCTGCTGAAGGCGAGCCCCAAGAAGGGTAATTACTTACTGCATATTTACAACCCACACGGCAACGGCTTGCTGGGCAGACTGCCTATGCAGGCTGCATAACGAATGCAGACGGCCACTGAACGCCTTCCCCCACTGTCCGTCGAGCTCCCTGAGGCATTAAAACTATACGTCTTGACTTAAGACTATAGCGGCGCATACGGCTCCTATCCTTCACGTGGGCTGTGTTACACTGACAAAGAAAAAGGCTTTTTGTATTGTCTCTGCCAGGCTGACCTTTAGAGTGTTTACTTTTCAATCAGCTTTAAGAAGGCGAGCTTGAACTCCCCAGCGTGAGCAAGTTCAGTGTGGGAGCGCTCTCGCCCAAACATTTGCCAAGATAACGCCAAAGTGACAAATAAACACGAGTTGTTTTTACAGGTGTAAAATCAACAGATCAAATGCTGACCCCAGCCGTGGTCGTGAAGCCGGCCTGCGTTGTGTTTGAAGAATACCACTGCATCATTTACACTTGCAAACCCTTTGTAATCTTAATCTCTTTGTGGCTTTTATGTTATACTGGCCCCCCAAGGTTAAAGAAAGAGATTTAGACCTTAAACACAAATCCAGCCTTCAAGCTCTGGAATTATCTTTGCCTTTAAATGCAACTGATCAATGCCCATTTCTTTTGAAAATAAAACCCTTTTGAACCTTGAAAGCCTTCTACTGTTGAGCTATGTCTAAGTGCCACATGGGGAAATGGGCAGAAAAAAGCCCATTTTTCCCTTAGTGCTTGCATTAGAGGTCCTAAAGTTCAGTCCAACGCAATCAATTTAATTGGCGCTAGCTCTAGTGACAAATTATACTGGTTTACACTCAAGTGTAGCACAGATTCCTCAAACGCTGGGAAAGAAGGGAGATACACTTCTTGGTCTCTACTTAAAGAGGGCAACAGTATTGGAAAAGGAGCACATTTAATTTATCACTGTCAGAGCAGGTGCAAAGTTTAATTCTAACTAAAAGCATTAAACAATTAACCCAGACAGTCAGGCCCTTCTGAAAACGCTCAGTTGCAGGGAACACATGGACCAGATTACCAATGGAAAAAGTCGTGGCTCTTCTTTTATTTAAATGAATATCTTCTACCACTTAAAATAAAAAAAAGAAAAAAAAAAGAGTGAAAAGCTGGAAAGAAAAAAGGAAAGAGCTTTATAGCCCTCTGATAACTACTGAATAAAATCCAGGATAGGAAACTCCACCAGAGTGGCAGCAAATAGCTGTCTTTTAAGTAACTCATTGATCTTTGATAGTCTAGGAATTAGGGAATCTATACTTTATAATGTGCTGATACCAGCTCTCTGATACATGTGTGCATGCTTTTCAAAGTGCTTGGCTACTATTTGCTATTTTCTTCTGCAAGGTGATGCACTCCTTAGGCTGGATTTTATCCCTTTGACATGTTGAAGAAATGCAAAGACTCTTCACAAATTGGGCACGGTTTGCCCAGAAGTATTTACTGAGGTTTTGATTTCAAATAGGAGATTCCCCCAAAATAGGGTCCCATTGAAGAAAGCCAGTAAATCCATCCCTTAATCCTTCCTCCATTAGCAAAAGGAACCCTCACAGCTATAGCAGACATTGGTGCTTGCTTGAATATAAAAAATGCTTTGGGAGGTAAAAATAGTGTTGGATGAAGGGCAGAGTGTGGTACAAGAGGTGCAGAATTTGGGGCAAACCCCCATGTTCTGGAGGACAGTTACAGAGTAACTCCCTCAGACAAGAAGTTTGAGTTTTGAATCCATGGGTAATGCATTTATAATAAAATCCATCTTTCTGTGATTTAAGAGCAGGAACCCTCCAAGAATGATTAGGTTTCTTGTCCAAAAGAAGCTTGTCTGTATTGTGAAGAAGCAAACTCTACTGAAGAGTTAATGAGGGAAGAGCCCAAATCCTGCTGTGGCATCGCTAGACATCCTCGTGATCTTCTAGAAGTGGGCAAAGATTCCTGTAATTTCTAACGTATTTTGTGTTGGTTGAAATTTGAATAGCCAAGGCAATTTAGAAGTCTGTCCTTTCTTCCCGAGCCTTTATAAAATATATGTCTGTGGAGCATAAATTGTTTCATTATATTCCATTATTTTGTGGATAACGTGCTGGTGATATCAAAACAATGAGTATAATAATATTTTTCCCCGTCCAGTGCCATCAGCAGATTCCCTCCTTCCCACCGTCATTTCAGCATCATTACCATCTCTCATTGCTTAGACCTCAGGTAGCCAATTTTGAAGCAATTCATCCTCGCAAGAAATGCCAAATGCCCATGTCAGGCATTCAGGCTGCATTTTTCAAACTCTCAGGTACAAATCCATGCAGGCTGAAGGGTTTGGATCCTTACAATATTGTGTAAGTAGAGCCAATGTGCTTCAAATACATGAATTTTTTTTTCTTATTTTTTGAAACCTGCCAAACATACTATTGAGCAAAGGCTCATTTTCAGACATGGATGAACAGTGCAAATGGCTTGAAATGAGGTGGGATCTTTGCATACATATCTATGAATGGGAGTTTAACTCTGCAATTTATACAGAACTTATCCCCAGAGACCTGGAGCAGCACAGAAATGAGATGCATGTGATTTTGGTGGACTTTGCGGCTCCTGCCGCATGTCTCTATCCATCCTTTGGCAGCCTGGGTGCAGTATGTTCAACAGAAGCCTCTCGGAGGATCCCTGGGGTCCTCTCTTAAAAAGTAGTAGGAGCAGAGGAAAATAATTGCATTTACATGTCTTCATCTGCAGCTGGTGTCTGGGGTGCCTAGTAAAGGAGGTGTTTGGCTCTCTCCAGTATGAAACGCCTGTGCCCCATCAAAGGGGGCTCAGCACATCTGTAACATCTCCTGTTCTCACACAGAAACCTGCGTGAGAGGATGGCGGGTCTTGGAAAAGATCTAACAGTGGCTGGAGGGAAGGCATGGCTCAGGAGATCCCACACTACGGCAGTGTGTCAGCAGTTTCACTGATCTTGCTCTGGATGTTGAAGGGTGGCTCACGGAATCTTTTTTTTTTTTTTGAAACATGTGTTCTTGGAGAAGGTGGCTGGAAATCTCACAGGAACAGGTTTGCTTGGGTATATACCCAGTTATTTCTGGTTTCAGCTCATTTCTGAGTCGGGAGTAGGGCCAGACCAGCAGCCACTGGAGGAGCGTGCCTTCAGGTAAGAGGTCTTTGGGAAGGAGATCTTCATGGTCTTCAAACGGCCTACCCAGTTCATTCATAGGACTTCACAATGTGGAATGCAAAGCTCCCCAACGTCCAGGGAGGTCTTTCCCATACCTCCGTTTGGGTTTTGGTGAGGTGGTGGGTGAGACCGGGGCCACTCTGGGCACGAGGGTATCCCACACCAGTAGCTGTTGAGTGTGCAGCAATGGCTTGGGGCTCCTGGGAGAAGGAAGCAGAAGGAAATGCAAGGGTGTACAGGAAACTTTGCTAAGATATTTTCATATCTCCTTCTTTCTTTCTTCCAGAGATTTTAAAATTGTTTTTATCCCTTAAAGTGTAAACCATTTATTACAAATACCAACATGAATTTCCTTGCAATAGGATAAACACTCAGCTGTTCCACTTACTGGAGCGCTGTAACATAAACAAAACCAAACCAAATGATTTTTGCAGTGAATTCTTCTTCTGGTAGGGAGTAGTATTTCTGCGCTGTAATCAAGCCAGTGTTTACGCCTGCATCCGAACAACGCAATCTGAATGACAGGATCCCACATGTACTTTTATATAGCAGAGAGAGAAGGCATTCAGAGGCAGAGGAAGGAGTACAAATGATCTGCTTGATAATGACGCGAGCTTTTCTTTGTGTGTTGGGGTTGCACAAGTGAGAAGCAAGACAAGAAAGCCCTGGCTGTATCCTCGTGCGAACCACAAGACTTCTGGTCTTACCTGCTTCAGTCTCACCAAGGTGTGGGTTGAACCAGAATGAGTCCGGTGGTGCTTTCCCTACTGAAACGATGACAAAAATGCATTGGTATGGTACATGAGTTATTTTATACCGCTTTTGTGCCTTTCTAGGGCTTATTTTCAAGATTTTCCTTTCAGTTCTGAGGATGAGCAACTGTTAACAATTACAAACTCGAAACTGCTTATAGTCATAGGACTCCAGGAGCTGTGACTTAAAAGAAAAGCACCAAATTTCCAAACCTTAGATTCAAATCATGAGAGGTGGTACAATCCAGTCCCCAAGGTTGATGCTTATTGCTTCCTTCCTTTATTACTACCTGTATCTGAAAATGGGATGGATTAGGGAGAGCTGAAAATCCAATTTCAAAGTAGCATCAAGATGCCAGCAAAAGGACTTTCCAGGTCCCATCATGGTTCTGCTGGAGCATCGAGCACGACGTGGCCCGTAGCACGCGTGCCATACGGTAGCTCTGGTGCACTTGCTATTGCTCATTTCAGTGAAACAGGACCTGGATTTTGTTCTGACCACACCACTGTAAGCTTTGTTACATATTATAAACGTTAAAATATAAACATCCACAGCTTTTGACTCTTTCAGTCATAACATAATAGTAGTAGGCAACTAATTTGGCCCAATGTGGAAGTAGCAATACAATAATAGTAAAAATATTTTTGCTATCTATAAGTTATGTTGTAAAATAAAACTTGAGTTTAGTAAACTGGAAACCCCCCCACCTTAAATTGTATCAAAATGGAAGGGTTTGACCATATCTCAGTCAAACGTTTTGAGAAGGTCAAATCCAAACATAATTTTTATTATTTTTTTTTTCTGCTTCAGCCTCTTTAAGCTCAGTTTCATGTGGTAATACAGAATTTCCCTTGTAGTGAGGAATCCTTTACTGCTGTCAGTGAGACAAGGTGGGATCTTATCTCTAGCCGTATAGTGTGATCCCTTTTTTTGGTGTGTTATGCCATTACCCTTGGTGGTAGCATGAGGCAATGAACTCTGCAGAGTTAATTGCGCCTTGCCTTTCATCATATATACCCTTTTCTATTGGTTTTACGTGTATTGCTTTTCAGTTGGTTGAAATGTCTGCTTGGCTTGGTGGTATAGGAATGAGGGAACATGGGTGCAAACCCTCTGTGATGGGTTATGTGTCCACTTAAGGAGCATTTCTGCATCCTCAGCTGGGGCTGGTGCCCCTTGATCCCCCTGCGCCGGGCAGAGCTGAGCCTGTGCTGTGTCCAAGAACTCATTTTGAGGCATTTTTGAAGGGTCATGGATGTTGGAGGTGCAGAAGGATGCACATGAAAACCTTTTGCTGGTATTTCTCCCTTGCTCTTTTTGGTTTTGCTTGTCCAAGGCCTGATCTACAGCCAGCCAGGGCCAAAAAGCGGGGTTTCACTGTCTGTGGTGGGTTTTGCATACTGTGCAGGTGATGCGACGCTGAGAAACATTTGCGTGCTCTTGGTGTTTGCTTGCTGGGGAAGAGCTCACGAGCACACTTTAGCGGGGCAGCTGTTCAGGGGCGCAGGCACTGGTGTCGAGGGAGAGAGGATGGATACAGTTATTCAGCTAAACTTAAAGCCGCAACAGAAATGGGAACTTTTCAGTGAAATGCAGGCAATGCGAGACTCCAGCTCAGGCTGTTTTCCTGGAACAGGTGGTTTCATCTTAACAAAGCAAATTCTGCATCTTGGTGAATAACATTACATCCCAAAACCACGGTCCTGCTTGGGATGGTAAACAGAGCAGCAAAAAGGCTGAAGAGTTTTCCATAAAGTAAAATAAAAATAATGATAGTAATAAGAAAATCTTCCTAAATCTGTGAAGGGAGCAGTGGAGGATGAACCTGTAAGGTTTCACTGGATGTCAGTGTAAATGCATGATGCTCTCCCATGAGATTTAGCTAATTCAGGCCATGAGCCGAGAAAATATTTAAGCGTGTCCTAAATTTGAGTGGCATTTGAATTCATACATGAAACAGTTGCTTCAGGGTTTCCTTTAAAATGAATGTGATGAGGAATTGGGGTCTCTGGGACTTACTGAGGTAGGATCAGGTCCTGCTCTGCCCACCCACAAGAGCAAAGCAGGTTCCTCCAAATTTACCTTTCTGGGGAAGTGCTTCACAGAGAGCCAGGAGGGCAAAATCCATCCCCAACAGGAGTTTGCAATCCAAGAAAATTATGATCCCTGATGCCAAGCCTGGATGTGTCTCTGGCCTTTTGTTTAAAGTCTCTGGTTTCTCTGAAGAACCAGGAGTGAAAAGAAAAGCTTCTTGTAACGGTGAGCGTGCTAATTCCGGTGAAGTGTGGAAGGGGTTTTGTTGATACGCTCTTTAAAAGCATGATCTGTTTTCTGCTTCTAGTTAAAGAGGGTAGTGGCAGTCTTTAGTGGCTGTGTCAATGTAGCCCATGTTATTATGTACAGATGTGCCAGCTGCAAGTAGGCATTATCTCTTTGATAGTGCTAAGCACTTTGCAGTGGGTCAGAGAAGTGCAGCTCTCAACCAATAGATCTAATTGCAATCCTTTTATGTTCTCTATGATTGCAGGTTTCTTCAGCACTATAAACAAATAGTAATCAACTAAACCTGTTACCTCTGAGCAGCGATGTCACGATATGAAATATTAACTGTTCCAAATACGGTAATGATAGTTTAAAACTGTATTTGTTCTTGAAGGTAAAAAATAAGGAAAAAATCAGGAGCACTAGCACTGGCAGTGTGAAGAGCCCTCTGGCTCTCTTTCATCTAATGAAAAATTGTGTCTGTATACGACATGTTTTATGTGGTCAAATACAGTGTAAATATTGTGTACATCTTTTGCTATAGCAACAACATATTAACAGTACCACAAATAATCTCTGCCTCCGAATCTACATTTTTATGACACTGTTATGCTAATAAAAGACAAACTTATATTTTGCTGTGTGTCTAATCCACCCCAAATTAATCCATTTGTATTCCTATAATCCAGCCAACTCTCTTCTCACCTCAAGAAATATTAGACACAGGACCTGAACGTGCGGCTGATGAGATGGACTAGAGCTGAAAGCGGAGAAGGGCATGTTTTTACCGGTTTATTTCCTGTCTCAGGAAAATTTTGGTGGAAGCTTTTTCTGGGTTGGTGAAATTTTTGAGAGGGCGAAGGGAGGAGTTATTCAGGGAGCAGCCTAAGTGCTTAAACGGAGATGTTTCTACTCTGTATTATACTATGCTTGCAGCAAGCTGGACACTTTTGGACTTTGGCTGAGTCTGGTTGGGAAACAGGTCCCAGGGGCCAGATCCTGCCCTTGCTATTGAGCTCTTTTAACCTGTGAGACTGGGCTTGGTCTGGCTTGTGGTTGTACCCCACTGGCCCAACTCCAAAGGGTACCAAGAGTTACTGTAACAATTTTTTTGGTGTAGATGGTTGCGTCTGAGGGCCTGTGCATCAGCACAATTTAACTTACTAGTGCAGTTAGAGAGGGGCATTCAGGGAGGTGATGGTACTTGGATAGATGTGAGGTATCCGTGGGTTAGACATCAGCTCCTTACATGCTGAGGGAGCCCCTGGAAACAGCCTGAGCATCTTGAAGCATTGAAATGGGACTTTCCACGTAAATTGATCATGAAGGGGAGTTTATGAAATTTTCACGGTTTGGGATTTAATCAAATCTGATCGATGGAGCTCTAATGCAAAGTGAACTTGTTGATCGCTTTCACTGGAGGGTAAAAAATACCAAAGAAAAGCCAGGGCTGTATATGCAGCGTGCATTTCCGCTCGCTCTCATGCTGATGCAAAGCGAAGTAATTAGCTGAATGCTGGGGCTGCTCGTTGTTACTCATTTAGAGGCATAAATAACTCAACCAACGCCTTCCCACCCCCACCTGGATCTGTCCGGCTCCCAGTGTGCCCCCCTTTTGTCCCGGGGGCATCCCCGGGCTGGCCCCCTGGTGCCCAGCCAAAGGGGGTCAGTGTTAGGCTAGGCTTTGTGCCTTCCCCGTGCCCCCAGTTTCCGCTCACCCGGGGAACGAGAGATGGAGATTGGGAATTAAAATGTCTTTAAAAAGAAAATAAGCTTTTGTATCAGCCAGCTGGCGAAAGGATAAAGGACTGTGCTCACAAGATGCAATCAAAATTCAACAGTGTTTTATTAAACATGTAATATTATCAAACTAAACAAAAGAGCCCTCAATGGCTGGTAATACAATGCAATACAATTTTTGGTTTTTTTTCCATGGTGTCATTCATACGAAAGTGTCATTGAACATTCGGCTTCCATTTACAAGCCACACATGCAAATACCAGTACACGTTGTGGACTCGACAATGAAACACAATGTGTCCTGCAGGTAGATAGCAGATCATTCTGTTTCATTTCCAGATAACTCCTGTTAATGCATGAGGAAAATAGGTGGCTTACACAGTTAACCAGCCAAAGGGGCCAAGTTTGACTGTCTGTTAAGGACCTTGATCTGTAAACAGTTTAATACGTTTATTCCTCTGAGACAGCCCTGTTTGTAGGCTTCTGCCCTGGTGCCTCTGCATGCAAGGGCTGCAAATCAGCAGCTGATTTTTTTCCTTCTGTTGATTTTTATATTTTGTTCTCAGTTTGCTATTCTAGTGCCTAATAAAAGTTGGTCAATAACAGATAAAATACTGTGAACAAAACTGAATGAAACAGATGCACCTCTTTTCTACTCATATTTAATTTTGCACCAGTAAAATACATAGACCCAAAGCAAAGTCTTGGAACACGGATCAGGTCTGAGGTTTGTGGCTGCGTAACTGCTTGTATCTGGCAGGCTTTGGAGAATCCTGTGACACCTGAGAGCACCGTGTGGTCAAATGAGGGTGCTGGAGACAGGCTCTGGGTCCTGGTGGGGTGGTCACCCTATGGTGCTCGTGCTGTGAGGGTGTGGGAGCATGGTCTGGTAGGGCCAGTACATCCGTCCCATGCTTTTAATGCCACCTTCAGTTCGGTGTAAAGGACAGTTTTGAGTGCAAGGCAATGGTGAATTGAGCCCTCCAATCAGTTATAACTATCTCCAAAGAACGATCAACAATTAAACTGCATTATTAACTCTTGATCTCACTGGAAATATGTGCTAGCTTTCTTTTAAGTACCTGAGGTATAGCTCTTCCCTTGTCTATATTTACTTAGTGAATTTTTGTCCCATAAAGGACTGGCAACTGAACAATCTTTCAATTAAAAAGAGAGGGTAAAAGTGTGCCTGGCCTCTATCAGCTCAGTTGGTTTAAAGGTGTTTGTGAACAGCAGCCCAGAAGCAACTCGGCTGCAAAATCTTTTCTTCCCTGAAGAACCCCAAAGGCAGAGCAGCACTGAGGAAAAAAAAAAAAATCACTAAGAAGCCCTAACCTTGTAACATACAGTTTTTGCTAAAAATATATATTAATAATATATTATTGAGCGGGCATAGATGAAGAAGGCCAGGGAAAGCGTAAGCAATAAGAGTGTGAGCAAGGTCAGTGTTCCTTGCCCGAGGACAGCACAATCAATAAGATCTGGTCAATACCTGCTTTATTACTACACTACCACTCCGAGCAAAATCATTTTTAAATTAAGAATATATTTTGCAAAACTGAATTAACGATATTGAATATTTTGCTCTTTGATATGACTAGCCTTCAAAATCAAATTATTAAATATGGAAAAAGCATATTGGTTCAGCTAAGGATTTTTTTTGTCCCTGGAAAGGAAGTGGACAGTTTGCGATTCCCACTTGTGCCTGGGCATTAAATTGTGCCGGATCCTGCCTTCCTTCCCCTGAACAGTGAAATGCAAAGATATTTGGTTTTGTTTCCAAAAGACTCCTTTTTGCTTCAGAGGCGAGATGCTGGTGGAGAGAGCTGTGTGTAAAATGGAGACCAGCAGGAAACTTTTACAGAAATTGAGATGCTTGGCGCTCTCTGGTTTGGCAGGCAGAGGATCCAGCCAGCCCTAAAAACGCACATTTTTGTGAGCCATCCCTACCTTTTCTCCTGCCCTCCTGGGCTTCCCTGCCAATGCACTCAGTGCATATATTGATGGTGTTAATTTGGAGCTGCCATGAAGGCATGCTCAAGGCAGGTTACACAGTGAGGCAGTATCAAAAGGTGAGAGAGGATCTGTCCCTGTTCCCTGGGGTGGGTCTGCTTTAGCTGTGCTGGATCGTGCCAGGTAGCCTCTGCCTTTTGCTCAAAAGTTTAGAGCCTGGAGTAACTAGAGAAAATCTTGTTTCATTGCGTTAAAATGATTACATGGGTTTAAGATGGCCATTTATCACGCTAAATTTTGTTTCCTTTGGAGGGAAAGGCAGAGAAGCTCTTTTATTTAGCCATATCAGTGGCTTAGCTTTGGCGACCTCGGTGCAAGCTTTGCAAGGAGCTGTCCTGAAATGGCCAGTGAGCCACACAATGGTGGTGTGAGATGGAAGGCAGTGGGTGCTTGGTGCAAAGCAGCTAGCTTTGGGGCTTCAGTTTAGCACCGCTTGGAGTGGGAATCTAGATCTGGTGTCCAGAAGCGTGTCTCGTGTCTGAAACCAGGAGGATGATGTTGGCAGTGTGGGGGACTTTGTGCAGGAAAACACTGATGGTAGCCAACTGACAATGCCATCTCCTGTAGCAGGATCTTGGAGATGATGCTTCTGTCCTGCTGCCCTCCCCAGACCCATCCAGTGCCTCGCCGGTGTCTGCCATGCAGTCCTTTGTCAACGTTTATTCTGTAATAGTTATCAGCTGCTGGATTCAGGTAGGACATGAAAGATGGCAATCTCCCCTGGAATCAAGAGATATTGAAAAGGCTCAAGCCTTTAGGGTTGGGTATTTATTTATTTATTTAAGTTTCACTCTTTGATTGTTTACTGCTTGTCTCCTTGATCTAATCCTTCTCAAAGCATTAGACATAATTCACTCAGGGCAGGTAGAGAGCTTTCTCCCTAAAATATGTCCTGGCTGTTTGAGCACCAGGGGGTAGCTGGATGCTTGCCTTCAAAAACAAAAGCACTCAGTTTTCATTGTGTTGTTTGAAATGTTGTAAAATACATTTCCCGTTCAAAGCAGTGATGCTGTCCCTCTTTATGAGCACCAAATTACCTTCAAGCCCAGCTTCTTGAGAGAGGTGGTCGTCAAATCAATGGGAGACTCGGTCATATGTGACATTTTTGTGGCTGTTTAAAGCTTACCTGGTACCTCCAGGAGAACGTGGGAGAGCTTTAACGCAGCAGCTTTTAACTGATGCAAGTGCTTCTGACAGGGATGGAGGCTTAAACCCGATTTTGCAAGGGGAGAGGTTTGAATTCCCTTTGCCTCTCCTCAGCATCTTTAAGTCTCCAGGAGCACTTGTGTTTATTTTCTTTTGGGGGCACTAGAGCCCTGGTCTGGATGTTGATGGCATGCATCCATAAAAAAAACCATTTGTAGGTGTTTCACTTGCAGCTTTGGAGGAGGGAGTAGAGGTTCCCTAAAAGTCATATATTGAATCCTTGGTCTTGGGATGGTTTAATGATACCCAATACCTGCTCCAAGGGTCTTTGTGGGGAGAACCACTACCCCTGTTTTTTTCTCTTGTATAAATTTGGTGGACATGCAGCAAGAATGCATTGAGATAGGTCCTAATGATATTTTTATTGGTAGTATAGGGAAAGACAATATATTAAGCAATTCAGAGGAAAAAATCTTTATCCCCTTCTTATGCAGCACTTTGCCTCCAGTGCACTCCCTTCAGAAAATAAACACTTTAATCCAAGGTGACCTCTGAAATCCCTGACCCCAGTGTTGTGCTAGGACAAAGTTCATCTGTTTACTACTGGATCTTTGCTGATGCATGCCCAGGGGTTCCCCCGCACATTGGCTGTCGTTGCAGGGGATGGATGGCTCATCCAGCTCTCCATGCTTTGGAAAGTGAACACAGTACTTTGGAAACATAACTTGACCTCACTAGCTATTTTTAAAGAAACTATCAGAGCTTGAATGGAGAGTTGATGGGAGATCAAGACAGCTGGACTGTGGGAATGGAGGGAGAGGAAGGAAGGGTGTTATACAAAAACAGTTAATGGCAAAACCTAAAAGTAGGGACTTGTAAAATGCCTGGGGTTTTTTGGGGTATGTGTTGGGGCAGGGACAGGTATCGCCTTAGCTGAACCACTGCAGTGGGTTATTCTGATACTGCACATCCCCACTGCTGTTGTCAGTGGCATGCTGCCTTCAACAAGAGTCCATGGGCCTTGGCCATCACATCCCAGCCCTGGCGAGGCTCTGCCGGCGCATGATTTGCATGGAAAAGCTCCTGCAAGCACCAGGAGGGTGGAGATGGAGAGCCTTAAGACTTTAAATAAACTTGATGTTAAGGCAAAACCCAAACAAAATGAGGGCGAGAGGGAAGGAGACGAGTAAATAGCCTTGTTTGCCCTTACATATATATTATACCTGGCAGTTAATGGTGGTGGTGAGCTAGTTGGTGTACAGCATGGAAAAAACCCTGATGTAACCCTTCCAAAATGCTTGACCTGCTGATACAGGGTGGAGGGCAGCCAGCCACCCAGGGGTAAAATTTTCCCTCGGTGCTCACCATTTTGTTTTATTCTTTCTGTGGAGGCATCTGCGAGTCTGGAAAGGATCTGGGCAAAAACCGATGGGTTGCATAAAGAAACTGCTTTCTGCAGGCATCCTTTAACTTGCGGGGAGCGTGTGCTGCTGCACTCACTTGGCAGGACACCTGCAATCTTTAAGGCCCAATTAGTCTTTTCAGAAGTACGATGTCGGAGGGAGAGAAACTTGACCTTCTGGGGCTGGTAGAAAAAAAAAAATAATCTTTCATTGCCTTTCGTTAAAGTTGCGAGGGAGGTCGTACCTCCCCCTGCGGCGCAGGGCAGAGGGCTGTATCGATAGAGCCGGCCCTGTTGTGTTTGCAAGTCAGCGCAGGTGCGAGCTGTGAACAAGCAGGTGTTTGTACAGAGGCGACCTCGAGCGCGGGTTGCTGACCTGCCCTTTCCTCCTGACTCATCTTTCCTTGAAAAAGGGCTGGTTTCGGGCTGTGGCATGCCTGCAAGCTTTCTCTGAGTGTAAAAATAACATTATTTAGAGGTCTCTGTTAAGGGCTTCTCTTACAAGATGCTTTTTGATAATTTACCTGAGAGAGATGCATCTAGGATGCTGCCAGAGCTGTTTTAAAAGGGTTTGAGTCTGCTGAGATTTTGCATCCGTAAAGAGAGTTTGCTCCTTTAAAGAGGTGAAAACAAGGTACTTTGTGTTTGGAAAAACGCATGGCTGGTGTAGTTTTTGTTGGGGAGGAATCTGGGTCTGCTTGTGAACAGGCTAGTATAAACCAATTTGGAACAGGGGGACCTGCTGGGCGAGCTGCTGGGCTCTCTTAGGCGAGGCTTCCTGGGAAACTTAAGCACATTGTGATTTTCTATTAGTGGTAATAACCTCTTAATCACTGTGTGGAATCAAGAGCTCTTAATACATATATGTGCCCAGGCATACCTCTACACGTGTCTATCACACAGATTTCCTGAGCTACCAGTCTGGTCTGCCTTCTTGCCTTAAGCTTCATCTGCAATTTTACCTCCTGCTTAATTTTGTGTGTATGAGAATTAAGGCTTGTGTTTACTCAAGGAAGAGAGAAGGGTATTTTATTGGAGAAGCTAACAGCAGTGCTGCCAGCATCACTTTGTGCTCCTGCAGCATGTCATACATCAGCCTCCATGTCCCACCCTACCTGTCTGATTGCCCCCATTTTACAGATGGGCAAATTGAGAAGCAGGCCAGGAGGAGGGCAAGGGGACACACACACTTCATGATGGAGCCAGTGAGGGTAGGAGGAGGCATTCCCAAATCCTCCCGCATCACGTTCACACCATTTCTCTGACTTTTGCAGGAGTGCAAACTCTGCTGCATGCCCTGAACGCTGGTGGAGGGACCAGAAACAAAGGCAAAAGCTGGGCAGAGAGATGTGGAGTTGCAAAGAGGCTTCTGGTGAGTTACCGCAGCATGAGATCTCGTGTTAATTAACATCTTCATTAATGATCTGGGATAAGGAAAATACTCACAGATGATACCAAATGGGGAGGAGCTGCAAATATGGAATGATACAGGGAGAACTGAAAGATGAGAAACATGAGTAAATGACAATAAGAGATTTAACATGGAAAAATCTTGCAGCCGCTAGAATACAAACGGAGCCTCCAGCAAAGCCTTGAGATCATCCTGGGGTGATGGGAGTTTGCACAGAGATTTGGCAGCAAAAAAAGGGCCCAAACATGTTAGGGCTGTGTATGGATGGTATTGGGAGCTGAAGAGGCTGGTTGGTGAAGAAAAAGTGTAGGCACAGTGTGACTGGGAAGAGCAAAGAGGGAAAGGAAACTGAAGTTAGTATAGAGAATTGGATGGAATTGCCAAATATTGAGAAGAAAATTCCCCCGTGGAGGGATGTCTGAGATTGCTGAGTCGTTGCCAGGATGAAGCAGCAGAAGCTCCTTTGCTTTGTACACTCACAGATTTGAAGCTCAGGAGGGACCCCTTGATCACCCAGTCTGACTCTGTGTGCGGGCACTAGGATTTCATCCATTTACTCTTGTACTGAGCCCAGTGACTTGACTTTGACTAAACTGTAACTGGGGGACATTTAAAACCAGACTGGGTGATGTACTGAGAAATTAATTGTAGGGCAACAACCCTGTATTGGCAGGGATGTGGGTTACATGGTCTCAGGGGTCTTTTCAGATACTGTCTTTGCAAGACAGAATAAAATGTGAATGTGCAGGCTGGACGGACACACCTGAACTCCCATGGGACCAGCCCTCTGGCACCATGGGCTCCTTCAATGCCGAATGGACCTGAAGACCAACACCTGCATAGTGTGGAGTAGACAAGGTTTATACTTTGCTTGGAGGCAGACCACTGCTCGGTATCTGTGTCTATCTATAAGTTGTAGAACTTATCTATGGTAATACTGTGTGTGAATGTCTGCATCAGGCAGTGCCAGGAGAAAGTATCTTTGTATGTGTGCATCTGAAGTGTGTATGCAAGTACAGATGGTGTAAAGGATTGCAGAGGGAGTCTGGGGAAAGTCCAGGCTATATCGTTGTTCCTATCAGTGCAAAGAGAAACTTAACTTTGAAATGCCATCACTAAACAGAGGTATCTCTGCCTGAATTAGTTGCTGCTTGCTTTTCTTTTTGTCTTTGAAGAGTTGCTCTGTGGGTGATGCTGAGTCCACAGATAAGGGGAAGGAAAGAGAATAGATTAAGGAAGAAAAACACCCCACAGGCCAAAATATTCTCAATAAACCTTAACCGAAGTGGTTTAGCAACAAGGACATGTTTTGTTCGCATGTGAGAACACAAACATAGATGTTCTGGGGACAAGAAGCAGTCAGATCTGGACTCTGAAAGAGAGTTTTTCATGGATTCCTAACAACTTAACACAGACCTAAGCAACACCAGCTGGAACCAGACAACTTTGGCTCCAGAATTAGTGTAGATAATTTATCAGAGCAGTGCTTGAATAATAAGACTATCGCTGCTTTATTATATCAGCCAGTGTCATAACCAGATAGAAAAGTTTAATATTGGCAAGAGGAGCTGCCTCCAGTAAGCGTGTGTGAGAGAGAAAGCGTTCTCATTTTTAAAGCCTGTGTGTACTAAAATGTCAGTGTCTTGACCTTGGGGAAAGGAGTTCGTTAAAAAAAAATACAAATACAAAGTAAATAGTCTCTCTGAAAGGTTTATTTAATCTGTTTCTCTTCCTGCCCTGATTTTTCTTAATGTATTTAAAACTTAATATTTACTCTAGCAAAACAAAATCTATAAAGTAGTTTTTGTAGGCTCCTAAATAAGTAGTAGCAGCTCAGCCAGAGCCAGCCAGTAAGCGCTGCGAAATATGCATTGTAGAGACATTTGAAGTTGTCCCCAGTGGACAATTTGCACCGTTCAGTGTTAAAAGGCTCTATTTCAGTGCTGCAGAAAGCCCCCCAGATCCCCTGACTAGGCAAGTCGAGTTTACAGATGATGTACTCCACTCAGCCGGCTTGTAGTTTCAGGGCTTAAATGGCTGGCAGGGCAAAGAGGGGATAGTTAAAATTCTCAAGCTGCTAAAATGGAAAGCCTTGCAAGATTTTATGGCAGAAGGAAAAATAATTTTTGAAGGCGAAATGTTGCTGGCTTGACCAAGCAGACAGTCAGGGAGCCCTGGCTGGGGGCAGCAGGGACTGTCTGTGCCAGGGAGGGGGAGATGTGGAAAAGGGGGCACCTACCAAATATCGAACCTGTGCTGAGAAATGAAAATGGGGGAAAGCTGTGCAGCCAGGTAATATTACAGGCTGCTTATTTCCTCTGGTTAAAAAACCTGCCCTGCTAATTACTCTGCTTTAGAAATGTATCTGACAGGAGGTGTTTATACTCAATTTACTGCAGTATTGAGTTCTTTCTCCTGAAATCTGGCTTTGGTTTCTTCCCCTGTGATGTTTGGGGGGGAAGGGGGGTGATTCCACTAATTTTCACTGGCAAAGCACACCAGCGTGGACTTGCACTGTATGTCCTGGTGTCCATCCCTCTGTCCCTCCTCTGGAGGCCAAGTACCAGCACCAACATGTTTCAGCCTGCTGTGTTTCGGGTGCTCTCTGCCACCCAGGACATGCTCTCCAGCCCACAGTCTCCATGTACAAACCACTTTTGGAGTAAAAATGGAATGATTTTAGCTCTTCAGAGTAAAGCAGACCTAGTCACGCTCCTTATGTCCTACCACTGTGAGGCAATGCCTGGAGAAATCAAGAGTGTGAGAAATAATTTTTTTTCTTTATTTTCTCCAAATCATCTTCATTTGTTTATCAACACCTTCCTGTCATTTTATGGCGGTTTTATGGTTTGAGAGGTTTATGTTTTTGCTTGGCTTAGGGTTTTAGTTTAGGGGTTTAGGCTTGAGAGGCTTATGTTTGCTTGGTTAGAGTTTTGGTTTAGGGTTGGCATGTGTTTTGGTTTTTTTTGGGGGTGGGGAGGTTGGATGTTTTTGGGTTGGTTTTTTTTCAATTGAGAAATTGCAAGTAGCTTTCTGACACTGAAGAATACCTGTGGCCTCCTGTTGTGCACGGAGAAATGTGCTGAACTGAAAGAAGCTCCTTAGACTGTCTCTTTTGCTGGAGTTTACACAGGATTTCCCCATTACCATTCAGGGAGTGAACAATGTACAGAAAATATATATGAGGGTTTTTTTTTTCTCTTTTCACGCAAAGACTCTGAATGGTATCTGAGCTTTTTTGCCAGCTAGTTAGAAATGACCCTGCAGGGGGATAGAGGTATGAACATAAGAATAAACTCCAACTTATATTTTGATTCTTTTAATTTTGAAATTGTGAGTTATTTCCCGCAGGCAGGAGGGTGGACACTGCCTCCAGCACCTCGTTTGCTGGAGAGAATTGAGAGCATTTGGTTTTATCAGCCGCTGGCATGGTAATGAGCCTATTTCTATTGAAATTGGCTCATTACTATTCATTTTTGCTGGCTCTCGACCAACTCATGAACCGCTTTTTGATTTTCAGGGGAGGAAAAAAAAATGTAGGGAGTTGGTCCCATCCACTGATAGAAGTGACAACGTGAGGACATGCCAGGCGAGCGCCTGCACCTTGACCCTCTGGTGCAGCTCAGCCCTGACCAGTGCTACCACCACTGTTGTGGCAGGAGTCCTGTCCACCTCTAGACCCCGGGGTCCCTCCTCATCGTGCCAAGCAGTGCGATAGGGTTTGTGAAGTGTACACAAAGAGTCCGACAAAGATTCATTCAATTTACACGTGACCTGATGAAATGAGAAGTTGAGTTTTGAGAGGGGATGGGTCCGTATGGGTATTGAAAGGCTGTGAGAGCAACTTTGTATGTTCTATATGCTTTGGTGGGCTAGTAGTTTCTGTTTGTGGGGTTTTTGGCAACTTGTCAAATTCTGTTATTCAAGTGTATATAGTGACATTTAAGGGTATTTTTCTTATTTTGAGCAATGTGTAAGTGCTGTCTCTGTCCCTCGCACAGGCACGCATACTCTCTCTCTCTCACACACACACACGCACACATCTCTGGGAAATGTTTTAGCACCAGTGAAAATCAAAACTCAGCTCTTTGAATGTCTGTCTGAAAAGTATCTTTAAAAAAGACTGAGTGTGTATTAATTATATATGAATGTAATTTTATCCCTGTTACTAGTTTGAAAAAGCTCAGCCAGGCTCTGCCACCTGTACTCACGTGTGACCAAAATGCTATTAAACTATTTTGGCTTATAAAAAGATGAGATTTCATGTGTAGACAAAGAACCACTGCGTCTGGTTACATCTTTTTCTAGATCCCTGGCGTGACACTGGAAGGAACATAGTTTTAAGGTGGGTTGTATGTAACCCCTTCTGAAATGACCTTTCAAACAAAGCACCCAGACATCACTACCTGCTTTATAAAATCCTACCCCCTGGTTTGAGATTTTTTTGGCAGAGAATCACCAAAGTTTATTTCTATATACACTTAGTTCTTTCAATATTTTTTTTCCATTTCCCTTCAAATTAAGAAATGAAATAAAAATGCTAATAGCTTGCAGTCGAATTGTCTGTATTTAATACTGTTAGCTACGTGCTTCTGTGGTGCACAAGAAAGGAGAACATTTATTTTCTTCTATAATTTGTAAAATAAAAGTCAAATTGACTGTTTTAAGTACCAGAAGCTGGAAAAATTAGCAGATGATGACTTCTATAAAGCAAATATTGTCCCTCCAGGTAAATACTGAATCAAGGACTAGAAAACATTCACAACAATTGCTGATGCATCTTCAAAAATAAACTGGCTTAATTTGTAGAAGTCACAGTCCGTCGTGTGTTCCCCCTCCCCCAACTGGAATTATATCTCCTTTGGAGCCAAAAGAGCCTTCAAAGTTTGGATTCAAGTTGTTGCAGACTTTTGGAATTATTAACGGTGCTGTTACAATCACTGGTGGCGGAAAATGACTTGCAGCACATGTGGGAGAACTTTTAAAGTCCTTTGAGGAAATAGTTTTAGGTTTTCCTTTATGTATGTGGAGCTTTCTTTGCTGGAGGAGTTGGCACAGTGTCAAGAGTCTTGATTCATACTTTCATCCCTTCCCCCAGTAGATCAGGCTGGATCTTGAGGTATCATGGCTGGTCCAGGCACTACCCACCATAGATGGGGACCTCAATGCAATCTTGTAAAAGTTTTCATCAGCTTTTGTTGGGTCATAACAAATTAAAACAACCTGACCCAGCTTCTCATCTGAGTGTCTGAGGTCAAGTATATTTACTTCTGTTTGTTTATTTTTAGAACTTTAAATACTCAGCTTTATTTTTGTTGCAGTAAACTGGCCAGAAGTGATCTGTTATCATAGTCTGAAGGGAAATCGCACAAGTGACAGATGTTTGTCTTTGTTCATTATATAGCTGGAGTTTATTTAGATTTTCACCATAAAGATTTTATGTTAGGAAATAGAAAAAAAATGGTCCCAGATTCAAATCACCCTTGTCTTACATGGTATGGATCATTTGGACAAGCTAGCAGGCCTGTTTGCCTTTGGTGAAGACCTACAATGATATTTCAGGAATTCAGATCAGTTGAACAACAGTTTTAAATAGACCAATTGATGCAGTCATATCTCACATCTTCCTGTGACTTCCCAGCGTGGAAAATGGATGATGCAATGTAGGAAACTTGTGACATTGGGAAACCCTGGGTTACTTGGGATTGGAAGAGAACCTAGATCCAGCTGACTGACCCTAGCAAAATGGGTGTATAAGATGTAGGGCAGCTGTGAAGCCAGAACAGTATTGGTCCAGGATTTCAAGAAGCATGCAAATGGCCTTTAGGAGGAGATAGGCAGGAAAATGGGATGTCCAGAGAGAAATTTGAACATTTCTAGTGTCAGAGGCAGCAGAAGAACCTATGAATCCTGGGTGTTGCCAAGGATGTGAAAAAGTTATGAGGTGCAGTGATTTTTTCATTTTATCATTTTGGTTTAGACCTTTTGGTACAATGCATGTATTAGTATCCTTTTACACCGCGGTGATATGTCTAATTCCTTAGCTCTGCTTTAATCCACAGCAACATGCCTCAGTCTTTCCTGGCAACAAGCTCCTTTTGGGTTATCTTCTGGGACGTCTTGGTGGAAAGAAATGAACTTTGTTTCTCTGAACAAAAAGAAGCTGATGCTTAGGCTCGGTACTAGACAGGGCTGGTGCAGAGCTGCATGAGCTTCAGGGACAATGCTGTGAGAATCACTTTAGGTGCTCTGAGGAGCTTACAGTCTGCATAAATTACACGGACAAGGAGTAATGCTGGTCATATGGGGGGAGAGATCTGCCCAGGCTGATACCTGAGCTCAAAGTACATTGGAATCCACCTTCCAAAGAGAAGGGAGTTGAGGTGGTTTAATCTAGAATATGGCTTAGGCTGGAACTGGCCTTCAGTGGCAACAAAAGCTAGCTTTACTCTCTTCAGGAATGGATACTTTTCAGTACCTGGTGGCTCTGGGCCAGACTGACACAGGGAGGAGCAAACGGGAAAATTCTGCATGCAATTGAACTGCACAGGAATTGTTTGAAGTGGTCTAAGAGAGCACATGTAGAAATGATGGGATGAAATGGCAAGGAAAAACTTATGTTGAATATTACAACCTCCTAACAGAAAGATACATTAGACTAAGAAGGAATATCCCAAGGGAAATGGTGGAAGCCCCATTGCTTGGTTAATTTCTAATTAAACTAGACAAAGCACTTGAGAATATATTGTAAGGGAAAAATCCTGTAATGGCAGCAGGCTGGACAGGGTGACCCTATAGGTCTTTTTCATTTCTAATTTCTATGATTCACTAATGATTAAGTAATTCACAGATAAACTAAACATCCGTATTGCTGGGTCTTATCCGAAACTCACCTCACCTATCAACCTTTTCAAATTTACCAATTAATAGTTAATTAGTTAATGTTTGTAAAGTGCTTTGAAGATGAAAAGTGCTAAGTGCTAAGTATTATTATAGAAATAGGGATAGATAAACTAATTTTACTTAATTTTGAACCCACTCAAACACTCACGGAGGGCTCAAAATTCAGATTCAGACTTGAGCATTATTGGGTTTGCCTGCCTTGTAGACGGATGTTCTGTGAGGTTGTTACGCTGTGATTAAAATACAGTTATAATTTTGATAATGCACTTATCACACATTTCTATATATGGTGCAGCAGTTATAATCCTGATAAAATGTGCATGAAAAGCTATTGTCCCTGTCCTTACACAAGCTGCAGTGAACAACAGAAGCATTTTGCTTTGTAAGGGAGAGCAAGTGGCACAGAGAATATGAAAGCTGTTTTCTGTAATGGCCTTTACCCTTCCAGTTTATGTTGATATTTTTGGAGTATATTTAACAGCATCAAATGAATGAGTTAATATTCAGGAAGGAACTTCACTGAGAATTCCCAAATGACTGTATTTTAAGTCCTTCTCATGTCTGTTCTTGCAAGTGGTTGCTGGTATGCGCTCTGGTCTGAGCTGTGACTTCTGTCACCTGGAAAGTGGCACAGTCTCCAGTGTGACAGTGGTGGTATCCGATGTGCATGGTGCGGCAAGGTGCTCAGGGGCACAGCGATGGTAGGTTTATGAATGATTTGTATGAGTGTGAGACTGTAGGTGAAACTATATTAAAGCAAATTAGGGAGAATGCCAATCCTGCCTCCTGGAGTAAGGCAAAACCAGCATGACTTCCCTTGGATAAAGTAGTAGAGGATTGATTTTTGCTTTTATTTTCAAAATGAGCATAAAATAATCATAAAATACCGGTTTACATTCAGAAACCAAGACCTGGACAAAACAGAGTACAGTAGAGATGATAATTTCAGTAAGTTCTGGTCTGAATATTGCCTTAACTGGGTCCATGTTAATTTTCCATCGCCTTTTGCAGGAGGAGTTCTTCCTCCATCCCTGCCCATTTGGCTATTCCTAGAAAATACTTTTCAGGTTTTCAAACACAAGTTTCTTAACCATTATCTTAAACTCATTTGTAACAGAGCAAACAAAGCAGTTTCAGGTGGAGCTCACTGATGACAGGGCATACAATTTGAGAGCACAATAATGATTTGGGAAATAATACCACGTGGTTTGTGCTAGGTTTACTCATTACAGTGCTTGAATAATAAATCTTAGATATCAAATCCTCAAATGAATAATCCT
>JAVJGI010000035.1:4021603-4029103 GCA_035590275.1 Ibycter americanus | reverse complement strand
GTGGGGGAAGGATGCTTTGGCACCGTCTTCTTTTAGTGAAATGTATATTAAGCTCTATGGTTGATGTCTTAATAAGAAAATCCTTTTTGCCAATGTAGAATTAGCTCATATATCTTCAGTTTTGCATTAAAAATACTTTGGAATCACTACAAACCATAGTTAAAATTAGGACCACGCTCCCATTGCAAATGCCATATCCTGAGAAGAGTGAGGCCATTTTTCACAACTGTGATGAACCTGTGGTGTTCAAGTGTGTTGGGCAAATAAATACCTGTTATCTGTATTTTTACTGAGACATAGGGAAAAAACATATACATGCAAGCCTGTTGTAGAGAGAGGTGTTATTTCATTACAGCACCTTTTCCATTTGAAGGGTTGAATTCTGGTTTTTGGAGGGCACTGGCCATTGCAACTCAGCCCACATCCCTCTTGCACGTTTGTTGGAATAACCTGGCTAGACAGGACCCATGCAAGGTTAGTTCAAGGTACTTACGATAAGATCTTTTTTTGTTTTTCTTTTATGTAAATTCAGTGCTTGTGAAATGTGCTGGCTTTGACAGCAGCTAGGACACAGCAGTCCCCTCTGTAGACTCAAGTGAGGTCCACAGTGGGGAGCTGCAACTCTGGACCCCCCCACCCAGGTTGATGCCGCTGGTGAAACCGCGCCAGCTGGGATGGGGTTCACATGAGCTGGATGCTTTGGGCATCACAAAATGTTGTTCACGCAGGTTAGGGCAGACGTTTGGTGGCAAGGGCTTTATACCGTGACAGGTATAAAATGATTTGAACAAGTATCCAAATACTGTGACAGATGACCGAGTTGCAAGGAGTGCAGTTTTCCCAGAAATGTCTATTTATTTACTAAAAAACCATTGTTTTGGAGAAAGACCTTGCTCTTGCTTTTTGTTGCTGTAGTTGTGAACACACACCGTGCTCCTCTGTGTACCTTCAGGGCTGCCTGACTGCAGCTGCTCATTGCTCTGCCAGATGGGGACATTTTGGGATTCACCCTTTGTTCTCTTCAACAGCTTTCCTGAAGCCCAGGGCTCCTTCCCCAGCCTTGCATTTGTACTGTCCACCTCAAACCCTTCCTCTTACTGGCCTTCCTGCACTTTGCCTTGCCTTTCTGATCTTTTTTTCCTTAGGGACAGAATCCACCTAAGTAGTGGGTAGCTGCAAGCCCAGAGGAGGAGTTGTCTTACATCACACTAAGGTTAACTCCAGGTTCCTGCCATGGTCCCCATCGCACAGCCAAGCATACTGCTGTGTATGTCCCATGCGGACTTTCCCTGTGCTGACCCATTTGCCCCATCTCAATCCAGCCTCTACCACTGTAGGGAGCTATAAACGTGACAGCCTGGGGCTCTTCTTGTTGACATCCCAATAGCTGGAACCTATCTGTCCTTAAAATTGGCTTCAGGAAACAGAAGTTTAAAATGCAATATGCTGGGTCAGGAAATTGTAGCCTTTCTCCCTTGAACTCTGAGAGTGCACCTAGTGAAAAAGGAGCCACTGCTGTACTTTGATATTTCCTGTAGATTTGAATAAGGAGACAGATGGTTAAAATACGTGGCTCTATTTTGAAGTATATTCAGAAAGGAGTTGTTCCCAAGGCTGTTGTTTTTCAGGGTGTCTATGTGTGTTAGTTTATATGTATTATGTAAGTAGATATTTGTCTTATATACCTATTTTTTGGCTGGTGTAAAATGATAAATAACATTTTAGTTTAGTAAATTTAGTATTTAACATTTAGTAAATAACATTTAGAACCATTTTTGACCAGCCCCTGCTTACGTGGTTAATGGGAGGAGCAGCAATTGTTTCATAAGCAGTGCTCTGCAAAGTTCATTTTATGCCAGAGCAGCTTTTCTAGAACCAGTTTTAAAGTTAATTATCAAAGGCAGGCATCTTCTATCCACTGCCTGTGGCCCCCCGCTGGGTTTGTTGTTCAGCTTTCCTTGGGAAAGAGTCGCTCTACAGAAGATCATCTTCATGGTGTCACAGTCCAGGGAGCTGAACACGTCCGAGCTAATCAGCTTAGAACATCACTACCATCTTAATGTGGGATTTGGGACCTTCTGGATGCAGGGTGAGAAGCTGAACTAGTCTGCAAGCACATCACTTTATTCCTTTTGCTTTAAGCAAGAATAATTTGCCTTTTTTCTCTCATCTTTCTTCCTTGTTGTTTTGCCCCTGAAAACTGTGCGGCAAAAGCAACCTCCAGGGTGGACACTAAATCTTCTGATGCAGGCAGAGCAGTGATAACATCTGAACTGAGGGTGCTTTTCCAGGGCATGCTTGACAGATGTAGCAGGGCCTTTTAGGATTTAGTACTGGAGCATATCTATTACCCGCGCTGCAGCACAGCTTGGCAGGAGCTGTGTGGTAATCTCCCATGAATTCTGTCTGACTTATCAGAGCATCTGAACAGGTTCCTGCAGGATGCAGAGTCACTGCACCAAGTTGGGGAGAGACAGACCATACACTTCGAACTCCTTTAACTCCTGCTGGCCCAAAGCCTTTCTGTGTTGAGCCTGTGATTTTCCTTTCGGGGAGGAATTGGCGCTTTTCCGCCTCTCCTCCTCGTACTCCCCCTTGCTTGTTCTTTACTTCCCCCAGCATATGATTTGAAGGAGCAGAATCTAATTTCTACATATCTGAGAGGGTAAGAGTAATTGCTTTAATGGCATGGCAGCCTGCCTATTCCTTTGGCAGAACGTAGTAAATATGATACATGTGGTAGAATTTAAGCTTTCACTGGTTGCAAGTCCAGGACTCTGTAACATATAGGAGTGTGTGCTTAACAGCTTTATTCCCTGTCTTCACTGTATGTATTTTATCTCAGTCTTACTGAGCAGAGTATTTAATGTTCTGTCTTCATCTGCAATAACAATTACCTTAGCGTTTCATATTTTTATACATACATGAATGCACACACCCATGCACATGCATGCGTGCGCACACACACACATATGTATTAAAATCCACCCCACCAAGATTGATCACAAACACAAAATTGTTTAGATCACAGATTAAAGTTTAATTTTGGAGTTTTGCTTTAGGGTTAGAATTAGCTTCAGACTGTGAGTTGCATAGGAGGCGCTGTAATTTGTTTTAAGGATAAGGCCTTCAGGCTGCTGTGCATAAAATGAGCATGATTCCTTATTCCCACGGTTGATTTTTGAATGGAAGTGCAATTAGAATTTTTTCACCCAGAAGCGCATACAGTACAGAGCAAAGATAATACCTTGAATGCATATCAGCTTGGGGAACTTCTCCTGGAATTTTATTTATTGTTCACCTCGCACTAATTCAAAAAAGATCCATGCAAACCCTAACAATACACTTGCTCTTTAATTTGAAGTCTAGTGTGTTTGTAGAGACTCTTGCAGGGGCTTTATTATTACTGAGCAAGATTTCAATGGTGAATTTTAATGTCAGACACAGAAATGTGCAACCAGTTATTTCTGATAGAATGGAAACTATTGCAAACAAAACACTGATGTAGCAATGGCCTCCGTTAATCCTCAATTGCTGCAGATATTTTCCTGTCACACCAGGAAGCTGTACTGCCGACTGGTATTGAACAGCCACCATCTGCATATGAGAGGTATGTAGATGATATTTTTTCTGATTATCGATGCTGATCACATTCATCTTCCACTGGAAGTACTGAACAATCAATACTTGCAGAATATTCATTTAACCTATGAAAGAGAGGTGAATTCCTGCATCCAATTTTTGGATGTCATGGTCACTAAAGAGCCAGATTCTGCCATTTCCACTGCATGATATCAAAAAGATATCGCCTCAGGTAGACACATGTTAGACATCACCTCAGTCACTCACCATGAAAAGAAGGTAGGAAGCAGGAATTGATATCATAGTTTGGGAAGTCTGTTATCTGAAAATATTTGTTTTTTCCTAGCAGAATTTTTCAGAAAGTTGTATGTGTGGTTGCCTGTGTGCATGAGCATGGGAGCTAATCTAATAATGCCTCAGAGAGGCTGAATTTGGGCTATTTATGCCACATACCTGGCCTGCGTGGGGATCTAGATGGGCCAGGATGTACGTACAAAAAGCCCAGCACAGCACTTCTGAAGAGCTGGACTGCATTAGGATTTTGAAAGTCCAAGAAATACTGCAGAAAAGTATGATTTAGGCAAATTGCTACAACTGTAGCTTTTTTTAAAGGCAAGAACTTTCTTCCGAAAAACCTGCTTTTGCAGCAGGGTCCCAACACGCTTTGCAAAGATCACTCTGTCACCTCAGGGACTTTCCCCAGTTCAGTGGGCAATGCAGTGGGCAACCAAAACCAGGTAGTGAATGAGCCCTCCTCGCTGGCGGAAGAGACGTTGGGACATACCCTGTGGGCACGTGTCCTTGCAGACATTACTCCTGGAGCTGGGGGGCTCGACAGAGCTTCCAGTGACACCAAAACCTAGCCCATAGCCATTTTTTTCATTTGAAAAAGGATGTTTTTTTCCCTTATTGAACAATCAAAGAACTTTCTGACATTTATTTTGATGGGGGGTGGGGGTGGGGGGAAGGGACGAAATCTATTCGCTTATTACAAGGAGCAGGAAGCATAAATCCAGGTTGGCTTTCAGACACCTTACACACAAATTGTATTCAGGTAAATGGTCCCTAAAAATGCCTTGATAGTACAATGTACATCATAGTTGCTAGAAAGGAGATGTAAAGCTCCCCATTACAAAGGATAATACAAAGAAAGAAATGTATTTTCATTATACTCCTATAGTTTCAAAGTATCTCAAGATTTGATTCAGGTCCTAAAGATATTATGAGGCATTATCTATGTTACCTTTGAGTCAACTACCATGTCTTGACACTTGATCAGTCTGTAAAAGCTTCTGGAAGAATCAGAAATAAACAATTTTATTCCTCAAACAGGAACTCGTGCAGCAGCGTGAGCAAGAATGTTTTTTTCTCCTCTAAATATGACTACAGGTCCTGTAATGCATTTAACGAGAACACTGGGGTCAAATACCACATTTTTGTACGATCTCTTTTAGAAATACAACCTAGATTAAAGAAAAGAAAATCCCCAAAAAGGAGACATTTTGAAAATTTCAAGAAACTGTGTGCATTGAGGGCATCTTATCCATGCCAGTTAAGAGTGAGAGGTGTATTTAATTGGAAGTGCTGAATAGGTCTTTAACTTTATGCCCTTACATTTGCATATGCAAATTCAGGTGTATATAGGCTGTTATTTTTCCTACCAATTTCTGTGTCGGCTTTCCATTTCTAATTGCAATAGAAAAGCTCCATTTCCAGAAATGGTTTTATTGGTCACTATACCCATGCAGGTTTATTTGGTTTGGTCCTGAGTGGAGGTTTTAAGCAACGATTTTAAATCCCAAACATTGCTATTGAAAGTACTGGAAAAACTGCAGAAAGCTATGAAATACTGCCGATACATGAAATACTACCACTCACCATTTGCTTAGAAAATTGAGAGACTTTTGCTGGTTTTGCTGAATACTGATGGCTTGGGTGCAAAGGGGAAATCTTTTATCTTGTTCTCTTCAGGACAGATATTCCTGTTGGTTTTTTGGATTTTTTATTTTGTTTGTTTTAAATGACTAGTAGTTCTCTTTCATTCTGTGTTTTCCTCAAGCATCCAAATATACTGAATAACTTTTTCCTCTGTCCTGATATCTCAGGAGGAAAACATTACCTGTGGCAGGACAAAATCAATCTACTTTAACTGGGAGGGAGTGGGGGGTGGGGGAGAAGTAGAAGAATAGCCAAATTATTTTAAGCATATTTTGAAACAGCATTGCTTTAGAGTAGCCTTTGGGTACATGAAGGAGTAAAAGGAGCCTGATGGATCACCCAGTCCTTGAGGAGGGCCTGCCCTGGTTAGGGAGAGGCTATATGCTCACCCCAGCCACAAAACAGAGAGCTCAAGGGTTGATGCAACATGTGTTTGCCTGAGCTGCTTCAGGAGTTATTGCTCGTCGGTACCCCACTTACTGCTACAGTTAAGGACAAAACTATCTTAAGATAATGTGAAGTATCTGTCTTGGACCATAGCATGGAAAGTGAGTTTTAAAAAGCCAGAGAAGAGAACTAGTATGCTAGTAAGAACCAGTGTACTTACTGTTTCTGCTATAATGTGCAAGAGCAGAACAGCCTACAGGTAACAGCCCCACATATTCCCAGCAAGCAGGGCACATCTTCCTCTCCAAATCCACAATCTACCTGGTGAATTAAAGGAATAGCTTAATTAATGCTGCCAGTAGAGGGAACTGATGTACATGTGAGTAGATGCGGCAGCTTTTCTTCAGGGGAAAAAAAAAAGTTTAAAAATATGAACACAAGCAAATCCTCTGTACTTCAAGAGGGGGTCAAAGGTACCATTTCCAGCTCACAGCAGTCGATGGCTGGGGAGCAAGAAGGAAGGGCCTAGTGCTGTTTTCTTATTCCTTATTGAAGAGTCCCATGTTCTTAGCATTACTCATAGAGTAGGGTACAAAGTGGCAGAATTCGGCCGTATGTGAACATGTACCCACAGGACTTTAAGAAAAGAGATTGTGGATCATTTGGGGGTTTTTGTGACCTCTGGGTGCAGCTTGAAATGAGTCATTTGAGTCAAAGCTGCAGGGTTTTTTTTCTTCAGTTACTTCACTGAAGATTTACATAGTGGTTATCTTAAAACCACAGAAGGGTTAGGATATTGAGGTGAGATGTTGCAGTCTTGAATGTTCTTTCTGTTTTCTCCTAGTGTGGGCAGCAGTGCAAAAAGCAAGGGGCAGGGCTGCGAGGCCAGAGAGAAAGAATCAGTGTCAAGAACAAAATACATATGCTTTCAATGACAATAAAGAAATAAGGAAAAGGCTGATGTTAAAGAACCCCTTGATAACAAAAATCACCAAGCAGGTCTGAATATAATTTTGGAAAGGTTCTGCTCAAAGTTGTTATCGCTGAAGTCATTGTCTTTGGAAGTGGATGCCTATCTAGGGAGACTGGCAAAGCTGAATAAATGAACAAAAGTGGACTGCAGAAAATGTGGTGAATTCATTCACCTTCTAGAGAAATCCACTCCGACTGGCAAAAAAGCCTGACTTCCGTTGTAGCTGTGGATAACCCCTTTGAAATCCTTTATTTCAGAAGTTTCAATTAACGCCTTTGTTTTTTGGTATCTGACATTCATTTGTGAATAGAAAGAAGTAGCTTGAGTGGAGCCCAAATTTTTTGGGGTAGCATCCATGCTTATTTTGAGGTGGATGGTTATTTCTATTTTTGCTAGTTGAACACAGGTTTCTTTTTGGGATGCATGAGACTGGGAGTAAGGACAGACAAACCACCAAAGATAAAACCAAGAACATTGTCTCCTGCTTCCTGATATTAAAACCCAGCTCAAATGATAAACCTTTCTTCAGGTTCTGAAATATTGAGGCAAATGGTTGATGCTTTTTGTTTTGTGGGGGTTTTTTTCTTTTTTTTTTTTTTTTTTAAATTTTTTTATTTCAC
>JAVJGI010000035.1:4003821-4021503 GCA_035590275.1 Ibycter americanus | reverse complement strand
GTGTCCCTAGACCCCATCTAAGCCATAATCAATTATGTTTGGGACCCCAGCTTATCTTTTTTTTTTTTTTTTTTAAATTTTTTTCTTTCCCTTCCCAATTCAGGTTTCCGGATAGAATTGGAACCGAATGTGCCAAAAATACCAGGATAGAAGCTGTTCTCATGGGTGTTTCCATCTGGAATCTAATGTAGAAATGCCAGAAATCCTGTAGGAAAACCTGTTCTCATGTGGTTTCCTGCCCGGTTCAACGTTTTTGATATGTTGGGAGAGTTTGGATTAGCAGCAGATAAGCAGAGAAACTGGATCTGAATGCCAAACTTTTTTTGAAGTTTTTCCATCCCCGCTGGAAGCATTGCGAAGCCCATAGGCATAAGGTATATAGTCTCTTCCCTGCTGGGTAGGGTTCAAAGCTGGCTGCATAATAATAAACAAATGCATAAATATATTAATAAGTAAGGCTTTGCTCTTAACTTCTTTGCAAGGCTATTTTAACCAGCTCTGCTATTTGAGATAATCTTCAGTTATTTGTACAAATATTTGTATGTTCAGAAAGTTTTATGAGTCTTAGCAAGAACGTGCACCTGGAAAGTTAGTTTTCAAGTGTTTACTTTTCATCACCTCCTATTTATTATTCCCCATATAAATTTCTTGAGTTGTGTGTGTGGAGGTCTGATTAGCTCAAAGAAACCAACATCAGGTTTCTTTGTGAAGGGTGCTGAGCCTTAGCCTAAGAGATATGGCAGGTTGTACTTTCCCAAATTCTGGTCCAAGTGTACCAACAGGTAATAGCCAGATCCTGGAGATGCTGATCCTCTCAGAGGTGAGAGGATCCCTGAGCCGCCTAATTGTCTTGTATTGCCTCTGTGAGATGGGGCTCCTGGCTCCGGCCAAAGGTGAAGCTCACTGGGAACTGGGAGTGTTTCCTCTGGCTCTCACAGAGCCCCCAGTTTTTCAGCTGTCATTTTCACTCATTTTCCAGCTATTTTCTGGGTGCTACTGCAGTGAGTCTTTCAAAATCCTGTCTGTCTGTCCTTGACACTGATGCCATAGCGTGCTGATCCTAACCTCTGGTAAGCAGTTGTGTGCTGATCTTTGCTGGCTGGCACAGGCCCACACAGCTGCTCTCTCACTCCCCCTCCTCAGCAGGACAGGAGGGAGAAAATAAGACAGAAAAGCTTGTTGTACAGGCAGATTCCCTTACCAATTAGCAGCATGGGCAAAATAACTGGGGACTTGGGGAAAACAAATTTATTGCTGATTGCAATTGGTTTTAGTAGTGAGAAACAAAGGCCAATTAAAACACCACCTTTCCTTCCCAAAACCCTGGTTTTTCTCTCAGGCTCAGCTTCACCCCTTCACTTCTGACTGCTCCTCTGCCCTGAGCGGCTCATAGGGAACAGAACGGGGGCTGTGGTCAGTCCATAACAGCCCTCTCTGTTGATTCTTCCGCCCACACCTTCTGTCTGCCCCGTTGTGGTGGTCTCTGCCCTGGCCTTGGAGCACCACTGCCATCTCCTCCTCTGCTCTCCTCTCTTCGCAGGGCTGCTCCTCACACTTTTTCCCCTCATGTTTTTTCCTCCTCACACTTTTTTCCCCTCACAATTTTTTTTCCCCTCACACTTTTCTTCTTCACACTTTTTCCCCCCTCACACTTTTTCCCCCTCACACTTGTTCCCCTCACACTTTTTCCCCTCACACTTTTTCCCCCTCACACTTTTTCCCCCTCACACTTTTTCCCCCCTCACACTTTTTCCCCCTCACACTTTTTCCCCCCACACTTTTTTCCCCTCACACTTCTTCTCCGCTCACACTTTTCCCGCTCACACTTTCCCCCTCTCACACTTTTCCCGCTCACTCTTTCCCTCCCTCACTTTTCCCCTCCCCTTTTTCCTCCTCACACTTTTCCACCCTCACACATTTTTCACCACACTTTTTTCCCCTCACACTTTATTCCTTCCACACTTTTTCCCCCTCACACTTTTCCCACTCACACTTTTTCCTCCTCATGCTTTTCCCCCTCATGCTTTTCTCCCTCACAGTTATCCCCCTCACATTTTTTTCCCCTCACATTTTTACTCCCTCACACTTTTTCCCCCTTCACGATTTTCCTCCTTCATGCTTTTCCCCTTCATGCTTTTTCCCCTCACACTTTTTTCCCCTCACACTTTTCTCCACTCACACTTTTCCCGCTCACACGTTTTCCCCCCTTCACGCTTTTTTCCCCTCACAATTTTCCCCCTCACACTTTTCCCCTCATGCCTTGCTGCTGGGCGCCATTTTGCCCTCTGAAATCCTGTTCCCCTGAGGTGCCTGTGGTTTGGCTGCAGAACAGGACAGCTCCGGCCTCTCCTCATAGCATGGTCAATGCCTGGACACTCACAGCTGGTATGACCATGGATAGCTTTGTGGGTGGGAGATGGTTTGTCCCAGTTATTTGCTAAGCCATCGGGAAAAGGGTGGCTTCTGGGAGAAGCTAGCCCCCTGCAGGGCTCCCTGCCTTGCCTGGGTGCTGGTGCCATGTCCCCCTGACCCTCAAGCACAATGAAGCTGTGGCAGTGAAGTGAGGCAGGTTCCTTAGGTAGCACCTGCTGCAGATGGTGCACTGAGGAATAAAAACACTTTCAATCTGAATTTGCAAATTCAGCTTTTTTCACCAAAGGCCAATCAGTTCAGCTCCAATAAAGTTGCCTGGGCAGAGGACAACTTTGGCGTAAAAACAGGTGGAGGGAGACTGGTTTGCTGCGGCAGTCTGGTACCAATACCAGGTGTGAGACCTTCGGGAGCAAACAGACAGATCCTTTTTTATTTTTTATGTTATTTTATTTTATCTTGTGAATCAGGTTTAGCCTCTTTTGTTGCCAAAGTGTGGAATCCTGTGGATCTTCTGCTCCTGGAACCTCCAGAAATTGAATTTCTGCTGAACAGAGGCCTGACGCATTTAGTTCCTTGTATTGAGCTCCTTTTATCAGGGCAGTTGTAGGTGAATGCATGCTGAGGGGCTTTCTTCTGCTTAATGCTGCTTTGTGCAGCAGCTATGTATAGGAGTGGAAATCTCCCCCCTTCCCTCATATGCATGGCATGAAGGCACACACACGCCTGAAAGCACAGGTATTCTATTTGCACAGGCCAACACTTACCTGCCAGAAAGCTGTTTATTTTTGCAGCTCCCTCTCTTTGGAGCTCCGTTTGTACTGCTGTCTTCCCCTGCCACGGACACGCATTAACGCCCTGTATCAGCTGTCGGTAGTGATCTGTGCAGAACGAACATCTGTATTAAGTTTGCAGAGCTAGTCAAAATGTTTACCAGGACTATTTAATAGGGAGATCAATAGCAAGTGCCTCTTTGTTTGTTTTAACGAAACAAAATTGGTTGCAGAGCAAAACCTTTTTAGAACAACAACAACAACAACCAAAAACCAACCATGGCATTACTCCAGCTCAGTGTAACGACATGGGGGAAAAGGGCATTCCTGAGTACTTGTTCAGATTTATTTTCATTATGCAGTTATTAGGGTAAGGGAGCATTAGCTAGCTGTTGTCACAGGGAGATCCTCTCCCTATAAAGCAAGTGTGCTCAGCAGTTCGTTTGGAGGTATACTGATTTATGGCTGTCAGCTCCCGCCTGACAGTGTCCTGACAAGTTCTGCTGGTAGAAACTTGTTCAAGCTTGAAGTGACACTTCTGTGCTGCTGGTTTTCCTTCCCCAGAGAGGAAACTGCTCTCGACCATCCCGATTTTGGTGTCATGCTGAATTCCCTCTAAGTGTGTTTCCTTGCCTGGGGTCTGACTTGCTACTGGAAGCCAATATATTAAATCACTTCCCCAAATTACCATATTGGCTCCTTGCTTAGGGGCTGTTTACAGTAGATTTCAGACCACTGGTTGGCCCATATAATGCCTGATTTGGAAACTGGTAGCATCTCCAGTTGGTAGCTGACAAATTTTGTCAGTTTGAGTCTGGCACAAAATATCAACGGAACGTGGGGAAAAGGGGAAAATGGATTATTTTCCGTTTTCCAAAAGATAGCTGTAAAAGGCTGTTTCATTATGTGTATGCAAAATAGATATTAGCTGTTTTTTGCGGGAGGAAAGGGGGAACAGATAGGAAGTTATAGCTTGTTGTAATTAAGAGTGGTAAAAAAACCCCAATTCTGTAATCCTTGATCTTGCTAAAATATGTGCATGTGCTTAAATTTAAGCACTGTGGCACCTCCTCCCCTTGTGTTTAAACACGCCCCTTAATAATTAGAAGACTGGATTTATATCCTAACTTTCCAGACAGCTGGTGGGGTTTTTTTCTGTCATCTTCACCTCCTAAAATGTTGTGATGTAGCAAATTAGCCATTTCTCACCATTTATTCTGTAGAACAGAAATAAGTGAAATCTGTCTCTGAAAATTAGTGCTGCAGGCATGTGAAATAAATGGTAGTCTACATGGCAGCAGCCAAATAAATATGTGTTGCAGCTTTTAGGTGAGAATAAGGTGGTAAGTAAAATAGAAAGGGAGGAGCTAAATATTCTGGCAAATACTATGTGTGAAACGTGGGGAAGGCTCCAGAAAAAAGTTAGGAGATATGAATCATTGGCTGTGGAAATAGACAGAGACACGTCAGAAGCCTTTGAGTGCATTTATCCTACTTCAAGTACTTTGTATCTTTTAGAAATGCAAACCAATTGCAGTTTTTGACATTTTCCTGTGCTGTAAATAATTTTCCCTTTGGTAAATAGTTTCAATTATAAGTTAACTCTCTGCCAAAGTTGCACTTTCTCTGGCTTCAGCTTCGAGCATTGGGTCTTCTGACAACTTTTTCTCCTGGTGGGAAATGTCCCATAGTATTTATGTTTTGTGACCTGTGTCACCATAAACTGTGATCGAGACCCTCTGTCACCTTCTTTGAGAAACTATAGGTACGGAGGTCTGTGAATTGTTCACGATAAGGCGTGTTTTCTGGTGCTTTCATCCTTGTTCATCTGGTGCTTGCATTCTTGTTCCTCTTTGAATCCTTTACAATTAAGAAATATCCTGCCTGAACTTTTGCTTCTAGGGCTGTCCATGTATTCCTGCAGCAGTTGCACCTTTGCCAAAGGCAGGATTACGTCTCTATTCTTCCTTGAAACTCGTTTCTGTGTACCCGAGGTCTGTGCTAGGCTTCGTGGCTACCAGGCTGCACAGAGATTTTAAGATTGGCTGATGATAACCATCATTTTGGTGTGGCTCAGGGTAGGAGTGGTGGTCTTATGGTGTGGTTGGCACTCTTCATTACTGGCTGGATGACGGTGCTTTGTCGAGGTGCATACTGTTTGTTTTACAGTTTGCCAAATGGTTCAGAGTGTTTTGTGCGCTCTTTGATCTAGCTCTCCTGCAGTCTTCCTGTCACCTCCAGACTTTATTAATAATGATTTTATTCTGGTTTTTTTTCAATCATTGAGTTAAAATGTTAAATAGCATGAGAGTAAGGACTGATGCTGCTGGCCCAGTTAAAAATATTCCTACTCAGTTTTCAGACTTCTATTCACAGTTACATTTTCTAGTCTAAGGTGCCAGTTTTAATCCATTTTAATTTGTTCTTTGTTTAGTTTATATCATTCTGTGTACTGGGTCAAAACAGTATGGACAATCTGATTGCACGCTTTACAGAAATCTAAGTGCAGCATACCAACACTATCACCCTTATCAACCTGGTCTGTGATCTCAGTTAAACACACCACCACCACCACCCCCCCACCCTACACCATCCCCACCCCCCGATGAAATCTATTTCCTGTAAACCTGCACTGCTGGAAGATATTTGTATTTGCTCCCTTTGTATTGTAATAAATAATTATTGGGTTAACTGTCCATTACCTTACCTAAGATCAGACTGACAGTCCTTGCAATACCTGGAGGATCCCATCTGCTTGTTTTACATTTTGGAGAAATGTTACTTTGCTTTGGTGCTCTGGAGTACTGTAAGTCCCATTGAGTCCCTGCAGGGTGGAGAGCTTCCATACCTGTTCTTTGAAAACTCTTGATGCACATTTCCCAACTGACTGACTTCAAAATATCTCTCTTTTCCAGCTCCTGTTTTAAACTCCTTTGACTCATTGCTAAGACTGAGCGTGATTCATTATTTTTAGGCAATATGCATATAAAGTCTATTTCCCAAATATGGAAGACAGGTATTCATTGAGTTCTTATATGCCTTTCTCATTATTATTATTATTATTATTATTATTACATTTTTACTATTTTCCTCCAGTAACAGATGACAACACTTTTGTTCTCAATGCACTTTTAAAAGTCCCAGATATCCTTTCCTCATTGATTTCTCTTTTTTTACCTTTCTGGCTCCCTTTGCCGATTTCCTACAGTTACTAGCTTTTGGTTTATAAATTTTATTATCAGTTTTCCTTTATATCATTAGTTCTTTGTGTTGAAATAAATGTGTTTTCATTCTACGTCTATTTGACACTGAAAGTAATTTTTAAATACTGCCAATTTATTTCTTGATTGTGGAATTGTGGCCTTTGAAATCTAGGAATGTATTCTTAAGGCCTTTCTGATTACTGTGAAAAGGTTCCTCTGTAGCCGATACTGCTCATAATTATTTCAGTATTGTGAACATGAATTTTTATCAACAGCAGTTATATTTGTGAATGTATGGACTAGACTCATAAACACACACATTACTTTGGACTCGATTCTATATATTATCAACAAACATGGTTGAGTCATGATCACTGGCATTTAAGTAACCATCTATTTTTTACATCTGGGATCAGTTCCTCTGTATCTGTCATTAGGCAGTCTACCCCAAGCTGGGTTGAGTTAGGAAATTGGCTGCCTGTAATTTTTGAAATTCTGAGGACTTTTTAGTGCTGGTAGCCTGAGAACACCAGCATATGCCATTCAGATTGAAGTCCCATATGTTAACACAGCTTTTTTTACCAACACATGATAAATAAGTCTTTAAAGAAGCTGGTCATCCTGTTTTTTACGGTGTTTTGGTGGTGTGTAGCAGGCACCAAATAGCTCACTGCCTTCTAGTTTATTTGTAAGAACATAGATTTGCTGGCGATTGAAATCTTTTACATCTGATTTGCACAGACTTGCAGAGGACGAGATTTTGAGACACAGTATCCCCCCCCTTTCCTTTTTGCCCACTTGAGCCCTCTGAGTTGGGTTGTAACTATTCATTTTTACGTTCTGATCAAGTGAGTTTTCCCAGTAATATCAACCAAGTCAAATTTATGCTCATAAATCAGCAATTCTAATTCCTCTCGTTTATTATCCAACTTCTAGCAGAAGTGTATAAGCAATTACATCATTTCATTCCTTTGTGTAAGTGGATGCTTTTGTAATTTTGTTCTCAACAACATGATTTTGAACTACAATCAAAATCCTTACACCATTTACCTAGGCAGTGATTACATATGTAGAATTTTCTGACTTTTTCTGTTCATAGGACAGGAGAAGCCTTATAAGATCGTATATATACACATTTGCTCCTGCTGAATTTGACCGACTACCTCTGCAGAGATATTTTCTACATCTTCCTTGACAGGGATACACTCACTGACTATCCCTACAATCTTCTCTTTGTCCTTCATATAAACTTCTGAATTGACGGTTAAGTATTTCCCCAATTTGCTGCCTTGTCTAGTCCATGTGTGGCCATTTTCATTCTTTCCTACAGGGAGTAGTTATGCTTCCTAAGGAAGATTGTTCAAACTGCTGTACTTTATTCTTTGTTACATCTGTGATTGCACTTCCAAACCACAGTTTTGTTTCTTTTAGCTTCATTACCACTTGCACATTGTTCTGAAGAAATCTTTTCAGAAGTTGAGAAAATAGAGCCCATCCATTGCAGCTCAGAGCCCACTGCACTGCCAACCAGCACTGCCTTGATGGCCTCTGAAAATGGAAGTTTCTTGGATGTCTTCTTCAAACTTACTCTGAAATTACTGTTTGCCAGTTCTCTTTGCCTGCTTCAGAGTTTGCCTGACAACTGATGGCTAGATTAAGGAGAGCTGCTTAGTATCAGCCTGTGCCCCACAGTAATGGATAAATCAAGTCTGACTGATTATAAAGACCCAGGGATTGGAAACAGGAGCCCCTCACATGAGAAACCAAAAAAGAGCTGGACTTTATTGTCGTAAAGGTCTTTTCCAACCTACATGATTCTATGATTCTGTATGAGTCACTATGATTTTTAACATAGAAGCACTGGAGCCTGCACTGTATCCTCTGTAATACCCATTTTACAGCTCCTGAGGCAGGAGGAGACATGGAGCTTGCATTGTCAAACAGAAGCGGCCCTTACTAAGTTATTCACTGCATGAATGTTGAGGAAAAAATGATTTTGCATCTGTCCTTTGAAATACCATTCTCCCACAGTTAGCCTGGCAAGATGACTTCCCAAGAGCTCACTTCAAGTGGTAAATCGAGCTGTCGCCAGCTACAACAGCCTAAAGAGGGACAAGACCGGTGACAAATACATTACAAAGGGCCAAGTTGTCTCTAATTGTGCTTTGTTTAACGTGATCGTTAAAACAGCTAACTCTCCGTTAAGTGGCTGTTTGTATGGGTACCACCGGTCAAATATGACCCTGGTGGACTGCAGTGGCCCCCATTCACCAGTGATGAGCTCAGGCTTGCAGCTTTCTAAAGCTGAGCTCTGCCTTTTCGACCAGGCTTGCTATAAACTGTGAAACGGTACAGATCAGACAAGCACTAGGGAGGCTTTTCTCTCCACCTGGCTTCGAGTGGCCTGTGTGCTTTTTAGGCTGAGGCTTTCTGACAGACAAATGGGAGCTGCAGAGTTTGGGCTTTACGTGCAGGTGTGGTGTATGGGCTCCTTTAAATGCCAGCATAATAGTAAGGACATATTAAAAATAGAGAAAAAGACAACTGCTTGGCGTCATCCTATTCCCTAATAGGATTCCTTTCTGCATTGCCTGCCTTTCTGGTAGGCACTTGGCAGGGTGACATGAAAATTGCTGACCTTCAGCTGGATGACTGGGGCACCCACTGGCCTCCTGAGACATGGCCAGTCTCCAGGTGTCCTATGCTTTCTTCTGTGTATTCACTTCTTTCTCTTTTTTTCTTTTCATCCTTTTTTTGTGTGTGTGTGTCCCTACCTATATATTTTTTTCATCTTTGTCTGCATCAGTGATGCCTGCAGGCAAAGTCTCCAGGGTTAGGCTCAGCAGAAAGAGGTGTGACCAATAATCCCCTTGCTAAGGGAGTTCCTGCTGCAGCCAGGGGTATGCACACCACTGGTGAGGAAGTCCCAGGGGCCATTCATGGTTTGATTCTCAGGGTGCTGCTCACAGATGCTGTGAAGTCAGGTACACACCTCTCCTCGCATACACATTGCTTTCTCTTCCAAAGTGATGATTGCCTTTGGACCCGTGCTGTAGAGAGTACATTTCAGTATAAAAATATCCATCCCTTTGAAATGGCCGAGGACTGTATTTCTTTTAAACCATACCTAAATCAGCTTGTGAAAACCTGAAATATATCTGGACAAATCAGATTTATATGAAACAAGGAAAAATATTGTAATTTGGTGGGTATTAAATTAAAGGTTTAATGTAATTGTTCTTGGGCTAACTGATGTGTGGGAGTATGTGGTTTAGATCATTTTCAGATTCCCCTTTCTTTGCTGACAGTCAGAGGAAAGGGGCAAGAGGCTATTGCTTGTGTTTGTTCCTAAAGCAAATCACAGTTGATAGTTTCAACTTTAGACCGATCGGCCTTGACAAGTTTCCCTTCAATTCTTTCTTGTGTGCAGTTTTAGAAATCTTTGAACAGTGAGAAGCACAAAAGGTAGAAAGTTAACAAGACTCCACGGGGCTGTGAGATGGTACCTGACAAGGGAGGAGAGACACTCCTGTGACTAAAATAGGCGACACAGAAGAAGGTTTTGCACTAGTCTGAGAAATTGGGAATCTTGTTATGGGCTAGCAAGATCTGGTCTGCTCAGACATACATTGTTCATAGCAAAAGGTTTGGTTTCATTAGCTGAATGTTTTCAGGAGGTTTCTTAGAATTTTCAAATGTGTAATTTTTAAGTGAGTTTATGCTGAGGAGTCAGTACTACAAACTCAGTTATTTTTCTGGGGAGTTGGGAGATGTTTTGACTCTATTTGGGGTTATGACAATTGTGTGGTGGGGCGGGGTGAGGAAAAAAGACCTTGCTTTAGTACACCAAAGAAAAAATGTCTTTTTCTACTATCCATCTCCCTTAAAAGAACTTGAGGCTCTGCTTTTGCTTTCCAAACTTGTGCAGGTAATTAGCATCAATGATTTGTCCTTAAGAAGCAGCTTTGGCCTTGCATTTCAGAGAGAAATGTAGTTATTTTAGACTTAGCTAAAGTGTGCTTTAGGTTTTGATCCGTAGCTTTGGTTTTCTTGTTATTCATATTGATTGTTCCAATTTGTATTCTGCTTTGCTCTGTGAGTTGTTGATCTGTTTTGTTTCTGTTCTGTTTTTCAATGACCACAGGTTTCTAATTTTCTTTTTTCTCCTTAGACTTTCAGGTTTTAATTCAATGTGTGTTTTCCAGGATATTTCTCGCTCACTTTGGCACCACTGTTATATGATTGTGTTGCTTGCCTCTTCCTTCCTAGACACAATGTTAACAGGTATTGTGGGAGGGATAGTGCCATCCTCACCCTACATTTTATAAAAAACACTGCACTTGAGTCTTAAGTAGTATTCCCTTGCCTGTGGATTTTTCTTTGGTGGGAGGGCCAAATCATAATGCAGATGGGAACTGTCAGCTTTGGGTTTCTTGGGAATATGTTCCAGAGTATATCCTTTACCATGGTAGCTTTTGCAAGGCTATGATGTAGTGAAAAGCACTGGGATATTAAAGCCCAGTTAATGGAAAACCATTAACGCTCAGCCTGGAAAGAGTGGAAGACCCTTTGGAAATCCTGGTGGCTAATAATCCCTTTATGAGAGGCCAGTGCAAAGGGGCTCCCCTGCTCTCCTCCACAGCCCTGCCATCATTCCTGGCCACCTCCACAGGAGTAGGTTTATTGCTCTTGAGCTTTAGCTTGTTGGAAATATAACATATGGTGTGGCAGCAAAGAATGGTAGAAGACAACATGTGTGGCTATAGTGGAGAAAGAGTTGAAAGGAGAGGAAAATGCCCCAGAGCATGGGGCCATTGGCCCATACACTAACCTTTCCATTCCTCCCTGTTCTTCTCAGCTGCTTTGAGATTCTCCAAATCCCCTGAAGGGTGCAAAGCTAATGACATTACCACTGCTGGTGTACAATTCAGAGCCCAGTTAGACCAGCGTTTTATCAGAAAAAGGTTTGGTACTTCTAAATCCTGTTATCCTGATCATTGGCAGAAAGGTAGGCAGCTTTGTAGCCTGCCTACTTGGTCAGCAATTGTGCCCTCCGGACAGGAATTTAAGAAAGGTGTAGCAAACCTGACATTATCCTACTCTACTGGAACCAAGGGGGCTTGGTAATACTTTAAAAACTAACTGGTGAAAATCTGGAAGCTCTAGTTTCCAAGCAAATGCCTGTTGGCCAGAGGCACCGTGTGCGTGCGTGTGTGTGCGTGTGCATGGATGGGCTCTCTTCTTTTTTAAAACCTTTGGAGTGAGTTTTTTGGATACTTCAGACGTCCTTTTTTCTCACCCTCAGATTGTTCGCCGCCTCCCCAGCAGAGTGACATATTGTTTGCAGTGGAATTTGACAGGCTCAGATGGCAGTAGCTGCTGCAAGATTTTTTAGTTCTTGTTGGTGCTACGACAGGTCTCAACAAATTCCCTCGCCCACTCGCCCATGGTGCATAAGAAACTTTCTCTAGTGTGAGGGGAGCTTGCCCATCAGTTTTGTCAAAATCTCAGCTTTCCTTTAAGCATGATGCAGAAATTCTGGCTTTCTAATGTGACACAGATCTGCTTTATGGCAGCGGTGTTTGCAGATTCAGGAAGACAGACAGACAAAGGCAACTGAAAAGTGAGCTCCCAAATAACCCTGTCTTGGCTTCATGATGGAAGTGAACTACCTGGGGTATGTGCTGGAAAGGGACTGTGGATTTCTGCTGAGGACATCTGGTCCCATTCTGTGTGCTGTGCTCAGTGCCCCCGTGTAAGTCCATCCTGGCTCTTTCTGTGTGTTTGCTACGTACGGAGGTGACAGATCTGCAAATCCAGCCATCCTGCCCCAAATAGCCACAAGGTAGTAGCGAATGACGAGTCATCAGTGGCTACAACATAAACGTGTGAAATGGTCACCCACTTCTGTGTGTGATGGTGTTTCCCCTGGCCACTTCTAGGCACCTTCTTTAGGGTGAGCTGAAATTCACCCTGAAAGACCTTATTCTTCTCTGCTGTGTCTGCAGGGGACCCCCTTCTGACTAGGTCATTGGGCCAGGGGAGTCCTCCTCCTGTGTAGCCTAAGAGTAGCACCCTGAGCTTGACATGCTTTCAGAGTGGGACTATTAAGGGTGGCAATGGCAAGCAAGGCTCTGTTTCTGAGGAGAGGTACGTATTCAGAAGCTGTGTATAACTCCATGTCCCTTCTATTCCTGCAGGAGTGAGGGCTTCGGAGAACTAGTGGAGAAGAAGTTTTCCAGACCGATGAGCCCCTTTCTTCCCATTAGCCAGGGACATTTTCAGAGTAGGGCATTCCAACCAAACAATACCTATTTCGTATTTGATTTAGACTCAGACTCACAAGGTTATTTTCAAGCAGTAGTCCTGGGGCCATCCCACTCCCAGGCCCTTCCTTGGCATAAATAGCATTAGCCCGAGGGTGGCCCTCATCTGTGCCAGATGCCCACAGCCACAGCAGCAGGAAATCAATGGGGCGTGGGGATATCCCTGCCACTGTGCTCAGCCGCTAATAGCTGTGGTGGTGTAGGAGTCCCTGTGGCATTTCCACATTACCTGGAGATTTCCCAAGGCAGGAGAAATCCTAAGGATAATTAAGCCTGTTTTATTTAGGGCTGAGCTGAGCCATCAAAGTGGCATAAAGCAGCCTAAATGGACCAGAGGATCTGGCACCTTATGTGAAAAGTAATCATTTTCTGAGGTGGTCTGATAATGTCTGAGGAGGATAGAAAATAATTCACACCCACATGTAGCTTTTAATAAGTAGAAAGGCCTCTCCATTGCATGTTCTGGAATTGTGCTCTTTTAAAAAAAATGATGTTTGCATGCAACAAAGCGAGAGGGAGGCTGTGGCAGGAGCTTGGGGCAGTGTCTTTGTTGCTGTTTTCATCAGGGTTAAGGGCTCAGTGACCATTTGGAAACCTTTTATGGGCAAACTGGCTAGCAGCCAGTACTGCAAATTTGCACTCCTGACTTTTTGATTAGTCAGTAGTCCATCAACAGCAGTAGAAACCTGAGAAACATTTGCAGCTAACCACGTGAAAAGCAGGTGCAATAAATCAGGTTGTTCAGGTTTAGTCCCAACTGGGAAATGTGGGGATGGAGGTAGAAACCATTCCCACTTTTCTCTTGGTGTATCAGAATACCTGCTGCATGGTGTGTTACCCCAGACCAGTTCCTCTTTCCAGCAAGATTTCAATCTATAACAGCAATTGCATTCCCATTGGGAAATAGCAGATTTCCAACAAATTTTTTTAAAATCCACAGTGAAATCGTGTGAATGACAACCATTCATCCATCTCATTGCAGGATCAGGGCCAAAGCATGGTCTTTTAAAGCTTAAAGAGAGAGCCCTTAATCACTGCTGAATGCGCTAAGTGGAAGGAGCGCTCCTTGTGCCCGTGCCCCAACAGCAGCAGAGGCATCCTTTCTGTTTGTTTGCCTCTATCCCTTGGGAACCTGCAGTGTGGGCTGCACTGGCAGCAGCGGCACAGGGGGGGATCCGAGTTTTGCTCCCTGGCTTCTGCCGTGCCCATGCCCAGGCTTTTCCCGGGAGCAAATCAGCAGAGCTGGTGACAGCAGAAGCCATGAAAAGACTGTGGCAGATGTGAGCCTGCTCTCCAACACTTTATGAATACTGAATCTGCTTTTTTTTTTTTTTTTTTTTTCCAGGGGAGGGTGCCTGTCTGTCTGTGCAGTTGCTTGCTATTTATCGCATTATAGAGTATACACAACATTGGTGGGGTGTTATTAATAACAGTAGCAAAGTTGTGTGCTGGGAGATATATTCTGGCTGGGGAGCTATGCCGAGAGAGATCAAGAAAAAGGGATGGAACTACTGGTGCCATGAAGGCAGCTCTGTGTTACAGACCATGTAAGAGCTTCAGGAACGTGTTTTAATGCCACTCCAAACCCAAACAGAAAATTTTTTTTCCTAACCTTTTGGGTGGACTATTGAACCAAAATGATTTGGTAGTTGTAAACCAGAATTTTGTATTGGCTGCACAAGAAGGTTCTCTCCCCCAAGTTATGACATTTTAGGATTAAATAAAACCTCCCTGTGTCCCACAAGATGAACGTAAGAGTTGTCATCAGATTTAGAAATTAATTTCAGGAAAAATTCAGGGGATGTGTCCTCTGATCACAGGAAATGGCAATTTACAGTCTTGTGAGAAGAAGGGTGGATGGCACAGGTTTCATAGAGGGGACACGTCACCTCACCTCCTCCTCCCCATCTCCTTACATCCAGCCTGAACACCTTGGTCATATAATAACTTTAGTACTGCCATTGCCTTTTCTGTTAGTGGGATTGTAGTCAAATGGAGACCTCCAGGCTCTAGCCCTAGCAATTCAATTGCTTTCCTAAGTATTCAAATAACAAAAGAAGCAGAAGCTACTGAAATAGGAAGAAGAAAGTGGAGCCCTTCGACACCCCCAGCATCAGGGAGGCAGCAAGAGCAGGCACATCCAGGGATGGTTTGCACGCTCAATGCTGTGAGTTGTCAGTCGTGGATATTTGACAAAACCTCCTTTTTATAGCAGTTTTAAGAAAAATTTAGTAATAACTAAGCAAACTGCTGAAATCAACTGAGCTGAACAAGGGAATAACAACAAAACAAAAAGCCCAGTGTGTGTCTGTTGCCTGGGGCAAGCTACAGCTGATGGATAAAGTGACAGACGAATCCTTCCCTCATTTCCATTTTAATCTCTGTCTACTAATTGTCATCAATATCATCAGGGTCACTAGACCACTAGTGCGAGTCTACAACCTTGCACAGAAACTGCAGCTTTATGCCTGCCTGGCCCCCAGGGCTTTGCCCCGTTGCTAACCCAGTCTGTACTATGGGATGCCTCAGAGTGGGAGGAAGGGCCCTTGGAGGTGAGATGGGTGGTGTTTCCCAGTGTCATGCAGGAGAGGCTACTCTTAGTGTCCCAGCATTAAAATACAGGACAATTGTAGCCCTCTTTGAAATGAAAATTATTTATACTCCCTTTATGCCAAGGCTAGGATTTGAAAAAAGGGCAGCTGGGAATCCAGCTACCATTGGAAGAAAGGGCTCATACCGATTCTTAAATCAGTGACTGTGTGATGAAAGCATACTTTGGATCAGACCCAAGCAGGACAGAGTCAAAGCTTTTTGTCAGTTCTCTGCCTGGTGGCTTCCCTTCGCTTCCGTACTATAGAATGTGTAACATATGTGACATGCCACACAGGTACCCAAGGGGATCTCTCCTGGTGATGGTCCCTCAGAATTTTGTCCCTTCACCTCTCTGCCCAGGAAAGGCACCCACACAGTTTGTTGTAAAGGTAATGTTTAACCCAGGGGCTCCAAGCCAAATCCTGGCCTCTGCGCACAGCTTGAGCACAAATTGTGCCCATGGCAACTATGCAGTGACTCGCTTGGTTGGAAACCTCCCATCCCCAACTTAGAGGCAGCCATGTGGTCCTCTGCTTCTGCTGCTAAAAAGTAATAGATTTTTGCCACTAACCCCGTACCTTTATCCTGCACCAAATCCTCTCTGCTTTATAGGTGCTGTGTGTCCAGGTGATGCAGATGAGACTTCAGGTTTGCTCTGTTGGAAGTGCTCCCTCATGACAATGTTCAACATTTTTATTTTTTTTTACCATGTGGACTCTCTTACTAACTCACTCTTTCCACTTTCTTTACTCCTCTTCCTTTGTGTTCCCCTCCCAAAGTCTTAACATCCCTTTGCTGGTACATCTTCTCCCCTCCGCCAGATCTCCCTCATCTCTCCTGAATTACACTTTTCCTTAGACTTCCCAAATACTTTCTCTACAATCGTAGTCATTAGCAGATCAGCTCCTTGTTCCATCTCCCACCAGGTAACCATTTCTTGAGCGGGAGATGCAAGGGTAAAAATGGACTTTTCCCAGTTTTGCTGTTGATTTGGGATTTCATCAGTTCGGTAGCTACAGATAACTCCTCCATTCATGCCGCTGTAGCTGGTGATGAGGACTGTGCAGGCTCTGAAGCCCATCAATCTCTTCACTTGAGATTGTGACCCCATTTTTAGGATGCTGTATGATTTTGGGGTTCCATATTTGCAAGATAGAACATCTGCAGCCTGGATGGAGGCAGCTGTGGTCCTGGAGAGGGTCATCTTGGCCTCAAGGTGTTCCTCTTTGACTTGCTATTCTCTTGCTATTGCTTTTCCAGTTATCTAGTGAATTAGGAAGGGACTGTTGCAACATTACATAATGCCTCTGTGTGTGTGTGCATGCATGCGTGCGTCCATCCGTCCCCCCTCTATGACTATGTGGGAGTTTACCATTTTGGTGTGCTGCAAATCTGTAAGGAATGGTTGATGCCACCTTGTTGTTTGTGTTCTCCTGAGTGATTCGCTTCCAGTGCTGTGACCAGGGTAGGGAGTGGCAGAGAGGCAACAAAAAATGACTCTGTGAAGCCGTCTGCTGCAAATCTTTGCAGAGAGTGTGCCCCTGCTCTGCCCATGAGAGTCTTCAGAGGCCCATGCCCTGTAAACTGCAGTCCCTGCGGCTGCAACTCCAGATCTTTGGAGCTTATCGGTAACATATTTGCAAAGCTGTCCTGCTGTGATCACTATCTCTGCCAGCTTAAATTTTGGGAAATGTTTTACACAGCCTTTCCTCTCCCCTCCTTCAACCCCTGCAGGTCTATATACAAGAAAAGAAAGATTTAGTATTTGAGCATAAGCACTGGTCAGCCAATCTGCAGCGTATCTTCTTGAAAACCCAAAACAGGTGCTCTTGGGCCATCAAAGTCTTGAAGCAGTTAAACTTCCTTTCACCTCTGTTGCAGTTCCTTTAAAAGAAATAGAGAGATCTTCAAAAGGTGGAAGGGTGGCAGGCCAGAAACGTAAAGCGTGTGCAATCACTCAGATACAAGTGGCACCACTAAAAATTGCCTTCATATATCAGCTTATGGTTTACACACTGTGGCAGAAAGGACGCTAAAAGGTCAGCAGAAAAAAAATATATATGTCAAGCCTAGAGCTGTGACTCCGAAGGTGTGGAAAGACATGATCTGAGAAGGGTTCTAGAGGGACTGGATAAGTGCTTGATATGGCAGGATTTTTTATTTTATTTTATTTTATTTTTTGCAAGGGAGCTGCTTGCAAACGTCAGCACAGAAGCCAAGGTATATACTTGCAGTAACCTCTTGCTACGACCCCTGGTGACAAGACGGATAGTTCCATTCATCTGTGGGTGAACAGCAGAGGCTCTCTGCATTTTTTACTTGAAGCCCTGGATGAATTTGTTTGCAGAGGGGAATGTCACCGTTGTGAATGCTCTGATCACTCATGTGCCCATAGTGAAGTCGGTGGTAGGGAAGGGG
>JAVJGI010000035.1:3831526-4000690 GCA_035590275.1 Ibycter americanus | reverse complement strand
ATTCAATAAGAAAATTACTTTGGAGCCCTGGTGCTGAAAATGCATGAAAGCACAGTCTCCACATTCTCAACATCACCCCACATCCCCACCCCCCCAAAAAAAAAAAAAAAAAAATCTGATTCTCTTCCGTGTGTGTGGTGTTTCTCCTTCACCTTGAAGGCAAACAGAGGTTTGTCTGGTGAGGTGCTCAGGATGGGACCAGGGGTCAGTGTACTCACAGGGGATGAATTGGGTTAATGACCAGGTTTTATGATGAACAAACAGGACCTGCCTTCAGCAGGACTGACTCCAGGAAATGGTGCAGTTTTCAGTGCCATGCCTCTGAAAGGGTGAGCGCGCACACAGTGGTGACATCCCCAGTGGCCATGCGGGTTTGCTCTGGTGTCACTGTGTTTGACCCTTGCAACTTCACGTAGCTTTAGTAAATCTAATATTTAATTGCTCTCTGGGCTGAGAACCACTTGTAAACAAACCTTAGCTTCAGTGGAGACTTTATAGTTAAATAAATAAATGCTGACAAAGAAAGGCTGGAGACACAAAAAACCCAAACAGGAGCACAACACTAAACTGCCCCATAAAACCTGTGTAAAGAGAGTGTTTTCCTGTGCTGCAGCAGCAGACTTTTTGCTTTTCCACAGGCAGAGTTTGCCTGTGTAATTACTTTCCTTTATTTCAGTTCTGGCCCAGAAACTACTGGTGGAGTGGCACTGAGCAGAGGGTTGTTTTGTTTTTTATTAATTATCACAAGGCTTAGGCAAATTTCTCTTTTGGTGCTGGGAAAATGCATGCAGGAAAAGTGACATGTGCCTCTGTTGCAAAGGGCACAGCCTGTCCTTGCTGGTGTAAAACTGGGCCTGAGCAGTAATTGCTAAGCAGAAAGCTACTTTTTAAAAGCACACAGAGTTTTGGTAAATCTCTTCTAGTTGTGTGCAGCAAAGCAGTCTTTTTGCTTATACCTAAACATCAAGTCTTCCCTAAAAACACAAATAGAGATCAGTGCACATTTATCGAAACAGAGTTGTTTAAATACTCAGGTCTTCTACACCCATATAATGCATTCTGGTTTTAGGAATGCTAATAATAGTTTCCTCAAATAAAAAGGCACTGCCTGGCTTACCCTCAACTCAACCTTACTGGGAAAAAAATTACCAACAACAAAAAAACCAACAAAACCAAAGAAAAAAGAAAAAGAATCAGTCAAACCCAAAATGCACAATGTATCAAAAAGCCTGTAGCCCTCTGCCTTGAAAACCCCTGCAGCCATGGGAAGGCTGAAAATGAAGGTTGTCTTCTAGGAAAAACAGATAAATAAGGCACACTTTTGTGGGGCAGGACTTAATTTTCTGTGGGTTATTCTCCCCATGTAGTTTTGTGCTGCAGCAAAACCTTGTGCAAGGTCCTTTTAGTGTTTCACAAGTGCACATCCAGTAACTGCAGTGGTAGCCATTGCCCCCATTCAAAAGAGAGGCAAATGCAATTATTGAAAAATAGCAGCCACAAGTAGACTTATTAAATGGAAGATGCTCATGTAGAGAGGTCTGAGCAGCTCCTGAATTTTCAGAGAACTTGTAATGCATTACTATTGTTTCAACGCATTCTGTTATGGAGTTTTTGGCTATACAGGTAGACTTGACCCCTTTTGTCAGTTTTAATTTTCCTGTTGTTTTTCAGTAGCTCTGGTTAGGCTGCTAGCAAATGAGTACTATCAATGGATTGATGAGTAACTGTGAAGAAATAGGAAGCTTGTCTCCTTGATTTTTTTTGACTGTGTTTTAGTAATAACAAATACTTAAAAAATCTTGAAGATACAAGAACTGGGAAATTTTTATTTTTATGAGAATCATTTAAAAATATCCACAGGTTCATTTTTGTGTAATGTCACATGACTTGGCACACTTCAGATTGTAGTTAGCCACTTTTTGGTAGAACTCTCTTATGGAAAAATGTGTGCATGTCATTTTAAAATCATATTCAAACATATGGAAGAATCCTTTGTGCTTGCAAAATGTGGAAATCTGGTCAGAAATGGGCTAGCTTTTTCTTAAAAACAGTCATTTTTGGCCGAATATGTAATTGAAGCAGAGCTTGGTTTTTGGAGAGAGCAATTCTCTAACCTAGGTGACATTTCCTGGTTGCGTGGACTTGTTTTGAAATTTGCAATAAAACAAAAAAGAGGTGAAGTGAAACACCTCCCTTGGATTTGTTTTTCTGATAATGAAGTCAACCCTGGACTTAGAAATCTCCCAGGATTTTGGACCAGTTCCAGCAGCTAAGGAGGATCTGGAAAGACGGATATTAAATTGCAGATCGCTGGGGATAGTGCAAATGCTGATTGGGAAAAGTCTGCAGTAGCTTCCTTGGAAGGAGGAGTGATTTTCAAGTAATTTTTATGAAGACGGCTTAAAGTCCCTTGATTAAACTGTAGCATCACGAGGAAAAAAATATTTTTCTCCATATAAAAGAAAAAGCCCTCCTGATCATAATCGCCCAGACTTTTGTGTCTTCTAATGGCAAAAATTTTGTTTATTTTCAGATACCAGCCTGGTAAGCTTATTGGTTTTCCATGTGGTCAGAAGACTAATAACCTCTACATAGTTCGGCCTCGAATGGATCTTCTTACAGGTTCTTATTTTTTATTCTGTTGGGAAATGCATTTTCACATATTTGTCCTGCGTATCTCATCTTTTCACTTCTTTTCTTCCTTTTTTGTCTTTTTTTTTTTTTTTTTAACCTCAGCGGTAGCAATCCTGCTGCTATTAGCAAGATGTCTATTATAGTGTCATTAAAAAAGCTATAGTCAGAGCATGGAATGACTCACATCATGGAGGAGTTAATAATTCACTGTAATAAAAGTATAAAGTTTTATGATAAACCACTCTCAGGGGAGTTAAATATAATCCTTAGCGGGTCACACACTGACTACAAAGCTTACATTTGTAATGGTAATTTGAATTTACTACATCGCCTTTAGTTTTTAAGCGTTTGTATGTCATTAGACCTTATAAATTGATTTATATATTCAACTCCAGTATAATTCTGCATAAAGGTACAATAAATTTTATGGATTATAGATATGGCATCTAAAACAGTTTAGAAAAATAATTTTATTAAATTCACTTAAACAGCAGTGATGAACAGCAGCGAGGATGCCAGGGTATCTGAACTTCTGAGAACTGCACAAGGCAGGGAGGGAGCTGCAGATGCTGGTGGAGACAAAGGGAGGGGAAGGGGCCATAACTTGTCACCCAACTTCTTATTAGGGGCTTCAGTGACACCAAGCGTTAATGTTTCACACAGCCACAACTGTAATTGAGCAGGACCCCCATGCTGCTCCAAACCTCAGCCTTCTGATGGGACATATCGGTTCCCCATGAAGAGGCTCCAGAGCCACCCTTAATACTTTGTTGGTGATGTCACTTGTAAAGCTACAAGATTACCTGCAGGAAAGGATTCTGTTGTTTGTACCATATATAAACAAGTAACTTTTTTTTTTTTTTTTAATTTGGAGGCAAACCAGTTTGCTGTGGTGTGCCTTTGCCTGGGATGGCTTCTGAAAGATGTCTTTCCTCAGTGCTTTGCCTCTTCTGCACTCTTTATCAGAAATAGCTTGTGAAAAATGAAAGGATCCTCTTTCTTCCCGCCCGGCTTGGATTCAACAAACATATTCATAAGAGTAGCCATTAAAAAAAGCCCATTTTAAACATTCTTTATTGGTATAATTTCAGCAAAGCTGACTGTGAGCAAGTGACAGTTGGCACTTTGCTGCTTACATGGCAGATCCTGCTCAGACCCCTCATCCCGTGAAAACTTCTGTTTGCATTCCCAAACATGTTTAGCAGTCACTGAAAGCAGTGCAGGATACAGCTCAAAAACTCTTGATAAACTTTACCGTCTGTTTCTTAAGTGGTTTTAAATAGTCAAGCAGCATTTTAATGCTGCTTTTCCTAAAGCTGGTGTAATTTCAGTGCTGATCTTCAAAACCCTTTTGTCTAATCCGGTATGTAATCTTTCCCATAACAAAACTTAAAAAGATCCTTGTACTCCCTAGTGGGCAGTTATCATTGTATTCCCCATCGCACTCACACATTAGCAAAGCTTTATCCCATCATCGTTTTGTTTTTGAAAGCATTGAGGTAAATCTCAGGTGGCATCCTGCACTCAGTGGGTGTGTCGCTGATTAAATGACCCAGCCAGCTGGACAGGTTTATGTACAATTTACTGGAAATGTATTAAATGTGTCTCGGGAAGTGATTCTTTAAAATGTTCTCACTGCCAGTGCAGTAAAGATTAAGACCTTGGCATGAAACAGAAAAAAAAATTAAATAATTTTCAGAAGCTTGATGTGAAATAATGATACTAGATGTAACTTAAAAGTCACAAAAGGATGAATATTTAGGCTGAATATTCTACTCTTCCTTTGATTAATTCCCATAATAATTCAGGAGTCTCTGAAACTTGCAGGCTGAATTTCAGCCCTGGCAAAAGCATGCTGAGTTCTGCTTTATCCCTATCAGTCAGTTTGCTCAGACAAATGCAGGATTACATAAGCAAAACCAGGACTTGCAGGTGGGCAAGCTCTTGGGAAAATAAACACTGTTATTTTCACATAATTATTTTTGATATTCCAATTCCTCTTTTTATATTCATTGGCTTAAATATTGTGAAGGCAGCATTTGCGCTGCCTCCTGGATTTTATTTGTGCCTGAATTTCATAAGCCAGTGAAGAGGACTTTACCACCATCTTCTTGCTTAATATATAGCTAGCTTTAAATGTTATTGCACGCAGCGTTTTGGTTTTTTTTTTTATTATTTGTGCCTTTTGTATCCATCTGTATTTCATCTTGATTGCCTTGTTTGCTTGCATCAGAGCACAAAGAGGCAGTGTTGCCGGAGTTTTCCTTGGCGTGAAGGGGTAGGCGGAAGGGCTTGTCTGCCACAGCAATGAGGCTTGCCTGGCTTTTGCCTTTTGAAGCACCTCCATCATTCTTGGCATAGATAAGAGTGATCAGGACAAAGGCAAAAGGTGAACGTATAAACCATCTGCCCCCAAACAGCAGGGTTGCAATGGGCGGGAAATGACAAACGGTGCTATGGGGTGCATGGGATGGCTGTGGGTGCACCTGCACCGAGGGGATGGGCAGCTGAGGGGCTTGGAGCACCTTCTAGTTTCAGCATCTAAAATTGTGCCAGGATAAACTGCTTTCTGTAGTATCCTTGAACATTTGCTCCGCAGCAAATAAAGGCATTAAGTCTTTCCTCCTCTTCCAAATACACAATTTAGAAATAAAAGGTAATAACTGACGATACACAAACACTGAAATTTCCATTCTTCACAGATTAAATTATCCTTGCTGCAGATCGTGAAAAGAGCCATTAGTGAGAGAGAAAGGAGGGCGGAGGGGGAACTTTGTCTAGCAACAAGCAGTATATTTTGTGCTTTAATAAGAGGGAAGCTGCCGGAGAGCTGCAGGATTTAAAATCACTGTGAACACTGTGGGTTGATTTTTGCTGGGGTAGGGTGAGTGCAGGGGGACAGAAGTGGGAGAGATGGGGAGCCAAGCTGGGAGACACCAGGTGCCCTCCTTAAAGTTTCAGAAGTTTGTAGTCCTGGGGGTTTTTTTGAAGAGCATTTTAGCCCTCACAGACAGGTTCTCAGTCATACTCATGTCTTCAGGCCCATTTTGAAGAAAAAATTTCAACTCCTGTTAATGAGTCAATAGTAATTATTGTTTAGTACTGCTTTATAGACAGGCTTATGGAATTAAGCGGAGTTGTTAGGTTGTCTTTACAGCTGGCAAAGAGTTAATGACTGCAAGTTGAGATGGAATAGTTACTGCCTAGACTGATTCACTATTTTATTTCTGTGATGTTTGAAAATCTAATAAATCATTTTACTTTTATCTTGATAGTTAATTCTTTCATTAGGAAAATTAGAGACTTCATTATAATGTTTATCATGAGCTGCAAGGTTTTTTTCTGATTTTTTTTTTTTCTAATTTTAGGATTACACTGTTCAGTTTTGCCAGGTTTTCATTTTCTTTATCAAGTCTTCATTTTCTTTATCATTCCTAAGTGAATTCAGCAGCAGAGTGGTGGGCTGGATCAGACAGCACAGCAGACCTGGGGCCTGCTTTGGAGATGCCACCCATGCTATTTCCCTTGATTTCCTGGGGAGCTGGAGATGTTTTGGAACATCAGGCTGTAAGCTCTTTAGACTCTTAGATGCACAGATTTTGAGACTAGAAGGGACCGTGAAGATCTTTTACTCTCAGTTTCTGGAAAATGCAGGTGAAAAGTCCCCACCCAGCAACAAGCAAGAGCCTTTTATTGCCTCCAGTGTAGTGCTGAACACTTGCTAGATGTGCTCTAATTTGGCTTGAACATGCAATTTAACCTTCCCTCTTGTGCAACGTGTTGGTTTTTGCTAAGAAAACCTTCGGTGATGCTGCTTGCAGTATTTATCAGTCTGTTAGAAACAGGACTGGGAACCACCTACCCATTTGAAATATGCTGTGCCATGCTCTGCAATGGCTGACCTGGGCTGATGCTTGCGCTCACTGTTGACCCAGCTTGGCTGTCAGTTAATAATAGTGAAGTGAGAGGGCTCACTTGCTGTTACGCGTCTTGGCTGCCCATCTGATTTGGTGGTTTGCCGTTAATATGGATTTACAGGGTGGGCACAAGAGCCAAAGGAACTCCTCACCTGGAGCAGGGTAGTGTGAGTGGGGCAGGTCTAAGATGCGTTCTTGCTCCCTGTGGTAAAATCTTTTACTGTTACTACAAGTGCAGGGTTTCCCTATATCCAGCTACAAGGAATGCCACAAGACACTGGTTCCAACGTAGTGAATGTTTGCAAGCCCATTTAGGTCCTCAGTGCTAATTATGTTTGTTTGAAAATGCTTAATGTGGTTGTACAGAAGGAAAAGAACCCGCAACAAAAAATGATACCTTTGTCTGGAAGATGCTCCTTTACCCATGCAGCACCTGTAAGCTATACATACTCACCTCTTAGGCTGATTAATTCTACAATTAATGTGCTTTGGGTTTGTGATTCTGTAATCATCCATGCATTGCAAAACATACAGCATATACAGAGAAGTGTCTATAATGTATTTTAAAAGGAATTCTTAACTAAGCTTTGACCTTGAGACACTCTGAAGGTGAAGAGGATCAATTATAGATAAAAGGAGGGGAGCCCTCAGAGGACTTGCATACCTAAGACTTTCTCTAGGTACAATTCTAGATCTGTATTTATTGGTATTTATCTTTCCAAAGCTCAGGCAAGTAGAGATGCTGTAATTGATTTTATTTGAGAGATGGGACCAAGGGGGAACTTCTTGGTCTTCTGCTTTTACTTTTCAACCCATATAAAATGAACATTTGTGCTAGAGATGTTTAATGACAGTCACATTTTTTTGGCCAAATATGTGAATGGGAGCCACCAGCAAAGCAAACTCCACCTCTCCTAGCTTCAGTTGCACTGGGAAAGATCCTCATCCTGCCAATTCACCCTTAATTGACCTATGTTGTAAGAGGTGATTAAAGCTAAAGGCCCGATTCATATAAAATGTATGTTCTGTTTATGTGTCTATGTGTGTAGGGGCTTTTCCTGCACTCCAGCTAAAAGTGCAGAAGGCACATTAGCTTTCCAGTGCTCTTTTTTCAATGTACTCGTTCCCTCCTTTTTCTGAGTTACAACTGACCTCACCTTCTGGGTTCTTGTGTGAGTGAGTAAATGGGGGTGTGTGGTGTAAACTTTCTAGACAAAAAGCAAAGTTTAGACAATATGTGAAAATGTCCAAATAAAAGCTAATGGCTTTGTGTCAGCGTGCTGGCTTCTGTTATCTGATTGATTTTTAGCAAGCCACTGGCTTACTAGACAGATTTTGAAAGATCTTTGCCAGCTCTGCTGGGTGTGCAAAGCCTGCAATTTGAAAATTAAAAATCTAATGAAAGATGAAAAATAAAATAATGTTAAGTAGTTGAGGTGAATTGGTCCATCTGATGTTGAGGTTCATGCAAAGCCCAGATTTGAATAATTTTTTTTTCCTTCCTATCCTTCCAAATTCTTGGTTAATAACTGGATGTCTAAATGCATTGAAATTTATTAATGTAATTCCTATAATTCTTTTTTTGCTAGAAGTATTTTTCTGTGTGAGGTGTGTGTGGTTTGTCTTTTTTTTTTTTTTTTGTCTGTGAAGACTTTTGGGATATAATTTATGTGGGTGACTGTACAGTGTAAAGCTGAATCATGCCCCATCTGTTGGAAATACCTGTAGGTTTTAGAATGATCTCCAGTACAAACACTGCAGGGTCAGGTTTTACTGGAGGGGGTTCAGACCAGTTTGGTTGAAATCATAGGTGGTCTCCAAACTGGTTGTTTAAAGATACTCCAAGAAGGCTCCGTCTCTAGTTGTTGCTACACCTTGTCTTGGGAGCCAGGCTGCCATGTTTTCTTTTTTTGATTTTTTAGTTACTCCCAAAATAATCCTGCTTATGCATGGATCCTGGCTGCTTCCCACCTGCTCCGTGGTGGTGGTAAGGCCACAGCCCTCAGCAGTGCTCAGCACCACTGGGAAAGTATCCACTTCTGCAAAGAAAACAATCAACCAGGTTTCCACATGCAATGCCAGCCCAGCGCTAACCATACAGTGTTTTCTGTGTAGGTAAAAATTACCCTCTGGGGGAAGGAGAAGTGGCCTCCAGTCCACCTTCAGGATCAGAATCTGATAAACAGTTTCAAATGTCAGTGGCCTGTTGTTGGTAATTAAATTGTAATGACAGATCCGTGCTGATACTATCAAGGTGCTTTTGTCCTGGGAACCCTGCATTAAGAGGAGCCGCAACAGCAGTTTTGCTTGTTACCTCTTCCTACTATTACAGTTAAATAGTTCATGGCCATCAGCTTCCCGGAGAAGGAATGTGTACTGTTGCCTGTGTGGGTTTCATGCAGAATTGACAGAAATGTGAATGTATCTTAAGTATTTGAATGTTCAAATGTTTGTTAGCCCTAGCTAACCAGCATTCCTGGTAGCAGGCCCTGTAGGCACAGATTTGTTTGTATATTTTTACATCCAGGCCTGGAGCCTTTAAAATATATCTGTTAACTTTTGGAGAAAAGAAGGAAATGTCTATAGAAGGGCTAAAGTTCAAAATGAAGGCGCTCGGTCAGAGAAATATCAATATGCAGCTGTCAGGAGAACTTACATTCTGAGCCACAAAAACATATTTTTTTTTTTTTTGGGGGGGTGGGGGAGTTTAACTTGTTCCATTATAAATGATTAAAACCACACAATCAGTCATGGAGATAACAATAGCAGTTGCCTTCTTAAAAACAACAACAATTGCTTTATTCCCATATTGATGCTTGTGCCCTGAAAAGAAGCGAAATGAGAATGTTTCAAATGTTTTGGTGAGTGAATGCCTTCAAAGAAGTTTTGGAGCCCTTTTCCATCCTGTTCCGTAGAGGTCAGCAAGTTTGAGGAATTACAGGCACTAAGTGAAAATGAAAACATCAAGAGGCTTGCTGTCTATCACAAGTATCACTAAATCTTTTTGAACAACCCTGGGCAGTGAATTATGGAAGCATGGAATTGACTTACAGTTTATTTCTAGTAACAGTCAGTTACTATGTCAAATCTAAAACCATTCAGAAAAGCCTATAAAAATATATGACAAACTAACCAGCAACCTCTAGATCTTTTTACATGTGTATGATTTTAAAGAACGCCTTGCTAGCACTTGTGGAAATGAACAGACAGGACTTTTTCACGAGGCTATTTTGTTGTGGTTTTTTTTTTTTTTTTGTCCTCCTCGCTCATGTTGTTTGGCATCACAGAAAGCCTCTGGAGTAGCTTTGCTGGAGGAAGACAATATGGTGTGTAGGCAGGGGAACGGTACAGCTCTTGCTCCTGCCTCCCTCGGTGGTGCTCTTCCCCCATACCCTGTGCACTGCTAGTAAATGCTCTCTTAACAATCCCCCAAACTTTATTTTGGGGGGCCTTATGGACACCTGGGAACATTTTAGCAAAGGTATTGCACCAGCCATGGCTCATCCCAAGGTGAGAGAGAGGAGGAGATGTCCCATGGGAGGGATGCTGGCTCAGTGAGGAGCTGATAGACATGGATCTGCAAGGGTTCACGGGGCTGCCCTAGTACCAATGGTCCTGCTGCTCAGCCGAGAGGGGGGCTAAAGTCTTGGGTGTATGAGTGACCTTGTTGCTTGTATACAGGCCAGATACGAAGTTTTCTTCTGGCTGCTTAAAATGAATGTTTGTAAGAGTGCAGGTGCTATTTCTGAAAGCTGGGGAGGGGGTCAGGTTAGAATGGTGTAATTGTCGGGCAGCTCAGAGATCCAGTGCACAGAAAGTATTTCAAAACAGCACTGTTTCATACCCCCTGAGGTTTGGGTCTCCACTTCTGATTTCCTCCAAGAGAACTCCTGGGAACTGGCACTTCCCTAAATATGCTGTCAGATCTGAAATGTTGGTTGGCTGATGTTGTGATGTTTCAGGAGAGACCCTTCTTTTGGAGGCAGTAATGCTGGAAAATAGCTCCTTAGCTCAGGTGCTTGATCTAAGCTCCTGTCTCTCCTTGGGCTAGCTCACATAATTTTAGGGTGAATAGGACCATTTGGACCTAATTCTCTCAGTATCATTGATGGAGTCTGGGGATAGCTCCACAAAAACAAGCAAAGACAAATTAATTTAAAAATATGAAGCAATGCAAGGCATTAGATAAGTCACTGTCTAGATACTATTGTGACAGGCAGCCTGGTATTTGCCAGTTGGGTGGACCTACAAGAAAGGTATTTGGCTAATCATTTGTGAGGAATACTCTGAAGAGACCAAATAGGGAGCAGATCTGTCAAACCTATCTTTTGGGGTTTTTTTTCTGTGTAAGTGGCAGACAACATTAAATGTTTAAACATTTGCCACTGCAAGAATGAATGGAAAATGTCATGACTCAGGATAGCCATTTTGCTTTCGTTGTGGTGCTTGTGCTGGGAAAGCATCCAAAATCAAGTTTGTCTTGTAAGAAATGATTTCAACATCGGTCCCCTGGCAATTGTATTTTAAAACTAACACAGCCTAATAAACTTTCACTCGTGAAACCATCAAAGTTGTGTTTACTAGCAGAACACTTGGGTCAATAAAAATACTCTACACACTAGGATTTGGGATTTTATTATTTTGCATTTATTGAGAAACAAATTGCAGAATAAAGTGGGGCCACGAATAAAATACTCCTATACACTCAGAATATAATACAAAATGTAATTAGGCAGCACATTGTTAAAAGTCAGTACCAAAATCTAACAATACGGTGTCACCAATTGTAAGCGTGTAACTGTATAAAACATAATTGTCAACTATTGAGAAAAGATCTCATTTTGATAACACATATTGAGATTGGAAGTCTGTTTGTTAATGAGTGGTCTGAAAAATACTTACGGCTCCAGGATGCTTGACAGCTCTAACTGCAACATTGTGCCGCACAAAGAACAGCGAGTTAGAAGGAATACAAACAAAACATAAGCTTTTTTAGGAGTGAAGAAACAGGGATATTTATGTTTAAGGAATGTATCAAAATCACAGTTATCCTGCTCAGATATTAGTCCCTTATAATCAGTAGATTGATTCACTGTGATTAATTTCTATTAATTTATATTATATATCTGCACAGTTTGGCTTTAAAGCTGTTTTTTCAGAGCTGTTCCTGATAGCGTCAGCTTCATGTCTGTGCAGAGGGCTGAGGACAGGAGTGCTTTGCTTGCCTGAACGTGGGCCAGAGCCAGAGCAGCTCTTCTTGCCCACTTTTACAGGTTCTCAGCATAAACCAGTCATGATCTCAATTATTCCCTCACTGGGATATTCCTCCCCTAGCTGCATGCATGTAGCTCTGCTTCTGCAAAGCAGGAGCCTGGGACTTTAGGGCTGTCACCTCCTGGGTATGGTATCGCCCACACGCAGACCTGGGATCTGGTGGCTGCTGGATACAGCTGCAACAGAAATGTTATGTACACCCAGCATTTCATCGTGCTCTCTTCCACAGCTTTATGTGCCTGCTGAAGTTGTGCAAAAAGCCAATATTCGACACAAAACAGCAAAGCTATATAAGTTGCACTAGCAGGTTGCACACCTTTTATTTCTGATCTGTGCTGCTTTTATTTTCTTGGTGAGAGAGTAAGAAGGTATTGGGAAGGTTATTCTGGATGCCACAAAACCTGCAGGTAGCATTTTGCAGTGAATTTCAAAATTTTTGAGTAGTGTTGTGCTGGTAAACTCAGATTTGAACTCCCATGGCATATATTCTGTTCCCTCATTATCCCGTGTGTTCCTGAAGCTCAGCACAACCCATTGAGCCTTGTTTTCTCAGAGGGAGTGATTACATGTGGTGTAGTGGTGGTTTTTTTGTGTGTGTGTGTGGCAGTCATATAAAAGCTGGTCTCTGTTATTTTTCAGAGTATTTGTAGCAGCTGCAGAGGAAATGTCCATGTTGCTCTGTGTTTTAGAAATGAGGCTGGGAGTCTGTCGATGCCTCTGGAGACTGCTGGCAATGCTGATGTCTTCAGGTGGCACCACGCAGAGATTGGGCTTACTGCTGCCCAAGGAAGGAAGCAGGTGGTAGGCTTTCTGCCCCTTCACTCTGTACCCCAAACCCAGAAGGAATAGTGACTAGTTTGGACTTTAAATAGGTAAAAGAAAATACCTGATTTTGCATTGCCATATACTTGCTGCTGCAAAGACTGCATTAGTTGCTGTGCCTGGTCCCACAACAACCCACAAAAGAGTGGTACCAGAAATTTGTTTCCAGGTCATCTTCGGAGCAATGGCTCTAACCAAAAGGCAGGGAAGGCTGAGCTCTGCCCTGGCTGGAAACAGGTTGAAACTCCTCTGGTGTCCCTGGGATTACAGCTGCTCTCTGTGCACCACACCAAAATCTGGGGAACTTTGCCAAAATAATAGAGGGTCTGGGTTCTTTCCCTCCTTTCTGCTTCCTCAGAGTCCCCTGTACATTTCATTAGCAGCCTTTTAATGGAAACATTTGAAAGGAGGGGTTACATGCTTTGATTACACAGTTGAAACCACCAGTTTTATTGCTTTTAACTTCAAGCACTTTTTGTTTTCTTGGTCATTAACCTTAGTAGAGCAAACCTTGCTACAAGGCCGACCTGCATACAGTATTGTGTCTTCTTAGCTTTTCTCAATGCATGATGTATTTATCTTGCAAATGTACGTTTTCTTCTATTTGATCTTTGTTTTCTTTTAAAATGCTATTTAACCATTGGTGAGTTGAAGCAATTGCCGTATAAATACTATGTACAGAAGTCTGCTCAGACTTGGTGCTTCTTCATTATTGTGGTGCAGCAAATTTCCAAATCCTGTTGCCTGCCAGCACCTCGATAGAAGGAGCCTCTGCTCTAAGGAGGTTGAGAGATGCAGTCTGGTTAGCCTGGGTTTGGCACTGCACAGCGAGCTGCAGTGCAACCCCCTTAAGCAAGAGGTGTGCTGGAGTGTTTGGAAGCATCTTCTAAATTAGGGGGTTACACTGGGGACCAGAGCCACCAAGGAGCAGCTGCCTGGACACTGCCTTCCCCCTCCCCTCACCCACTCTGAGCTTTTGTTTCGGACTCGTAGCTTCACTCAGCTGCATCCGCGGTATGGCCAGGGACACTGGGGGCTTAATGGGAAGTTGTCAGAAATAATTGCGCTTATACCATTTTGTGCTGTCAGAGTGGAAGATGTTAAACTCTCTGTGAAAGCTGGATGTGAACAGGGATGGACAGTGGTCTTCGGACCATAACAATCTACTTCCTCTAATTTTTAAAATTTATATACTTTGTAATGCATTATTAATTTTCTTGTGAGTGATATGACTTTCAAGGCTATCAAGGGACTAATCTATTTTTTACATGGAGTAGAGAAGGATTCTAGGTTTGTACAAATAAAATACTCCCTGGAAGCAATACAACTGAAATGATATCTGCAAACATCATGGCTTTACCTCTCTTCTGAGCAAACATCATAGTCTCTATAGAAAGTTAACACTTTAATTAGACAGAATTTAAAATGATTGTGCATATCTACTATTAAGCTAAAGCATTTGTATCCTTTTTCATGAAGATTACTTTCTTTGTACAAGACTGAGCTTGGTATATTCAGGAAGAGATATCCAAATCCTTAGTTTAAAGATATTTGGGAAACACACATGATTAAACAGTCAATGGAATTAGCTGAAATCCAAAAATTGGGTTGCTATGGGTATAGTATATTTGCTGAATTCTAGCTGATCGTTCCTTGCCTGCAAGGAAAATTATGTGTGGTTGCAGAGGTTTAAATATGCTTTTTTCAGTGCAACTACAGGTATAGTGGTTTCATTGGTCTAAGTGTGGAGATACTTTTGTTTTTTGGATGTTAAATCAGTAGTGGATATGTGCACATTTATTTAACATAAAATATGATGGAAGTAAATAAGATCCAGCAAATATTTATTTGGAAGTTGGGTTTGACCTCTAGAGTTATGTTAACAGAAGCTTTAATGTACTGAACTAGACTTTTTTTTAATGTTTGAAAAAAAAATAGCATGAGTGCAGTAAGATAGTCTTTACTGGAGTGTGAAGTGCAGACAAGGAATGTGGTGTGATTAAAACGTGCCATTGCAAGAACAGTGAATATTTTTTAATGATTCACGTTTCATGGATATCCAGTTCACAATTTATCTACTTTTTCTTGGGTGCTATTAGCTACAAAGCCTAACACCAGCCTGACTGCTTTAGAGGGAAAATAATGTCCGGTTTTTTATCTCCACTGTCTATTTCCTCCTCTATACCATGTGAAATTCCTATCACTGATAAAAACTGCAGGTACCTCTGTGCAGAAATATGAAAACTTGGTAGGCGCAAGGTGTAGTGTGAGCTCTTGTTGGTGCATCTGATATACCAGGATGTACCTGTGGCACTGAGATAGCACCAAGTGTCAAATTAAGTCTTGTTTGGATAAAGACATCTGAGCTGGCTGCAGAGTTTGAATCTTTCAGTACTGAAACCACAAATGTCCAGTGCTTGCACTGAGGAGGTAGCTCAGCTATGTGCTCTCTGCAGTTGCGAAGGGTAGAGCAAAGTTTCTCCCCAGCCTTTAGGACCTGGCACAGTCTGAACTTCTGCTGGAGAAGTAGGCAGGAATCATTGTCGATCTTTCCATATATCTGTGAATGTCAGAGGTAACGCACCTGAGAAAGGCAGGGCAGTTATGTTTCTTAAGGCTTTCCTCTTGGAGTCTGAACTGTGTATGGTGCATCTGAGAAGAGGTTATGGTGGGTACATGGACTTATTGAGCACATGTTATAAATCAAAGCATCTTTCCAGGCCAGCTATAAGCCAGGACTTGATCTGCTATCCTGTTTGCAGACTTCCCACAGCCAGAGCTTCATTATCTAATGTTTGGGTGGTTATTGTCATATCCATGGCAGTTAAATATTATGTGCTTTAATGGTGGGCTTATGTTTGGCGGTGCCGGAGGGAGGCTGCTGTTCCACATCGCCATGTACCAGCATAGTTGAACAATTCCTTTTTATGCTTTGCAGCCTAGCCTAGGTCCTCATTTTGTGGGGGTGGTGTGCCAAGCCACTCCACTGGCACAAAATAAGCCAACACAGCTGATTACCGAAGGGTACCTGCAGAGCAGGGGAATCTCTGAGCGATAACACCCAAAATCATGTTCTTATCCCCTGGGAGTTGGTGTGTGATAATGCTCAGCCTCAGAAATGGCTTCTTGGAGATACTGTGTTTAGTAATCATTGCAAGCTTGAGCAGTCCTGCATAAAACAGTGCTTTCTAGGTATCACAAACCACAAAGGTGGCTCCAAACCACCACTGCTTCCAGGGACAAACAGTGGCAAGCACTGCTCAAACCTCAAGCCAGGATGTGTACTGGGCACTTTTTGACTCTTCAATCCCCCTTCATGGCCATGTGGGAACCTTTGACCTCCTTTCTAGTTTTTGTAGTACGGTTCACCCTATGCAGGACACAGTCATTGCTCAAAAGTGTAGAAAGTTCCAAAAGTTTTGTTTTCTCTCCTGATGGGTCCTACTTTAAATGCCTGAGTGGGTCCTTTGGCTAGGTCTGTGTGCAGTACTGTTCTTAGAGCTGTTATCTCATTGCATGTTATTGGAGCCAGGATGAAAGAACAGGACCATTCAAAAAGCTTCAATTCTACCTGCCTGTTGAAATCTGAAAAAAAATAGTTCTAAAAGACAAAAACCTCAAAGACTCTGTAATTAGTACCATATTGTGAATGAGTTACCCAAAGTTTGCTTGAAGTGGTAGCACACACCAAGAACTTGCATGATTTGAACCCAGCTCTGAAACCGACTTTCTCTGTGGCCCTGTGCAAGTCACTTAACTCCCTGGTGCTCATTGAACTGCAAAGGGGAGATAATGATTCCTGTCTACCACGAGGTAGGCTGTGGCAAGATGAATTAGCTGTTGGCTTTTAAAGCACTTTAAAGACGTACTGCAAAGCATTAAGAGCACTTGTTTTTATGAAGACAGTAATGGTTAAATGATAATTCTGTGCTCTTGCTGAATTTGTTAGTTTTAAAGTGTGAGTGTTATGCTTCTACAATATGCTATTAATCCAAACAAATTACTAAGCCTTTGTGTGGTATGTGAGAAAGCCTATGAATTTACCTTTCTGTAGCTGTAAATACAGCAGAAAGGATTTGAACTTCCCTTCTCACCTCAAAGCCTCCGGCAAACTGGTCACTGACATAATAAATATTCGGCATTTAATAATGCTTCACTTTTCCTCTTTAAACCATTAGTTGTTTCCTGCTTGACTAAGAAGAACTTCAAATTCAATTCATTAACATTTTTTTAAATAGCTCTCTTAACAATGCCGATTTGGTTTCCTTGTTATGCTCTGTCACTAATAGCAGTTTTTACTTCTAACCTGTTATTAATTAGAAATAAAGACTGGATCTCTTCATTTCTGAATTAGTTTTAGTGCCTCTTTCCTCGGATGCCGAAGAGGGTCTTTCTTTAAACCTAGCGTGTCGTGTTATATAATTGTTCCCGGGGTAAATAATTTAGCTGGTCAGAGAAAGTGCACTTCTCTCTGCCTTGAGTGGTCAGCCCGGCAGTGGGCAGCGAGGCATGCCAAATCCGAGGCAAAGAGGAGCACAGCTGCATGAAACTTTCATTAGGGCCGCAGAGGTAAGAGGCCGCTTCTCTGTGGTGCTTTCAGCATGACCCCGGGGCTGCCCATGACCGCCGGCGCTGGCGGGGCACTGTTTTGCAGTGGCTTAACATCTTTGCCGTGAAGGACAAATGAACAGGCGCAGATCGTCTCAGCCACCCTAATCTTTTCTTTCCCTACTTCAAAGCCTTCTGTGTTGCATCTCGGTCTGTAATTACCCTCGAGGTATTTCAAACTCGAAGCGACACCAGGAAAATTGCACTTCCCGATAATGGTAGCCCACAGTTGTGTTTAATCAATTATGTAGTTGGTCATGAGACTGGCTCTTTAGTTACAAGGATTCTAAGGCCAACCCCTTATGCCCTGGCTGAGGAGAGCAACAATACTGAATTAAAGAAACACTATCCATTTGATGTAGCTTAATCTAGGCTTTACCTGCTTAATTAAAAACATTCTGCCAATACCCACTTACTCCTCTATGCTGTAAACAGCCAGTCGAATGTCATGCTGTAATTTCCTAAGCAAAACTGCTTAAGTTAGGTGGAGCTGCAACACTAATTTTTACGGATATAAACAGATCTGCTCAGTAGCAGTGTCTCTGGATTTGTTGGAGCTGGTGACAGTGCTGTAGTGCAGGGCTTGGAGGTGTGCCGGTGCTGGAGAGGAAATGTGAGCTGAGCTGGAATTATAAACATGCAGTCTTGCTAACTCGCTTTGAAAGTTACATGACAACCAAAAGCTTCGCTCCTCAGAAGTAATGGAATTGGCCAGGGTGCATGCGGATGCAGGGGGCGAGGGAGTTCCACTGGAATAAATTCAGATGATGCTAACTCACCACATACTCTGAGATATGTAGTAGTTGGCGGTGAGAAAGTCTTGCTTTGGGAAGCTGGTAATGGTTCTTCAGACCAGCCAAGGTTAGGTGATGGCCTATGCCCGTCCTCATAGATACAATGTAGCAAGGTTGTGGTGATAAGCTGGCAGTGTGGCTGTGCTGGGAGGGAAAGAAGCATTCAGGGAGAGGGAACCCACTCACAGGGCTGATGAAACCTGTCTTGTTTCACGCATCGAGTCAACAGAAGCTGCGTGACTGGGCTGGCTTTCCCTGTATTTGGGCTGATTCCTCTCTGCCTCCCAATTTTCATGGTCTCACTCCCTCCTGCCAGGAGGAAAAGAGCTTCTTCCTTCCCTCTGGGCCTCTGGATGCCCTTTTGCGGGCAGGAAGGAGGAAGGATGTGGAGAGATGCAGGGAGACCAGGCCATGTGTATGCTGGTGAGAAGCAGACTTTGCAGCATTCTTGAAGGTTTGCAGCGAGGCTGGGTACTTACTGGTGTCTCTCAGGCTTTGGGTGACCTTTGTAAGGCTGAGGATGTTACCAGATGTTTGCCCTTGGACGTTGTTGTTGGCTGAGTATAGACTGGATGGCCACTGAATTACCCAAATGACTGCTTAGAAGAGTATCCAGGCATTGTTCTGCCTCCTCTCACCTTCTGGCCTGGTTTCCAACACACTGGATCCTTGTCTATCTGATTTCTCCTTCCTACACCAATCTCCATCTGCTTTTCCGCAATGTCACTTTCTGCACTCTGCTTGCCTCCTTCTCCTCTTTGGAAAGTCTCATGAAATCTTAGTCATTGGTGGTTTTCATCAAGCATGAGGTACAAGTTTGATGTTATTTCAGATCCTCTTCCTTTGAGGGAGAACGGAACTTTCAAAATTCAAAGCATCTTACAAATTCATACATTACTTTTGTTGCTTCTGTGCCTGCCAGCTCTTTGCCTGTGATGCCAGTTTGTTGCAGAAGTATTGTCTATGAATTTAAGATGTCCAGGAGAGTTGATGATACGTGAGGAGGTATTGATTGATTATACATTTATTCGTCTTTTACAAATTCATTCTCAGACAGCATTATAGATAACTGTCCCAGAAGAAGGCAACTTTGAATAGCTGATGTACTTTCATGGTTACAAGTGGGATATCTATCTGCAGTATAGAAGGTAGGTTATTCCTTAGGCCTTTTCTCTCTTCTCTAATTTTAGACTAGTAGCACTGTGAAGGAGGAGTTGTTGTTGCTAGTCATACAAAGCTGGTGGGCTGTCTTGTTGGGAATCACTCGTTGCCCTAACCCAGTTTCAGTTATTCTATTAATATACCGCTGGAGTCTGGCTGGAGTACAAAGTCCTCTGTGGACAGGCCAGTAGCAATGTCTCTCTCCTGGAGCAATTATAGGACAAGTTTTACAAAGATGGTAATTCAGATGAAAGTGATTGGAGGGGCACAGCAAAGAGAAAAAGAACCACTGGGGGAAAGTCAGGTTGGAGCTCAAAACTGTATCTCCTGAGCTAATGGGGACTCAGTAGATGATGTGATTATATTATGAAAAAATGTACCTCACAAGCACAGTCCCAGACTGTTTTTGGAAAAAAAATAGCCCTTGTGGTAGCAAACCTGAACTTCTGAATCTCTTCTCTTGTCCTTCACATATGAGCAGTGATGAGTCCTCTCTCAAACAAAGCTTTGGTGTTAGCACTGATGCAGCAACAACTATTTCTGCACTGGTCGGGGTGCTTGCTGCTGCAGCATGCCCCAGGTCCAGGTGTGGGGTGAGCCAACATAAGCAGGTTGGTTTTAGTCTGGATCTGTTCCCTGATCATGGTCACCATATCACTGCACACATGCTTGTGCTGTCTTAATGCACTCGTGGAGGTCCGGTCTGTGTTGCTTCATTGCTGATCAGGCAGATGGGCTGATACAAGACCAATCCCTGGAGTGCTGCTTCCATATCAGTGATTTAGCTGTGTAACTCTCTGTAATAAAACTTACTAAGGATCACAGTCTGGGCTGTCCTGTGGAATTCAAGATATGTTATTTTTGTTCTGAGGATATTTTAATTATGTGCATGGTTAATAAATGTCATGCTATCCATCTTCAGTCATGCATACACTTGTGGTGTGCTGCTGAGGTACCAACTGGCCCGTAGTGAGGATGATGTGCAGCCATATTTGTGACATGTAATTACTTGGTTTGCTTTTGGGGGGAGCACAGGAAGAGATCGTTCCCACTACCCCTAATAGTTACCATATGACAGACCAATGCACAAAGTATGTGAATCTTTAATGTATCTGCAGCTAAGAATGGAAGTGGCTGCTGCCCTCGCTGCAGTCAATTACACTGTCTTAATTTGCTCTGACATAAAATTAGTCTTCCCCCCATCTTATTTCCTTATACAAAACAGTGATAGAGATTGTTACTGTAGAAAATTAAGGTGTCAGAAGTTAGGTTTTAGACCTGAAAGATGAGGGAACAGGGATCATTCTGTTTTCTTGGATTTTGCAAGGCTATTTGTTGAACAAGCCATTTCCTACTTATCCCAGATCTTGCTCACATCTTGTGGCAGTGGCTCCTGAGGAGGTTCAGTACGTTGAGGTGGAAGAGTACCTTCCTGGTGGTTCAGATCAAATATGTTCAGATTGCCATGGAAAATGCCAGCTCCAGCAGCACAGGTGAATCAGTGAGTCACAAACTGATGCTGCTTACTTTTGGGATTATAATTCTTCTTCCACTTAGGAAAAAATCCTTTCTATTGTACCCTTCTTAAGGAACACACCTTGGAGAGTCCTCAGATTTGGCTTCAGGTGGAAATAGCGGTTCTGAACACAGTAGGGCATCAGTCCAGAATTTTCTGTGCAAGTGCACAAGAGAGATGTGATAATAGATGTTTCTCCCCCAAAATTTGTATTTCTCTTTCTGTACTTTCTGTTTTGTTTTGGGCTTTTGTTCCTTGACCACTGGCTATGACCATATGGCTTCTCTTCTGTTTTCCTCTGTGCCTTCTACCCCCCTGCTCTGAACATATTATAATGTTCATGAAACATTTTAATATCAGTTCTGGTCTTGCCTAGCAGCATAAAACATCTTGTGTATTTGCATCTTTTAGTTTAATCATTATCTTAATATTTTTGGGCAGTAGCCACAGAATCTTTTTCTCTCTGTCTCATCTCATATTTAAAGCAACAGTTTGTGCTTCTCCCTACCATAGCCCCACTATTACATTTGCTTTAAACCCCATAACTAAGTAATGGTTTTGAAAGAGGAGATGACAGTAAACCTGTCTGTAAGACATGTTTCAGAAGCTCTTCTTACTTCAGTCATTTTTGGAGCAGGCCTTCAACATTGACATTTATTAGTCAGAAAGAGCTATCAGACTCTAGCTAAGGACACCTGAAAATGTAACTCCTGCGGAGGAATGATCTGGCATTAAACAAGTTCCGAAGATTAAAATAATCCTGGGAAGCCTTGAATTAGCAGGAAAGCCCTCCATCTTCTGCACTCTGGCTATAGCGGACTATTTACTTTTTTTTTTTAATGTCAGTTGTATCAGGTGACATAGCCCAGATAGGAAGTGTCCCCATTACCAGAAACCACTTCTCTCTTCAAATGCAGCTTGACTTTGCTGGTCTTGGGGTTAAATTCAGTCCTGATGCAACTGCTGTTAATTTGGGTGTAGTTACACCAATTCTGCCTGGGCTAGGCTTGGTCCTGAATGTCAAACTCACTGTTAGCATCTTGGGATTACCTCATGATCTCCTTTGTAATCCTTTTACAAACATATTTTCTTTTCAGCTCATGACAAACCTAATTAGTGGTGTTTTCAGTAAATATGAATACCTATATTGAAAGTCCTTTATCAAATACAGATTTGCCATGATCTAACATTAGTTTGACCTTCCATAGCATCTCAGGAAAGTATTTTTCTCACATTGATTAATCAAACTTCATAGCATTTACTATGTAAGCAAAAATTTGTTATCCCCTGGTCAGAAACAAAAAGGCTGACCATCAGAAATTGTTTTCAAAATCACTGGAAGATAGAAAAATATAGCTGAACTGTCCTAGCTTTTAGACCTCTGCCATATTTTGAACACCTCTTCATTGGCACAGGTATTATCCAGATGCGTTCCTTACTGACATTCCTGTCCTCCACTACCACATTCCCATTGTCTTTCCCTTGTTCATCTCTGTCTTTCCTGTCCTGCCAAAGAAAGCGAGAAAATCATAGACCCTGCCCTAGCTGGCTTCTCAACTATTGGGAAAGTGTGAGCACTCAGGAGTCTGAGGAAACACCTCATTATGTCCAAAATGGCCTGGCCAAAATAGGTAATTGTTCAGAGAGGTCCTCTCCAGCAAAGGAAGTGCCTACCTCCACCTGCTTCTGCTTAGGCAAAAATACATGCGTTTTCTCTGGAAACATGTTTAAAATTGCAAGGATAAGACTTGGGAAGCATCCAGCGGTGGTGACTTTTTTAGTGCTTTACATTAATCTAGATTTTTTACTCCAGCTGAGGTGAGATGTGGGCTGTAAAAGGGGGAAAGCAGTGCTAGCAGTTTCCTTCCCTTCATTTGCAGGTACACAGGGTACACAGACCTGCAAAATGCTTGCTGCCTCTCAGCTGGCTGTGACATGTTGTGGGGTGCAAACCTGCCTCTTCTTGCCACATGATGCTGGTGTCATGCAACCAATACCGATACCAAAACTACTGCATCTTATCCTCTAATACTACCTCACACCGAAATCTGTTGTGATGCCACCAAATGCAATGAAACTCTTTTCCTTTTTAGATGTTACTCACTGTTCTGCAGTGGTAAATTCTTATTTAGAGAGAGATCTGGCTTCAATTATTTAGATAAAAGATGCTGGTTAGAATTACATACCAGACAAGCTAAGCTGATTTGTCACAATTTTTTAGGTTTTGGTTTTTTTTTTTTTTTTTTTTTTTTTTTTTGAGGAATCTTAATTTTTTTCCCCTTAGAGAAAATGATTCAAAATCATAAATGAGTGCTTGGAAAATGTCACCTCAAGGTACTACAGAAGAGGCCTTCCAGGCTTATGAAGCTATAGAGGAGTTACAAATGTGACATTTTTTTCTTTGCTCATTTGTTTTCTCTTTGTGGAACAAGGGCTCCTGTTTCACTCAAAATGAGGGAAGAACATTTTAACCAGCTATGTGGAGAAAGTGGAAATGTTCAGTTTTGCTTAGACACACATCTCTGGGGTTTGTACATATTCCAAGATAATACACGGTCAAAACATAATATACTTTTCCTTTTTTATGTATTTGAGAGGATTTTTTTGTCACATCTACCCTCTTTTTTAAGCTAAACAAACCTCCTGTTCAGATCGTATGACTGTTTGGATTATGAAAGATGTTTCTTCATAGATTATGAACTTTTCTGTAACACAGTTCTAACTCCTTAGCTTGCTCTCCTGCAACTGAAAACTCTTATTTTGCATCTTCAGTGAAATATACTGAATTAAGAATAGGGCTTTTTTTTCCTCATTTGTTTTTGTTTGTATGTGCTGACAGTAATTGTTTTCTAAGGGTTTGATTCAAAGGCTATATAAGTCAATTGAATTTGTATTACAAATCATAGAAAACAGGACTAGAAGGGTATCAAAAGATCAACTGATCCAAACAAGATGTATTGTATCTATTTAGTTTCTGACAGATGCTTCTCTAATCTACTCTTAAAGATCTCCAGTCACCATTTTTACTCTTAAAAGAATTTCTTAGTACCTAACTGATTTTCCCTTTTTGTGCATTATTTCTTTTCCTGTCCACTATGGACAGAAAGAACAAAGCAGTTCCCTTCCTCTTGGAAGGAGTCTTCTGTACACTTCAAGACTCTTTTCCTGTCTCCCGCAGTTTCTCTGCTTGAGGATCAATACCTCTGTTCAGGTGTCCCACATGGTTTATGTTTCTCTCATGTAAGTTCTAGCTGCTGGATGTCCATCTTTTGTTCCTGGAACCCAAAAGTGGGTGCAGAAACCCACCTGACACCTGCCATTGCTGACTGTAGAGAGAGGTCCTAGTGCTGGGGAGAAGCTACAAACGGGCCAGAGGTCTTGGACATAACCTGTCCAACCTGTGTTCAGCAGACATCCAGCACAACATAGGTGGTTTGGGGCTTTTCTTCTTGGTCTACTCATAGCTGATGCTTCAGATTAAGGTTTCTTTAAATTATGCCAGAAGCAATCAGTCATGTTAAAATATTCCAGAAGCTAAAGTCTGCCTGTGTGTGGGAAACTTAGCCATGTGCTTTATAGTGTTGGCCAAGGGAGATGGTATATGGCTTCTGACACATGGGAATTAGTCTGCTGATTAGATCTTTCACTGGTGGAACATAAAATACTCCCCCCCGCCCAAGTATTTTCTGTAGTTTAGTTGTTGATAGCTTGCAAATATCTTAGTGCTATCCCTTAAGCACTTCTGAGGGAATGTTCATCACCTGTTTTTCTTCAAATGACTTCAGAAAGACCAAAGGGGAGCTGACATGACAAATCATAGGGTAAAACAGATTATTAGAAGCAAGAAGGCATCCTTCAAAATGCTGAAGTTGCATGTTCAAGAAAGAAAAGGGAGGACAAGGCTCACAAATCTTTAGGAGCCCTTTGAAGGAGTCCCAGGCAAATGAACAAAGAGATCTGGGTGATATGGTCCTCAGGGAATTCACAAAGGCATTTGAAAAAGTGCTTCACCCAAGGGTCTTCAGGAAATAACCTCCATAAGTTTCTTGCGTGGGTAAATAATTGTTTAAAACCTGAGAAACAACAGAGAGGAATAGAGAGTTCATTTCCACAGGAGAGCCTTGCAGAGGTCTGTGCTACAGCCCATATTGTTTAGTGTTTCATAAATGCTCTAAAAAAACAGGGTGAGCAATAAGACAACAAGTTGGGAGGTGATGCTAACTTATTCAAGCAATAAAAGCTGACTGCAAAGAACCGAGGAAGTGCCTTTTCATGCCGTGTCCCTGAGTAGTAGAGTGGGAGATGAAATTCAGTGTGGATATAAGAGAGGAAGAGAGATGGGGTGAAAGTCCCAGCATTGCACTGATGATGATGAGCATGGAATTGAATACTATCACGTGGGAAAAAAGATGTGGTTATAACATCGTGCTTTGAAAGCATCACCTCAGTGCTTAGTATTTTTTTAAAAAAACCAGACTTACTGTTAGGAGCTGTTAGTAAAGTAATAAAAAACAAAAGAGGAGACACAAAAGAAGAGATGCTCTTCAGCACTTTATACATCCATGCTTTGCCCACATCTTGAATACTCGGTTCAGTTCCAACCCTTCAGACACAGCAGGAGTGGAAAAGGCATGGAAAATGAGTGATTAGAGTCAGCGAGTGGCTTTGTATGAGGAATCATAAAATAGTCTAGAATTCTTTAGCCTGGAAAAGAGATGAAGGGGTATGACAGGGGGCTGTAAAATGATAACTACTAGCATTGAGACGAAGAACAGGGAATGATGGTTCATTGTTTCTTCTAATACCAAGTAAAGGAACATCAAATAAAGCTATTAAAGCTTCAGAGCAAACAAAAAGTGTTGCTGCTTCATGGCACACATGGCATACACAAGGAACTCCTTTCTGCAGGATGTTTTGGATGCTGAAAATTTTCAGATGTTTAAAAAGTGGCTGCTCAGATTTATGGGAAAAAAAGTGTTTCAAGGGCTGTTATATGCAAAGACACTACCTCTGGCTCAGAAAATGTGTGCTGCAAATTCCTAGAGGCTGAGAGGGTGTTCAGGGAAGTATTATTGTATGGGCCGGTTCTGTTCTCCTCATCTTCCCTAGATATCTGCTGTTTGTGACTGTTGTAGGCAAGCCACTGGATTTGCCTTTGGTCTGATATGCTGCTGCTGCTATGTTTGCTCTGTCATTCTTACAGATGTTCAGCCATTGCAGCTCTTACTAGTTTTAATGGATTGTTTTCAGTGGTCAAAGCAAATTGTCCAGTTATTCTCAAAGAAATCCAGCCAGGATAATGAGATCTGGCAATTTCAGGACTGTAGCAATACAACCTAGAAGTAAAAGAATAAAATAATGCTGAAAAAGACTCAGTCCCCTTTAAAGGTGTAGTAGGAGGGGAAAAAAGATATGCACCTAAACAGTCATATATCAGAGCAGCATGTAAAATGTCCAGCTGAGGAGTGTTATTAATGAAGTGGTGAACTTTAAGTCCATGCATAACATGCCTCCAGTAGGAAGGTTCTTATTTCCAATGCCTGGGGTAATCTAGCAAAATCTGAGCCATATCTTTAATGAACAAGGTAGGCTATCAATCAACATGGAGATGACACAAGCATTTCATACAAAACTAAAAACCAACACCTCCCCTCCCTCCAAAATCAAGGCCACTGCAATGCCTCCCAAGGCTGCCTGTCCTCGTCAGGCAGGCAAAGAGTCATGAATCTGCATGTGACTGTTAAAGGCAGAGCTGCTCCTAAGTAGGTGGTGGTTATTTTTAGCAACTAGTTTAAATTGTTCCGATATTGAATCTGCACCGTGCAGGGGTAACATCTTTAAAATGCAATTCTATGGTAGGTGGCAACAATCAAGCTGAATTACTGACATTGTAAGGAAATGAAAAGTCAAACTGCTGACCATGTGTATTTTATGGTATTTAATTAAAAGTAGATAACATAGTGTGAATGAACCACAAATCAGATAAAAATGGCAGTATATTCTCATATTTAACACATATTTGACTTGTGGTTGCTTGACAATTTACCAGAACAGGTCTATGACGGTCTCCAAATATAAAATCAGGAGTGTAATTAAAAATACTGCAGGGAAGAAGCAATATTCAGTTCAACCCTGAACTACGTTAATCACAGCCACAGCTGTATCACTTCCATTCCCTTTAACAAGAACCTAATTTCTTTCTTTCTTTCTTTCTTTTTTTTTTTTTTTTTTTTTTAATAAAAGAGGGAAAAAATGCCCAGGCTTTTGCTAAATCAGAGTGTCAGGTTGAAAAAGTTCGGTGTGCGGTATGTGGGGCGGGGAAGAAGAGGGTAGCAGAAGCGGAGCACAGGGTAGCCAGTTTATTAGGAGCTGTGGTGCAGCTGTCTCAGTCTGGGGCTCGGCCATGACCATGCACCAGGATCGTGGCTTCTCTTCTGTTTTTGGCACAGGCTTGTGCTTTGACCTTGAGAGATTCATTTACTGCAGCCTGTGCCACAGTTCCTTCCCCCATAAAGCAGAGCTATCCTTGCTTTCTCTCCTTATTCCTATGTTTGGCTAATAACCAGGGGAGTGGAGCTTTGATCTCAGCTGGGCACTTCTGCAATAACCCCGCTGTTTCAGGGGCATTTAGCTCAGCTCTACTCCCATACTAATCTATACACGTGTGCTGACTGCTTCCTGCTGCCAGTCTGTAACAAGCAAGGAAACGCAAGGACTTGGGCTCCCACCAGCTTTTCTTTTGTTAGTTCTCCCATTGAAAGTATCGCTACCCAGATTTGTGAGGCTTTGCTGGGCACACACAGTGGTGTTACCCATGTTCCCCATCCCACGGGGAGGTAGCTCTCTCAGCCTGACAAAGAAGGAGCGGTACCTTGTGTCTTTTCACTAGAATTTAGGTAAAAAGTCTCAAGTTCTTGTAACTCCAGCTGAAGAGACAGCTCTTAGAGAATGAGTGTGTAGTCTTTCTTGTTTGATATGTTAGCACAGCTTTCAGTCAAAATAAATAAAGACAGGTTCTCCATTCAAAGGGAGAGGAGGCAAAAAGGGAGTTCAGGCTTCCCATGCTCACCTTTAGGATCCTCACAGGTAGTGCCTGTCAACTTCCGAACTCCAGTCTCCGCCTGGGGCCCCAACCCACACCCACCCACACCCACCGCTCCTCCCCAGCTACGCTGTTTTCTGCTGTTTGAGGCCCCGGATGATTTTTCCCATCTATCTGTATTGCCTTCTTGTTTTCATCAGAGTATGCAAATATGTTGCAGCGTGACTGACTGCAGAGGAAGGAAAAACATCCTCTACAGGTCAGTGTGAGGAGTTTTTCCATGTGACTCCGTCTCCTGGAAAACTTTGGGAACCAGGGAGTGAAAAACAGACAAAATGAATTCATCCAGATTAAATTTGAAAAATACAACGTTTTGCTACTATTTGCAACTGGACAGTTGTTTTTTGCATATTTTTTTGGTGTATCATTGTACTGCTGGGGCTACCTATGGCATCCCCAAAGGGATTTTTGCACAAAGGAGATGCGTTTGGGACAAGAGCTAAATAACCTCCTCTCTTTTGGTGGAAGAATTCATGAAAGCATTTCCATGTTGCAGTTCCCATTTCCCCCTTTCTTCAGTGGGTTACAGCTGATTAGGAGAGAGTGGGATTTAGGTTCTGGTAGCAGAATCCTATTGTCTAAATCTCACTGCTATTATTTTTTACTGTGGGAAACATTAGTTGACATGCAATTGCAGTAATACCCACTAGTCTCCACAGACATTATTTATTCATTGGGAAAAGGCTGTTGTCTCCGTCAGTTTTGTGTGGAGTTTCAGAATTTCAAAGACTTTTGGTGAAATTTTCTTGTACTGTGTATAGTATAATTCAATATTTCTTGTCCCTCTATTGCAAAGCTAATTGTAGCACCATTTGTTAACTCAGGAATTGTACTATTGGTTATCTCTTTTTAAAATCGGACTTTTTAGCTTATTCTCAACTTCACTGTCTTGTAGCCTGAGTGAGTGTAATGCAACACAATGGACCTGCGGGTAATCAATAAAAGCTTTGGAGGTCAGAGATAGCATTTGACAAACTTACACTCATGATTAAATATTCTGCTGAAGGAGATACTGAGAGGTTTTTTAAAAGGTAAACTCAGAGTTGCCCTGATGACCCTGAGGTTAGTATTCTGTACTGCCACATAGAGGAGCTGGCTCTGGAGTCCCTTTTTGGGCCAACAGAGTCACTGCCTGCAGCGTGCTTCCATTGTGGTCAATGGGATGCTCCTTTTGACTCCAGTGGGGCTAAGATCTCACTCAATTTTAGGGATGTAACCAAGGCACCTGGGTTAGGAGCCTTGATACCCTGGTCTCCCTTATCTACTTGGTGGAGAGAAATTAGTACAGAAAATCTCTAGGGATGATGATGATGTCCTTTTTAAGAAATAGCTGGGTGCAATCTGGATTGCAACAGGTTGCTCTGCTACAGCTGTATGTATGTGATGGGCAGGATTGACTTTAGACTAGACTTGGTCATCAAAGTGTTTCTTGCAAGCACTAGCAGTTAGAGCAATTCAGTGTGTACTTGGAGATAAACTCCTCATTCTGTTTTTCTGAGAGGAAACTGGTTAATGCACACCAAGTGATGCACACCAAAACTGCCCTGTGCCACCAGTGAGGAAAATTGGGGGGTTTGCTTCAAAGTTGCATGACCACTCTGAAACAAAATGCTAAGTGCCAGTGCCCTTTCTGTCACTGCAGGGACACAGCATGGTCGCATAAAATCCAGGTGCCCTCATGTGCGGGTGGTGCTATCCCTGCTCTGGTACTACTGGGAAGTTGGGAGATGCTTTTGGATGTTGATAGCTTAACTGAAAAGCTGTAAATTCAATGTATTTGGGCTTTAATTCTGTGAATAAGTAGTGCAACCACCAGGACACAGGTCCTGGTGGAAGGGCAACAGGTGACTAATTAAGAAGGTACTAGACGAGTATCCAAGTATTTGACAATGGTAACAGGCACCTCTGGGAGTAATCATTATCTCACTGTCACTTTTATCTGGCTGTGAATAACTCATGGCTAGGAATGATGATGGTCTGTACATGGGAATTTCTCATTATGTCACCCAGACTCGCATAGCAAAAATCTTTTTCAGAGTAGTTGGACCTCTGTGGCATCCTTCACCCCCAAGGGTTCAAAGGCACAGAGAGAAGAGCTAGAAATAAGAAGTTTTTTTCCAGACTACATGCCTACGAATGACTGGGGCAGAATGATGTTGCTCGAACTGGAGGCTGATCAGGACAGGAAAGCAATAATAGTAACAGGGAAGCATGGTGTGATAGCAACAGTAGGAAGCAGCAGCAGGAGAAGATGTTGGCAAAACTTTCCCGTTCTAGAAGTTAACTCCATGAATTTTCTGAAGTCAGTTGTAGGCACTTTTGGGAAGTGGTATTTGGGTGACAGCAGAACGAGTATATTTGTGGCATGGCATCCCAGTATGCCACCGAGCAGCTTGTCTCGGTGGAAGTAAAATGTGAGGGAAGTACATCATTTTGCACTGAAAACATTTCAAAAGGACACGAGCCAACAGAGTCATAAAACTTCTCTCTCCAGATGTTCTCCCAGAGCCATTAAAATAGGTGGTCTTAATATTTACTTTTTGATCTTCACTATGCTACCTTCCCAAAAGCCAGCAACAAAATACATGATTAAATGTGTGCACAGAGGAGTCTCTGTGCTGGGGCAGTAGGAGTGGGGGGCATACTGCCACCTCATTTAGTTTGCTACTCCATTTCCCTCCAGCAAAACTAGCAGGCTACCTGCCGTACCTTGTTTGCAATCTGCATGCAGTAGAAGGCTTCAAAGCTCTTAAGGAAACTCATTTCAAATGTTCTTCCTGCTATAAAGCATGCAGCCAGCACAGTCATCCAACCATGTCAGAGAAATCTGTAAAAACAAAGATTGGCTCGTGTAAATCAAAAAGTGAATCCTGAGAGTTTTGCAACTGCAAAAAGTGTCATATCCAACAGAACGCAATCTATAATGAGTATATATTGCACCAGTTACAAGAGCATGACAAATAGCCTTGCAAGCACAACACAGGCTTCATTTATACTGTTTCCTTTCTGAGGCAGGATGGTAACTCTAATGTCTCCGATTTTTTGTTGCTCTATTGAACCTCCTCTTGCTGAGGGGAGAGACAGCCAAGTGTGTTACGCTCACGTTCTCTCAGGTATAATATACAATATCCATAATAATTCAATAATGTGAGAGCTCGGCTCTAGTGTTTGTTGGAAAGGATTTACTTTGCTTTCATTGGGATAATTACGACCGATTGTAATAAGCACGGATATAAACTCTTGATCTTTGCTCTGCTTTCAGAGCTGCAGACTGCAGGTTACATGCAAGTTGAGGACAATTACAACTTAGTTCAAAGTCTGAAGACTACAAAAAGGCATGGGGTGGTGACTTCATTTAGTAGCTCATAATTTGACACTTTTTATTCTCTATTGCTTATAATTGCTCTGAAAGTTTTACTTGCACAGACGGATTCTGGATTCCAGGGCAGGGCAAACACATTTTGCAGCACTCCTTGTAAATTCTCTCAAACTACCATGGCAAAGGTCCTGATGAGAGCTCACAGCACCTTCCTGCTGACCTGCATGCTGTTTGGATAAACAGCTAAAATGGGTGAACACATGCCAAGTTTCTGGACCTTTGTGCTAGATACCAGCCAGTCAACAGGCACATTGGGAAATGTGACATGAGAAATTAGAATTTTCTGGCAAAGATGGTCACTCTCCAGGGGGGTGGGAATGAGCTGGGTTTCAGGCATCTCAATTATTTCATGGATGGAGGCTGGTATGATTTTCTCTGAACAGCATAACTACGTATGAGCTGCAGCTCTGGGAGGACAGCAGGCTACTTCCCATGCAGTGCCCTCTCAGCTGCCTCAGCTCCCTGAAATGCTGTGGGAGTGGCTGGTTTTTGAGAACGGTGATGTTTGGAAATCCTAGTATCTATGACTGCCTTCTCACAGCCCCTTGCTTCTCTGAATTGGCTGGGATATGGTATCCTCAGTTTTCCCTGACACTGCGAACAGGTTGAAATGATAGATGAAAGGGGAGTGGGATGGAGCTGTGAGTTAGCATTAGCCTTTCACTGCTGGAGTCCAGGGTTCAGAGTCTTCCTTTGAGCAAATGTGAAAATGGGTTTAATAGTTTCCTTCTAAATCTTTAGTGGACATTTGGCAATATCATAAAACCACTGCACAGTTTGGAAAAGAAAAGCCCGAGACTCTGGAAAAGGAATTTGTTGCTGAATCGAGCTGAGGTAGAAGGCAGAGAGGTGTGGAGAAACATCCACGCAATGTTCATCTAGGTATTTCTAATAAGCCCACGCTTGTTATATACCAAGTGCACCCACTAATTAAGGAATAATAAGAAAAAAAGACAGCTGCAAAGTCTGACTAGTTTTTCTCTGGGAAATACATTAGACAATTGGAAAGTACACATAGTCCTATTATTCAAGTTAATTTACACTCACTCTCCTAGTCCACCACAAGAATTTATGAACCTGGAAGAGCTATAAGTCCCTTAACAAAGTAAACAAACTGTAACTCAGTCTTGTGTTCTTCCAGAGACCCACCACCTAAGGGTTTGGGTGGTTTTTTGGGGTTTGGTTTTTTTAACTAAAGGTGAAGAGATGATTCAGTATGTAGTGCTATGTCTCTTTTCTCAGGGGCAGGCAATTCACGTTACTGGAATTAGACTATTAGAATAGGCTTCAAATGCACAGTGAACCTCGGCAAATAAAATCCAGCAGCCTTCAGCTACGACTTGTCTTTGCACGTATGAGGAGTCTCAGTAGAGAAGGTAGCACCGGCCTGCTATGCTCTTTGCAAGTGTCTCAGCCTTTTCTGAGTGGCAGTGCAGCTCCCCTCCCCCAGCCCTGACAAATTCAGAGCAACAACAGCCAGAAGATTAAGCAAGTGTAACTAAAACTGTTCTTATGTCAGACCCCTATTTTAATCTTCTCCAAATGATCTGAAGCATACTCGTTAGTCCGTACAACGTATCGTCTCCTTCTGAACATGTGAGGCACTTAAAGAAAGTTTTTCGCACTGTATGCCAGACGACCTTGATGTGATAGACTGCAGGGTTTTGTGACACTGCACACTCAGTGCTATTCAACACTTTGCCTGAAAGGGAGGAAGGAATGGATTTATTGACTTGTGACTTTGACTCAGGCCTGTGTATCAGACTGTTATTATGTGGAATGATTAGGCTGCAGTGTCAGGGACAAGTTAAACTAGAACAACAAAGGACCTCCTTAACCTTTACCTGGACACAAGGCCATTCATAATGACTTGCATGGTTTGGAAAACTAAGTATATCTTGCAGCACTCAATACTTCTACAGCTACAGCAAATGAACAGAAATGGAAAAGATGGATTGCCGAAGGAGATGAAATGTAATTCAATTCTGCATAGTCCTGTTTAGAATACCGAGTTCAGGTCCATGTCAAAAAGTGGCAAAGGCATTGTCATTTTCTTTGGAGTGAAGCAGGAATTTTAAAACTGGATAGAATAGATACCCACCTGGGAAACTTCTATTTTTTCAGGTGGTATAAAAAATAATGCTGTCCCCAGAGGAGCTTTCCTCATATGAAATGCACATTAAACCATTATTAATGCTAATAATAGCTGGGTGCCAAACATGAAGAGAAGGTCCTCAAAACAGCAAGAAGACCCACAAAGCTGGTGGTGATTATGATGACAATATGTATCCCTATCACTGTGTGAGAGGAACTGAGTATCTCTTTTGTAGCTAGTGCTGCATGAGAATCCTGATGCAACAGTCCATTTGTGGTTTTATATTAGAATCAAAATACTGCTCTTTTTTTCTTAATGGTCATTATCAGAGCGCATTATGAATGAGTCAGTGGATTTTGGATGGTTGCGATCTCAACCCTGCTCAAGCTGATAATAATTTTGCCCCTGTTTTCAGGAGGTGCCAAATAAGGGCTCAGTGCTTTGCAGGGCTGAGTGCTCATCTGTGTGTGTTGCCTGGACTCTGCTGCTGATTTGAGAGTGCTTGCGCCTCGCAGGCACCTCTCCTTCCCGACAGTGTTTATTGCTGATATCCAGTTGTGGGATCCCAGGCAATTTCCCATTTGTGAAGAATGGCAAAGGCCCTTCTTCCAGGAAGTGGTTGTACAAGTAATTGTAAAAATACCTGCAGAGAGAAATTAAAATAAGCAGTATATGACATGAGAGTTGAAGAAGTGATGCAAAATAAGTGTGTTAATGGGGATATGAGCAAGCATGCTGCGTGGGGAAAGGGGTCAATTTCTTATGAGGTGCATTTGATCTCTCCAGTACTGAACTTCTGAACTCAGCGCTCCGAAGTGTCCCTAAGATGCAGAGCTTGGAGAAACCATAACTGGCTTCTTGTCTTTGCTCCTGTCTAGCACCAACCCTGAAAAGCTACAGGATAAAGAGAATTCTTGTCTTCTGCCTTGATGTATGTGATGAGTTGGAATTTGTGTTTTGACCTAAACATACCTGCTAAGTTTGAAAACAGCTGTAATTATTGCATCTTACATTTTTTTTAAAGTGGTCAGTAAAGCACACCATTTTCATGTGGGTGTAAACTGCTCTGCTGGCTTATGTGTCTATAACGAGGTTTGCATTTGGCCTGGTGCCCCAAAAAGCAGACACCTCTATTCTTCCCTTCTCCTCTACTCTCTGGTTTCCCTCTGAGCAGAAAAAAGCCAAATGTCACCCAAAATATTTGGTCAGCCCAGTGGTGGTGAAGCCATCCCTCCCAGGGGCAAGGTCAGCTAACCACATTGCCTCCCCAGAAGATTTTAGCTATTCTCTCCACTGTCCTGGTTAGACTGTTTTTTGTGACCACAATTACTGGATCTGTTTTAGCTGTCTGTCAGCTAAGAAACCAACTCTATGGAGAGGCTGTTTCTCTTTCTCTGTGCTGGGCAAATAGCGCTTCCTTTTACAGAAACAAGGTGTGGTGAACCTATGGCAACTCTTTATTTCACTTCAGAGTTTGGAGGTTTGGGTTGGTTTTTTTTTTTTTCCTAATGAATTCAGTTGAACAAAATTGCAGCATGTCTTCTGTTAAAAGGTGTTAAAAGATACCTTTTATGAGTGTGAGGTAACTTAACGATAACTGCATTTCCCTGGTACTATTACAAAATAGTACTTGTTTTTGTGATGGCTGTGTCAAGAGCCAGTCATGGATAGGAACACCATATACATTGTAGAAATAAAATTAATAGTAAGAAGTAAAAGAATCTCTGGGTGAATCAGATTATTAGAGACAGTCAAACCAGAATAGCTGAAGTTTGTTTTGAATTTTCCACTGCTTACCTAAACTTAGGTATTCTAAACTAAAAGCTTAAAAGAAATAGCATTTCCTTCGGACTGGGACAATATACATGTACCTTGTATCTATCTGTAGTCACTCTGAGGAGGACGGGTTTGTTTGTTTTTTTTACTCTTACATTCTACTCTTACATTCTTTTTTGCTATGTAGGAGTTTTACTGCTCTTCTTTATCACCCCTAAATTGGTTTATTGAAAATATTACCATTACATGCTGTCTTTGTCTTTTGAGCTGGTTTTGTGCAGGTTCTCTAACATCAGGGAAATACAAGGGTTTACTGTATAAGCCTTTATTAACTACTCAGTCCCTTGTTTAGCCTGTGAATGACAGTGAGTTTTCCTTTGTCGTTCACATGCTGCTTTTATTTTGTCATATCAATATTGCAGCAAATTAATTAACTCCTGTTCATTTTTTTGTTCATTTAAATCAGAGGGCAGGCTGTCTAGGATTTCTGTAGGAGACAGGAGAGAAGGGCACTCTTGTAATACTCCCAACTCTCAGGACTAACTCAGCATGCCTATGGGTAAAATCATCTGGAGCAAATCTTGCCTCCCATCTCCCAAGATGTGGGCTTCACATGTGAGGGCCTGTTTTTCTAAGAGGCAAAATTTGCAGGCACTGTGTAGGATATCGTATATAAGGGCACCACAGGCCCTTAGTTACGATAGGTTTTTGGGAGCAGGATCCTTGTTCTTGCAACAAGTTGCCAACAACTGCCTTTTGTTCAAAACAGGGTAAAGGATATTTTATCTTCAACAATTACAATCTAAAATTACTGGCATCTGAATAGAAGGTAGAACCTAATATCACATGCAAGAGCCAACAGGGCTGTTCAAAGAAGACGAGAGATGCAACATGTCTGAAATAACACTATAAAAGGAAGAACTTTAGGCGAAAGCTGCTAAATGTTTCTTGCAGATAGTGCATGGAATGGCTTGTTTTACTCAGAACCATACAACATTTATGCAAAAAAAGGGTTTAGTGCTTGCATCACTTTTTTTTCTTTGTAAGTACTGAAAATTATAAAAGAGTAATCCAGCCTTAAAAATTTAAGTGAGTTATATTTTTACTGATAGCTCTTCAACTGTGATGATCTTAGAAGTTTTCCAGTGATGTGGTTGCTCTGCAAGAGATCGTAGCCAGCAGAGAAGGGAGTTCCTTTACAGTTTTGGTTCTCTTAGGATCAGGCATCTACTTCCAAAAGCTAGCGGTCTCTGCAGGCACCAAAAGATCAGCAACCTCCAAACGATTTCAGACAAATCACCATTTTGTGTCAGAAGAGGCTAGAGGGGATGTTCAGAGCAGCATATTAAATATAAAGCAGATAAAACATCCCACACTTGCCAGGGTTGGCAGATTTCTTTCTCCTATTTTGTTCCCAGTTAAATATTGCATGTTTGTGACTTTTACTCGAAGTGTACTGGACAGACTTTTTGTTTAAAAGAGATTACAAAAAGAAGCCAACAGGGTGAAGGAGAGGAAAGCTGTAATCAAAGGAACTACTGAGGGAAGCTGAACGGAGGAGGAAAGTCAATACACAAGGAGGAAAATACTGAAAAGAGCAAACATTTTTAACTGAGACTGATGCACAGGTACTGACTGGCTGCAAGGTGTCTGGAGCTCTTGGGTGGGAAAGGTGATCCCTAATCTCATTTGCCAGCCTCTGGTAGCCCTGCCAGCCATGCTGCTGGCTGCAAGTTGAACGTGCTTGAGGTCGTGCTGGCTACTAAAATCCTCAACTTCTGGCATCTAGTGATTACGAGAGTACAAGGTTAGGAGGAAGGATATAGGGTTGGTTATGTGAGTGTTATACAACCAATGACATTCTCTAGTTATAACATCAGCATAGCTCTTTCTGAGCTGCTCCAATAATAACTAAGGCAGTTGTAGCCTGACTGTACACAAATTCTGGCTGAGCCATAGGCTGCCGACCAGGCTCACTGGGTACTATGGCATCAGAAGCTGCTATTTTTAGAACACCTCCTCTTTCTGACACCTAACATAGGACATCGAGATGGAAGGGACCTTGAGGAAGGTCATTGTGCATACCCCTCCATGCTAAGGCAACATCTCCTGCACCTCTAGCAAGATAAAGTCCAATCTCTTCCAAAGCTTCACTGCTCTTGCTGTTGGAGAGGCTTTTCTAATATGTGACTTGAATCTTCTTTGCTGCCAGCTTTTTTTGTCCTTTTGGTCATGGGCATGGAAAACAGATTGTTCCCTTCCTCTTTGCTGTAGCCTTTTATACACTGGAAGACTGTTATCATGTCTCCCCTCAGTCTTCTCTTTAGAGCAAACAACCCCACTGTGTTCAATCTTTCCTCACAAGTCGTGGTTTTTAGAACTCTGATTGTTCTCCTCCCTTTCCTCTGAACTCTCTCCAATTGGGCCATGCCTTTCGTGAAGCGCAATGCCTGCAGGAGAACACAATGCCCCAGGTGAGGCCTCCCTGGCACTCAGCAAAGTGCAAGCATTGCTTTATGAGTCTTGCAGACTCTACTTCTGTTTAAGCATTGCAGTATGGCATTTGCCTTTTTCTCAGCTGCATACTATTGTCGATGTACATTCAGGCTGTGATCCACAGCCCCTGGTCTTCTGGTTTCTTTTCTGCGAAGCTGCTATCCTGGCAATTGTTCCCTCTTTGCTGCTCATGTAGGTTAATGCACAGGGTAGATGGAGCAAACACGTACTCCATCTCCCCCTGCCCCCAAAGCCACTTAATGTCAATTTTACACTTTTCCTACTTAATATAGAGTCTGTGTGTTGAGGGAGTGTTGAATATCAAATGGGTGGGAAGAGGTTTTATTAAAATACCAAGGACAGAATAACATGGCAGGTATACAGCAGCAGGCAGTAGTACATGGGTTTGGATTTAGGTAGTAAAACATTGAACTTTGCTCTCATTAATGGTCCTTCCTTTGAAAATCAAAAGCACTTAAGCTACGGGAAAACAAATGTAAACTCCCAGTTAGCAATTCTGTGTGATTCCCTCAAGCTGGTGTGCCTTTTGCACTTTGTATTTTTTTTCTTTTCAGAGGTGAGGCATACTCACTTTTTTTTAGGGCTAGAGACTGCTTTCTGTGCAATGTGAGAAGGTCTGTCCCTCCCCGCTGCTGGCCCATGACTGGACAATACAAACGACAGGGGAAAAGAACAATTACTTGGAGGTTTTGGTGTAAATCATTACTGGCCCTCCAAGCAGGTAATTCCTTATCTTCTTCCAAAAAAGGTTATTTATCTCAAAATCTTCTCTGATAGTTATGGAGTATGCTTGGAAGCAGGAGATAAGTCTATCTATATTTTACTGGAAGCAGAGAGATATATTTAGGGGGGATTTTTTGTGTGCCCTCCCCAACGAGAGAACATGAAGGTTCAGCTTCAGGGTGCCTGACTGAGGCAATGGCTCCTACCAGGGGAGTCAGCACATCAAAATGTTGCTTTCTCTGTCAGAATAATGGAGATCTGGTACAGCACCTTCTAATTTTTCAAACAGCACAAAGTGCAATTCCAAATTAACCAGCACACCTCCACCTTAATTTTTCATTTTACTTAACCTCTCTGTGTCTGTTTCCCCATCTGTAAAACTGAGATAATACTTACCTACCTCACAGGGATGTTATGAGGATTAATTAATTGATGTTTGTACAGCGCCTTGAATATGCAAAGCGCTATATGTGCTAAGTATTATTATTTAGTTTAAATGCAGCTGAACAGGTTTTGAATGCTGGGAGAGAGCTCTGTCACTGACACCAATCTATCACAATGTGGCTAATGACACAGCTTTGGGAACCAGGCAGACAATTTTCTTATTCTGTGCCATAATTAGCCAATATCAATAACAAAAGAAACACCCCACCTTTGCAAGAATTGCAGGGATTGACCACTAAGGGATTATTGCAGAAATCCCAATCCAAATACTTCACAATGGGATCAACCAGGAGCAAAGGTATCATCCTCAAAAATCACCCAGCTCAGATGGGAAATAAGAGTATCTGTAGGGCTGGAAGAACACTGTAATGCCCCATAGAAAAAGTAGAGTATTTTCTGACTTCAGAGCATTAATAAATATGAACAAGATATTTAGGGGGGATATCTTTCTGTTTAGTGTGGCATCCCGCCTAGCTTTTGCAGACATAGCTAAGAGCATCACCTGCTCCACTGCATGTGTGGAAAAGGTCTCCGAGCTGGTATTTGTTCTGGTGTGTTAATAGGGGATGATAGCCCCAATAGCAAAGGGGACTGTCTAGCTGGAGATACAAAAGGCTGGTTAAGAATTTGTAATATGGGGTGTGTATATATGCACTGGGAGAAAGGAACTTCTTCCAAGAAATACAAGGGGATACTCTATAATTTTTCTCTTGGCCACAGATTTATTTCAGTTTTAGTAGTTCTTATTCAAATTCATCAGGGGTAATTAATGAAAGATATAAGAAGGCCAGCACACACCTAGGATCCTCTGTTTGTAGCTTGAATTATGTTGAGCTGTTTGGTCTATTGGTTCACTACCTCAAGCCTAGTGCAGTATTGTCATCCTTTGCTTTACAGCACAGTCATTATATCCCTAAACCACATTGTGATACACTGTGGCTTCTGTTTACGACTCCCGAAACTCCCACTCCATATATCACCTGCCATAAAACCCATCAAACTGCTGCTAGTAAAATGGTGCACAGTGGTCTAAGTAGGAGCCAGGCAAATTGTGTGATACCCTACTGTGGTTAATGAGAGTGAAAATGTGGTTAGGATTTTATTCAGGCGATGTTCATTTGCAGGGCCATTGTAGTGAGGTGGCAAAGAAAAGAGTCTTTTGTTAACCTGAATGACAATATATTTTCTATTGTATGAAGTAGGTGAATGCAGAGTTTGCCAAGTTATACATCAATTGTAAATAAGTCAAACTGTGACCTTGAATGGCTACATTTTTATTGCTTGGGGGTCTTGAAAACTAATTAATATACTGAGATGTTATAGCGACCATATGAAACCTGTTACTGGAATTTAAACCATTGTGGAGCAGTTCAGACCAGTTGTTGACAACTACAAAAATATAAAAAGTAATCTAGATGTGTGTGTCAGGAAGATTTTTTTTTTTCTTATTTTCTGTTTGAGGGCTGTTGGGATGGATGTGTGCCGTTCAATTGTCTAGAGTTGTAAGGGAAGCAGAAATTCTGGTGGAGGTGCGGTTCATGCTGCAGATTCTGAAAAGTGACACCTGAACTCGGTGGTGAAGGCTGCTCCCAATTTAGCAAACACTTTTAGCCCCTGAGGCCAAGGGCATACTCAGCTGTAGCCCAGCACTGCTTTGGGCTGAACCCAGGGTATAAACCTTTCCCTCTCCTCCTTTCCTCTACTGCCATGGTTTACAGAGGGAGAAGATCCGGACATGTGGGACCAGCGGCTGGGACCAGCTCATGGTCAAGGTGGGAATTGGGATGCTGCAGTAACTTGTGCCACATGATGTAGACGTGGCCAGTGGGGCCATAAAGAGAGCCAAAGCTCTCAACAGTAGGGTTTGCGCCCTCCCAGAGTAAACAGATACAAGTTTAATTTCACAGTACAAAGGGAGACTGTAATTTCATGAGATTCTTAAGCACTTTGGCAATCTTAAATACGTTTAAAAAAAAATGCCCACTAAGGTCAACAGAACTTTTCACATGCTTAAAATTAAGCATGTGATTAAAACCCCTTCCTTGTTAAATCCTGAACGGTGTAAAAATTGTCAAAGCAATTGTCATTTGATTAGCTTCCACAGTCCTCATCATGTTTCTGCTTGTAGTTGTCTCATTCATTAAAGTGCAATGTAGTTTTTTGTTTGTAGTGTTTGGTTGCGCGCATGCCCCCCCCCCCCAGTTTTTAATTACAAGACCACATCTTCAGTGATAGATAGCTTGAAGACAGGGGAGCTCAATTTTACCTTAGCTTGAAATTTTGCATACATTTTGCCTTAGGTTAAAAGTTGATTTTCCCTCCCCAGCCAACGGAAAATAAATTAAGGAAGGCGTGTATAAGAAAACCAAAATTTTGTAGCTGTGTTTTGTGTTTTTTGACTGTTTCTGCTGTTGTACAAAAAATTACATTAAATTAAAAAGGCCTATTTATAAAACAAACATTTTGTAAGCAAAAAGGAAATGCAACCATAATAAAATTGTTGGTCTCAGCGGAATGACTGCATTGTACTGGGCTTTCGAAGAAAATCAGGCTGGCTCCTTCAGAGGAAATCTGATTTCAATTTAAGAGTCTTATTGAGGAAAACAGCACCACAAAAGGGGAAATTAAACCATAAAAAGTGCATTAAGATAATGTTAAGGATCTGACTTACCACCACGAAAAACAAAGCAATCTGAAGTTGAGATAGAAACTTTATCCTTAGTGCATCCTTCAGGGTCAAAGTATCACAGGTGCCGCCAGAAGCGGTGGGAGAGGACAGGAGGCATACGCACGTTGCAGCTAACTGTGCTGTGGGTTAGGTTAAGGTTAAGAAAGAGACTATGTAAAAATGGCACTTTTTCACTTCACGGATCATCTCTGATGTGAATTCTAAGTCATAGCATCTTAATCCACTGAATGAAAGACATTTTCAGTGCTTTTTTTCCCTTGGCTAGCTTAATGGAACCTGTACAGCTGTAGAGAGGAAGCTGGATTATTTTGTGGCTCATGCACCACCAAGAGATGAGCTAATGAAAGCTCTGGTCTTGCAGTCACTTCAAAGGGTGTGGAGATGCATTGACTTCAAGGAGCAGCAGTTTGGTTCCGCAGTGGGACTTCCTATCCATAGGGGTTAGGCTGAGAGCTCTTTCCAAAAGGATTTTTTTTTTTTAAAGCTGAACAGTGTGAAAATCTTAAAGAAATCAGAAGACGTGTTAATTTGATACTTTTATGGCATATGAGTGTCTTTAGAATGGCTAGTTTTATACAGGTGGTGGCTATAGGTGAGGGTTGGGAGGGTTCAAGGTCATGTGTATTCTGTTGAAGCACAAGCTGTAGACCAAAAGTTAACTGAGGACCAACCATATTGCTGGTCAGGTCTATGGAAAATAATTTCCCTTCTCTTTCCCATCCCTGGGGGAATGTGTCCATCTGCCAGTATGGCCAGTTGGTCTGTAACACCTTTATCTCCTCACCAGGCTGATACAGTACAAGGGTGCCATCAAGGTTCTTCCTCGGTGCACCTGCTGGGTTGCGAGCGAGTGCTCTGCTGCATGTGAAAATCCCAAACACTTTGCAGTACCTGTACGACGCATTTCGTTGAGTTAGTGCTATTACAGCCTGGGGGGTTCAAAGGCAGCCTCCAAATGCAGGAGGGGATGAAGGTGCCCCATCCCTGACTCCAGTGTAGCATCGCACTGTGCACCGTACGTGGCAACAGCAGCAGCTAACCTTCATGTTGGGTTAGCTCTGCTCCTACTGATATCCCTGTGGTCCTGTCAGCTGCTTGTGGAAGTCTTTCCCCAAGCATTTTTCATTCCAGAGGAATGCTGCTTATCAGAGTTACAGATGTTCACTTTTTGAGCCTCCCAGCTGGTTTGCACAGGAGGGAAGTCTTATTTCCATTTTGTTGTGAGGAAACCAAGGCATAGAGGCATCAGATGGCATGAGATTGTGGACTGCTGGGTATCCCTTAACTGCATGGGCCACCTTACCCAGCTAGCTCAAAATGGTTGCTACAACTTGGGAAATACAAAAGTGCCTACATGAAACAGCTGCTGGGAAGGGTTTAGGTGTCATAGTTTCTGCCATGAAGCAGAGAAGCAGATGGTGACTTTGTAAGATCTCTTCATACTTTTAAAATGCTATCGCTAGTATTAGTTTTTATTCAGGTTTTGACCTGAAGTATACCTGTCCTAGCGGGGTGTTCATACATATTTCATGTGGAAAAGAAAACAGGATTGGTAAATGGGTAAAAAGGGCAAACTCAAATAAAGGTACCATTGCCTTGGAGTGCAAGATGATGGGATGGATTTGCACAGGTATTGGCTTCAGAAGTGACCCCAGCCTTCGTGTGATTTGGGAACTCTGATCCTGTGTCTGTACCACCACTGATGCAGCTTGTCTGTGTCAGCAGTCTCTCTTCCATGTGCTTTATGCAGTGGGGAAGCTGGTGTCCCATTCTGTTCTCTTCCAATGCATTTAATTCTTGAAAACAGGGACCTACAGCCTATAGTCAATGTGGGAGTTAGACTCCCTAGATGTGAAGGGGACTTCTGGCAGACAGAAAACTGGAGAGCTTTGTAGAACATTTGTGCATATAGAAACTGGAGGAAGTTTTGAAGAGTGCAGAAACATAAATAAAAATAAATAAAACATAAACATAACCCCCTAAACTGAAACATATTCATGCATTTACAATCAACAAAATCCCAGGTTAGGCAGATGAAAGAGATTTCAGTGTGTTACAAGTCATAGCAATAATAGCCTTGGGACATTGGCTGGTCTATTCTATTATGTAAAAGTCTCGCAGCCTTGTAATGGTTCCACAGATTAAGAAGTGTTATGTACCAGCTCTAAATATTTCTTTAAATTAAGACTTTCTGCTTCTAACTGAAATCTCTGCTGAATATGATGTTATAATAGGGTGCCCTGTTCCATCTGTGTAAATAACACAGAGAGATTTTCTCTTGTTGAAATACCTGTGTTAAAAAAATGCAGCAATAACTTGAGACTTCAAAGGTCTAACTTCAAAAGATTTCTTGCATTCTGCTTGACGGGACAGCATCTTATGCACACATGCTTTTTCACTGCTAAATGCCTTAATAATGAGCTTGGGTTCAGATTTTGTGAATCAGAGCCAAGTAACTCTGTTTTATTATATTTGCTGGGAAATGAACTAGCTCTGGGTAATTAGGAAAGCAATTTTATTAGCATCTATTTCATAAAGATTGTTTTTTAATCAGAGTCAGAACTTACTAGAAATGATTCTTTTATTTTTATTGCACGGGTCTCTTGAACGGTGCAGGCCTCCATGGGTCTTAACCCATAGCAAACTGCACACTGAAGGCAGCAGTATCACTATCAATCTGTAACAATGTTATAAAATAACCCTAGGATGGTAATCCCCTAACCAACACTGCAGAAGCTAATAATTACTCTAGTGTGGTTTACTGCATGATGCCACCCTAGGGATAAATTATAACTGTCCATGCATTCATGCACCATAAAAGAAGACAGGACACAAGGATCTCACTTTTCTCTGTATCTCAAGACATGCTGTACAGAAGCAAAGAGGAGCCATCCCAAGGCCATGAGGAGAGCTGGAGGACAAGTTAGAAGCATGGTGTAGGGGTACAAAGGCAACACAGGGACCAGGAGAGATTTTAGTTCGATCCTGTACTTGGTTTTAATTTCCTGTAAGGAGGACTTGACGCTGAATTAGTGATGGTGCTGGCAGAAGACGTGGTAGTGTGAGGAAGGAGCAGTTGGTCACCTTTCTTCTCTCTGGAGGTGGTTTCATAGGAAAGGGAAATGCCGTTGTACCCAGCAAAAGCCAAATAACCGATAGGTTTGGTTCACTGGCCAAAGTTGTGGCAGGGGGATAAGAAAATCAGGCTTAGAATAATCATCAATGGAAAACCCATAACAAACCCTCTGTTTTCACAGAGAAACAGGAAAATAAGAGAGATTTTTATTTAGCTGAATGAAAAGTTTTGTGTTCATTTCAAAATCCTCTTTTATTATACAATGTTGGCAAATTTCTAAGCACAAAAGGTTATTTCAAAAAGAAAAATTAAAACACTGCTTTTTGAAAGTGTTTTCAGAAAACATTTTGAGTTTTCTGAATGTTTTAAAGTTATTTTCAAAATTATTTAATGACCTTTACCTGAAATTGCAAATATTTTTAGTTCCTTGAAATTTCTTTTTTTTTTTTGGTGAATGAAAGATCAATGACTTTAAGATGTACTTTGCTGCAAGCATCTGCACAGCACAGGTAGTAGGTGGGCCTTCAGTGCTTTTGACTTGGAGCTCTATGGTTACTGCTGAGCAGAAAGGACTTGGCCATGACAGATCCTGGCACTGGGACATATTTAGATCCAGGAGAGTAATAAAGATAGGTGTCTTCTGAAAAAGTTATACCTGCACTTGTGTTCTTACCTCAGGCAAACTCTAGGTTAGAGGCAGTTGCAAGACAAGATTTGGATTCATTCTTGTATCTGATGTTGTTTCTTGCATTAATAAGTTCATAATAGATTAGTAGTAATGAAGGAGAGGGTAATAATTTAATGGAAAGAGTGGGAGGATCTTCTATGCAGAAGAAGGAGTGGGCTGAACTTCCAGAGGTGCTCAGCAGGGCTTCCCACATACCCGCAGAGCATAGCCTTGCCTTTTTGAAATAGCAGGCATCTGGAAAAAGGTGATTACCTGCCTGGCTCCTTCATCACCAGGGTTTTGCGGGTGCAGCCATAAAGTTTCTAAATCTGGTCCAGAATTGAGACCCTCTGGGAAGGAGACAAGAGTTGGGAGAAGAGGTGTCCGTTTTAATTTGGGAGTCTGTGCAGAGAGGAGAGACACCTCCTGAATGTGTGCTCAACCAGTCCCAGAGAAAAGCACCTGGTACCAAATCTGAAGCTTGATCTGAATCTGCTCACATTTTGGGGGCCTTCAGGGTGTTTGTCTGAGGCCAAATCAGTATGAGATCAAGGAGAAAGCTTATATTGATTTTGAATTGCCTGAGCAAAGCAAAATGTTTTAGGAATAAAAGGCAGAAACATATGTTACACAGGAGAAAAGCATCTTATCAGGAAGAACATGAGAGAGTGAAGTGACTAACTATGAGTTTTCTGAGAATTTGCCACAAAAAAATTTATAAAAGGGACGGCTCCTGAAAACCTTTTTGATGGCTGCAGAGTGATCTCATTCTCCAGGCAGAGAAAGACTATAAAGGAAGGTGTATTTTCCAACCTTTTCTCATTTATACATTACAAAGCTTATGTCATTTGGACAAAATAATTTAAAATTCCTCAATTATCTAGGTGCCAAAACCCACATTGCAAGAGAGAGATTCAAGCCAAAGGGCTTAGGTAGGGCTGTCTTCTGTCTTCATCACAGTCCGTGGCCTCATCTGGTGGTACTCATGGTCCTCCACAGTTGATGGTTGCAAACCTGTTGGGCAAAGGTGAAGGCCAAGTCCTTGTAAGCAAGAGGTGAGAAGCAAAAAAGCAAGAAAGTGAAAGAAAGAGGAAAGAAGTAAGTCCCTCTTCCCACAGTGCACACAGCAGAGACAGCTACTGCTGCCCGCTTCTTCCAAAGTTTGAGTGCCTAATTTTGTATCCCAAACACAAAAGTATTCTGGTTCACATATACACACATACATGCATATATATAAAAATATATATAGACACACCCACACATGAAGAACAGCAATCAGTTTTATTCTTTTGCTTTGCAGTCATCAGTAAATTTAGTATATTCATGTGAATAGTTTAAAGAACATGTCCTGTGATCTAAATGAAAGGGAAAATATATCCACAAGATGATCCAGTGTGTGTAAACACAAACAGTCTGATGGCTCTTACATGCTCTTGTTTTGTGCAAGCAAAGAGAAAAGCAGAAAAATTGCTACATTTCATCATGTAGGGCAAGGGGGCCCAGGTGACACCCTGATCAGGTGTGCATGCATAATCATTCCAAAAATAATCACCCTTTTGAATAATTTCACCCCAAATCTTGCAGCTTCAACTTATTCTCTGCAAGTGACTCATAAATCTTTACCGTGAATGTGAATCAAGCTTCAGAGCTGCAGGCTCAGGAGCTTGTTGGATTTATTCAACTTTAGTCTTTATTTATAGACATAAAAGTGTATTATTGGTTGTAACATCCAAACAAAGGAAAACAGATTGTAAGCATCCATTAACGTTTTCCCAAAAGGGAAATCTGGAGTTTCTCCTGGGTCTTTGAGTCTCTCCCTTGTAATATTAAGATGATGTCATAAACTCATAATTACTTTGTGATGCTCTTATGTACTCTGTAGTTGCTTGTTCAGAGATGGTTATTTATTATCTGAACAGAAAAACTGAACAACACAAACAGGTGGAATGAAGCAGATCAGTCTTTGGTGGTTTAAGGTTTGAAGGACCCCAACATTTTTATTTCATGCTATTGTAACAATTTTCTCTGGTGTATGCAAGGACACAGGTGTTTTATATAGTGTTATTAAAAAATGTTTCATTAATATTCAGATATGGGATGCAAACCTTTTATAAACACCTCATAATGACTGAAGCAAAGAGCAATGTGGGGAATAGTAACCTTCAGAAAGTGGAGTCTTTACTCCCGAATTGGTCCATAACCTGTCCAGGTTCCTTCCAAGAAAGTGTCTGTCTGAATTAGTGGTGGACTTATGCTTTATTATTATAATGAGAATCCCAGATTGCAAAAAAAATGTATGAGTGTATGTATGTGGAGGGGAGCGAAGAAGGAACTGGCTCATGAATTTGGGTAACTCCAACCCTTGGCAGATTCAGGAGGGGAGGGTGGAGCAGTGCAGGGGGCTGGGTGTGTGCCATGGGGACTTTCCCGAGTGTGAGCCTTCCTAGGTACATCTGTAATTGCTCCTTGTTTGAGGGTAGGGCAGAAATTTGTTTCAGAGCTGTGTTTATCCTGTAACATTTTTGACTTATAAAAGAGTCTGATGGAGTGCTGACTGAGTGACTTGAAATGAATAATTGATCTGGCTTTCTTTCTCCTTTTCATGGAGTAGCTGTGAGCAGATTGTGATTTCCTCAGATTTATTTGTTATTCAGAAATATCTAATACATTTTTAAATCCCCCCCCATCCCCCTTCATTGATTAGATTTCCCAGGCGTCTGGGTTTGACTCAGACAGTCTGGGCTTCGGGCAGCACATCAGGGTAAAAGCACAATTTGAGTACTGAGGCAAGGTTTGTTACTCTGCTGGCAGCACGCAGGGTGGTCCCCTCCTCCCTGAGACACCAGCAGCATTGCTGAGGGTGGGACAGGACATTCTGTACATGTGCCAGGTAGATTGGGTTAATCTGTCATGGATTAGCCACAGGATTTTGCGAACCTCCCAGGACTAGAGTTCTGGGAAATGCATTACTTGGTGCAGTCAGTGGGATAAACCCTTTCCTACTGTTTTCTGCCCTAGTCTGAAGAAAGGTACAAGCACTTCTCATGCAAAGATGTGTAAATCCCTCTCTGGGAGCGTATGTGGGTTTCGAGCAGGACTTTTCTGCAGGATGGTTTGCTCGATGGAGGTGCACAGATAAAAGCCCATTCAAAAGCTGGTGAGAATATTCAAGAGCAGATTTTGTTCCCAGTACTCAGTCAAAGCTGATTTGATGGAGAAGGGAAAATTCTCTTCCTCAGCAAGGAGCATAAATATCTATTTCAAACAATTCTTTAAGGACCTAGGGTTTCTTATTACTCACTGCTAACCATTTTAATTTCTGACCTCTTCTGCTTGACTAGCTGCAGACCCATTCAATGACCCTTTAGGATTCCAATGCTGTGATTTATGTCCTAGCCCAAATTTCTGTGAATTAGTGGTATACTGAGCCTCTGACAATTTGAAGCTGGCCTTTTTGTTTCCCCTATGCAGCTTTCCATACTTCTCTCTTCTTGGTGCTTCATTTAGGCTCGACGGATATAATTTTAACCATTCTCTTCAGCTCCATTTAAACATTTATAATACAGTCCCCTGTATCCTACACGAACAGAATAGGACTCTGCTCTGTTGTGTTTGTTTCATTTCTCTCAGAATTTCCTTATGGACTTCTGGATTGTCCATGCTTTTTATTGCGGTTACGTAGTTGTTCCTTTTTTGGAGTGAGAGCCATTACAGTGTATTTAAAAGTTGTCTTTCCACATTCATCATGCCTTACTCCGCCTACACAGAGAATGACGTTTTTCTTGTCTTTGTACATCACTTCAATACTTGAGGATTGCTTGGTTTTTCCTTGCCATGGGTGGTTCAGGGTCCTGGCCAGGCTGGGGGGAGTGGACTCCAGCTCCAGCTGAGTATGGACTTTGACTGCTTGATCTTTTATCTCCACATTAAACCCAGATCTCCAAAGACAGACCTGACGCTGCACAAATAAGTGGGAGGGGATGTGTAAAAGCACCAGGAGTTCACCTGTGCTCTGGTCGTTTCCTGGTCAGGAAAGGTCTCGTGAAAAATATTGCTGGAAAAAAGCTTCTTGCTAAATTCAGCCAGTTGCTGAAAGCACTGGTGGTGAAGGAGCCGTGCTCCTGTACCTCTCCGGGCTGAGCTGGTCACAGGCTGCTGCTTCACAGCAGCTTTGCTCAAAATCAGGATTTCCTATTTCCTTTGCATTCCCCTCAGCCTGTGGTGTTGTTACCAGGCTCAGAAATGTGGCCCGAGTTTGAGGAGGGGAAGGGGTAAGTTTGTGGTAGCTTTGCTTGTCATCCCTCAGTGCCTCAAGCTCCTTTCATGCTAGGAAAGAGGGAGAGAGAATTTAACTAATATTGCTGATCCTTAAATAGATTGCCCCGTCCAGATTCCTTACTGACATAAGACTTATTCAGGGCATCTCTTAAAGCTAAGATTGATTGCTTTGAGTTACCTCCATGTACATATATCTTCGTTTCCCTTCTTCTAATGTTATCTCAATTTTTTTCTTCTCTAGACTGCTTTCTTTGAAAAGTACTACTGCCTGGTACCGCACTGGCCAGCTCTCATAATAAAACTATTATGCAGTTGTCCAGGACTCTCTCTGAGCTTGTTGCTGTTTGTTTGGGATTTTCTCTGATACGAGTTTGATTCTGGGATATATTCCCCACTCCTGTCTGCAGGGACCCGGGTTTGTTAGCATTTGGGTGTGGATGTCATCCCATCTTTTACTGTCATTGGAAAGGATGGAAGTGGGCTTAGAAATATTAGCTAGTTTTGAATGTCCTAGAAGTTCAGCCTACCGAGTTCTTTTAGCAGACCTTTATCAAAACACCATGTGTACGGAGCAGCTATTTCTTTAGTGACCTAGGAGTCGGGCCCTATATATTGTTTAGAACAAAATAGCAGTGCATGTATGAGGGAATCTTTTTGTCGCTATGGTGATGTGCCAACCCTATAGGTGCCATTTTACTATTAGAGATTAAAAACTTACTCACAGATTCCAAGGCAGAATTTTGCTTCTGTGCGTTCATTTAAGATTTAGCCTGAAGTATTAATATAAAATTTAAAATTGTGTCCTCTTTGCTGAAATCCAGTGTGGTTACAAGGTTCTAATAAATATTATGTCCTTCCATCATGCAATTAAAATTTTCCACCTCATTTCACAATGCAAAACACTCATATGTTGTCAATCATTTTGAAACATGATTTTTTGACATCATATAATTTCACTTCATTTTTCAGACAGACATCACACCAGGAAATTATATAAGAAAGGATCCTATTATATCTTTATTTTTCCACCAATTTTCACCTTCAAATACAGACATTTGTGTATATTTCAGTAATTCTGACAATAAACTTTCAAGGAGAAACGAATGGCATCTACATAGCCAGAGATCAGCATATGGAGTTTGCTGCTCTTCAGAGACTGCAGCTCTGGCGCAGGCACCTGGTTAGGAACCGCTGGTGTAGCCACGGGAAGTTTACAAGTCTTGATGCACGGAGTGAAAAGGTTGCTGCTTGAAACAGATACCACCTGGGAGGTAGAGAGGGAAACATATGCATGTTTTTGAACTTTCCTGTGTTTAACAGTTAGCAGACACTAATGAATTGCCAAACAGCTCTGATTTAAAACGTAGTAGTCAAAAGCAAGGCTACCTGCTGCTTGTCAGGTAGTCCACCTGTTCAAGAAACCAAAGTGCCCCTGCCCTGTGCCAAGAGAAAAGCTGCTTCTGTTTCAAACCTCTGCTCTGGTGCGTGTGTGTGTGTCTCATTGCATTGCTTCATATCATGTGAGTCAGAAATTCAGCATGCAATAGAATATCTCAGGCTCATTATAGAAGCCTGATATTAAGCAACAGATTTTGATCATAGTTGCATGTAAATCTGGGGGAATACAGCCTGCAGAGCACAATTTGTAACTGTAATCAGATATAGGCTGGCAAAGTAAGAGAGGAGCAAACCAGGCATGTAAAAAGCCAGAACCAAACTTTTGATTATAGCTGGATTACCTTTTGGATACCCTCTCCTGATCTGTGACTTCCATGGAAATTTGCACCCGGTCCAAAACATCCTACTGTCCCTCAGAGGGCTCAGCTGGGAACGGCAGCACTTTGCTGGATGATGGCTGAATCTCCACCATCCTTCTTGATTTAAATGCTATGATGGGGATGTTGCTTGCAGGCAAGGTGATCCCAATATGTTCAGCTAAAGGTCTGCTGGGTCACACAACCAAGCAGCTGCTATTCTGTGACGGGAATGTGCAAACAGAGCTACTGAGCTACTAGTAAACCCATTGCAGCTAGTTTAAGATCAAGTGTTCAGACTTATGTTTGTTGAAGTCAGTGCTGGGCCTGTGCTTGGGGAGTAAACCTATGCTCTTGCATGCAAAGCTACTGGGTTTCTTCTCCAGAGCCAGCTAAATTGTACTGAGTGGCCAGGGGCTGCATGTGTTGGAAAGTGCTACCTCCTAATCTGCTGGGATTGAACTTGGTTTTAGGGTTTCCGGTCGTAAGTGGCAATGTTGAGCTGAGAGAAAAGACCAACAGAGTCTAGGCTGCTGTAACCTACCCCACGGCCCCACACTCCCTTACTGGCTATGGGGCTGCCATGTAAACATACAGCTATTACGTATGAAGACATCAGGCTTGTGCTTCAGGGCCAGGTGGGCTGAGTTTTGTGCAAAATGCAGTGAACTGTGGAGAAGCCGTGAAGTTTGACTGGATGAACCATTCTGCTTCTTAAGTGATTGAGGCTATTTTAGGTGGTGTGTGTCTGATTGTCTGCAGTGACCGAAGGTTTTGCTGGCAGATTTATTCCCAGGCATCACATGCAGTCATGCAGACCTTTAGTAACCTACAGGGACTCAGTTCTTGCTTTGGTTTCCCCCCCAAAAATAGTTGATGCTTTGGTGAAACCAGGGAGAGTGGTACGCAATGCTGGAGACCAGTCAGCTAATATACAGTATGCCAGCAGAAAAGACAACAATCTGGGACGCTACTGTGTGGGAAAGTGTGGTGCTCCAGCAAAGCCCTGGTAGTTCTTATTCATGGGCAGGCATGGCTGGTGGAGGTCATCACTGAAGTTGTGTTGGTGTGTGGAATAATCTTACGGCAAAAATAAACTAGCAAAGCTTACTTGCTTACTGTAACAAACATCTTGGCAGAGGGTAGGCTGCTATGGTGGGGGAAAGGAAGCTGGCTTTTAGGGCAGCTGGGAATAAAAAGGGGGAAAACACCCCAACACAACCTCAATATAATAAGTTGATACTGACTGATAATAGAGAGCTGGGGGGATGGTGCTCTGGTTCCCCTCATCACTCAAGGTGGCCTTGTGAAAACTGGTAATGATCTGATGGTAGAAGTGCAGGGAACGCAAGCAAGCAGAAAATAATGAAGAACAAGAGAAGGCTGTTACCACCACTTCCTTCCTCAAACTGCAGAATAGCTTGGGGCTCAGATTCAATAGGAAGTTACTGCAGCATAAAAAGCTCCCACCCATCAGCTGAGCTGTACTCACCATTTGTGTACATCTTCTTAGCCTGCAACAGTTGTAAAGTAAAATGGTTTATCTTAATTTTTTTTTTCTTTGAGGCTTAAACTAGCTTGTGATACTTTCAGTGGGTATGCATGGTCCCTAGCAGTTACCCCAGCTCAGCTGCAGGGATATGCTGTGGGTCAGGGTGCTGCATGTTAGGATGGTGCATTTTCAGCCTTAAAATTAACCTGGTTCTTATATAACATCAGCTCTCCGTGGTCAGATTGGTTTTACCACAGAGACAGAGGGAAGTAAATACTCTAGTGTAAGTATGATGCAAATGATTTCTCCTGACCTGATCCTGAAATCACTGGGGTGTGCCATATAAAAGCATGCAAAAAATTAGTCTCATGAGTGACAAGATAGATCTTTCAAGGAGTCCCTTATGAATTTAACACGAAACACACACTTTCCTTGAATTGCGGCAAGGGTGCTGAGCTCCTTACAAAGTTCCCCCCCTACACACCCCGTGAGCGCACTCTCAAGGCATGAGCAGCATCTGGGGAGTTGGGTTCTTGTGCACAAGCACAGCCCTGTGATTTGCAGGGGGGTGTTAATTCAGAGATCTGTCCTTCAAAGCAGGGAAATGATGAGGTAAGAAATCTTTCTGTATTTTGAATATATATATATGTACACACATATAAATATATATGAGATTATTCAAATGCAGCTTGAATATATTTTGCCTAATCCATACAGAGTTTTATCAATATTTCTTTGTTTATTCTCTTTCATGCCAGCTGCTTTCTTTATATATTTCCATTTTGTACATTTTTCAGAGTGATTGGATCATGCTGCACGCACTTCTATTGAAATATTAAGTGTTTGCAATCCCCATTCATAGGCACCAGCTCTGTTATTACGATCCATCATTTCAAAATCCACATATTTGAAAAAAGAGAGCTTAGCTAGCTCTTGAGTAGCAGAGAGCATTAGACCCAAGGAGTCTCATTCGTCTTGTCAATAATCTATGGATTAACACCACCAAATTGTTTGTTTCATTGGCATATCCTTGCTGTATATTTTTAAAGGAAATGAGTGTGTGCAAAGCCCAGTGAGGTGAGGTCGGATGAAGCCTGGGTTTATACTGGTGTGAGCAGGGAATTAGAGAACTTCTCAATTGTGCCCAGCTCCTGGGGATCTTGTGATGGTTATGATCTGGATATTGCTGATTCCTGTTAGTGGTCAGGATGGGAGAAATGAATCCTGTGATGGCCAGGGCAGCTTGCCGGTGTTATCCGGGGGGCAGCTGCCCTTCCTGTGCTTGGGTTTTTATTGCCAGCCAGCCTGCACAAGGACTCATCGCTGTCCATCACTCAAGTATGATGAGTTTTGGTAAAAAGGCTTTTTCCCTCACTGTCTTCATCCCAGTGGGACACATGAAGGTGGAGAAGTGGTGGGTGGGCAGAGGGATTACAAGACAGGTGCAGCACCTGCATCACCTATGCAAGCAGAACCTCCGACCTGATTTGTGAACATCTAAGATAAAGGAAAGCCTGGTGATGGCAGGGACCCCAGTGCTGACTGCAGTCTGATGATGGCCACAGCAGACTGTGGAGATGGTGTGCAAGCATCAGCTTTGAGCATCTGTGCCATTGGCAGGTTCACCTGAATGGAAACACCACCGTTGTTAGCTTTTACATGGGTTCTATTCACTCCTTGTTAAAGTTTCGTGTCCCCATTTAGCATCACTGCTAAAGCACGAAAGCATGGTAAACCCCACTGATGCCATGCCGGTGTCCCCCCAGCTGGGTCAGTGCGGGGCAGACTGACCCTCCTGCTGCCAAAATCTTGCCCTGGCCTTTGCAGCCTGCCCTTTGTGCGGTTTTGTGGCAGACCCACTGGAGGGCAAGAGGGCTGTGCGGGGCAGCCGTGGCACCGGTGCAGGAACTGTCGCCAGCTGGTCTCGGCGTGCCATTCATCACTGGTGACGGTCCGTGCCGCGGCATTGTCACCTAGCAACAGCCTGGACACGGCAGGCAGGACTTTATTTTTTTAACATGAAAATAAGGCAATAATTTAGAAATTTGCATTTTTATTTTAACAAATAAGAATATTTTGGTGGCGGGCTTGAAATTCAAAGCTGGAGATGTTTTTGCTTTCCATCCCCATGACTCCAAGCACTGGCTGCCTTGACAAGATGGAGCTATCCATTTCGTGCATACTAGGGTTTAAAGTTGAGCCTGACATTATATGCGGTTGCCTTGCACTGTTTTTTCTTTTTTTTTCTATCCACATATGTGATAAAAAAATTATATAGTTAAAGGGCAGGCTTTTTAATGTAACTTCTACTTCTGAGGCTGAACTTTCAGGCTGAATTTTTGTTTAATCAGAGGGAAGAAAAGGCAAAGAAGTATATCGCTCAAATTACTCCTTTCCCACTCTTTTAAAACACCTTTAAGATTGCAAAAGTCTTCTGAACTCTATATTGGCAATTCATGGTGCGGCAACTCATTGCAAAATACGCTCATTCGTTTTCACTGATTGAATTTACTGATTGTTAATGTGTATAAAAGTGTTATGTACTTTTGAAGTAATCTCCTGCTATAGGATTTATAGGAAAGACTGTTTAAATGTCGTAGTGTTTTCTCTGTTGTTATGACAGTATTATTGAGTAAATAGTTTAATTTTAGTGCCCTAGTTAAAAAAAATCTATAATGACCGCCACATAAATCGTTTGCTTTTTTTATTTCTATATTTAGTTCCCTCCACAAAGACTGGAGTTGAAAATAGGCTAGTACCTAAGACATGAATTCTGTTAAATATTAAAGAGATCTCATCAATGATTTTATTAGTCTCAGTACTCAGTGAAGGCCGCACTGACATCTGAAGTCTAATGATTTTTTTAATATATTTAAAGCCTCGTACTGCACCTTTAAATATTGAACAATATTGAAAAATATAGAAGTACTTTTTTGTATATTAGCTTTAGGCAGAACTGTTGTATGATTTCCACTCCTTTCATGACATTGTAATGATGTTACCACATACAACTTTATCTTGCATGAAAAGGTGAAGTCATGAGTGATTTCTCCAATTTAAAAGCACTCAACCCTCACAGTGCTAGAAATGAATATTTTGCATATATTCATGCAACAATGATTCAATTTAAGATTTCTATTTTCAAACATTGCTTGAAACCTTCGGTATGTTAGTAGTAAAATTGCCAAAATGTGTAATAAGATTTATTATAGATGAGTAGCATTTTATTTAGTATTTCATGTTAACACGCTTTTAGGGTTACCCTGGTTTAGCAGAAGAATTCATCTTTCTTTTCTAATCAGAGCTAACACTTTATTGTATTATTAAGACACACTTACTGTGCAATTGTATATCACTGTAGGAGCAGAGTTTTCTCTGCCTGGCAAACCTGCACCTGGTTGATGCATGGCATCTGTCTCCTGCACCCTAACCCCACTGCTCGGTACTGTACTGCTCCCCGTTGCTTTGATTTATTCTGGTTTTTCATTTTCCTCCTAAAAGACCATCTTGAGCTCTGCACTGACATGCACTGCAGGTCTCTGCACTCAACCAGAGTGGACAGGAGCTTTGGTTGAGGCTGGCTCTGCCCTCGCACCACTGACAACGGCTTTTGCTGCCAGCAGCAAACCGTGTCCTGAGAGCTAACAGTCCAGTGACCAAAACACAAACCAGTCTAGTGGCTGAGTTTTTTAGGAAGCTTCTTTTTGTAGCTTCACCTTTGTCATCTGCCCATTGCTCTGTTCATCATGGAGCTAACAAATAGGAGCAGCCATTTCTCTGAACATCTGTGGCCAGGGCATGTATGTCAATGAGTTTTGCAAAATGCCCCTCGCACCGAGGCCACCCTGTATTGATTTCATGGCTTCGCATCTGGAGGTGTATTGTGGCATTAAGTCCGTATGAACTCCATGTAAGTCAATGAGAGATAAAGCAGTAGAGCAGATGCTTAACCTAAAGCAGTCTGCATTTTGGTTTTGCTCCCTCACTGTCTTTTTTGTGGTCTGGGGCAAGTTACATCCCTGTTGAAGCAGAACCATCATGCATACAGAAACTTGATATTTTCATGACTTTGGTGATTAAGGATTGGTAAGACCAGGCCTGAAAAATTCATGGCATTTTGATCTTCTGACCAAGGTCCAAATCCTGATGCCTTTTTAGCTTCCAGTAACCCCTTCACACTTAGCCCCAGTACAGCCACTTGCAGAATGAAACGGCACTCCTGCAGGTAAGGGGCTTATCCTGTGGGGAGAAGCACTATTAAAATGTAATCATGAGGGCTGAGGGGTGTTGAGCTGCTGCACTGAAGTGATAAATATGTTTACATCTTTTAAAAGTTGTAACTCAGCATGGATGAGCTGGCATGTCCCATCCCCGTCCGTCCTCCCCCGCTCCCCCCCCCCCCAGGCCCTTCACATTCATGTTCAATTCACAGGCAGAAAGAGATGATCTCCTATTAGGAAAGATTTCTCTTTGACTGGAGAGCTGGAGATGGTAGTGAAAGTGGCTTTCATAGATGAAAATAATTGTACACTTTTTGTATTATTATTTTTGGCAAAGACCTAGCGTTTCAGCTTTCCAGCGTATTACATCATTACATTGTATAATGCATCATAATGATAGAGTGAATGGAAACGAAGAAATGCCAGCTTCTGTTGCAAGTTTAAAGACAGACACACATTTTCAGCTGGGAAAGCTGCTGTTCAGCTAAGTGTTTTCCTAGATGAAACAAAGCTGCAATCCCACTTGGCATTCGCATTAATTGTGGACTTGCCAACAGGCCAGTTTCACTGGTGTATAAATTAGTGAGGAATTATTCAACTCATCTCAATAACTAAGAGAATATCCTCATAAAGCTTGCTGAGCTGTAAGACATTCCCCCTCCCCCCCACTTTCCAGGGTATTTTGCACCCTATACTTAGAAAAATCACAGAATTTGCATGCTGTTAAAAAAAAAAAAAAAAGAGGAAAAAAAAGAAAAAAAGGAGAAAAGGCAAAAAAACCCATACAAAGAAAGGCATCAAATATACTGATAGCCCAGCAGAGCAATGTGGTGACTATATGCATAAAATAGCAAGTCTGTATTGATCAGAAACTGTCCAAATTAAGAGGGAATTTTCTGGTTTGTTGTTTGAGTTTGGAGTTTGGGTGTTGGTTTGTTTATTTCGTTTTGAAATTCAGCTAAAAATGCAAAGTGAAAGCGCCTGTGAAACGTGCCTTGTTGCCAGCACCAGACACTCGACATTTCATTCTCTCCATCGAAAGAAGAGCCTGGGAAGTGCAAACTTCCCTAAACTGTCCTGCCAACAGGCCTTTCTGACCTAAAGGGGGGATCACCTTTATGGTGACAGGATAATTTGATCTCTGTGCCATCTAATCCTTATTTTCTTTACGGAGGCTGCCAGCAAGGGTGCCAATTAGTGCCAATTGTGATGGTGGCTTTTGTGATGCAGACACCTGCCCACTAGGAATTGGACTGGTACCACCAACACACATATGCCACTAAACAGCTGTCAGATGGTAATGACTTTTTGGAGTAGAAGAAAAGGGCAGAATTTCATTCTGAGGCAGTTTTCTGAGAAAATTTTACAATTTTTCACTTCTTTCCCCCCTCTTTTTTGGTATTTGAATTCCAGGCTTCTAATGATTAAGCAAAATGTGGATTTTAAAGTATATCTCTTAGCACCAACTTCATACCAAAAGCTATGTGGGCCAGATGAGCAAACGTAGAGCGAGAATATATATTAATGTCATTTTTACAATTCTAAATTGTACTTTAAACTTGTCTTCTGACGTGTGTTCCTTATTGAGGTTACTTATCCCAGCAACAGGCAAATGAAACACTACATTTTCTTTCACCACTCTTCAGAGACATGGCCTCTGTTTTCCTGGCTAAATTAAAAGAATGCATTAAATGTAAACATCAAACAATTTTTGCAATTCCTTTTCAGTATTTTTTTGATGATAGAATGAAATGCTTTGTAGCACTTTTGCAGCTCGTGCCATCAGAGGCGCAATAGTCCAGAATGTCTCTGCTGCTTTTATTAAACTCTCCTTTAATTTTTGGTCAAATCAACAGTCCCTTCTTTGATGCCTAAACAGGGGAAGTTTACAAGCCTGATTTATCTGTAAATAATTATATGTGCATGTGTATGCTTATATAAGCATACAGACATTCATCTATATAGACATATGCACACTTAACTGTAACTTTTTGGGTGATTCCAGTAATACGGTCATGCATACAACTAGGAGCACTTTAGTGGACTTCTTAAAGGCAAACAGCAATTTCTGCTGTGCAGTGTTGAGGTTGTGTGAACCTTCTAGCTCATGTAATGGGTCCATCGGTGAGGTGCTGAGCACTGGTTGGTGTTAGGGACGTGGGTGGGAAGTGCGGGTAGTGTCTTACAGGAGATATTTGGCACTGTGTAAGAATGGACCTTCAGAGCTTTAAGAGGATTCCTGTATCCTTTCCAAGCCTTGTGAATCACTGCCGAAAGCTCCTGACGCCTGATAGTCCAGCCAAAGGCCAGACGCTGGCAATTAGCGTGATCTTTCAGCGCTCAGCCAACACATACTGCTGGTTCAGCCTTTGCTCTGGCAGGTGTCGCACCTTGATTAGCACAATTGCTTATTGGCATCAACCACTAAACATGGTTCCTGCTAGATGTAAAAGGAAACAATCCTAAGTAAACGCAGCCAAGGTTGGTACGCAATGATAGAAAATGGTCTAATGCTTTAAGGAAAATGATGACATGGCGATTGCTGTTGACCTTTAGTAAACACAGTCACATTTAGAAAGGACACCACTGCCATATATATACATAATATGTATGTTAAAAAGTTCATACAAAGATTTTCAAGTGACATAGAACTAGAGCAAATGCATCAGGGTCATTGCTTTTTATTAGCATCTGTTGCTGAGGTCTGGGCCATCATTCCTTGTCACTGTTTCCAAGGAATGTAAAGCTCTGTTACAGTTTGGACCAGCTCTCTTATTGCTGCCTTATGTGTTTCTCTTCCACTTATTCGTTCCTCAGACACTGACCATTTTGATGCAGCTGTACCTGGCTGTGGCTTCTGCCACAGAAAGGAGAGAGTTTGCGGATTGACTTGCAGTGGTTTCTGGGCTTGGTCATGGACTGCTCTCCCCATCTGCCAGAGAGCTGTGACCCACAAGGGACGTTTCTGTACTGTCACCAGAACATACTCTGGAATTTCACAAATTTGAAAGGAATGGCAACCAGGGCAACCAGCACTCATGGGTTTGGGAGAGGTAACAGCAAACCTATAGAGGCATAATCAGCTGTTTTATTTTGTTGATAGCTTTTAACCATAATTGTTTTCTCCACCAGTTTAGCTTGTTCAGGGCTTTCAAAACATTTTCTCTACATCCTGGGGTTGCTCCAAGGCTTCTCAGTTAGAAAGGACAACAATGGAACTCAGATTTTTGAAACTTCAACCCCTTTTCTGGCACTTGAGCTAAGAGTCATCTTTACAAAACCCACAAATCCCAGTGGTTCCTTTCATGACACTGATGGTCAGATTTTAGAAGGGTTCATCAGTTAGTTTTCTTTAATGCACAAGGCACATTATTTTTGAGTATGAAAATACTCTGTGCTAGATTGTACTACCATTTTTTTCAGTGGATGAGTAGTTATATGCCCGGGTGAGCAGTGGGTACAAAATCCAGCCCATTATTCTATATGCTGTCCTCAAATGCAAGTCAAGGAATTCATTGAACTCAGCAGGTATCATTACTGGGACTGAAGTGAGAACCTGTGCCGCTACTAACACATATTCTTTGTTAGTGTTTTAAATGATGCAAACATCTTTTAAACAGTCCTATGGTGTATCTCTTGCACATCCTAACGTATATACTTCCCAGTGAACATGTAACATGGTTTTTAACATACACTAATCTTCAAAACATGTAATATTAAAGGAAAATGTGGTAATTCTTTAAACACCCTATCATTGTGAATTCATATCATATTCATTGTAATAGCATTGATCAAAATGAATTCATTTGGTATTCATGTAAATGTCACATGTACTTCCATAGGTGTTTCATTGTAAATTAGCATTTCTCAGAGGACACTTAAAATAAAGTGTTACTGAAAGTTCTCATTACACATATTGCTGAGATTAGTACATTAAGGATCATGTACTTACATAGTACTAATGCATTTCTGCCACTTAAAATGCTGCATTACCCATTTCTGATATCTAGCAAATATCTAAAGCAATTTTGAGAATTACTGACATCCTGAAGGAAGTGGTACTTTTGTGATTAAATTGGTTTTGTGTATTTCACTCCGATTTACAAAAAAACCCCATGCCAGAGATACTTAAATGATTTTTTGATTTAAATGATTTAGCATCAAGTGAAACCCCCCCAAAAATGAGAGCCACATCTAATTAGAAAAACAAAAACAAATGTTACAAATGCTTTTGGGTCTTCAAACTTGTCTCACAAAACCAAATTAGCTGACTCTTTAATATAAAGTGGCACAAGCCTTCTGATGTATTTGCTTTCAGATTATGACTTCCTAAGAGAAAGACAGAAAGTTTTGTGGTCTCAGGCAGATGCATTTCTGACGTCTTGAATTGTCCATTACAGCTTCTTTGGTCTGAAGTTATTTTTGAAAAGATGAAGTTTAAAGAAGACTACAGAGCATTTTATAAATAGCTGACAGAGGCATGTTAAAATAACTATAAAAAAGATAGCATTGTTTGAGTCCTGAAACACTCTAAACCTGTCTGACATCGTTGTGAATGTCTTCTGAAAAGGATTGATATAATTATTTTAAGGGGTTTTTTGTACCACTAATAAAAAAGCTCTGAAGCTTAACAGCAGCCCTGATCCTAGCAGAGACTTTTGGAAAAAATGTGGGGAAATGACACCATTTTGGTGTTTGTGTTGGAAGGGAAGAGTCAGATTTGGCCACAAGGTGTTACAAAACCTATGCTGCTTAATACCGTCTCTTAGCAAATATTTGCTTGCTCTTCTGGCTTCGTCCACGTGTGTGTGGTGGGCAGTGTGGGCTTGCAACAGGTACCGGTGGGCTCTGCAGGAGGCACCATTCCCAGAGCTGAAAGCACAAAGAAAAAGATGGTGTTATGGCTAACATGCTAGTCTGGGCTGTGTGAGATTTGGGTCCAGTCCTGATGTTGTGCCAGCATGTACCCTGTGCAAAAAAGTAGAGTGGGGAGGGCAAGCTTTTTCCCTCCTCTCACTTGTCCTGGCACAGGGGGCTGGAAAGGAGGAGGATGAGAGGAGAGGGAGGGAGACCACGTGGAGGAAGAGATCTCATGCTCCTTGAGATCACTCTGGTGTCTTGTGCAACCTTAACAGTTGTCTTGATCTGGCTCAGATGCGACCCTCCCCACCTCTGCAGCTGATTTCCAGCTTCTCTTGACTGTGATGTCCGTAGTGAGTCGAGCCATATCTCCAGAACAGTCTGTCAAATCTGGGAGTGGATGCATCCGCACCTGTGCCATACAACAGCACTCAGCTTTGTCTCTTGCCTTGCTTTTTCCCCCAGAAGTTTTCAGGTCTGAAAGTATTTGCCTAGTTTATAATGTTTGCTAGATTGGTTTGAGAGTGTGCAATATGGCAAACTGCAGGATACAGTATGGAATCCAGAAATCCATTTCAGGTTAGAGCCATAATTAGATAATGTAAGATAATAAATAGCTACTAAAATCACATGAAAAATATGATAGTGCTATAAAGCATGTTTTTATAATCCTGCTCCTCCCCTTTTCTGCCTCTTCCTCCTCCTCTTCAGCATAACAAGGACCCTAATAGGCTTCATGTATAAGTGCCTATTTTTATTAAAGACAAGTGTAATCTTTTGTAGTCCAAATTTCCCTATCATAAATGCTAACTGAGGAAAATATTGGGACTCATCTATTTATGAACCCGTTAATAATGAGGTACAGTTATGAAAAAGGCTTTCTCAGCACAAAGCCTACTGAACAAACAATGCACACTGGGGAAAAAGAGCTAGTTAGCCTTACTGACTTAGATAAAGCTATGGAGAAATGACAAGTGCCAGTAATTAGCAAAGCCTCTTCAACAAGATAACCCTATACATCTTTGTCTATTTCAATCACCGAAGACTCCGATTCAGTGTAAAATTAAAGCTGGGATGCCATCAGTTTCTGTTAACCTCTTTATATTGTTCTCTGTGCATGCATATGTGATAGATAGTTTTTGTCATTTTATTAAATGGTGACATCTCAGTATGCATGTGACTAAAACTGTTTTCTTCTTAGCAAAGTATTTTTAATCATCTCTCCATTGCCTTTATTAACTCACTTCTGAGTGCTAATTGCTTTATTCTGCAGTATCGGTAGCTGTTCTAGGGGGTGCAAATATTTGTGCCCTCTCCTTTTACGAGCAGTGTATCTGTGATTAAGAAGTTTGTGCCCCTTCTGGTATTCATGGCAGCAGGTACGGTAGTTCTGTGTACGTCTGCTGACCACCTGCAGGATGTCTTGCTGCATTTTTACTGGAACAAGGCAAATATAGTTGCTTACAGTGATCAGTGCTCACACTCAGACCTCTGGTTTCTGTGAGCATGGCCTCCCCTCTCCACACTTCTCCGGATGGACGGTGATTGTTTGATTTTGGTGGTGTAGCTGCTGTTCACCTGCTTGGGGCATGAGCCAAAGCCTGTTGAACTCAACGGAAAGACTCCCATAAACTTTGTGGTCCTTTGTCCATGAATGCAGTCTGCATTCAAACTGCTTTTTTCCACCTTAAATGGAGAGCCCTGATTTTTTTTCCCCACTGGCTTCCAATGTTTGTGAGCTCATACTCCCTAAATTTCCCTGTGACTTTCAGATAAGTCAGAAAATATGTTCACCTGAAGCTTTGCAAGGGGAAAAAAAAAAAGTTATAAATCAACCCTGTTTCCTTGGCATCGGGGCAAGTTTGCTGAGAGTGCTTGCAGAGTTAGCACTGAGTGACCTGAGAAGTTGCATGTGGCGTTGGGTGTCATAACAAAAGTTCCTTCTGGCTCCATTCTCTTGCTCTGTAATGTCTTTTTACTTGTTTTAAGTACTCCAGGCCCTGACTTCTGAGGTTATTAATCTTCATCTGTGCTCTTTTTAAACTTTACTACTAGCACTTTTTTGCCTCAGATATGCTTTTATTCATTCTTTTCAGCAGCAATAACCTCTCATATTGGCCAAATTAGGAAATAATTGCAAATAATAGAGAATCCTTTTCCAGCACTACAATAAAGGATTATATATGTGCTGTGTGTGAGGGATGGCACGGAGTGTAAATACCAAAATATGGGCAAATAGGCAGAGAAGTATGCTGTTTGGCTCTCACTCTGCATTTCTTTCTGGCTCAGAGGTCTTTGTGTTCAGAGGCACATTTGTCAGCCTGTGGCAGAGGTGCGTCACACGTGGTGGTTTGTGGAGGAGGAAGGGAGAAGCAAGAGCCGATGTTACAGGTCAGTTTGCACCAGTCCCTGCAGGGCTGCAGGTCGGTTAGGAAAACCTGTGCAGGGTCTTTTAGTTTTCTATGGCAGAAACAGTGTAAATCAAATTTAAAGTCGCTTGCATTTTTTAAACAGAAACCTCTGATCTACGTTGCTTTTATTCATGTGGCCACAGTAGCCATGGCTTGTTGCTGTTCAGTGAGTGCAGAGAAACTTTGCCAGTTCCTGGAATTCCACCCCAGTTTTTCTGTGCGTTGTTCAGTTTTGGATCTTCATCCATTACTTTGAAACTCTCAGTTGTCCAGTCAAGGAGCTGAAACCAAGAGTTTCTGTCTGACCTGTATTACAAGTCACACATCACAAGTGGCCAATAATCCAAGTCAGCAATTTGCAAGCCAGGAAAACTGACTAACTTGGCGTCATGTTAATAATTAGTTTTCAATAACAGCTATATCTGTAGGACTTTGGGATATGCTTGTGCAAAATAAAAAACCCCTACTCTCAGGTGTCTAGCTGCTCTCATGCATAGGCATTTTCAGGATCAAAGCTCCTATGAATGTTACTCACAACAAATAATTCTATCAGCTCTTGGGAAGAAAATACAGAAAACATTCATGTAATGCTGCCATCTCTGTTGGGGAGCAAGGAAATATGTTGACTGCAGGAGAGAGCAAAGCGCTCTCAGTGCTCTCATCACATTAACACTTACTTTCCTTCCTTCCAGTCAAAGTTCTCTGAGCTGCTGCTTTCCATTGTTTTTTATTATTCATTTGAATCCGAAAATAATATTTTTCCTCTCTAATTCAGGAAAAATTGTCATTGCCCACCTCCTGCTGAGGGAAAAAAGTGCCAGAGCCCATCTCCTATGAGCTCCTTCTCACTTCAAATGCAGGCTGCAATGGCTGCTTTGGAAATGTAACAGGCTATTATAGAAATATGTATTTACACAGTATTTTAAGATGCACATTATCCACCTGATAGACCATAACAACTCACCATTACAGCCTATTGAATAAAACCTCTCCGCACCATTTTTTTTCAAAGCAGATACTTTTTATGTGATAAATCGTGAATCTATCGCATAAAAGTGCAAGTTTGTCGTGTAGGACAGTAGGTGGGCACCATTTACCTTTAACCTGCTGCATTGGGAACTTCTTGCTCTGACCCTGCCCTGTAGAACAAATTATTCTGACCAGAGAGATGTAAATAAAAAAAATAAAAAAAAAAAAGAGAAAAAATCTTCATGAACATGAAAGAAAAAGTTGCAATGTTTGTTTAATGGGCTGCATTAGATTATAAAAGAGATCATACCTCTGGTGAGTGCAGACAAATAAGTAACATGGCTCAGGTGGAAATCCCCAGCTATACCATTTGTGAGCTTCTCTGCCAGGTTCTGCCGTATATATCTATGAATTTTAAGCTACCAGCAGTCTCAGCAACGTGCTCTCTGTCTGCCACTGCCTTTTGATATGCCATGTTGATGTCCTGAATCGCCAAGGATCTGGGAGGATTCTAGCTATTTAAGCAGTTCTCCTAAACTAGTTTAACCTCCCAGTCCTAAGTCCTTTCCTCTCTCCTGCAGAGTTGTTTTCCTTCTTCTTTAGCTGGTCCTAGTATAAAAAGGGACCCCTCTATGCTGAAAACATCTCTGCTTGGCTTTCCTGTCCAAACTTCCTGTGCTTGTTTGACTCACTTCAACTAATCCATTCTTGAACAGTTTCTCCCTTCCAGGAATTCACATTAGAAACTGCACTGCCCTAAGTGCCATCTCTCTCCGTCCAAGGATGCTCGTTTTGAATAGATAATAATCAAAATTTAACAAGCCTCCTTTGTTAGCCTGGAGCTAAGCATAAGGACTCTTTCTGTCATCTCCTGTGAGTTTTAACTTAACAAGAAACAAAAGACAACAGAGAAGGCCACAAGACCCCAACTTCAAAATGAAACTCGCAGCCGAAGACACGGTGTCCCTAGTATCAAACAGACTGAATAAGCTGCAAATAGACAAGATTCCCAACTTGTTATAAGATGAAATAGAGCCTAGCCCCTGTTGTGAAACAATTTTACATTGCAGATGTTCATGAATGCATGGAAAATGTGGTGACTTCAAGTCTCTTTTCGTTTCCTATTTTCAGGATGTCAAAACTGATTTTTTTGAAGAAACTCTCTAATAGTTACAGTTGACTCCTGAGAAGAGACTTGCATGTCTGGAACAAAAAAAGATTTCCAGCCAGCTAAATAGCGTTGTCTTCTTCCCTCCCACCATTCAAATCAATCATACACAAGAGAAATACCAAACAGGCATGGGTTTTGCATATCATGCCAATTCTGATCTGAAACAGTTTATTAATATAAATCACCTCCAAAAAAGGGAAAGATTTTAAAGGGAAGCAAATAGCTGCCAAAAAGACTTACACACAGAGCCAGTGTCTAACACTAAACCTAGTGGAAATTATGTATTTCCACTCTTCATGAAGCAAAGCAGTGGGGAGCCAGTGCTTTGAACCATGCATGGGACACTTGCTGTGAGTCCCCACTGGAAAGCATATGGTTTGAGAGGAAACAGAAACACCATCCAAAAAAGTGCTGGTCTATAACCAGCAGATCTGTAAATAGTCTAAACCCATCCCACATTTCCCCTGCAAGGGGGGACCAAAGGGCCTTGTCTAGTCTTTGCCATGCCTGTCCCCCACTGGGGTATCAGTGATTTGGGGAAGCAAATGTCACCCCCTGGATGCAGGGATGCCCACTGGCCATGCCTTCATGTGGCAGACTGCCACTGGTAGGGTTTCCACAGTGTGAGTACCTACCTACCCTGCTCTGCTCCGGTACCTTGAATGCTCTGCCCACATTTCTCCGGGCACTTCTAGGAGGGCTTTTGTGGTGTCCAACCCATGGGTGGGAGCTGAACTTAGATGTGGTTTTGTCTAGAGTGTCTCCTCTTTTACTCTTTACTCATTTGCAAAGAAGGACCGAGTGGTCAGAAGCTGTGGTTTTCTGGATTTCCTAGGTGTGTTTGGGAAAATTGTCCTCACCTTTTAAATAGTGTATTTGGTTTAATTTTCATTATTTTTAGATGTTAAATTTTAGATCAATACAGTATGTCTTAAACTACTGTATTAGAATGCTGCTTGACTCACTTCCAAATTGAAGACCTTTTAAAAAAATTGAAGCAGTCCAATAATTTTAAATCACTCTGCACTGTGCATTGCAATTTAAAATTATTGGAGTGCTTCAAATTTTTATAAGCCCTTGAATTTGGAAGTGATCGAGGTTCTGGGCATACTCAGTGTAGAGCAATTTAAAATTATAAGAGCTGTCAAATTTTTATATAAGCACTTCAGTTAGAAAAGGGATTTGGGTTCTGGGCATGTGCAAAGGGGAGCAATTTAAATTATTAAAGTGCGTCAATTTTTTTTCTAAGCACCTGATTTTGGAAGGGTTTTGGTTTGTGCAGCCTAAAATGACAACTTCCTTGGAGAGTTTCTTCTTAAAAAGAATCTCAATCTTGCAAACTAAAGTATTCTTTAAAATGTGAATTCGCTTATACTTTAAAAACTGATTTGCACAGAGCTTGGTGCCCAGGACATGTATTTTTTTTCCCCTTATTTTATTATTTCACACTTTAAGGGGCAAATTGATGGTATAGAAATAGCTGCCTCTTTGGATTTTAATTTTTTTCCAACTGTTGCACTCATGGTGCAAAAAAAGAGTGGAAAAATGAAAAATTCAATGAAAAGAAATGCATATTTTTTCCATGGACTATCCTGCCTGGCCAACAGAACTTACAAGGGATGCAAAATTGAAACAATTTTTTATTAAATCTCATTATAATGTCTCTCAGCACTCGAAATGAAAGCCATGTGACAGCTGACAATCTGAAGGAAGGAAGTTCGAAAGCAGCTTTATTTGCACTTTCGTGCTCCATACTGAAGTGATTCCTGCCAGGAGCTGTGCCAGGATTGCCATCTTTGCCTCGAATCCTGCCCCATCCCTTTGCTTTCCAGTGCTGGGCAGGACAGCAGAAACAGCACCACGGGGAGGGGGGAGAACAGGTCTTCTCCCTTCCGGCAGCCATGGGTGCATGTACTGGGTGAGAATTAAGGCTCAGCTGGCACATGCAATTTTGTATTCTGCAGGGAGAATACAATTTATGCACCAAATCCCACTCTGTTGCAGCAGGACAAATGCAGAGTGAATCTGACATAGCTGAGCTGGAGACTGCTGTGCCTGGACAGACGCAGCACTTGGCCCACGGACAAAATGGGACTAAGAGGTAACCTTACTGAGCTGCCAGAGGAAGCGGGTGAAGGAGGTGAGCACGCCAGCCTCTCAGCTCACCCTTCTCTCTTCTTTTCTTAAAAACAGGGATTCACTCTGTGGGGTGGGTATCACGGTAATTAGTTAATGTATAGAGGGCACCATGTACCTTAAGCCTCACATATCAGGAGTACATGTGGAGTGGAATAGTGCATTTCATCAGACATCAATTTAGTATTTTTTTCCCCTTGAATGCTCCTTTCACTTGTTACCATGGAGGTGATAGGTGACCATTTATAGGTTTTTTTTTCTTGGAAAATGAAGTTTTTGAATAAAAGCCAGTGATCAAATTAAATAGGGGCAAAGATATGGCAGAGGTGAAATTCAAAAGATAATATGTAATAATTGGTTTTAAAGCAGAAGCCAGATTAATCATACAGTCAGCAACAAAGGAAAAAATTCCTGAAAGCCTGTTGCATTTTCCCTTGGAGTTTTTTCAGCAAGGTAAAAATACAAAAATTTTTTTTTTTACTATCCTTGCTATTAACTATGTCATCCTCTTGGGATGTGAAAAACAGGGGCAGTTCTGTGCCAGAAGGACAAGGAATGGGAGACCAAACATATTTTTGCTCAGAATGAATTGGTTTGGGCTGTGCTTTCATTGAATCCTTCTGGAAGTTTGTGGCAGGCACAAACTCTGCTCAGCCACACTCCTTGATGTGCAGAGGGGACGTGAGCAGCAGAGACTAGGTGTTCTGGGGACTCAGTGCCAGCGTAGCTGGGAGCTGTTATGTGTAGTTGTGTCAGCGGCAAGAAAAGGTTTTCTGGGTAGAGTTTGGTAAGTGTGAACTCTCTGTCTGTCCCTTCTCTTTCTGACCAGCGTGTGGGCATGGACATGAATTCGATTAAAAAGCTGCACTGGCAGAAGAGCAATAGAGGCAGGTCCAGGCTGTCCTGGAAGTGGCTGCCGGCAGGTCCATGCAGGGATGACTGTATTGGATGAACATGCGTGGCTGCAGGTGTGTGCAAAGGCAGAGAGGTATCAAGCTGGATGTTAAACACAGAGAAAGACCCTGGCCCTGTCTATCTGAATCCCAATTCTAGCACGAAATAAAGAGCGAATCGGCTCTGAGCTGTCACCTCGCACAGGCACACGTACAAGCACCGAGGCTGCCTTAAAGTTCCCGTTTCACTGATTCACTTCAGACACCGTGTGCTCGAACCCTGCTTTTGGGCTGTATTCATGCTAATGTTGACAGTTTTTTCCTCCTTTGTTACATTGTGCAAACCAAACAGAAAGTGAGGTGAGCTTGTCTGAGCAGATGAAAGATGGCAAGAAATTGGTGCTTGGGGACCAGTGTCTTGGTGACATCGACTCTGCAGTCCTTTTTTTCTCTCTCTCCCTGGCTTCCCCTCTCCCTCTCATTCTCTCTGAAATGGTCTGTGCCTCCAGTAATTTACATAATACTCTTCTGACACCTTTACTTTAGTCATCAATCACGGTACCTTCTCTCAGTCTATCTTTTGTCTGAGCATGTCTCTTCTTTATCAGGCCATGCACAAAAGATTAATTTCACAGTTTTTCTCCCTTCTTTCTTTCCTTGCAAGATACAAAGCTCATGAAATGACAGAAGCAAGATAATGAAAACAACAATGCAAGCAATTTTTTTTTTTGTTCTTGCTGGTTGGATCTCAAGATACTTTTTTTAACCTCATTGTGTGCCATCTGTCTTAGAAAAGGTCTGCTCTGTGTTTTTTAATACAATTCTGATGCTGTTCTGAAGACTACCTGGGAAAAAAAAATACATATTTTAATCAGGCCATTGGCATTGATTTTAAAAAAAAATAAAGGATTTGGTAAACCATTAAAGTGAGGGGTCCATTTCTAATGGTGGCATGGGCTATTGCACAGTGCCCATGCCCCAATTAATATTAATGATCTCTTGTGCATAGCAAATTTATGGCGTTTGATTGACTCACACAACTACACTTCAAGCTGTCATGTAAAGTGAAATATATGGGCACCATTGCCTAATTTGCATATGCATATGTTCTTAATATTAATTAGTCTAATGGATCTAAGGACCTGGAGATAATTTGAGTACTGGGAGAAGAGAAGCAAACAAATAAAACAAAACTCACTGTAAAGTGCCCTGGTATGGGTTGGTCCTACAGTTAAATAACTCTCCCAAAATGCAAAATAATTGGCATGGATTTCTCCTCCTTCCCGATGTCTCTCCCAGGACCAGCCGAATTAAAATCTTATCCCATATAATGTATTGTTTTGGCTCTGACCCTGACACTTTTTAATTTGAAATATTTAACATGCCAAATAAATTACAGAATTATATACAGACGAGTTTGAGTGTGGGCTTATGGATGTAGATCAGGGCTCTGAGATATGCAGCCCTGTGAGGGGTCTACTTCCCAATACACCCGTGTAATTCCCATTAATAATAATGGGAACTGTGTGAGTTTATTGGGGGGAACTTCGTCTCCCCAGCTTAGCTTTGTGCTTGCATTGCCTGGGAACAGGAGTGCAGATTCCCAGAGGAAACAGCCACTTTTGACCATTGGGCCCTGGTCTTCCAAAGTTAGTGAAAATTCCCTCTTTTTGGTACTCCAGGGCATGAGAGGTGCCAGAGCATGAAAGCAAGGAGGTGTCAGGGTAATCTTTTCTGTTTGACATTTGTTGTGCATGGGACTGCCTTGTGGGAGAGCTGATGTCCTAATCCTGGATGCGCCCCTACGTCTAGACGACTCCCCTCTGTGTTAACCAACTTTAATTTTTCCCAAGGCCTAGACCAGTGAGTTGAACCCAAGTGAGTGGACAGGGCAAGCTTCCCATCAGAGTGTGGGATCACTGAATCACTGACTTCATGTGCCTGCATTCATTATTAGCAGTGGTCGTTTAATATGTACGGCAATGAGTCCATAACAAGTCACCTCTTATAAACTATGCCCAGTTCTCTCTTACACGTTCCGTTCAGCGAGCGGAATTAGTGGAGTTTACCCCCTTGGATGTTGAAGCCATCCTACAAACTGACACGTGTGGCCTCCACCTGTTAAACTCCCTCTCCTGAAATAAGTGAGTCATTTCACCAATTCTGCAGATTTTAGTACATTTACTACACAATTGGTGGTGCCTGCTGTGCTGCAGCACAAACTGCTCCCAGCACACTCGTGCTGAGCACAATGCTTTTGACTGCAGGACAGACAGACAGGTGCCTTTTTGTGGGTACAGCACACTGGCCCAGATGCACCAGCATTACAACGCTTTGTGCAAGTTAAGGAGCACATTTCGATGATGGTGAAGAGCTGGTTAGCAGTGGGGTCTATGCACTAAGTCCTTCCAGGACCACAAAGTGCTGGAGGGAGCTGGCGAGGGGAGCGGGGGATGCTGTGGTGCCCGTGCAAATAGGCAAAAGGCAGGCAGGATTTCTGTGGGCATCCTTTTTGTTATAGGAAGCAAACAGGATCGCTTGAGAGTCAATAGCATGACTCCTGTGCAGTTGTGTAAGCGTAGTGTGATGATCCCAATGGATAAGGAGAGTAGGCTCAGCCCTCCAGGGTACTCCTTAGTTTGCTGGGAGCCCTCCGGGAAAGAAGGTGTCTTAGGACGTCCCTCTGCAGCGTTCTGCATGAAGGGAAGTGGGAAGGATATGTGGGATGTGTCCGGCTGTGGCTCTCTTACAGTGCAGGCTGGTGGCTGCAAGGCTGTTTCTGTGCAAGATGGGGAGGTGGCAGAGGAGTGATGGCACAGCGCGTACAGCATCACTGGCACCAGGGGAGTTTCTGCGTGGGCCGTTTCAGTGAATCTTGGGCAGACAGCCAAGGAGCTGGGGCTGCAGCTACAGCACAACCCCAAACTCCACTTACAGCAGGGAGGGATGAAAATCCCAAAGGCCAGAGCATAACAGAGGCTCCCCCAAGACAAGGGTGTTTCAGAGCTGGGAAACTGGAGGAACGTGGGGGCCTCAGCCCAGGATCCGGTGCCTGGCTTGCCTGGGTTGTTTGGTGTAACAAAGAAAACACCCCACAGGGCTTCAGCCCACTCCCAGCCTGCAAAGCTCTAATGAATCTGCAAGTTGCTGATTGCCTTTATGATGTGCTAAGCACCGATGGCTGCCTGATACCAGGGAGGAGAGTGTCGCCTCTTGTCCGGATCAGGTCTACAGTGAGTTGTTCTGTAGAAAAAAATGACTTTCCTGTACGAAGGCATCACTTATATACTGAATATATATAACAAAACCTGGAAAACCTCTAGTCACTCATTTTAGCTGCTAAAATGCCTTTAGGCCAACATTCCTGCTGTGAAAGGGGTTATGGACATGTCATATGGGGGTCATCAGTGAAAAATATACCCAACTTTTGTTATTCTTAAGTCTAAATCAAAAACCTCTTTTCACAATCCACTAAGGGACGATTTACTAGAGAGTAGAATGTGGTATCAATTATTTCTGTGGGCATCCTTTTTGTTATAAGAAGCAAAGAGGATTGCTTGAGAGTCAATAGCATGACTCCATCTCAGATTACTAAATAATGAAATGCTAAACTTGGCCTAGAGTAAGGACTATTCCTGTCTCAAAGGGACCAGAGGCTTCAATTAAATCAGAGGACAGTGTTCAATGAATGAGAAAAGGATGCTTAAGGTACGATGACATATTACCGGATTTTACATTTAATTGCAGTGCTTTGTTCTTTTAATAAAAGCACAAGAGCAGTGGATCTCCATTATGGTCATCTGGTGGCATTGTTCACTGTGGACAGTTTATTGTAATTTATTGGCTATGTTTAATCCCTCTATTTTTCATATAAATGAATTCTGTCTACTTTATTTTATGAATTTTCTTTGCTTTAAAAAAATATAGCACCTAATAGTTATTTACACACAAAAGAGCTTTTCCACTGAAATACTCAATGGTGCAAGAAAGAAGCAACCCAGCCTAGTATGAAAGTGGAATGAAAGTGAGTGCTTCTACTCAGAGGTGTGCAATTCTGCGTCACCCAAGCAGGTATTGCCACTTGCAGAGCAACATGGCTGCACGGAGGCAGCATCCCGCACATGCTGTGCAACCTTGGGATTTTGAAAAGGGTGAAAACTCCCAAGAGCTTGGCATGAGAAGTTAAGCAAAACACGGGGAGCCATGGTCCTGACTTGTTCCGCCTCAAAATGTCCTTGTTTGTTTTGTGGGGCTCTGTGCTGCTGAGCTTTCCTATGCTTGTGCCAGGCTGGAGCTCACTGTGGGCACAGGGGCCCATGCACGGAGCAGCTTTCTGGACTTCTGGTCTGGTCCAGGAGAAACTGATTTTAAAATCCCCTGCTCCCAGAGGTGAGTTTCGGCCTTTTTGCTCAGTGCCCTGGGATAATGTACAACACATGGCAGTAGTTTAGCTGGAAAACCACAGGAGCATGTGTATGTGATTATACATATGTGTGTGCACACATGCATGCATGTATAGATATATTTATAGTTTTATGTTTGCATATATAGTTATTCATATTTAATTTTAAATGTAAATATATAAGTGTTTTTAAATGGTTGTCAGGCGAATACCACCTTTTAGACTTTTTTGCTGTGACACGTCATTGCTGTGACTTGTCTCATCTAATCATGCCAATTGTATCCCATTATATAAATGATGAAATCATCAGTGATTTAACTAACGTAACCTGATGCATCATGGCAACACTGCGGTTACTGTCAGCTTAGGAAGGGAGAAGTTGAGAGACCTGTAAAACTCAGATTCTCATCTATATCTGTAGAGAGTGGTTGGTCTGGGGTTTTTTCCCCCCTTCTTTTCTGTCATTAAAAAGTCCTGATGCAGAAGAGGGACTCTTAAATGCCACTGAAATACAGTGTGCATTAAGCACAGGCAAGGAAGATAGCCTCTCTTCAGCCCTGGACAGTGCAAGTCTGGTTTTTGGGCAAGATCCTCCCTGAAACAGGGTCACAGCAAGAGGTTCACTTCCCTGTTTGAACAGGCTGGGTGTCTTTCTTTCGTTTCTGCCTTGTTTCAACTTGCCTCGTGTCAGAGCCTGTCTCTGGAAACATGGCAGTTCAGCGAGGACAGTGGGATGAGACCGCTCTCAGAAGTAATGACACAAAACGAAAGGCAACCAGCCCTGCTGAAACTGCCGCATGAGGTTTCTAATCGGGGCGGTTTCTGGGCCCAGGGGAAAGTTGTGAGCTGCATTGCCTACTGGGGAGAAATTTCTTGATAGTTTTATCTGGAGGATATTTTTTGTGGGTTTCTTTTCAATGAGCATGCAATGCTTTTAACAGCCTGCAGTATCTAATTTTTATAACATCATTTAGCCGTGTGACAACGCCAGAGTAATGGATTCAGGAACTGTGTGGTGAGGATTGTCTGTGCAAGAGGGTACAGGCAGTACTTAACTCCCTATCGATTGCACTGAGCAGCTGATAAACAAGTGAGTGCCTCCTGACCAGCCCAAAAAGGTGCTGCAGGTCTCAGATATGTGATTGTTCAGATGTGGGATTGGGACTATAATCTGCAATTGCAGCCTTTCAGTGTCTGGAAATTGCTTTTGCTCTTGCCCACGCAGTCCCATTCAAGGGTAGCGGTTTTCAGAGAACTCCCTCCCAGGTGGCTGTACATCTAGGGCCGGGCTGTGTCCGAGTGAGGATCAAGCCATATGCCCAAGAGTCACTTGTGCACATGACTGATGCCATGTGCCGCATGCCAGCCCCCTTGGCATGAAGTCCTGTGCTGCATGGGGGAGAATTATAGCTGTGATCTGGGCAGTCAGTTCACCAAATGCCTTGTGTTTGTCATAGCTTCTTCTTCCAGGGGCCAATGCAATGTGACTCTGCCTTATGCATATTTGTAAATTACCATATGATGAATACAGGACCGTACTACGGCAAACCCTTCCTCTTGACAAAGTGCTGTGCCTATTCCCAGTTCTCCCTGGCCTCTGTTTTTGTTAATTTTACACTGAAGGATCAACATGCCCAGGATGCACGCGTGCATCCATCTCTCTCCCTCTCAAAGGAAATTAGTGCTTTCCTGTCACTGCAGGTGATATGAGACGGGGAGGAAGTACACAAACTGATTTATCTGGAGCTGTCAGCTGTTTTGAGGATGTTGACTACTAAGGGTGTCAGCTCCTCCTCAGTAGTTGGCTGACTCCGAAGAAGACCCCATTCCTCATTAAAAGAGCACTGAGCTGCACTTGAAAGTGACTTTCCCACTTGTTCTCCTCTTACAAACATCACAATAACAGATTCGCTGTTTAAAGTGGCATGATCTTCATGCCAGGCCCAGGCAGCTTTGTAAAATACACCTCTGCAGCACTTGGTAGCATCGGTACCATCCATGCAAAATTCATTTGAGATATAAACTAGAGACTATCATCACAGATGACAGTTATAGCAAATCAGCACGCTGTGTACAGTTTCATCCTTTATTCACATTATGTATCATAATAAACGTCGTCCTAGCAACGCAGTTCGTTGAGAGTCAAACACAATATCCCACAATGCCTTGCCACAGATAGATGTGAGAAATTGCGACTGTAAGAGCGTGGTTTAGCCTGAAAAGGAATCAATACTTCCTACCATCGTTTTAAAGGACTTTTTCCTCCTCCCGCTGCAGCTTTGGGGGAGATGCGGGAAGGGAGCCTGCGTGAACTGGGGGTCTGCTGCACGCCGATCTGCACGGGACCAAATGGAGTGTTAGCAGTACTGGGAACTGGATCAAAATGTGACAAGACTTGAAATTGGAAGGCTTGAGGAAGAAGAGGAGGGACTATTGCATGGCTAAATTGAGCAATATTGGGGAAGAAATAGTACTCAGGTATAAGACTGTATCTTCCTTCTTTTTAATAACTCCTTAGTGACAAAGCACTACCAAGGTATTGAAAGTGGAAAGAAAAAAAAGTCTTTGGTATAGAACTCTGCTCAGACCTGAGAGAGATATTTCCTGAGTGGAGTCAGGTGTGATTCATATAACACTTTGCCAGCCCCTGGGGAATGTCATCTTCTGATGTCTCCATTTGCAGGAAAGGCTTCCTTGAAGGTGCAGCACCAGGCTCCCACACCAAAGGGCTGGGTTCACCTTCAGACCCTGACATTCGCTTGCTCTGTGAGATACAGCAGCCCATTTTCTCCAATCCTTGACCTGCTAAAGCACATGCTTTTCCTTATCCCTGGTCATGATAACTCTTGCTCATATACTCTGTGTTAGGGAGAAGCTGCTGCCTCCTCAGAGTGCTGGTCAGCCCACGGTGGAACTGCCAGTTCCTTAACACTGAACCTCTCAGGTGGGGCCAGCAGGATACTGTCCCCTGTTCCTAATGCAAATTATGTGTTTCCACTGCTGGAAAAACTATGAGAAGGGACCCTCCAGCTCCTGCCTGAGGTGTGACCTCTGATAGGAACAATCAGAGATCATGCTCATGGATTCTCTCGCATGGAGCAAAGGTTTTCCAGGACGAAGTACTTTTTTCAAAAGACCCTGATTTTTATTTTTATTTTCTCCACCTACTATTATGGACAAAACTGTCACTTGATGTCTCTCTGAGATGAAAATGTCTTAATTAGTAGGCTGCTTGAAATGAGGAAACATCTTGGAAAATCATCAAAAGCATTGCTAAGATGCACCCAACTTCTGAATGAGCATGGGGCCACTTTCACAGCAAACCTGATCCAGTGTGTAGTTTGGCAGTTCAAAAGTAACAGAGACACTGAGACATGAATGCCAGAGGACATAAAGCCAACCCTTCCCTGCACAAGTACCTCAGGAGAGGAGGTAATGCAGATACCATAGGAGTTCAGCCTTTACACAAAGCAAAGCACAGTACCAAGCAAAGACCTGAAAGTTTAAAGTCTGGACCACAGTCCCGAACAGAGCCCTTCCAACCTGTGGGGAGGTTTACATCTTGCCCAGGGATGCCATAAAAGAAGTCCACCCATCATCGTCAAAGTTTGTAGACATAGAAGTCTGGATCCAGAGATGGGTTTTGGGCTCAACTCCGCATAATTCATTGTTGTGGAGCAGTCCTGTAAAACAAAATAATTTATCTAATTTTCTAAAGTGCATGTAGGTTTTGGTGTTACAGCTGAAAGGACAGTTGGGGTTCTGTGGGTGGGAACTCAGAGAAACACTAAAAAAATAAGCTGTTATGGTTATTAATCAGAATTTTGTATACTTTTCAGTTTGCTTCTTCAGGACTGATTCCACTGCACAATAATTAAAAAGAAACCCGTGCTGACTGCAGTGCCCCCCTGCCCGTGGAGCAGTGCCTGGCTGATCCCATTGTCTGCACCCTGAATGCTGAGCCTACAGTTAATAATTAGTTAGCAGCGCTTAAATGAAATCGCACAACCGATTCTCTGGCACACTGGCAGAGACAGCGGCTGAGCCAGCCAGGACTTTGTCATCTTGGCAGGGAGAAGGAGTGCTCGCTGCCATCCTGCAGCCAATGTGCCATGCAGGGGAGCTGGCGCGGCCGGGGTGGCGTGGCTGGCAGCAGGCTGAGCCCAGCAAAGAGGTGCAGGCAGGAGGGGAAGGGAACGTTTTTGCCACCTTCTGGGAAAAAAAAAAAAAAGGAAAAGGGAGTCTTTTTTGGTAGGAAGCTTCCTGGACATGTCTCTCAGGTTCATATTTATTGTTTATTGCCCGTAAAACTGTGTTTCTATGCTTCACAAAGCCATCATTTCAATGTAGTCTGCCTAGCCTGAAATGATAAATGAAAGCAATGAAGGGAGAGGAAGGGTGTTCTGGTGATTAAAACTCTGGATTTGACTTGAGAAAGTAGGTTTCAGCTCCTTCTCTGCCACCAACTTGGGGTGACTTTTGACCAATCGTTTAATTTCTTTGGACTTATGTGAGCTAGGGAGAGCAGTGATTTTTCCCTTTCTTTTGTGGGTTGGTTTTTTTTTTCCCTTGTCTGGTTAGGCTATCCAAGTCTTTGCATTGGCGATCCTTTTTGCTATGCAAAGTGTGACAAAAATGGGATGCCGTTGTAATTTAAACTCCTATTCCCAGTATTTTAGCAACATGTTCATGGATATGGAGAGGGAAAATAGTATAGTAATTAGAAAGGATGGGAATGATGAGAATGTGAGTGGTGGCAAATGGTGAACCTCAGAGAAATCCTTTTCTGACTGGAGCAGATTTATTTCCCTCAGTGGTGTTTGAAATTAATAAGGGCTGTTATTTTATGGAGGTACTCGTAAACTGGAGGAAGTGTGATGGCCTCTAGATGTAAAAGGTCAGAACAGATGATCTTATAGCCCTTTCTAGCCTTAAAAGTATGAAGGAAAATGAGGGCTTTTAAAAATTATTCTTTTACCAAAGTTGGACAGGAAATGGAAAGATGGGATGGCAAAACTGAACCCCAAACTCAGGATTTAAACCCTATCCCTGTCCCTTTGCTCATTCCTGTGCCAGTAGGTTTCCAGCTGGCCCACGTGTCCCAGAGGATCTCTGAGGCACCTTTCTAAAGGGTGCCTGAAAGGCAACCGAAAAAAGCTTATTGCCAGGCGACTTTAACTCACTGTTACAGGTGATCACCTCTCCATCAGAAGTGTAAGGGTCTATGAATCAAGAAATGGTTGCAAACTGCTCTGGTCTTTGCCAGCAGTTAAAGGCAGCTCACTTCAGCCACATTTATGTGCCCATCTTGATCTCCCATACCTGTTCCTATTGCTGAACATGGAACTTCTTGCCACCATTGGCAAAACAGTCTGTGGCCCTCTTTTAATTTTCTCTTTTTCTACTTACCCTACAATTAAATACCCCTAAGTGACAAATACATAAAGTCCTTAATGTACAGCACAGTTGCATACCACATATACGCATGCACCTTAGTATGAGTACCTTACAGACAAAGAAACCTAATCACTCATCAGTGCTATTGTTTTTGCTGCGTGTGTGGTCTGGATCAAGGGTTTAGCGTGCTATTGGCAGCAGAGTGATTCCCTTAGAGGTTTGGAGGTACTGCTCTGACTGGGAGCTGTCCTCAGACTATTTCCTTAACATCTCCAACCAGACCCAGCCAGGGAAGGAGATCCCATGAGCAACCCACAATTGCCTGCAATATTGCATCATGGACATCCTCCCTTTGCAAAGGTCACGTTATGATCCCAGTACAACTCTGCATCACTGTAGTGTGGTCAGGATGGGTGTGGATGGAGAGGGACTTCTCCCATCCCCAGCCCTGGCCAGGTAGTGTGTCAGGGATAATCCCAAACCAGAGGCTGTGCCAGATCATGGTGCTTGGCAGATCTCTGTAGACATCTACTCTGAACTTGTCTAATTGTGTTTGAAATTCCTGGCCTCCACGACATGTTGGGCAGTAAGTTGCTTAATTTATTCTTTGTAAAAGTGTTTCTTATGGGCTATTTTAAACCCACTGCCTCATAACTGTGTGCACCATAGTTCTTACGCTGTGAGAAATAACAACTAATTCTTTTCTGTTTGCTTTCCCTATACTGTTCATAATTTTATAGACTTTATTGTGTGTTGTCTGATTTCTTCTATCATTTTGTAGCTTGAAGGGCTACATTTTTTATGGAAGTCAGCACAATGGGAGATAAGTAGAGGATTTGGTGGGTTATTGCAGATTCTGAAATGTAGAAGAAAAAATGATCATCAGCTGAACCAAAAATGAAATTTTAGACTTATTCTGCTAAAAAAAAGGTAAAAAAAAACTTAAAAGGGCAGCCTGACGATCAACATTGCTTTCAGTTTCATTTCAGTGTTGGACCCTTTTTTTATGCAAGCCAACAATTAAAGAATACCAAACTCCAAGAGATTTCATACGAAAGGTTTGAGATATTTTTGTTTCGAGAACTGCAAAATGTGTACTTCTCTGAAATTTCCTCCTTAACCTGTTCATTCAGTCAAATCAAAATCTAAAGTTATCAGCAAATCTTCAGATTTTTCACCCAAAAGGCTTTTTACCCAAGTATAAAGAGAAGGTGGCTTGAAAAATTTAATCTAAACCACACATTTTTGACTGCATATAAAAACTCTCCCGACACAAATCCGTCAAAGATCTCGTGCCAGACAGATTTCCCATGGATTTCATTTTATGTACGCTAAACACTCCACAAAACAAAGCCCATCCAGAAATGTGAATCTGAGGGCTGTTTAACACTGTAGATTTTCCCCTTGTATAACAATTATGTAAACACGCACGCTAATTGACATCGGATGTGACACTGTGAATATGTGAATGGTGTTCAATAGCCATCATAATTTCTCATTTTACTGCTTTTGGTCACGTAGGCTAGTAGTTGCACATAGTAGGACAGAATACAAAACACAGCATACTAGTGCCAAACTACCTGAAGATTATTGCTTTTCCCTGCTGGCGAAGTGTGCCTGGATTTTCTCACCTTTTCAAGCTCAGGTCTTTGTTTCTTTATATATGTTTTATAAAAGGAAGAAACTAATTAATCTCTTTTCCAAAGAAACGCAGGCATGTGCTTGTTCCTACCTGAATTTTGCTGAGGGTGAATTCCTCACCATGGTGGTTTTGAGTCCTTGGAAGAGAATGGGAATGGCTCTGCCTGCTCCTGATGTCTGCTGGAGCTGGGTTGTCTGTCTGTCCTGAGGTCTGTCCTTTTGGGGCCCCAAGTGAAAAAGACTTACTGGCAGGTGTTTTGCACCTTGTGTGGCAGTCGGGCTCATGGGTGCCAGGAAGATTTCTTCTCTGCAGCGCAGATATTGTCTATGATCATTTTATGGTTGACTGTGATCACACATGGTAGTTCTAGCTAATTTAAGCAAGCTTTTGTTTCTTTCCCATCATTGTAGTAGGACTCAGTCTTAGTCTCTGTATTACAAGTCTACCTAAAAACTGATTTTTAGTCAGAAAAGGAGGAATTTATTTAAAAATTGATTCAAAACAAATATGTAGACTTTGCTGAAATATGCACTATCCAGTAGGAAATGCCCTGTATTGTACGCTGCCTTTATTTAGAGTAAATCTAGTAAGATCAAGACACATTTTAATATACAAATTGTATTTGTTTTTAAGATACAGTATTCTATCTGGACTCAGCCTGCTTCCATTTTTTTAACCATTAGTCTTGTTTTTTGCCCCTAATCCTTTCTTTGCTACAATGAGCTTTCACTATGTGTGTGTGGGGAGGGAAAGCCCTATTAGATTATAACATTTTATGAGTTGTCAACGATATAATGACATTAGCCACCTGACTGAGAAGTAAAAATCTTTGTGGTGTCACATAACAGGTTAGAATGGGCTGGTAAGCCCTTGTGAAATAAACAAGGTTAAAAAAAATCCTCCAAAATGTGTATTTACGTGGGTGACTATAACCCCTCCCTGCTTATTAGACCACCAAGGGCACATTAAATATTTTATATGTATATATCTTTCTGTGTCTATAAAATATAAAGATAGGTGCACATACATACATGCATACACGCATGCATAGATACAGAAGTCTTTCAAAATCAGAAAGGTCTCAAATTTAATTGGAATGGAAAATGCTAACTAATTGGCATCCAAATTTGATTTGCTGTAGAAACCTCATATTTGTTTGAAACACAACACTATGTCTTGGAACACAAGCCCAGTCCTTCAAAAATCATACACGAGAACTGTGGAAGAATCAATTAAAGTTGATTTGGCAGATCTGCTTTTGACAAATATAAAGAAATCTCTGATTAGGCTGAGAAGAAAAGAATCCCTCTTTCGTGCTCTCTCTATTCTCTCCCTCTTTAAAGGCAGTAGATGTCAGAAGGGGGTGGGTAGTGATATGCAAAACATGGCCTCCATAACCAAAGTAGCCTGCAAAATTAGGTGTCAGCATGCAAAGCTTATTGATGTATGAATGCGGAAAATGAAAGCCGGCAGTAGACAGACGGGGCTAAAGGTGAGACAGCCACAGTGAAAGCAGCTGTACATCTACGTCAAGGTGTTGCTATATGAGCCTGCTTTTTTCTGGAGGGCCACAGCCTAACAAGCTGTGCCTGGCCATAAAATGATGAAACAATACAATGTAGGCACACACTGTGTGAATACCAAATAAATTGACTTGGACCCCCCCCACACCCCTTCAAAGTAGGCCTGTGTATTCATTAATAAATTCATATTCTGAGTTTTCAATAAAAGAAGAAAATGCAGTGTAAACTGGAGTTACTTAGTGACACCCAGCTCATTGCTTTTTATTGTTGCTTGCAGCTACGAAGCCTTCGCTGTGCACTAGTAGAATTTATTACTGTCTGTCTTTGTGGCAAGTTGGCGAAGTGAGCCTTTTGAAGAAAATTGACCCACACTTCATGAATATGATGAAAAATGCCAATAACACTACAAAGACAAAGCTCTTGACATTAGTGTGCAAAGAACTAAGAGACGGTAATGAAAATATTGCAATTACAAATCATATCCCTCCTCCCCGGCTGAGGGGCACAGGCATTCGGGGGTCGCTGAGGAGCCCCAAGACCTTGCTGGATGTGGCGTGTGCTGAAGAGTGCAGGGGACGGTCACTGTTTCACCATTTGGACCCCTCCTCATCCTCCATGCTTTGAAGGAGGAAAGGGGTGAGAAGAGGAAAACAAGCAAAGTGCTTAATCCAGCAAGGATTTCCCTACTAGACAGTTGCCCCTTCTTCTCTCTGAGCCTGTGTGTAGAGGGAGAGTGGTCTCGTTGCTAAGGCACAAGATTAGGAGCCATGGGATCTGGCTTGCGCTTGCCCTTCTGTCATACTCTTCCTATGAGTTCCTGGACACAAATCACCATAAGATTCTGTGCCTCAATTTCCCCTTCTGTAAAATAGTTTTTTTACTTCTATGCTTTACGAATGTAGCCTACTTTGGTATTTCCTCTGAGCTACCTCATTCTGCTTCTGTGCATGCACCCCTCCACTCTTTCGGTATTGCAGTAATAGTAATAGGTTAAAAATTAGCATTTTGCAAGCAGGAAGGTCTGTCTCACAGGCTCTGTCCCACTGAAGTGAAAGAGAAAACGAGCAGCAATATGACATGCAAAAGTTCTCCATTTATTTCTTGCCCTGGTAATAAGCAACTCAATCAGTGAAAATATATAAGGAACAAATAGGGCAGGCTTCTTTTTTGCCTCCCAGCAGCTGATGGAGCACTAGAACCAAGCAACTTCAAGACAAGAAATGTGAAGGCTAAAAGAAACGGAGCTAAAAAATAATAATAATAAAAAAAAATTAAAACCAGCAACAAAAGGTTATTTAGCCCTATGTTGAACATTTGCCACTTTTTGAACTTATTATTCATCAATCAAATTTTCCGTCACCAAGATAAACTGTAAGTGCCAGGTGCTTTGTTTATGCATTCTGCTCTTATATTTATTGTGGAGAGACCTGCTAAAAATCAAATAAAAAGCGAGCATGCTAAATTTGTATATGACAGTCATAGGTATATCTTGCCACAACAAATCAGTTCAGCTTTGCCGTTCTCATGCTTCTCTTTCCATTTGTAGAAGATGACACTTGTGAACCATGACTGTTTTCCTCTGTGGTATGTGACCACTGATGAGATAATCATGAAGTCAACTGGAGCAATTCTGCAAGTCTGTATGAACTGATGAGCACCCAAATACAGGCTACCTGGGAACTGCGCTTCAATGTGATTCCATCAGACCTGCTCCAGTTGTGGATCCAGGCTGCATTGGGAACGTGAGGGGCTGCAGACATGCAGACACTCCATTGGTCCTCATGCAAGGCCTTTCTTTGGACATTGAACATTGCAACATGCACAAGTTGTCTGCTGCATTTGCTATTGTCCTTGCATCACTCATTTTGAGGCACACCCGGGCTCTCGGGATTACTCTTAGGTGTCTGCAGAGCATGGCAGTGGAGCGAGGACTAAGCCCTTATCCTCAAAACTAGCTGCTATGTTGCTAGCCTGTCAGATGTGAAATCACAACAGGGAAATCCTGTGGTTGTTCAGATGTCATCAATGAGGCCATGGCAAGACCCCAAGGGCTGTGTTTCTGGCCATGGGCCTTAAACTTGAAGCTGGCAGCTGAATGAAGTGGAAGACAACCGATGAAACCATCTTACCATTGCCTTACAATGAGGAGCTAAATCAGTGATGATTACCCATTCTTGAGTCTGCTCTTCCTAGGTGCATTCCTCCTACTTAATGGACAGAAACCAAGATGTGCCTCAGTCTCTCTCCCTTCTCTTTCCCTGTGCTTTCCCCATCATTTCTATGGAGATGATACCCATAGGGTACATGTATGCACCTTTTGGGTATGCTATGTAGTATGAAGATCTAAATACAGCTGTGAAGCACTCAGACCTCTGAATGCGTGTCAGGGTATCTTCAGCATCTTGACCATCTCTTTTCTCATGGTATGGTGCCATTTCTCTGTCCTGGTCATGAGAAAGATCCACCATACCTGCGGAGTCAGAGTGGCTGTACCAGTGCTTCCGGGTGGCCAAATCCTTCCACGGAGCATCCTCATTAGAGGTACCATGAACCCAATAGGAGGAAATTACTCTGCCTGAGAACTAAACTGGACATGATACTGTTTTCCATGTTCATAATCACTTAAAGTTTTACAATAAATTATGAGAAGAAAAGAGATGGAAAAGGAAAGTGAGTAAAGAAGCAGCCAAACAGCAGAAGCAGAGACTGTATTACAGGTGAAAAAAGGTAGCAAAATTGGCTGATTCTGTCTGAACATCTATCCTTCCACAGCAACTGCATATTAGAAATCATCGCTGGTGTTATTTGGCTTTGAAAACAAGGCTGATGCAGAAAGCTCAAGAGGAAATGCTGAGGCCACCACATAGATCAGAATGATACCAGTGTAAAGAACAAAAAAAGGGACAGAGCCAGAGAAAATGAGCAGATTGCCCAGCTATAAAAAGCAGCATTGAAATCCAGAGGAAAGTTTCATCAAAGGCTGGCTTAAGTGCAAAGGTTCAGACCTGACTAAGGAGCAGCTCATTTTTTGTTGCTCTAGAGCAAGACCTGTCTCCTAAGATCTGAGCGAGCAAATGAATGGTTGCTCTCTTGCTCAGCTGAATGAGGCAGTGGCACAGTCTGGCCACAGATGGGGAATCTCACAAGTAAAGATGAAGCCATTAGATAACATATTGGAGTGACTCTACTGAGCAGGCTGAATGCCTGCTCAGTAAAAAAAAAGAGGAAAAGAAAACACAGTGTAATTATACAGCTGCCCAGTTCTACCTTCTCATTCCTGTTTCTGTGGCCATCAATATTAGGCTTTTACGCTTCTTTCCAGAGCATTTTGTGGCTCATTTCTCTAACAAGCAATGTCCTGTATACATTAAATAACCTTCCACATAAAGCTATAGGTTTCATGCTGGGATGCTAACACTGGGGCACTCCTTCCTCTTGCTGGAAATGCAGACCAGTCTTGTGGTGAGCCAGATAAAAAACATTTGTTCACCTTGTCCTTGTAGCTCGCAAAAAGTGTGAGTAGATAACGGGACAGTTTATTTGGCATAATTGATTATGGCTAATGATGACTGGAAATCCAATTGTGACACTGCTGGACTTATTGGCGCTCTAGATATGAGAAGATATATTTTTCAGATCTTGGCATGTTTAGCATTTGGGGATGAACAATTTATCTACCTGGGTTCATTCTGCTGCTCCCAGAACTGATTGAATATTAGCATGTCTCATGAAAATCATGCATGACATTACTCTTGCATCTATATATTGAAAAGAAATGAAACTGGGGCCAGATAAAAGCCCTTTGAAATTGGTGGAAATGTCTCCCATCAACTTCAATATGAACATAGAAATATAGGATTGGAAAGGACCTCCTGGGTCACTGAGTCAGTCCTGTCCTGTCCCCTGCTCTCCTCTATATAATCCTTTCTCCTCTGGTTGTTTCTCTTTAGCCTGCCTACGGGCAGATGATGTGCTCAGCATATTGCTGAAAATGTTATCGATAATGAGATTTTTGCATTGTAGGTAACCAATGGTTCTTTTGTGTTTGATTTGTCAGCTCTTACAGGCATGAACAATTCCCAATACGTCATCTTAAAAATGTGGTTAGGTGAATGAATGCAGATATCTGGAAGACTGAAGGGAGTACAGTGTTATCTATATTCAGTCTATGTGTTTGTCAAAACTCTGAATACTCACAGTACAGTTTCCAGTAAGTAGTGGATGGGATTCTTCTGTGATCCTTGCAGTAGGGACGGATCACAACAAAATGAAAGAGGCCCAGTTTTGTGGCAGCATTTCTGGTCTTTAAGAGTTAAAAGTGATAGGTAAAGGAGGTCCAGGTTCATTGCAGTTTTTTTTTTTCCTGTACAGTATTATAAATACTGAAAGTGAAAAGAAATTATTAAAAGGTATGACTAGGAAGATTTCAAGCAGTTTTATTCAATGCCAATTATTTAAAGAGAAGATAGTAGAGAGGGCTGGAAGGGGTTAAAATTAAAAGCTGTTTCTAAAGCCTGCAATAATAATACAGTAGACTGGTGGTAGCCACAGGCAGAATTTACTGTCCTTGGTCTAGTGAACCAGTATTAACCCTTCAAGTGTCCTGGATGGCTCTGTGCACAGTGTCACTTTCTGCTCCAGTGTATGGATGTATGCTTTCTGTCAGATTGCTCAATTAATTATAATTGTCCTACCTTTAAAGGGATGGCCCTGGGCATACTAGGGGGTGTGGCCCTCATGGGGTTTTATTTCAAGCCATATCCTACTGTCTCCAACTCAGTCAATGAATCTTACTCATCAATATTTAATGACACAAGTGTACCTTCTTGTTTTTTTTTTTTTTTTTTTTTAAATTATTCTTCGACCCAGCTAGACAGGTGCATTGTCTTTCTGTTATGTCTTGGCAACAGAGAAGATGCTGCCTAGCTCTGTGTTAGTATCTAAGAAAGAGGTGGGTAGACCCACCAAAAAATATCAGCAGGCTCTACCTGCATGTTTGAGAAATGGGCATTACAGACCTCTTGTTCTGCCTCTGAGATGTGACAATAGGTGTCTCGTTACAGATTCATTACCGAACAGGTATTCATCAGCTTCAAAGCAGCTTTTACCAACTGTGTAGCACACAGGAAGAAATTGGTTTTAAGGAACAGGGCAGGAGAGACATCTCAAAGCTCTGCTTATTTTATTCTTTTAGTACAACCTCTGCTGCTCTAAAAGCTACCAGTGACACATTTTGTGCTGCTCACACCTTGGTATACTCTTGGACAAGAACCACATCCTGTGTATTATTGATATTTTATGACAAAGTAAAGCAATTTTAAAACATCAGGCTGCCCATCTGCTATGAACTACTTTTTACAGTATTCAAAATAGATGTGTTTCCCTTTCCTGTTTTCATACAGTGAAATGCAGATCACAGTTAGGTTATGAGACTGGGGCCCAGGAATTTTTCTACTTTTAATCCTGTCTCTGACATTGATTCCTTCATTAGCCTTGGGCAAGTCATTTCACTTGGATATATTCGAATCACCACATCTATAAAATGGAGATGCAGTGAGGTGTCATGGAGATTTATTAGGCTATGTCTGCAGCATACTTTGAAGAAGTCAAACCGTATACACCTGTTAATGAATGGAATTTTAAAATATGAATGAAAACATTTTCTCATTTCAGAAGCCCAAGTTCTGACTAAGTGTCCTGCAGATCTGTGACTACTGCCACAGTCAGCGGGTACAATTTTACAGTCACTGTGTAAACTCATCAAAGAAAAATTACCTGAAAGTTAACATTATAGCAGTTGAATGACAGACAGTTTCCCAGTCAAAAATGTGTTGTTATTGCTGGACATCATGTTGTCCTTATGAAATGAAAAAAAGCAATTTCTGCAGTTAAATAATTTCCAGGAGTAATTTAGAGAGTTGATGCTACTGGACTGGTATATATACAGGGAAATTAGATTCCTGCATAATTTGATCACTGTGGAGTAAAACCCTAGCCTTGCGTGAGCATTTTCCTACCAGCCTCAAGGAAGCCAAAATCTCCTCCAGCTTACCAGTAAGCTGGTAAGAGACTTGGAGGTAAGAGACGAGGTGAGAGACTTGGAGGATTCACTAGGGCTTGGAGCCTTTTACACACTGGTGGCTTGGTCTGGTGAAGGTTAATAACCAGTGGAAGTCTCTTCCGAACTTGACCTGTAGAGGAACCTGTGAGGTGAGTTGGTCCCATTGGCTGTGCTGAAGTTTTGGTCTCAGCAGAAAGGCATTAAAATGGATGTGTGGCCCTATCTGCCTCACCAGTCTGAGCCGCACACCTGGATATGAGACATAACTCACCTTTGGCACTGGCCAGAATTGAAACAAGCTGGTGCCAAACTCACATTGTCCTTACTCATGCCGGACTTTCTGTAGACAAGAATAAATCTCCTCCATGACTAATCTGTGCATGACTCACCAACTGTATCATAACGCAAACCTTGAAGAGCTGTGGGAAACAACAGTGCACTGAGGCATGTTTTAAATGAACACTGACCCCACTCAGCAGACAGCGAGATTCACACAGAAACTCAGTGCAGGAGGCAGTTTCTGCAGAGATGGGGCAGCGTGAGCACAGCATGGTCCCCAGCCCTCCTGCTGCCCCTCTGCTTGGCCGCTTCCTGGCCGGTCCCTGAGGCTGCCAGCTACCAAACGGCTATTGCTGCTAGTTTCTCAGCATCTCTGACCAAAGATACTAAATGCTTTCCTTCCTGTGGCATGTCAGTAGTGATGCAGGGGTTTTGAGGAGACCTCATGAAGCAAAGTAGTGGTGGTACAGCAGGGAATGGGAACAGGTGATACTGAGCACAGTCTAAAGAGAGGAAGATAGCTGGGTCAGGGAACAGATGGGACTTGGGGTGCAGTGGCGTACAAGAAGGTAGAACAACAATAGGAAGGTTAAGTCTCCTACAGGAGATAAAGTAACCCTAAAAAGTCATCATGCAATAATCAGATCAGGCTCATTTTAGTCACCCAAAGCAGTTTGAATTCAGCTCTTCCCTCTCCAGGCACTGCTTTAATCACATTATGAGTCAGAGCGCACACAGATGATGAGCATAGCTGCATGCTCACATTGGTTCATAGCATATTGTCGCTTACAGCATGGTGGAAAAAGTGACCGAGAGGACAACGTAAAGCCTAATGCTGCAGGGCGTGGTGCTGCACTTGGACCTGAATAAAAGCAATAAGGAAAGATAACTGAGCTGAGATACAGCCACTCTTGTGTGAGCAGCAATGGCGATAGACATTTTGCTTGGGAGAATTAGGAAGAAGCATAACGCTCCTGGACACCCTGTGGAAGGACATTATGCAGGGCTCCTTTCTCCTCTTTTGGGGAGAGTTCAGCACAGGTGTCTTCCTAATCAAGGGAAACAAGAAGCAGGAGCCTGGTCCTGCCCCTCCATCCATGCACACTAAAGCATTGCACCAGAAAGCTCCTCAACCATACCTGATTTAACTTCCAGGACATGATGGAGAAATTAGCCTTCAGTAGCTGAGGAAGGGGCACATCTGTGTGAGAGATGTTGCTCTTCCAGGAGCAGTCTCTGACCTCTGTGTCTGGCATACAATTTAACATACAGAGCTCAGCCATGGCTGTTTCCAGTGTGGGCTGACAGTTTGCTTCTCCAGCCCCTGCTTAACTTGCTAGTCATAAATGAACCTATAATTTCTCCTAGCATGTAATATTAGAAAAATGATGTTCAAAAAGTCAAGAATTTTCTTGCATGGTCTAGTTGTAATATATTTTTAAAAGCCTGTGCTCAGGCCTTGCTACCGTCTGAGCACGAAGCAGCTGGGAGTGTTGCAGAAGGAGCTTGCTTAGCCCTGGGGGAACGGGTAAAGAGGGTGTTTTGTGTGACTTGTTTGCAAACCCCTGTGGCTATTTTAAGGAGAGGCTCCTGGGATTTTACGCAGTCATGTATATCCCTTCTGACTTGGAAAGATGGATTCTGTCCAGGTTTGGCTAAAAAAAAGAAAGGAGTGGCCATGTTCAAAGGATGAGTTTTGCTATTTCAGAAATAAAATGCAGCTAATGAGATCACCATTTACCACCTCCTTGCAATGCTCTTCTGCCCATACCTACATTAAATAAGGAAGCTATAGAATGAACGCAAATGTATCTAAGTTTCTTGTGGGCTAAAGCAGTAGGTGCAGATCTGTGGTAATATGAGAGCATCAGGCTCCAAAGGCACCTGGAAGTGCAGATAAGATCAGATCAGGTCAAAGAGGGAGCCTTGGCAGCTACGGTCCTGCTCCATGGAGCGCGGTGAGCCCCAGCCCAGTTTGCCAGCAGTGGGTGCAACTGCCTGACTCCTACGGCAGTGCTCTTCAGTTCTGCACTCTGCCAGTGCGGTGCCGGGTCCTTTCCCTCAGAGACCACAGGCTGTAAAGGAGAGAATTCACACAAACAAAAGTGGGTGTTTCCACTTTCCTTAGTATCCCACTGTGCCCCAAGTTGCTGCTTGCTTGCTAGGATTCAGGGTGTTGGGGTTTTTTTCTTTTATGAATTTGATAGTGACATTTTTACACTGGAAGCCTGTTTCACTGCATTTCTGGCAAACACCATTGGTTAGACTTGTTTTACCACATCATGATCTTTTTTATAGCCTACATCTGCCAGGAAAACTTTGTCATTCATCATCTTCCTTTCTGCCACGTTAATTTTCAGCTAGGCACAAAATGTCCTTGTATTTCTAAAGTAATGCAAAGCCTCCTGGCTTGGTGCTTAGAGTAGAAGGGATAGATGGTGCGTAGTCCCTGCACCATGGCATGTAAGCAGTATTCAGAAGTGGGAAAGAGGAGGAGAAAGAAGATCCTCAGCATACACAAAATAGGCTGTGGGACTTCCACTCCCCTTCTCAGTGGCATCCCTTCAAGAGACTGCTGCCTCAGGCAACTCCCAGTTTGCCTATGTCTACTGCTGGCTTGTTCTGGTGGAAAGGAGCTTTTCCCCAGAAGCCGTCCCATGTTTGCAACTTTCAGGGCTGCATTCTTCCTCTCTTTTCCTATTATTCATCTTCTGATGGATGACAACCACGTCGGTGCTAGCAGCTGTGTTTAAATATGGGACAGAACTGAACTGCAGCTGTGTTTTGGTCACTGGGTTTCTATACCTACAGTGGAAGTGTTCCAGAAATATGTAATAATATATATAAAGTTGTTTAGTTGCTGTTCTGTTAACAAGGTGGCATTATCCATGGCAGTACTCACGGCCACTTTGCACTGACTGAAAGGAAGAACAAAAGTCCCTCTGACTGTGGTTTTGTTACAGTCTTTCAGTTGCACCATGTTGGACAAAAAACTTTCTTGAAGTTCTTTGGAGAAAGTTCATGTGATTTTTCAACAAACTTGTTTGGGGTGAGTCTTGGATGTCTAGCAATTTGGGTATAAAATTAGGGTTTTGCATAACATCAGCTCAGAGTCATGTTGGCCTTCATGCACAACTCAGAGGGCTGATGGTTGTAGTTCCTCCTCACTCGAAAGGCTGAAACCATCCCCTAGTCACAGAGTACCGTGACCATCTCTGTTTTCCAGAAACTTGGGCATAGGTGGACTAAGGTCAGAATTTAATATGTGAGCAACAGGTATGTTCCAGTTGTTTGCTGGAGATGGATTTGGGTTCCTGATTTTAAGTACCTACTTTTGACATTTTTGTAGTTGTGTGAATGCCTTGAAAGCGATGAGCAAATTCCCTTTGGCCTTCGTGGGCTCCAGAGGAGAAACCCTGCTGAGTGAGCGGAAAGGCAGATGCAGAATCCAGCACTCTGCTCTTTGCCACCGGAGTCTGTCTCCCTCCTCTGTATATCGCTTGTACATAGACAAATAAAAATTCAGGGACTTGTGCCACACTTTCTTCATAATGCATGTGTACAAATATTTGCATGCAGCAGTGGTTCAAAGGAGCCTGAAGATACTATCTTAACTGTGGTGCTTTCCCAGACCATTGCTGTGCTTTGCCTTCGTGAATAAAGGCAGTAGTGTCTGCAGCCAGGAGATCTCTCATATAGATTTAATCTGGCTGTTTTCCTCCCTAGGGAGCAGAGTTGAGGATAGCGAAGTTCAAGGTAGCGTGTGTTTGAGTTTTGTAAGCAGAATAGACATGGAAATTTGAAGCCTAAATTGCACATTCCAGCCTTCTTATGGAAATGGTGAGCAAAGAGGAAGCGGAGCCTTTAGTACTGAACATGCGCCAATTTTTAAATACTGATACAGATCTAGAGAGTTTATTTATAAACACCGCATGTGTATATGTGCACACATGCACACACACGCTTATACATATACATGCCTATGTGTAATGTTTATAAACAGTGCATTGCATATCTCTCTGCTTATAGATTCTATTGATGATTGCTTTATTCATCTTGTGGCAGACCCATTTAAATGAAAATATGTTCCCCATTTCCTTGCTACTATAAATTCTGTGCTATGGGGAAGTAGTGAAGTGCACTAGCTATACATCCATGGAGAAATGCCCTGTTGAGGAGTATTATACAGGGAACAATTGACAGCCCTTCACTTCAGTGGGTACATTTCTCTGTACAGCTGCATCACCACTAATGATAAATGAGTAATGTTTGATAGCTGGCTCCGTTGCCTGACAGCTACAGTTTTGGCCAGAGGGCCACGACAGGCTTTAGACTTCTGTTCAAAATGAGTTAAACATATTAGGTATTACGAAGCCACAGAAGCCTCGAGAATGAGTGCTGAAATGAGTTATCAAGGTATGCTCCTGGGTACACAACTTGCAAAGCAGATGTCATTCTAATAATGTGTGATATAGAACATGTCTGGCCTAAACCCTGCTGGATGAAATATGAAGCCCCGTTGGTGATATTTAATACCATTTTATGAGGTGCCATCTTATAAAGACAATGCCCGCCTTATGTGGAATGCTTAAGGTATTTTGCCAAAGGCACTGGGAGGTATCTGAACTAAGTAGAATTTTTATTATTTTATAAGCCTTTACTTTGTAATATTTCTGTTTCTACATTATTGTGGTACTAGCTGCACTAACCCTTTGTCTAGTGAACTTCATGAGTGGTTTACTGATAGATTGACTGATAGCCACGACTGCCTGTGGATGTAAAGGCCAGTTCCTACCTAAATATATTCTTAGTAAAATAGTAAAGTAGAAAGCAGACTTCAAAAGGAAATAAAGCTTTACAGGAGGCACTCTTGGAAAAGAGCTCCTTCAAGCTATGAGATCCAGAGGTTTTGGTGTTTTTTAAAGGAGTGAGGCCTGGGAAGGTTGTGAGTTTGTGTATTACAGCTGCAGCATTCATTTTGACTTGAATTCCTCTTGTAAACTTTGACTTCCCGTTGAGATTTCTGGACCCCTTCGCCGATATCCCAAGGACATGCGCCGAGTTGCTTAGGTTAAGGAAGATGACGAGTATTTTCACTCTCCAGTTCTCTCTTTATTTACATATTTTCATGTAACATTGCTTTTGTGGAACAAAATTGCCTCCTGTTCAGGTCTGTTGGAAAGCAAAGGCAGAGTGAGTGCAAGTGGTTATTCTGAGCAAATTAGGTATCTCCTTCCTGGGATGCAAAGACCATGCTGACAGCACTGCTGAGTTAAAGACCCCAGTGGGGGCAATACTTACATTTCAATGATGCTGAGTCCGTGCAAATGGGCTCAGTGCTGAGATCCCATCACCACTGCTGCAGGATCTGGTCAAGTGCAGCAAGGGCATAGCTTTCTTGTCTTCATCCTACATCATTCTGCATGCCACAGTCCTTCTGGTTTTCCATGCTTCTCTGTTTTGCCTCTCCCGGGCAAATGGTGCCCATGGCCTAGAAAGCATCCACTCAAAGTGCTCACCAGGAAAGGCTGATGTGCCCCAGCAGCTGCTTTTGCTCAGTGGGATGATCCAGTGGGGTGTCTCTTCCTGGACAGGCTGAGACACCCAGTTCTCCTTCCTTGAGGGTGTCCTACTCAGCCATGATCTGACTATATGAACCCCACAGGACCAGATCCCTGTGACTACTTCTGCCAATTTGCCTGTCTGAATAAACATCAGCAGTAAAGAAGTTACTCTGCTTGGTGTGCCAGGGACCGCCATGTACATTTTCCAGCTTGAAAGACATCCCTGTGCTAAAATATGTGGTGGATCTTACTCTTAATCCTAATGCTCTCCTTCTGTCTCTCCAGCTAAGTGATCTCTTGATGTGTGGTAGTGCAGCCTGATGCGAAGAGGTGTTAGGTTAATTCCCTTTGATAAAACCCTACTAATTATTTTTTTTTTTTTTTTTTTTTGCCCTTGAAAAGCTTGCTTTCCCTTCCAAATGCATCATCCTGTGAGCCCAAGGTTTGCAGATATTCAGATTCATCTTCCTTTATACCATAAATATGCCAGATATATATAATCCATTTGGACACTGGCAAGTGATGACTATCAGAGGCAGAATGGGTACTGAGGGGCCCATAGTTATACAGTAACATCAGCTTGGCAGCAGCTCATTCATCGTGCTAGATGATCTGTCCGTCTCTCTGCCTGTGGCTTGTAGCACATAAAATACAGACAGAAAGTCAGACCAAATATTCTGCGTGCAATGCTCTTTGCATCTCAGCCCGGCTTTTCTAGCCTCAGTTTTAAATGCACTCATGGTCCAACTGTCTGGTCGAGACACTGCTTTTTGAAAGAAATGTGTCTTAGAAATTCCTGAAAGTCGCTGCTCAGCGTATGACATGTCAAGTTACATCTGCTGTGTCATGAAACATCAACATGTTGCGAAAGACCATAATGAAAGGTGACAAGGTACACTCTAAACAGTTTTGGTCAATGTTTTTGTTTATCCCAGAGTGAATTTCATGCAATATGATGATCGCAGGGAGAGTTCGGCTTCTGTTTCATCACTCAGCAAAACTTTTGCCTGTGGTAATCATCCAAATGGCCCTGAACATTTTGGACATGAAGGCAGGTTAGCCTTCAAGCCAATGTTTGCAAAATGCTCTTGGGACCACTGTCCCTGCCCCAGCACATGTGGTGGTGGATCTGTGCTTAGGCAGACCCTGGGCTCTTGCAAGGGCTGAGGAGCGCTGAGCGGCATTTCCCCCCAGCCCCAGCTGTGTCCCACCACCCACACAGGCGCTGCATGGGGAATTTCCCCCTTGGCCCCCTGCACATGTGTGCCTGGGCACAGGGCTCCCCGAAAGGACCTATGTAATAGAAACCAGGGTTCCCACGGTGTGCCAGGGTGCTTGTTGGGGCTTTCTTTGCCTCTCAGATAAAGCTTGTAAACTCATTCGCAAACCCTCTGTTTGAGCTGTACAGGTGGCTCATGTTTATTGAGGTTTTCTACTTGGAGCTCATTTCCTTAAAATCTGTCCTTATGTTTGCTACAATCCACACAGTCCCTGTTCCAAGCTGCGTGAGGCTTTTAGCTCCTTTTTCCTCTAACCATTTTTTGCCTATATTGTTGCAGGAGTCAAATGGGGAAATGCACAGTGCTGGGAGATTAAAGATGTAAATTTTATAAACAGAAATCAAAGGTCCTAAATCCTGAGCAAAGAAAAGCCAACATAAGTATGAACATTAAAAAACATACATAAATAGTACTTCAAGGCTGAATATGTTAAATTATTCAACAGTTAAGTCATAAGTGTTCTTAAACTTAAGTATAAAAATGCCCTTGACAATATTTCATAGCTGTGCATTTCTTTAAAATATTTAGCATTCTCATTAAAGAGAATGACTTTATTTTATATATTAGTTACACTCCTGCTTGTTAATATGAAGGAATTTAGTAGCAAAGAGCATTCTTATGTATATAAGCCGAAGACAATTTACATATAAAGTTGGACGACTATTCACTTTTTATTTATTCCTGGATCATCTGCATCCACGCATAGCTATAGAGCATTTAAACAAATTTGTTCCTTAATGTGTAGTATTACAATCTCCTGCCCCAAAATATAATTTGCTAATGCCATCGCAAAGACAGGTTCATTCAAAGCTACATGGAAGTTCTTGCCTTTGAAAGACTTAATGAACCTTACATTTTTGGTATACTGCACAGTGTAATGCCTATTACATATTCATTGCCAGAATGGAAGATTTCCTTTAACTCTGAGCTTCCTGGTCTAGTTCACTGTAAAACATTGTCAAAAGTCACAAGAGACTTTCACTGAAAATTGTGACTCTTGATAGCAGGATGTAATGGGGAGGTTTAGAATAGAAGAACCAGTGGTATATGTGCCCAGGGGGAATCGTTCTGACAGACAAATGGATGGATAATACAGTTTTTGACATAATGGGATGAAAAAGTTTATGCCAGAAAGAACTGAATTAAAGTTATTACTTTAAGGAAATTCTGAAGTTCTCAAGACCCGTGGTATTACCTGTGTGCATTTCGTTTCACTGCATTTCTGCATAACAGGTTTTTAAACAGGGTTGGTTTTGCATTGATTTATAAGCTTACTAACAAACCTGCAATAAAAATTGTAGTTACTTTCCTGGAAGTAACCCCAGTAACATAATTTTACAGGGTGGTTTTTGGGAGCAGGATTTTTTGATCTGTCTGGTTTTTAAAGTCCTGCATAATCAGTTTGCCTCTCAACTCCCTTTTGTGAGGACAGCAAAACAAAAAAGGCTATTATTCTGAGTTTTCCTCTGGAATAGTAGGAGATTGCACAGCGCTATATTATTTTGTATACATTTCTTTTTCTCAGTGTTTTGTGAACTCTGGAATTCAGCAGCTCTGAGGTCCCAGAGCCCTGGTGAGACACAGAAATCGGCTGATGCAGAAACCGTTGCAAGATCAAGGCCTTAGTTAATCAAGGCCATTCAAAAAGGACTGTACATTTTTCTACTTGTTATTTTTAGGTGATTGCAGGGCTGAGCTGTCAATCAGACACATTTTTAGGGGTGTTGTGCATGTGTGCGTGCATGTGCATGTGTGCACCCAAGGGTTTGACCGCAGGTCTCTGGAGAGAGGATAGTGCAATAACAGCCTCTCTACCCCGAAGCCTCTGTTTGAGCTATGTTTCATTTTAGCTGGCAGTGACTAAGCCAACGGCTAAAATGCAGAAATAAGTACGGCAGAGAGAGGCCCTCATAATGGCAAAGATGAAAAATGTGTTAGCGCAGAACAATGAAGTGATGGTAAATCTAAGATGTAGGCACCAGTCACCACTTGTACCATGCTGTTGTCAGAAGTGTGTTGAGATATCTGAGAGAGCAGGCTGAGAAAGGGAAGCTAATTATACCACATTATTCACTTCTGCTCATTAGCTATAGTACAAAGGCCCTGCTTTTTATGTATATATTAAAGTGCCGAGGACTACAGGAAGAGATAACTTAATGTTTCTTTTGTCTCGCTAGTGGGTCAGTTCAGACAGAAAAATCATGTTTTCACGGACCTGCAACTTTCCATCCTCCAGGATTAGGGATTTTCTCCTGTGTCACCCCTAACAAACAGAAAAAGGCAACTCCCTCCCTCTTGACACTCAGCAAAGCCAAACTAAACTAAAGCAAAGCTCCCGCACCCCTTGGCAATTTCTCCCCTAGTACCTGTGTGAGGATGTGTGAGATGGTTCCGGCCTTCTCCCCTCTGCTCAGCATAGGCACCTGTGTCAATGAAAAAGCTCTTCCTATTTAATCCCTCTTTCCCATATACCCTCAATAGCTCCAGGGGCAATTTGACAGCCGCAACCCAACCCCCTGCTGACATCTGTCCCCAGGTCGCATTGTCCCCTCATGCTGCCACTTGCCCCTCCATCATCCTGAGACTGCAGATAACTACCTGCTCTCCAGCTGAGTGTCAATGAAATGAATTCAGCTGTTTAATAAACTTTAGATGGTATGTATAATGCATTCACTCTTAGACGTTTTACCTGCCTCACTATCCTTGTATTGCACTTGGATCTGTAAATGAGCCATTAGGAAAAGATGAACAGGAAGGCAGAGGACTGGTTTATTGAAATTATTTATATATGAGAAATACCTGACTTTCAAAATTCATGGCTCTTTAATGCTCAAGTCACAGAGAACACATTAAATCTAAGAGGAGAGGAACAGGTATTCTACTTCCACACTAAGGTGAATGAAATCAAATTTGAGCATTGAAATCTACCCTTCTCCACAATGAAAACTGCCTTGCTCTTCTAATTATGAGCATCACAAAAGTCACTGCTTCAGTGAAATACCCTGCAGCTACACAAAAGGATAGACTGGAGAAGCACACATCTACCAATAAGTGGCACTGAGCATCTACTCCATTTCTCACACAGGTTGGCATATCTCTCAGTGGTCCATCTGGTAGAATTGGATGGCATTTATCAGGAAATAATCCAATTGTGGCATGCCAAAACCTGAACATGAAAAGTACTTGTGCCTAGTGTCAATCATTCACCCTCTGACAGTTCAATAAACATCCTTTCTGTGATGGTTTTCAGGAACACTGACACCCAAAATCCTGGAAACAATGCCAGAGATGGAAATGACAATGCTTCTGTGAAACATCAAAAGGGACCAACACAACCTGGCATGGATTTTGCCAAGTGTTGCTTAGCAATACAGTGTTCTTGTGGGCCGCTGGCGTGTCAGGATTAGCTGCGAAGGGAGCGATATTCACACCTTTGCTGAAAACGCATCCTTCCCAAATAAAGGAGTACGAAGTAGGGAAGTGCAGCATCAGCAGGAGCAGGGGATACCACAGCCACAATATACAATTTTAGGCTCCCGAAAAGCCATCTACCCTTCCCTGTTGTCTTCCTCACATGGAAAGAGAAAGTGCCACATCCAAGCACCACAAGGACACAGTCCTGTCCTGCCCAGCTCATGGTCTCAGAGGGTACGAGGAGGTTTCATGGCCATTCCCTTTCGGGGCTGGGATAAGAGGGGTCCAAACATTGCTACCAGCAGCTCTTGCAGGAGATACATGCAGGCAGAATGTGACCCGGACTGGGTTGGCTGCTGGTACTCAGGGGATGATGACGATATACGGGAAGAAAGCCTGAACCTGGAATTGGGAGGTGAATAACCAGTATCATTTCTAACAAGTAAGAAACAGGGATGGTCATTTTAACGGTGTAATTGTGGTAATAGTAAGAGGATGCAAGGAGCTCTCGGTAACAAGAGAAAAAACTTGTTCACTTGCCACATTTCCCAAGCGAGCCCCTCTCCCCAGGTGCCTGGATGCCACCCATGTCTCTGCAGCTGCCCCTACTCCACCCGGTGAGGGATCCCAAAGGGCAAAAGCAGCATTTCCAGAAAAACAAAGAGCATTTGGTGGCCGGAGGGAAAACGTACTATTTGATATTGCAAGCACCACTTTGCCACTGAGAAGGAAACTGAATTGGGGTAAGTGAAATAACTTGCCTGAAGCCACCGACAGACCTGGGAACTAAACTCTGGCCTCCTTAATGTGCCAAATCCTGGAGCAGAGGCTCACAAGGTCTAGCCAAATCGCCTTTTATCTGTGTGCCTGGTAAATGGGAGTGGGAGGAATGTCTGCATATCAAATAAGGGAGTTTTGTCCGTCTTGAAATTCCAGGTTTTCAGATCCAGGAATCAGCTGATGCCTGGAGCATATAAACTGCCTTTTTGGTGTGGCGAGGACAGACCCACAGGTCCAAACGCAGGTATGCCAGCCAAGCCTGTCTAAACACAAGTGCTGGGATCTGCTGCTAGTCTGGAGCTTGGAGGGAGGCAACTGCCCGGGAAGGCACTTGCAGGGCAGCGCAGGTTTGCCGCTACCCCTTTTGGCTCAAGACTGTCTAGTCCATAGGCACCGTGGTAGTGGTGAGGCTGCAGATACCATGGAGAAGGTGCTTTTGAACAGACAGAGTGCTCCGAACAGAAATCCTGAGGTGTGCGGATTCTTATATATACTTATGACAGTTTTCCAGGGAGAAGTGCAAGCTAACTCCATCAGTGCCTTTGAGCCTTGACTTGTTAATTGGCATTACTTCTAATTCCCAGCTATATTTTAAGGTATGAACCTAAGGAATTTTAAAGTCATTATGTGGGTGAGGGACTGATAAAAATAAATCCTTCAGGTTTGAAAGTGGCAGAGAGGGAATAAAAGGTGTTAAGAAATCCAGGAGTTTTCAGCCAATTGGTTCAAAAAAGCATCCGGGTGGACTGCAGCTCCTGGAGAAAGGTCACTGATACTACTCTGGGTACCTCGTTTTATGAACTTTATGCATCACATAAAATAAATTTAAAGCAGTTTAATTTAACAGTCTAATTAGTCATGGCTTTTTCATCTTGTCTATTTAACTATACATGGAACAAAGAGAAAGACACAGGGCCAAATTCAGAGCTGGCACAAATCAGCCCTGCAAGTCAAGGAAGTTGTTCCTGCTCATCCAGGGCTGAATGCAGATGCTGTGGCCAAATTCATCCCTGAGGGTAACACCCCTAATGTCTGGTGACTTGTACGGCAAATGAATTTGGCTGCCAGGAATTAACTCTCTGCAGAGCGGATCTTTGGGTCTTGGTGTTCAAAGCTTGAGTGAGGTGAGCTGAAACGTGGGTGAAATACTTGGGAGAAATGGTTTAAAGATTCAAGATAGTTTGGAACAAAACTCCTCTCTGTGTTGGCTTCACAAAGGCTCATGCAAGCATTTTCTTTCGCTTCAGTCCACTTAATTTACACTCCCTTTCACTTTAAATTTCAGTGTTCATATAATCTCACGATCTCAGGCAAACAGCAGTCACATGAATGCACTCTCCACTGGAAATGAGTGTCTCTCTACTGCCTTTGATGTGGTTGTACTGGTTATAGCATTATACTAAATTGTGCCTTGTTCTCAGCCCCTGTACGCAAACCCACAACATTAACCAGGTCTGGGTGCAGAAACATAAATCGATCCACATTTACGAAGATGATGTTTCTGAGCAGATTTCCAGCTCATAAAGTCTTAGGCCAGCTAAAATTGAGACCTCTAAGTCCATAGTTAGATTCTGGTAGTTAGAGGGTGTGTGATCCTGCTGCAAGCTTTCATTAACAAAACAAATTATTTTTCAAATATTGTAGATTCTAGCAGAAATCTATCTCCTATCAGTTGAGACACAGGTCTCGTTTCTTTTGTGATGTCCTTTTGTAAGAGCATGTACCAGGGGCAGGTTTCTATCTGATGCTGGCAGGCACAGGAGGGGCTTGTGGGGCAGGCTGAGGTGGCTTAGCCACATGTCACCCCAACACTGAGTGACACAACAATCCCTTACAAACGGCTCTTTTCAAAGTTCCTGCAAGTTACCACTTCTTCAGCCAAAAATAACTACAACAAACAACATGAGCACAATAAAGAAATTCAAATATATCTTGAACCACCTAATAATTAACTGTGTTCAATTAGTCTTCTGGGTGCTCCATGCTGCTGTGTGGTCTCCCCAGAGGCACCACCAGCACCCACAGCGGTGAGTTAATGAGTTCTGGTTGTGTCTTGTCCGCAGAGTCGGCTGCCTTGCCACACTCCTTCTCTGGCCTGGCGTTCCTAGGAAGAACACCCACATCTGAGGACCTTCTCCCTTTTCCTGCTGAAAGCTGATGAAATGCTCAGCCCTCCACTGTAACGCATTTCCAAGGTGCTGCCTCCGCAGGGCTGTGTGAATGTGGGGCTGAGCAGGGTGCTACCCCATGCACCCTTCCTGGGCACCCTGACTGAGCTGGTCTCATTGGTTGCAGGGTGTGGGTCCCTGCATCCATCACATAAAGGCCAGGGCTCTGTTTTCACAGTATAGTTTCAAGAGAGGGACTTCATCCTCTCTTTAGGGGGGTCCATAGACATCAATGCTTCCTGTCAGGTCCAGCATCTGTTTAAATTACTCCTGTTTCTTCTGAAGCTTGGTGTCACCAGGCTATCAGGACTTTTCATACATCTTTCTCTTACTTTAAATTAATGTTTCATTTAGCTTTTGCACAGCAATACACTCTTCTCAAATTTTTTTCAAGCTCTGATTATACTTTTATCCTCCTTTTCTTCAGGTTCAGCCAGCACCTGTGCAGACCCTGGACCTCTACGCTGTCAAGAAATTGCATTTTCCCATGAAATGCTGCACAATCCAAACAGCATTGCAGGAGAGAGACCCCAGAGGGAGTCCTGAGTGTGAATGAAAGGGACCCAGCAGACACGTCTAGCACAGGAACATATCTGGCATTAGCCCAATTTCCAAACAAATCTATCTGTAGGTAATGGGAAATGTTCTCTTTTTATACCTGTATCTAAACACCTGTATGTAAGGATGAGGGGCTGCATCAGCTCCTTCGGCCCTGCTCTGCTGGAAGCTTCCCCACTTCTCAGAGCTTCCCACATCTTTGGCATTTCTTCTCCTGCCCCTCTGATGAGTGTCCTGCACGCACTTGCTAGAAGTCCATAGCTGCCACCTTTGGAGATTTAGTTTTTTAATTTCCTTCTTGCTCCTGGCTTTTCTTTTCCTAATACCACTGGGGTTGGCCCCACGCTGGCTTGTGCACCATTGCTGGATGGGCAGCTACTATCCCTCTTTTTCCTCTCCTGGCTGAGAGGGAAACACTGACCACAGCAGCCAGGAGGACCACGGAGCTGGTGCTGCTGCTGCTGGCATCTTGCTTTCCCCATGCCCCACTGCAGCACATCCCCTCCCCTGTGTCATTTCCCACACTGCGGACGGTTTTAATGCGCCATTTTCTGCAGACTCCAGCCTTCGCTGCTTTGTGCCTCCCTGACTTGGGACTGTTTTCTTGTAGTACTTTGTATGAAGCGTCTCACAGTGCTGCTTTCCAGGAACTGTTCTGGACACAATTAATTCCTCCGTGTGGCAAATTTTAATTGTTTTATCAAGGGTTTTTGTCTGAGTTTTCCAATATCTTTCCCTAGTGTTTTGCCTCAAATTCCAGCCATAATATCTTCCCTCTAATAAGGGACTCAAACCTGAAAACTGTAAGATTGGCACCACAACCTCAGGTTACTAACAGACTCTTTTATGGTTTCATCTGGAGTTTGTACCATGTTATTTCTGTCTGTTGAAAAATCAGATATTGACGTACCGCCTCTCTGAGGAGAGTGGAGGCCGAGAGCGGGAGGCAGACAGAGCGGAGGCCCAGCGGGGAGAAGCCAGGCAGCAGGAGGCCGCGGAGCGGGGCCCAGCGGGGCGGCTGCGGCGAGGGCGGGCCTGGGCCTGGCAGCACAGGCCCTGCCAGCGCCTCAGAGAGTGGCTGCCACAACGGCGGGGCAGAGCCGGCGTGTTTTCCTCAGGGGTAATGTCATGACGTCTCCTGAGGGCATCGTAATCTGCTCCTCAGCTATGCCCTTGCTGTTTTTTTCCCTAAATACTCAATTTCCCACTGAGTGCCTACAGGCGCACACAAGTGTGACCCCCCCCAAACCCAGGGTGCGGCAGGCTCTATCTCGGCCTGCTCACTGTGGCTCCGAAAGGCTCATAACCCCTGAGCTGTGTCTAATCAGGCAGCATCTGAGATTAATTGCAAGGGCTTTTCTCTACCCACCCACAGAGATAAATGCAGAGGAGCCAATTTGGTAATTGCCCTGAGTGCTGGTGTGCTTCTGAGTTGTTCCTGGGCCAAAGCAGGGCTGGGTGAGGGAATATTTGCCAAGACGTGGACTGAGCACTTGCTGCTGCCCCAGCTGATGAAGATACCAGGGTGCCTTTAATGGGGCAGAGCCAGGGAAAGGGGTGCTAGAAAGGGACCTGGTGAGAGAGGTGGGCTGGGAAGGGGTCAGGAAGGTTGTCACGGGTGAACACAGTGAAGTTATAAATAAAAGAGGGGAAAGCACTGCCTTGGCTTTGGCTCACTCCTGCTTTCAAACAACTTTGAAACCTGCTGCTGGGGTTTCCTATGGTTCCCTTGTACCAGAGAGAAGGGGGTAACCATTTTGCTTGTCACTTTTGAACCAGCCACACCTCAGGTGCGATCTCGTGACAGTGACTCATCTGATGATGCCATTATCCAAAGGTGAAGTGCTCTTGTTTGTTTTTGGTAACCTACAGTGTCATCAGGTTGGTGCAGGACATATGTTGCTGTGCCATTGAAGGTGCTGGGGTGTAAATAGAAATAAAAAGTTGGGTGGGAGCAGAGATGCTATTTGAAGTGGATGGTGCTTTACTGGCTATGGGTAGGTAGAGAGGGAAAAAGCAGCCTTGGCACCTGTTAGTGGCCATTAAAAACTCCCATGTTCTGCTAATCTGTGCTCGTAAAAAGGCCATCTGCTAATGCTCAAAGGTCATTAAGTTACCAGCCCTGTTTACTCCTCCAGTGCTGCTGGGCCAAGGCTTTCTGAGAAAAGAGGGCTTAAATGGTTATTATGGTGGCGCCTGCTCATGCTGCTGTATGGTTAAGGGTCTGTCAGTATTTTCATTAGAAACCCAGACTTTTAGGACTTTTTAAACTTGGCCATTAAAGTGCCTGCTTGTTGCTGCCTGTGCAGGCTGCAGTGTAGCCTGGCAGGTTTAAGGGACAGAGAGAATTTTTGTAGGCATGTGTGGGGTTTTTTGGATTTTTTTGTTTGTTTATTTGTGGTTTGGTTTTGGTTGGGTTTTTTTTTTTTTAATTTTTGCTTTAAGAACTCAATCCAGCTTCTGTTTTAATTTGGGGACTTGAGAAGTTCAGAAAGCTCTGGCAGCACTGCTTTAACTCAGCCATGACTGTGCTTTAGAGGGAGAAGTTTTGTGTTAGATTGTTTTATGGTTAAACTGCATATTGATTTTATGTTTTCATTACAAGAAACAAAGCAAAAAAAGAAAAAGCATAGAAAACTTAAGACCATTTTACGTGTAGCTCTAAAGGGTACTTTTTTCCTAGGGGTGTGGGGCTGTACTGGGTGTTGCTGGTGGGGTTACAAGAGTCAGCAGAATGACCTCCCTGTATAAATGACACTGTCCCCAAGCAGGCAGCATTTGTCTCTCTCATGGTCTGGAAACTGTGGGTGGGTTAGGGAACAAGCTGAGGCCTGAACTCTGAATTGCCTTGATTTCATAGGTTTTAGTCAAACATTTGAGGTTACATTAACATAGTTTTCTTATGGTTAAATGGAACTATCAAAAACTTCGATAATTCTTTTTTCCTTCTGAGACTTCCCAGCAGTAAAATGAGATGTAGCTGCTCGAGTTTTTATCCTTCATTTCTGATAATGACAGTGTCTGTCTCATAAAAACCTGCCTTTTATCTTCCCCAATTAGCTGAGTCGCTGTACCCTTGTGCTGCAAAGTTCTGAGTGTGCTGCAGTCTCTTCCCAAGCACAGTCAAAGCACCTTCTCCCCACCTCTGTGGGGCCAGCTTGTCCACACCACCCATCCTCCAATCTCCTCTCCCATTGGCATCAGTTTAATCTTTTGCTTTCTGTATAACATAAGGAAAAAGCCTGGGTCAATGAATAATGAAAGCTTATTCAAAACCTGGATTCTTACAGTTTGGTCTCTGCTGCCTTTTATTTTAACTGGAGCTTGTATCACATAACTGTTTAAATTTTTTTAATTTTTTTTTATTTTTGGTTAATGCATTCAGACTTTCTCTTGTGGATTTCATGGGGTTTTTCATCCAGGATTTAGGGAAAGTTCACACTAATGTCTGTGATTCACTTGTTCTTCAGATTGTTTTTATTTCTGTTCCAACTGAGCTCCAAGGCCAGCCAGGGACAAGATGCTGTTGTGTAAATAAAGAATATGGACTGCCTTGGAGAGCTGAGAGTCATAAAAGAGCATGCAAAACAGAGGGAATGAGTATATTTCACTTTTTCTTTTTAAACAGCCCTTAAACCATGATGCTGAACTTAAAAAAAATATATAAAATAATTAAAAAATATCCAAGTCTTCCTAACTCAGCAGAGAGGTTTTTCCCAGACCCCTCTTCTTACCAGCCAGTCCTTCTTAAATCTATAACAACCCAACAGGTAGTTAAAATAGTCCTGACTAATTGTAACCAGGACTGCTGGTTTCTTCTGAGCTTTTGTTCTGATTATGCACCATAGCCAAAAGCTTCAGGAGGTATATAGACAAAGTAGTTAGTCTAAGAACTCAAAAGAAGAACAACTATAGGCCTGTTTTTTTAGATTTTATTTTAAGGGTTGGTTTTTTTGTTGTGTTTTTTGTTTTTGTTTTTTTTTAAATTATTAAAGTGCTATAAAAGCAGACCCCAGGCCTCTGCTGCAGATGTGTCTGCCATGGGCCAGATAATCAGTTGGTATAACTCAGCATTGCGCCATTGACTTCATGAGAACACTGGATTAGAGCATGTGTTACAAGTTGAAGTTTTAATTCAGATTTCTTGAAACACATAGAAGTGATAAAATTTAACATCTACTGTTTAATTTATTTTTTTTTTAATTGTATGTCAAATGCTGGGCAGAACTCATGAATGTAAAACATCTTCAACAGGCATCTGGTACAGCAGCTAGAAGTGTGACAACAGAGGGGATGTAGTGTACAGCAGAGTCACCTCCTCCCCCCTCAACCTACGGCGAGTGATGTGATGATCAGTAACCTCTAAGACAGGCTTAGCCTGACAGAACTTGCTGGTGGCAATAAGAAATGGAGGCTTTAAGCCAGTAAATTAATCAAAGAAAATGGATGTGGTTGTCATGATGGTATAGGAAGCCAAGCCTGGGACTCTCTGGGACAAGAGACTATAGGAGGAATTGTCCCGTGGTAAATACAGTAAGGTACTTGGAAAGGCAGTGATGCAGTGAACAGCCGTTGTCGACACTGGAGTGGTGGGAATTGCCATTTTCCTTCCCCCTTTATCCCTCTGTTTGAACCAAGTACTAAAAAAGGTGTTTCATATTTTTGCAGTAGTCAGTACTTAAAATATTTTTATTCCTTATAGGTACTGATACAGTCTGCTTTGGTAGTACATATGCAAGCAAACAAGGCAAGACACAGAAAGTACAGACGATTCCTTGGATGTCATGTTTAGCTGAGGCTATAAAGGGGAGGAGACAGCAATTTGTTGGGATTCCTGCTCAGCACACACAGCCAAATTGTTGGTGAGTTTTGGAGCTGAGGGGAAAAAATATTTCGCCTGGGGAAGGGCAAGGGATTTCACCCTGCAGATATGCTTCTATTTTACTGCATATATTTATTTGTCTATCTCTTGCTTCAGAGTGTTGGGTAGGTTTGCTCCATAGGATTAAATCATATCCCAAACCCTCCTGGCTTTGTGACAGTACAAACATTATTGGATTTAGTTCCCTTCTGCTTATCCACCTCCCATCTTCCAAGATCCCCATTATTATTATAATAATACCCACAAAACTCCTGCTCTGAGATCAGAGGGGTTTTCAAGTGCCAAAGCAATCAACAAAACATACCTGGTTCTTTTAATCTCCTTTAATCCCATCATGTGGGACTATACCAATAAATTATCACGTATCCAAAAATTCTTTCTCTGTAATGACACTTGATTTTTAGTTCACAATTTTCATGAAACTGTCTCAGATATAAAAGAAGATGTACTAGGACCTTTTTATGCCATCAATAAAATAAAAGTTTGGGTTGAAAAATTATCTTATGGAATAAAATAGAGTAACAAAAATCCATCATTATCTGTGTTTCAGAAAAGGATTGTGTTTTGTTTACCATTTTAGTTAGAAATGATGTATGAGTACATCATAAAACACTTATATTAAAAAGATCTTCTCACCCTGAATTCAAAATATATATTGTACTCTCTTATCATCTAGTCATTTTAGAGTGAAAGTTAAAAATGCCCATCCTGTGGTAGTAGTTGCCAGTATTATATCTTATAGCTGATGTATTCTTCTAATACTTTTACTTAAAAGGCCTATTACTCAGGGTTTGTGAGTGTAGACATTTATTTTCTTATTGAAAATGGTAATGCTGTGGATGCTGTTTTTGTATTTAGATTGGCATTTATGGTTTTCCCCTGGGCTGCTGAAGGTCAGCCCAACTCGGTCTCTGGAAGTTTGGGTCATATCTGTGTACCTTGTTGAAGAGGGGAAAATCTTTCCATGGGGAAAGAAGCAGTGGAGAACAGGAGCTTGCATTATTTTGCCAAGGTGTGGTCTATGCTTTCTGTTGGGTTTTTTATTGGTTTGTTTTTTGGGTTTTTTTTTTGTGCATATGTGGAAAAACACTCAACTGTAAAGAAAATCAAGTGTTAGCAGAATAAAGGGTGGCCCGTGGCATGGTTCAAAGTCTTGAGGGCTTGAGCTGTCCAGGAGTTTTCACAAAAAATCCCTGTATCAGGAACAGGCAATATGACAAAAAGCAGGAGACTGCAACATCCTGGTTTGATGTTTTAGAGATGAAAAGTTTCTCCTGCCTGAGGCATAAATTTTTGGCTTGAATGAGAGAGCCTAACCCTAAGGCGAAGATGCTGGGACAAAGATTCCTGTTACTGGTTTGAACCATGCAGAGCAGAGACTTACAACTGACTTTATCGTGTCCTAAGTGAATGCCCTCACCACTAAAAAGAGACTATTGTAAGTCTAAAAAAAAAAGGAAAAAGGAGTTTTTTCTGGTGGTGGGTTTTTTATTTTGTTTCATTTTGGTTTTTCTCCTAAAGAATCTGGATCCATACAGAACATCAGAATCTCTGAAAATTCAAAGTTTCACAAGCATGGAAAAAAAACCAACCCACCCTTTCCCATACATTTGATAAGGGTTTTTGACTCAAGACGTAGGAGAGTGTAAGGCAGAATTGGGTAAAATCAGGCCAGGTGCTTTTGTGGGAGAGCAAATGCTGGCAGATGGGGGAAGTCTGTAAAGTAACTAACCTGAACGCTGCTCTCTGGCCTGCAGAACAATTTACTGAAGGGGTGGTTAAATGGCACAGATTAAGCTCATTAATGGTTCAGATATTTGCTTGGTTTACACAATGGTGTCCAGCAAATTATATTGATGCTTGACAGAATTACTGTCATTATTTATTTTGCTATAAGCCAGATTTATAGATATTTGTAGCTTTTGTAAGACTAAACATAAGAAACATTAATAGCTTTACTAATTATATCACTGCTTTAGAGATATAAATAGTGATAAAAATGCCAAGTAAAGTGAGCTAGTAAAACATTTTAAAGAGAATTTTAAAGTGAGTTACCGAGTGATGATCCCTTGGGTGAGTCTTAACTTTTGAATGTGAGAGCGGCTCTTCCCACTAGGGCACAAGTGCCTTTTGCCTCCATCAACTCTTCGGGGAGAGACAAGGAAGAACAACAGTTTTATTGAACGACTGATTATTAAATCAGATTGCATAATCTGAAAAATATTGAAATCCTATAATAGAATAAACTGAGGATGAACTTATTACAGCACAACAGCGTTTGTTTTTGGTTTGTTTTTTTCTTTTTCACCTTTACCTTGTCCTCAACCCTTCCTGTCTCCTGGATGGTTTGTCTGCACTTCTTTGTCTCTTATAGCCCACTAAAATTGCAACCTCTTTAGAGCAGGAGCTGCGTTTTCCCTCTGCCGTATTACAGACATGTACAGGCCCTAGCACAGCACATCTCTGATGAGGTATTTGGGGTCCTAACAGCAATATGAATAATAATTTCATGGCTGTTAAAAAATAAATAAACCTTTAATTGGTAAAGAGTGTCTATACAGGACTATATAGAACTTAAAGGTGTGTTTTTTACACAGCTGTCAAATGAAAAATCTGTTTTCCTAACTATTGATCCTGGTTTTGCTGTGAGCATCCTTTTAAGGAGGGAGATAATGAGTGAGAAAAGAGTTAATAAATGTTCAGCCGTTACCGCAAGCATGAATGGAAATCCATCATCGGTTTAAGTGCTGGATGGGCTCTAGACAATAATCCAAGCCTGTTTGACCACGAGTAGTGCCACTGTGAAGAAACCCGCAGGGCCCTGGGAGCTGTGATCCTTAGGGATGGCGCGTGGTTCCCTGCTTTTCTCTGATACACAGCATTGTAAAGCCCTGTGTTTTATCTTTCACTGAGTTTTGTAATGACCTGGTTGAAACTCCCTTGAAGCTAGTGGAAAGACTCACAGTCTCTAATGGCCTTTGGATCAGGATTGTTGCAGTGCTTTCTTGGAGTAACCCACCAGTGGGAAATTTCTCCCAGGTGGGGGGAAAAAACAATTTTCTTTTTTTTCCTTGCAATTTCTGATTAATTGGTCTTCCTAACACAGTTGTGAATAGTGTATTATGGGGGGGTGCATTTTCCTAGGAGGGGAAAGTTGGGCCCACCTCATCCGTGGCGATATCTCATTGCTGTTTGACGATGAGCACAAGGGCAGTGCACTAGAGGCAAAGCTTTGCAGCAAACCACACTGAGCTTGTAATGAAGATGGGGGTTGTGATAGTGAACCCACTGAAATCCTCTACATTTGGGCTGCCTCTTTGCACCCTGACAACAGGCTAAGCGAGTGACAGTGGGATTCATAGTCCTCATTGGGAAATTAGCATGATGCATCTCCACTGGGGCTGGGAGAGCTGAAAAGGTTTGGCACTGGTGCCCAGCCATACAGCGCCCAAATGTTCACCGACACCATGCGAACATCTTGGCTGTGTAAAGCAATGGGGAAACCTCATAGGAACACGTTTTGGTGAAAGTGTTCTGGAATTTCTTTCTAGTCATGCTGTAAATATCACAGGGACTATTCTCCCTTTGATCCCAAACTAGAGATGAAAGGGAAAATTTGCACACATTTTTGAACTGTAAAAAACATGTGGCTTCACCTTGGTTCCAAAAACAGGCCAAGATGTAGGATAATCTTATTTTTTTCTGAAATATTTGAACTGTCTCTTCTCACCATGTCATGAAGCTGTGCCATAGCTTTAGAAAACAAACAAACAGGGTGTGCTGTGGGACTTAAATCCCAAAATATGGGCAAAAGGAAGAGTCTGTTTGACTTAGGTTAGCAGAACTTTATACTCAGTGCTAAAACTCAAAGTCAGATCACTGTGTTGCTGCCTTATTTCCATCTTCTGTAATATACTCCATAGCACAGAGCTTAAATTTAGAATCTTTAGATGGGAGGTTATTTGGCTTTTGTGGGTTGCAAATATGGAGAAAAGGCTTCATGTGTGGCTCTAGCCTGGGAAGAAACAAGATAACAAATGCTTTTAATGAATAGTCCTACTGTGGATGAGCATTTCAGGTCGAAACCTAATCGATCAGAAAACTAAAAACGTGGGGCGTTTCTGACTTTTTGTCCCCAGAAGTGTAAACATATTTGTGGGGACAGTACTGGCTTATCTTCCTCTTGGTGCTTTGGGACAGTTATCAACTAGTTGGTCAACAGTGTGCAGTGGGAGGTGTAGGTAGCAGTGCCCCACACGCCAGAAGGACTTCTTCAGAGGACTTCTAACTCCTTCTCTGGTATCTTGGGGTAAAACCTCACCTCACAGCCAATTTTAGTGATCATTGTCAGTCTGAGGCAGTTGGAAGTAGATAAGACCATGTTTCATCCACCTCAGCAGATGTGTTGTTAAAATAGTGTATCCTACTTTTATGAGCATGTTTGGGACAATTGCTTTCTGCCTGCACTCAGGTTCATGGGCTTCCTTTGCTTTTACTCTCTTTCCCAAGATGGTTCTTCAACTTAGAGATACTTGAAACTTCTTGGAGATCTCAGAATCTGGTCAGCTATTCTAAAAAAAAAAGAAGGAAAAAAAAAAAAAAAAGAAATCGGCCAGTCTATGAGTGTAAAGCCCAGTTTACAGGTAAAACCAGAAATTCAGAAATTATATTTGCCTTCGGTTGATATTTGAAAGAAATTATGAAAAAATAACGGGAGCTGAAGTGGTTTTATGGTTGCCAAGAAATACCAGTCCTGAAGTTTAAGAAGGTTAATGGCTGCCTGTATTGAGAAAGAATACAGCCCTGTCTAATTATCCTGCACCAACAAGGGTAAAGGTTTGGCAGTTGAGTGAGATTATATCAGGACTAGTTGAATAATGTCAATATTTTTTACCTCCACGCTTTTTTCCAAAAAAGGGGATGTTGCATCTTTAATTAAATGTTATATGAATACATTTCAGATAGACCCAAACACAGGGCACTGTGTTTCAAAATGCTGTTTCTACATTTAAAATGTATTTGAAATGTAATTTAAGAAAAAAGATAATGGAAAAAAACCCTTAAAATAACTCGAAACAAGCCAGAATATAGTAGCTCATCATTACACTAATATATCAAACAATATGAGCTTAGCTTAATTATCCCCTTTGAGAGTTGAGAAAACTAAGCACAACCTTCAATTTACAGCTGTTTGGTGCCGGGAACCTGAATTATTATTTAAGAAGAAGGGGGAAAAAAAAGTTTATTTATTGTGACCTACACTCAGTTTTTATTCATCATGGAAAATCTGTATATTCACAAATGAGGGCTATTCATCTGCAGACTGCAGCATTCTTCAGCTGTCCGGGGCTGCATCAGCCGTACTTCTTCAGCTTTTGTGTTCATCTCGAAGCCTCTTCATCCAAATTGTTCATCATCTTGATGGCGGAGCTTTATCTTGCTCTAGTGCAGCTGCATTCCCCTTATCCAAAGTGCTGAGAGATACAAGGGAGAGGGAGAGAGGGAGAGAGAGAGGCAGAATAGAAAAGAGAAAAAAGGAATGGCCAGTGCTCATATGAGGATAATTTGTAGTTTCTCAATAATAATAAAAAAAAGGAGGACAGGCTAATTACTGGCTTAACTAGGGCAGCCTGTGGATCCTCATGTCAAAAGGACTAGCGTAATTATTTGCCATCAAAGCACATTCATATTGTGGTACAAAAGAAGGGCCTTTCGCAAATGGATCTCACTAATAAACAGGGCTGAGAGGAGCATTATGTGTCTCCCTGGATGCAAGCGCATTAACACAGTGACATGGAGCATAACTCTCAGCCTGGAGAGGAGGGGGGGGAGAGGAAGAATGATAATTATCCCCCCTCCCCATCTTTCCTCTCCTTTTCCTTTGTGTTGGGCTAGCAAGCCGAACGCGACCCGCTGGAAGGCCCAAGGCAGGCTATTAGTGACCTCTGAGCATTGACAAGGTGGCTACACTCTTAAAAGCCCGGCTCTCCATGTCAGGAGGGTCGCAGGAGCCTGTGAGAGGAGCTTTAAATGGTCCAGCAAACACTTCAACCTTAAAGACACCTGGAAGGTCGCGACCAATTTAATGTAGATGAATCTGGCATAAAGAGGGCTCTTTTGAGTCCACAGACAAAAGTTTTATTTTTCCTTATTCTTTTTTTTCCGACGTTGTTTTTTCACAGATCTTAGCATAAGAGATACCAGAGAAAGAGACTTGATTCTGGAGACCACTTCTGCACTCGCTGAGCAGATGTGGTGCCGGGCAGCCTCAAAGGCTGTGGCTTTTCGTTAGGAAAAGTGAACAGGATTGGAAAGAAAGAGAAGGGACATGTACATACCTTCCAGGGATGTCTGCAAGCATTGACGCACTAACACATTTCAAACTCGTGTGCATTGCAAAGTGGCTGTGTGTGTATACAGATATATATGTTACATGTAAAGAGGCTGTTTAGGTTTGTTGTTTTTTTTCTTGATACTCCAGCTACGTAAGGCTATTCACCTCTGATGCCCATTGGCAGGTGTGCCCTGGTTCCTTTCTTGCCAGCCATGGGGTTTATCTGTTGGGCTGGTGTCTGGTGCTGGCTGCTGCCACTGCAAACCATCACCAAGTGAGCCCATCGCTCGCAATGGATTAAAAGGCTTTGCAGTCAGCCTGGCAGAGCTGGTGGGAAATGTTAGGCATGGTGGTTTGGCTTTCCCAGCCTCCTTGCTTGCTGCTGTGCAACCTCAGCACTCAGGTGCATGAGGCTGCCTTGGCTGCACTGAGTTCCATCGGGTTTTCCCAAGGAAATCCCTTATGCCCATCATTATCCTCTCACCAAGAGGAGGCACAGGCCTCAGCTTTCCTCTGCTCTGGAGGACTTACAGGTTTGCAATGGAGTTTCTCTTTGTAATGCTTATTTTTTAAAAAAAAACCCTACTTTGAGGTCAGTGTTCATGTCACAAGTTTTTTTGTTTGTTTGTTTTTTTTTTTTTTAAAGTAATCAGGGGCCTGCATGGATTATGTGGTATGAAACAACTCTGCTGGTCATTGAAACAGTAAACTGGGATAGTCCTTTCTTGTGACAGCCTTGCCTAACACTGTAAAACACAGTGCACCGCTAGAAAGAAGAAAGGTGTCAGTAGGAGTTGGGACTGTATGGCACACAGTGACGTGAATCTGTGCATGCAGCCACATGCGTCTGGGATAAAAAGATTTTTGAAGCCCAACTCATCTGTGTGACAAGGAGCTGAAAGCCAAAGTTGTTTCCTTTCCAGCACTCTTCTGGTTCACATCTAGGTCGTGCTGCAGAGAGGAGCCCCTTTTCCTTGTCACAGCACTTGGGAACATTGTTGTCCATGTCACATTGATGGGCAGCAGCACCCGAAGCCTTACACATACCTGTTAGCATCGCTGGGTCTCGGGAGCAGCTCACCAAGCCATTGGTTTTAGGATATGAGTTGCCAAATTGTCAACCTCATGTACTCAGTCATGAGTCAGATTTGAAAAATGATGAGATGAATTTAAAATTTGTGGAGTTAAACCAGCAGCAGATCTTTTCTTGTCCCCCGCTGCCCTCTTCTTGCTTGGTAACTTTAGAAAGGAATTGGATGCTTTCTCCATATTGCGCTTTGCAAGGAAAAAGAGCAGCAAACATGGGCTTTGAGGATGGGGAGGAAATAATCCAGGAGGAGACTTTGGTACAGATCACAGAAACCTGATGCAACTCATAGTAAAGTAGCAAACATTGGCCATACAGGAGTAGTGATGAACTGTGCACTCCTATCTAGGCTGGGTTTTGGGGCATGACCAATGTCTGTGACCTAAAAAATCCCAAATATTCACCCATTCAGGAGCTGTACAACCCCTCACCCCCAGCAGGTAGTGCTGATAGCAGCAGCCCACCACCAAAGAGACCCAAAGTTGCTTGTGGTCTCTTCCTAGATGTTTCCTCGTCTCTTTAGCCCTACAATACTTTTTTCCGTTTGCCCTTATTTCCCTGGCTTTTAGAAAAATCTGCATACAGCAAATTTTGCCTTTAGTTTACAGGAAGTTGTAACTAGGGACTTAATGGCAGAATTGGATCCACTGAAGTATGGATATGCTGGAATATAAAGAACATAATTAATTTCACCTTAAAATAAATATCTCTAGGAAAGGGATTAGAGAAGTCAGCTTTATAAACTTGGGGGGTGGGCTTTTTGTATTTAAATTAATCCAGGTGAACTTTCATTACTTAGTTGTATCCAGCTGTACCAAGGACCAAGTGCTGATATTAGCAATAAAGACAACATTATTAATATCGTTATATCAATGTAAAGAAGGTTATAGCATTTGTTTTTTAAAAAATCCTATGTTAATGATGACTTTTTGCCATGAACTTGCTCTTTTGCAGTATTTTATACAGTTATATAGCGTGTATGAACCTGGATATGTATTTCTAGTGTTGCCAAGAATAATCAAAGACAAATATAACAGTTGCAGGGTTTCTTTCCTGATGAAATTGTATTGCAGCTTCTAAACCCAGAGCTGGCCTCCAGCAAGGGACTGTGTCCTCTTAAAGTAGAAGTGTGCCGCTTGAACTTTGCTATCACATAATGCTTTCAAGGTTGCTTGTCTAAAGTGACTTAATTTGTACTGCAGAAGTAGCCTTGTACCCACAAATGCGCCAAAAGCCGCAGCGAGCCAGGGCAGCAGGGCTATTACTAATTTTTTATTAAAATCCCTTAGGCACACACAGAAGGCCCAAAAGCAGCTTTAATAATAGACAACATACAGCACATTTTTCTTGTATTGCCATGTAATCAAATCTAAAGCTTCTGTTCACTTTCTTTGTTTTACCTAGAGGACCAGCTTCCAATTTAGTTGTGGCCTGTACTAAACTGATTTTTCATTGTAATTAATGCCTACTTTGGCCTCAGCCACTTATACAACTTTCCATTAGAGGTTTGCAGCCATCCACAGAGTATTTCACCAAGTTACCCGCCCGATCCTGCTATAGTTGCAATTTTTTGTTAAACTGTTTTTTAACTTTATTATTATTTTGCAAAAAATTTTTAAATTACACAGCCAAATAGGTTTCTTTTTCCATGTTATTTTCCTCTCTTTTTCGCCCGGCCGGGGGGGGGGGGCCGCGGGGTGGGGGGGGGGGGGGGGGGGAAATACCCCTAAAGGTTCAGGTTTCCTCGCCCGACGCAGCGCTCGGTCGGTTGCTCCTTCGCCCCCCTCTGCAAACAACTCGTAGTTATGTTCCTAGAAATAATCAGCAAATTCAGAAACCCCGGAAACAAAAGGTCTTTTGTGCAGAGCGCTCGCAGCCTGGAGCGGTGCGATAAAGCGTTGCCCCCCCCGCCCCGCCTGCTGCACCTATTAAAGTGGTTGGGCAGGAGTCCAACTGGAAGGAAAGCCTTTAAGTGATTTCAGAAAGGGCTAGTGGAACTTATTTAGGCCTGGGGTCTGCTGTGGTTAATTTTCAGTCTGTGTTTTGTGCTGTCCATTTCCTCTGAAATACTACCTGGGGTTTAAGGTTCCTCAGCACAGGATGTTAATAGGCCTCTGCAAACATTCAAAAGGCAGCTTTCCCACCACTAACCTTAAAAAGATTGTGGCACTGGGCCCAGGGTCAGATTGAATAGATGAAAAAGTATATGCTGTGCTTTTGCTTGCTCCTTGGACCTTTCCCTGTTGGCTTGCCTGACATTTTCAGTGACTTTTCTTAGTACCTTCTTTTCAGCGTGCTTCTTAGAAAATTCTGCTTATTACCTTCTCCTATCCCCCCCAACAGCATTACTAAATCGGGAAGCACAACAATTTATAACTATACTTTTCTGACTTCTTGGACTTTTCCCTTGCAGCCGCAAGGTGCTGCTTCTCACGGCCCTGATGAACCAGCCAAGCCCCTTGGTGTATAACCCACATGCCATCGCCACTACCCAGCGTGCTTGCTGACACCATGTCTGGGGCGCTCTCTGCAGATCTCTTGCATGCCTCTTACCAAGGACAGCATCTCTGCTGTGAGGCTAAAGCAAAGAGCTAACGACCAATTATGTGTGCCTCTGCTTTACTGGGTCTCCTCCTTGGTGCAAGAAATGCAGTCATGGGAGCTCTGGTGTAGCATGCAGGTTTCTGGACACTGGGGTCCCACCTTTTGCAATGGTCAGATTTGGGCACCAATGTTCTTATCTTGCTGTGGCATTGCTCAAAGAAACCGAAGGGTTCTGACTCCATGTGTATCCTCCTACGTAGTTTAAAGCTGACACGCTAACCTACCTTTTAATTGTACCTGAAAGATTAAGCAAAATTAGTGCCAAAATGTGCCTGGTGTCCTCCGGTTTGTGATGGCAAGTTATTGATTGTACTGTTTGAAGATACTGGCCTGATGGACTCCGTGCTAAGGGACCAGTTGTGTTGGTCTCCTTTATGTAGGTGCAGCTCTCGTCAGGAAAGGAGGTGGATGCATTTCACTTGATTTAATTCAAGGACTCATCTGGGTGAAATGTGTGGATTTTGAGAAATGTGTCCTGTTAAACTTCCCTGGACTGAGGAGGAGAGGTGGATGTGATACCTGGGATCACATAGCTCTGGTCTGTGTTGTTATTCTGTCAGATGTCCTCATCTTAGTGTGGGAAGAGTAAGAAGCAGATCTTCTCCCCACCTCTGAATAGTGGTAGCTTTTCCTTAATTGACAGGGGAACCAAAGTAGCATTTGAGAAGAGTATGTGCAGACGTGTATGTTCCAGATGTGCAAGTGATGAGCCACAAGCTAGGCTTTGAATGCCAAGCAATGGATTTACCTCCCTACCCAAGCCAGCTGCCCTTCTGGCTTTTGTCTCTGATCCACAACTAGACTCAACTCCTTCAGACCCATTTGGCAGCTCAGTCCTTTCTTGCACCTCTGGAAAGCAGAAGTGTTGCACGTGAAGCAGACGGAGGAGGAAGACTAGACCAGTGGAAAGACAGTGCAGTATCTGCTCTGTGTGAACTGGTGGTGTGAGGTGGCACCACAGGTATGCTGAAACTGGGATACGCATGGCCCATGTTCTGTGTGAGGATCAGCCTCCTTACACCTAGCAGTATGATTTCCAGGGCTACTTTCTCCAAGAGTCACCTGCAACGCCATGCCACTTCCGCATGTAAGTGGTTGCAAATCCCTTGCTGTACCTGTGCCCGCATGAGCACCCCCCGCAGGGAAGCAACTGATCTTGGTCTAAACACATTTGTGTATCTCTCCCTGACATTTGCTCTGTTAAAAGGTCAGGCTTCTGCAGCGGAGACAAGAGCAGTCTTCCTCATTATCACATATTACTGCAAATTTCCATTCCCAGCTCCAGAGTTTCCAGTGATTTCTGCTGCTACAGCTGGGGCAATCCAGCACAAAGTGCCATCTGCCAGCCTGAAAGCTCTGCCCTGAACTGTGGCGATGATGCTTGGGGAGAGAAGCAATGACTATTTGGGGAATATTTGGGAAAACCCAGCGAATTTCTTGCTGCTATAAGTTCCTTCCTTGCAGTGACAAGTTAGAAAAATATGTGACAAATCTAACTCAGAAATGCAAGTCTGCAGAAAGAAAGGGCCATTCTGCAAAGAGTCATTCATATTTTTCAGTCTTCCTGTAGAACTGCTGCTCTCGGTTTCTCTGTAATCTCTGATATTTCCTGATATCAGAGTGCAGTGCTGGCAGAGGCAAAACCTGAGGCTAAACTTCAGTCTGTATTCTTGCTCAGAGGAAGAGGATTCTGGGATGTCTTTGGCTTTTGAACATCAAGAAGCCAGACTTGGAAGAAAAAGAGGGAGGAGGGGGGAAGGGCATATTTTTTCTTGTTAAACTAAGGTCTTGCTGATGGGAAGATACAGGTGCCAAAATAAAAGTATGTGTGACATTGGAGTTGGGCAGGCTCTTTGGGAGTTCACTTTGTTGGGCTGTCTGCTCTCTGCTTTTTATATCAGCCCTTCTGTACAACCTCAGGAGCAGTTATATGTATCTTTACATATAAAAGGGACTGCAGATGTTGATGATGGGGTAACATCATTGTAGAGAGAGCAGATACTGTTCTTTCTTTTTGCACTTACTCGGTTACGTACTGACAAACAAGCATAAGAAAAGTATTTGCTTCATTGCTGGATGACCTGGCTGGGAGATGGATGAGCATCTTGCTGGTACTCCTCAGAGTCCCATGTGCGGTGTGGATGGCCACTGGCTGACTTTCCCAATTTTTCTGCTGACTGCAAATGTGTTGTAAGGTGGCCACTCAATGGTGGCCTTTGGAGAAGAGATGATAAACTGCTGATTTATAATGGAAGAGTTAGGGGACAGGAAAGACCTTACTTACTTTGGCCTTGGATATGGGTGAGACCTGGGGAGCCCTTGTGCAACAACAAAGTCAAAAGAACAAATACCACACTGCAGAGTTTTAATGTAGAATTTTTTTTTCCAATAACAGCCATAAAGAAAATATACTTTGGAAGAAAAATATTTTTTTCACATTCTTCCCCTTAGTTTTCATCCTTAATGTGGTGGCGGCAGACCACAGAGCTGCAGTTGGAGAAGCAAATTTCACACTGGTATCTACTCTTCAGGTATACAGATACTACAGATTATGGTGTAGTAATTTCTCCATGGGTGATGCACCTTCCTGCTTGGCTCTGTAATGCAGTTGGGTATCCACTGGAGAAGTGGTTCATTTAGGACGGGCTGCCACCAAAGCAGGGTTAGTCTGTAGGAGGCTTTGACCATGTTCCTACCCTAATAATCCCTAATTTGTCCCCCCTGACAGACCTGGAGCAACAGAAACACCTGACTAGGAAAAAGTATTTCACGTAATTTCCTTGACCTTGCATTTTTGTCTTCTAGAAAACATCATTGGACCTAATGTTCTTAGGTACTTGGGAGTCCCTTTCCCTGAAACATTTGTAGGTGCTTTGGATACAATGCATTGTGCTGGGTTTTTTAACATTCATTCTGTAAAGCAATAGCAATGCATTTGAATCTTTACCACTGAAGTTGTGAGTGAAGACAGTTGTAATGTAACGAGATGAGTATGACCTCCTTTTATCTGTTCTCCTGTCTTGCTGCTTTAGAAAGTTAGTGCTCGCTTAAACCCTGGTTGCCATTAATGAAAAAATCCACTATTTTTATTAAATTTCAGAATCACCTCAGCTAGCATGAAAAACAATTATATTGGATTTCTTTTTAAAATTAACAATGTATGTAACACAGTAAAAAAGCTGACATTTACTTAGTGCCTAGAAGCAAAGAGACTGCGAGGCGGACGGCAAGCTGCTGCGCTTCTCTCCTTCATCCTGCAGCCTGCTTATGTGGTTAGGAGACATGGGGCGAGGTGGCTTGGGGTGCATTGCACAGTTAGGATAAAAGCCAAGAAACACCACCACTATTGCTACCTTTTGCCAGTAGGAGAACGTCAGAGCTCACAGGGGAAAGAAAGATTTATTTAGCAGCTGGCCTGGATGTCTGCCAAAATGAGAGAGAACTCTGAAGTGAAGACAGGGGGATCTTGGTTCGAGGATGCAGGAGATGAGAGCTGGGGCTGGACAATCACCAGCCCTGATCTGCGCCATGGTCAGGCTGAGAAGGGACTTTAAACCCACTTCAGATGTCAAAGAGATATTCACCATCCAACTGATGTAAGAAGTGCGGATGGTGCATGGGGGTCACGGAACAAGGAACCGGCCAGTGAGATGGGAAGGGAGCTGATAAGGGATGTTACTCTAATTTGACTTAAGATTTTTAAGGCATGTTTTTTTATGGTATAAAATTATGGAGTTAGTATTTTACCTTGGGTTAATTTTAAAATTCACTCTCTTTAGGAAGCTCCTACTGCAGTTAGCAGGATACCTTATAAAAGTGAAAGCAGGGAGTTGCTTCTTGTTTGCAGGCACTGGAGAGGGTGCAGGGTCTGGTAGAGATCAGACTATCTCTGGCTGGTAGTGTTATATGATTAACAGTCTGGGGTAACCTGGAAATGAGCTTGCTCACAAGGAGAATCCACAGATCACCAGAAACGTATTGTAGGGAAGCATCCTCATTGCCTTCCTAATTCATTCTTCCTCGCTTTATCTAACATGCATTGCTACTGGATTATTGACTGTGTGATTTCTTTTCTTGATGTAAGCCACAATAGAAAAGGCATTACTGTACAAGACAGGAAAATAAAGCAAGGTTAGACTTGTGGTAATATTGAGTATGGCTGGTACATGGAATACTCATTCTCTTTTGGGGCTTGGTCCCCACTCTTTTCTGTGGCTTAGAGGATGCTCTGGATGTGTAGAGCAAATGTGAGACCAGAGATCTGCACCAAGGTCTCCCTCCATCCTTGTAGCCCTTTGCTGTAGGGGACGTATCCGGGCGGCCCATACAGTGCAGAAATTGCTCAAGTCTAATGGGTGCGTGTGCAACAATTAAACAATAGCAGGCAGGACAAGCCCTCGCGCTCTGGGTCATAAACTGATTTGCCTGAAGTTGGGAAAAGTCATCCTACCTGCAAACACAGCTGGACACTGAGCATCTAAGGGAGACCATGCAGGAAACTTGTGCAAAGGTCTGTGTGGTGTTAAAACATCCGTGGCACAAATCTGCTCTTGGCACTAGTGACTGTGAATATATGTGCTTCCCTTGCGCCCTGGTTCCCCAGGTACCAGTCAGGAGCAGGATTTCACCGTATCGTGTACAGGGTTTAAATTCCTCCCTTACAAGGAGTGCTTGTGAGAGGATGCTGTAGAGTTCCTCAGTTACCTACCTTGGCTGTTTCCAGTCTTGGTTTTGCACTCTTGCGTGTGCTAAGCACAATGCAAAAATGTCTCATTCAGTACTGAGATATCCACGTAAAGGGTGTTCTGTAAGTATATACGATTGACTGATCAGTTCTGATCAGCAGTTGGGAATTATAAATAGCCTAAAAGCAGCTAACCATCATCCTATGCCACCATAGTAATAAATAAGAAGTGCATATTTTTGAAAGGCTTTTACTCTTAGAATAGAAAAAGATATAATAGCTTTTTTTAATATGTCACATAATTTATTCTGACAAACAGATGTATTTTGTTGTTGCCATTATCATTTGATGAAATACTTTAAAGCTGGTCCAAGGTGGTGCATTTTCAAATATAATGTATACAGTACATCTAGCAGTTAACAAAATTTGGATGTGCAGCATAGAATGGTCATTATTTTTACTGAAAAAAATAAAGGCACTAATTACTTACAGACAAGATACTTAGCACAAACAGATAAGCTTCAAAATGAAAAATTCTCGGTTTATGATAATTATGTTCTCTGCTTTGTTTTCAGAGACTGATAATTTGAGGCTTTAAAATCACCAGGAAGCCATTAATTGGAATTCTTCAATAAAAAATAAATTACATAGAAGTTCATGATGAGTTGTAAAAACACAGAGACTGTATTATGCAGTGAGCGACATTGCTCTACTATTTATAGACATGCACAGCTATGTAACAGCAAAACTGTAAAGAATTTGAGATGTGCAGATAGCAATTATTCACAGATCCCAACGATCTGCAGATATTTCAAATAACTGCTTTTAGTAGATCAGCTATCCAATAAAAGCAGGGCTTTATTTCCAAGTGGCACTCTTCTAACATGTTGCTTCTTGTTTTTGACATCTTATATGACATTATTCTCCTAGAGCTGATTACAATGAGAAGACATGAAAATCCAGGTATTGGAGCAGAAGCTCCACTCCATGCACGTGCTTATTGATAGGAGTTGAGGGGATTTCCCTTATGAAGGATCAGTATGGTACTTCCTCCTATACCAGGCTCAGATCCTGAAATCCGTAGCAGCTGACCAAAAGAAAGCATTTGATTTCTCTGTCTTGCCCCATTTTTCTGCTCTCTCCTTGTTTTCTGCTTTCACCTGGGACCAAACCCTCAGTGGCTGATGCTGTGAAAGCTGGTAGAGCAGGTTTAAGGACTAAGATTCTGCCCAATGGCAGTGATCGCAAAATTTTTCTTGACTGGAGAAGGGGCCAGACTGAACCCTCGTTGGAGCTATTGGAGCAATTTGGGGGGATTTTGGAGGCATGCCACTGAGAGCTTCTACCCACCCAGACCCCTTAAAGTATCCGCTGCTGTCCTAAACACATGGTACAACAGTGGGGCAGAGCCACCAGACTTTGGCAACGTTCGATTGAGAGCAAGTCTCAAAAGTGGTAGACGCAGTGAAGCATATTGCTTTATTCAACTTTTCTCCTGCCTTTCTCCAGCATGTGGGTGAGTCCCGCGAGAAGACTGGTCTTTCACGAGGGAGAACTGACACCTCTTTGCTATTGCTTCTGATGCAGGCCTGAGACTTGAGACAGAGCTGCTAATGGGCCTCAGTTAATTTTCTGACCCAGAGGGTATAAAATACTGTTATATATATATATAAAATAATATTCCAGCTATGCTCTTTTCATGACCACTGACACCCTGGGCTTCTGCAAGGAGCTCTTTAGATAAAGCAAGTAATAAAAGTGATCGTAGGGATCCTTGACACATACCACCTAGTAAAGGAAACAGAGCAGACTTCAGCTCATTCACCAGTGAGCTCAAGGGGATGCACAAAAGAGTGAAGTGGCCTTGGTAGAGCCTGGTCTAAAGTTACAATTCAGGAAGACGGAGGAAGTATTTCCTGAGGACCTGATCAAAGGCTCTTTCTCTTCAATGCCAGTATAATGCCTTCTGGCTACCATCGTATGCAGGTAGCATTCAAGGGCTTTACGTGACTCTTGGGTGAGTGCAGAATAAACATAATCAATCTAGGCGAGTTAATTCTCACAATATCAGCAAGCACAGAATTGCAAACCATCTTGTTTAATATTTTGTGGCTAAAATTAATCAAAGGGATCAGCTGGTTTATTCCCCCCCCATTTGTTTAAATCTGAGTTAGCGTGATCACAGGGAAGGCAGAACAATACAAGTACAGGGAGACAAGGATAATGTGAGACAATAGCAGACTCTGAAGGGAGACCACTATGGTGTCAAGACAAAATGACATAGTGTCAGGAGACAAAGTCGTACCAAAAAAATATTGGGTCTCTGCTGGCACTTAAGGTGTATCATAATTCTTGGAGAATAAAACCTACCATACATCATCCGAAATCAATTGATAAGAAATCTCAGATAGATTAAAAACTGTTCCCTCCCATTCATTAGTAAAGGTGGCTTCTGTCCAAAGCTGATTGTTGGTGTGGGCCAACTATGATAAATGCTCTCTTACCCACCAAAAAGAAACACTTCTTAATGAGCTATTATCTTGTGTACATTTTGATTTCCAAATTGCTACAGTGGATATACAGAGTTCCCCAGAAGTGACAGTGCTGCTCAGAGGCATGCTACCCTAAGTGATATTTTAGAGGGGTCTTTTTCTTTAGGTTCATAGAACTTTTTTATGCCAAACCAATCCCATGACCTGATGTCTGTGTGTTATTAACATTGCAACAATAAACCATTAACTGTTGTTTGCATGCAGTGCAGAACTCCTTACAAGAAGGTGTTCATATGTGGTTAGTGTGAGGCACCTAAGTGTTTGTGGGATGTAATTGCAATGATTGGGTACCCACAGCTCCTATTTACTCAAGAGGCACTGATTGCTGCTTGGCACCTCTGAATATCAGGACATTTCTTTGTGGGAAAAGCTACTTCCCAATAGGATGGTTCCACCTGTGCTCTGTGGCTCAGTTGTGCCCTATTTCTCCATGTGTGGCTTAGCCTAAGAAATGTCCTTCTGCAGTCCCCACAGTCCTTTGGGAAGGCAGAGACCAGGATGTCCCATGCAGCAGCCCCAAGAGCAGTGCAGACTTGACAAGGACATGTGAAGCCTGCCTTCACTTTACTCCTGCATCCCAGAAGTTCACAGCTCAGCACTGAGCCAGTTCTCAGTCCTGGAAATGCCTTGCATGTCCCATCATGTCGCCAACCCCACAGCTCTTAAAGAACATCGGTGACATTTATCCTGTGTCTCTCAGTTTTTCTCAGTGGAGTGACGCTTGGGCCAATGACAGTGATGCTGCAAAAGGTCACCTGATGGACCTTAGTGCTCTGATTTATTTACTTAGTTTATTCAGCTTGCAGTGGAGACAGGACATGCTTAATATATTGGCCACGTCACAGACAGCCAAGCTCCAGTCCCCAGCACCTCCTCGGATTAGAGCATTTATAGGAGGCGTTAGAAGAAATAGGAGTTCAGCATATTTTTTTGGTATGTCAGAATTTCAAAGGATTTCTGAAATTTAATGAACTCATTTAATAGGCATAATTGTCTTGAGTACGTGTGAGAAAACTTCTGAAATAGCAGAATTAGGCATGCTCCATTTTGTAGCCTTTCAATGACCTCCAGCAAATGTGTGACCCAGATATGAGAGCCTCCTGTCCACTTGCATAAACATGATGTTTTAAAAAGGCAGGGGGGGGCGAATAAAAGAATTGAGCTCTTAATGGCACATGGACAGAGACATACTGCAATTGAAAAACAAGTTCAGAAGTAGATAGAGAATTGCCTCAAGACTCTGCACGCCAAAACTCAGCCTCCTCCTGTGAAATGGAGGTTTGATGGCTGTGGACCTTCAGTCAAAACTGCTCTGGATTTTCCTACACAGAGGCTCAAATGGTAGTAAGGTGCTCAGATCTGCTTTAGGCCCATGAAAATCTCTGGTTTAATGCCTGAATGATGTCCAAGCTGCTGTTACACAATATATTCAGGATGCGTTGTAAGATACAGGACTTTTTATTTCCTGGCCTGATTGAGGATGTGTAAGCGTTGTAAAGGGAGAAGTAATGGCCGTGCCAGGAAGCAAGGAGGTGGTAGCTGCCCGTTCCACCTGTGACCAGTCCTCCTGCTACTTGTGTAGCTGTTACGGTGCAAGAAAAAGCTATGATTTAAAAAATCTGGTTAATTAATATGCATTTTGAACACATTATTAACTTCCTATCACATGCTTTTCCTGCTCTCTTGGTCCAGAGGAGCTCTGCGGCTGCATTCTGACCACGGGTGGCTTTGCCTGTACTCACAGAGAGGGGTGAGTGGCTCTTGATTAGTTCAGGCCCACCATTACCATAGTAACAAGCCCTGACTGACAAAACTCTGAATTAATATGAGTACTTAGGAGAAGAGGATGGGGGTCCTGCCAGACACACCCATGCCAGCACACACAGGATAACACCACTGCTGCTGGCCCTGCTCAGCATCGCCCCTATCAAATCGCCACTTCCAACATTGTTATGAGTCAGGTTTAATTAAAATCAGGAACTAACAAAGTGTTGCTGGGATTTAAAATTATATGTCGTTAGTTATTAACTGCTACAAATTAGGTAGACGTTATTTCAAGGAGAGCAATTTCCACAGACGGTGCTGGTAAAGCAAGCTGGCGTGGGGTATCGCACAACTTTCCAAAACGATGATTGCCAGCTTTCTCAGAAAAGCGCTTTTTTGGCCACTTCTTGGGTTTTACGCATGACCGAGATTTAGCATTGTTCATGCTTGCTTGCAGCAATGATACTTTTCTGTCTATGAAAACTCATTTTTCATTTTAACAATAATTCCCAGGCAGGAAAAAACATGTCCTGGTTTCTCCATTGAGCCAAACACTGAAACAAAATATTGGGCCAAAATATGTTCTGATTTTGCAACTTTAAAATCTGCCTTTGCAAGTTAGTGCTGAATTTAGTTCATTGCCCTCAGGCTTTTTCCATGCAATAAAAATTGTGTTTCTTATTTCTTTTCCCTCTTCCCCCCCACCCCCCGCCATTTGAGGAAAATGAAAACTCAAACGAGAGAATGAAGTCAATTGTTACATTAAAATTTTCTGTGCTCTTGGTGTTAGAAGAAAACCATACAGAAGGCTCACTCAGAGTATCTTGCCTGGAAATCTGCATTATCAGTGTGACTAAAGCTGCTGATACAGATGAGACATTTTGAGTTGCGGTAGCCAGTGATAAAAAAAACAACAAACACAAACAAAACAAAACCAGAGAAAAAAAAAACTTTGAGACCTTAATAGTTCTGTTCGGCAGTTTATAAAGAGAGAAAGTGGTGAGCTGGGCTGAAGATTTTCCTTCTCCACTATCTTAGCTGCTTCCACAGCCCTGCAGGGGAGAAGAAAACAGTCTTTCAGTGATAATAGGTGTAAAACTAGGCAAATTCAACAAAGTTTCAGTAAGTGAGAATAGAGAGCAGCGTTCACAACATTTTGCTTGGCAATCTCTTTATAGGTACTCAGATGTGAAGGCTGCGAGTGTGGTACACAGAGACAGATTGCTCTGTGCTGGAGAATGGGGAATTTAAGGTTCCATGCATAACGCAACTTTTATTGGGCTAACAAATGTAGAGTGCAAACCACAGTCTTTGGCACAAAAAGAGGAAGAAAAAGCTCTTCAGCACCAAAGTTTTTATGTTAGTCTGGTAAAAGCTATTACAATATCTATTATCACTAGCTTTTTAGAAGCCAGTAAGGCTGAAGGCCACAATCTACACATATCTTCAGAGCAGATATATCTTCTTTTTTTTCTAGAAGTTAACTGATAAATTGCCTCTGTGTGTGTGTTTATATATGTATGGGTGTGTATATGTTTTCCTGTGACTGTGAGATATAAAGTAAGGGAATGTAAAAGCTCATTATTGTTTATTGTCAAGTGTGGCAAAGGAACAGAAATTAAAGAGGCTGAGGGGGAAGCAAGCAGCTGTAGAAGTACTGACACCAATAACTTTTCACGAGGGTGAGTCAAAGCATCAGGATGTCAGACCCTTGTTCCTGCCCTTTTGAACTTACTTCTATAGATCACGACGAAATAGAGAAGTGAGAGAAAGATACTCCTCTCCCCAGCAGGGCAGAGAGGAAACCAGCCGCTCATGCAAATATTTCAGATGAGAAGTTGAACACACACCCTGCTCACATCCGCAGGGACAGCCACATTAAGCAATACCAACAGGTTTCAGAGGCAGAAACAGGTACATGGGGGAGAAGAGGGGCTTCCTCATGTCCACTCATGTGAAGTGTAAAATAGTAATTTTGGCATGATGGGGCCTTGCAAATGTGCTAAGCGCAGTGGTGGAGTCCCCAAACATGGGTGTTTGAGGCATGGGAGGCAGGAGCTCCATGGGGGCATCCTGGCCAGGCTGGGCTCAGCTGTCCCCAGGTACAGGCAGCAGCTCGGCGGGGTATGCTCTTGCCCTGGGCACATGGCTGGTAGCTCTTCCTTCAAGAAGCAATGAGCTACATCCCCTGTCACATCCCTGCTGCCACTGCCTGTGGGGCAGTTCATGCTGCATTGGCACAAGTTGCCCTATGGGACTTATGCAAGGAGATGTTTATGCTCAAAGTGTTTTGTCCCTGAGACCTGGTCCTGAATGTCTCCTCCATGCTGGGGATGAGCAGGGTCATGACATGGCAACAGACCTAATGCCAGGGCTGCTGGCTGTGCTTTTGAGCTGGCCATGGGGCTTTCCACCAGGCCCCATGTTGCAGGTGTTAGATATGGAGCGGTCATCACACTCCCCAGTAGGTCTTCAGATTTTTTTGGCATCTATCTGCTACTCAAATGGCATTGGCTGAAGTCCTGCTGGGCTCAGGAGACTCTGCATGTTAATGTTGTGTGGCATTGCGTGGTCTACGGTTTGCTTTTTAAAAGCAAAATGAGAAGTGAGAGGCAGCTGGCGTGCTCATGGACCTTTTGTGAAAAGATGGCCCCCAACTTGCTCTCTTGGACAAAGAAATAAAGTAAATTGCAATACCCAAATTCCCCACCATGGTCACAGGCCGCCTTTTCACTCATCTTAAGAAATGGAGATAAGGGATGCTCAAACTTGGATGATACCCAAACATATTTTGCTCTGTTGGATTAAAACAAGCCATCTCTGAAATCAGAAGATTTCTGCTGAGGTCAAGAGGTGCTGCTTCTCACCTGCCAGCTAGTTCTGCTTGATTTCTTACCACAGTAACTCAAGGTCCCAGGTAAGACACAAGTCACACCGTGGCAGCAACAGTGCACACCCTATTGAAGAAAAACATTTTCTGTCTCACAGAAATTCAGATTTAAATAGACAATGGTGGGAAGGGGGAAAAAAAAGCAAAGTGACTCAGGATTGCTAGGCTGGCTGGTGGCAGACATGGGACTAGACTCTAACTCTCCTGCTGACTGGTAGCCTCGGGATGAAGCCGTACTGTTTTGTCCTGGTGTGCTGAGTGTGTGGCCACCCAGCCTGTGTGGGCTTCCTACTAGCATTAAGCATTTTTTATGTATTGTATGTACGGTCAGTGTTGTTTTTAATATTATAATGAATTAGAATTGATTAGGAAGTTCAACTGCATTGCACTGACATGGGTTGAAAAGCTGGAAACAGCTGTATTTCCAGAAAATGCCTGTATTTCCAGACAGTGTCACCACTGCTCAATGGCTAGTTCACCTAAGCAAAAGAGATATTTCATATGAGTGGATGTGTTATTTAGAAAACGTGAAGATCTCTTGTTTTACATGAAGAGGCACATTTTCAAACAGGGAAACAGGTACATAATATGCACTGAAAGCCCCTGGAAGTAAAAGTGTCATCAGTATCTCTGCAAAAGTTGCCCTGTCTGCACTACTCTCACAGTGCTTTGGTGATAATTTGTGAGCAACAGTTCGAGGCCGATTTTAGTAAGCCCATGTCTGCCTGCGCTTTCCAGACCTTATTGCCTGCGTCTCAGTTGTCCAGAATTTGCTGTTACTTCAAAAAACTGTATGTCCCAGGAAAAACTCCTCATCAATTCTGTAGCAGTTTGATCATCTACATCTTTTTAAAAAGTGTCTCCGATGATATTTAGATAGTTTGGCGACTTGTGAAAGAATGAGGGGTGGTTGCCCTTTCCTGCACTTTGGATTTTCACCTGTGCATTTACTGACATTGGAGTTTATTCTTGACTCTGAATAGTTCAAAGGGAAGACCTGGTCTGAGCTTCCCTGATGGTAAACATTGCATAGCTATAGCTACCTTCACCATTAGCAGCATAGAATGTTTTCTACAGTATTTTGTTTTACATTCAGCATGTCTTTATTTTTCAGCAGCAGTTAGGCAATTTGGGTCCCAAGCCTCACTTTGCATGTATTTTAATGCTACTAAGTTGCGTAGCCTTCGTGAAGTAAAAAGCAGTGAGCATGTTACATCTATTCAGTTTATTAGAAAAAATACTCTACAATCCTAATCACTGCCCAGATCTTTTGGGAAATTCCCTGGTCACACGTCTCTCAAACTGCAGGTATACCTGTTGTGGTGATACTCCATCACACAGGTCAGGTTTCCCTAAACCCTCTGCTGCTCCTGGGGACCACAGAAAACAAAGTAAAATACTACATTCAAATGCTGAAACTCAGGTAGAGATGTCCTTTTTGGAAGAAATGTTCAAATGGGATGCACAAACACCACGAAAACTGGACTGGGGCAGGAGGCAGGGAGCAGCAGCCTGTCCTTTGCAAGAGAAAGCAGCAAATAACGAGTTGGTTATGGAAGAGATAAAAGAAAAGCTGACCTCTGCGATAAGCATGGAGGTGGTGGGAACGATGAAGCAAGGAAGCAATTATCACAACTCTTCTGGATGAAGTGGGTACAAGAGCTAACGTAGCTGAGCAGTGAATTTCAGCAGCAAAAAAATGGATCGTGCACAGCTGCAGGGGTTACTGCTGGAGACTGTATCAGAAGGAAGAAAAATGGATATTGCCTGCAGAGGGACTCGGCTTTTTATTGGGCTTCCAGGAGAAGTCGGCTCCAGCATAAGCAGGAATTTCTGAGAAGATGATTTTCTAGCTGCTTTAGATTCACTGCAAACAGGTTTCAAGTGATAAAATTCTTTGGGGGATACGGGTTATAATGAATGATCTGTTTTAGAAGAGGAAACAAATAGTGGGATGTTGCAATGTTTTAGCAGTGAGAAAGCCATTGTTTCCAGATTTGTATTAATGATACGGAGTAGAAGGAGAATGGTGAGATGACAGCATTTGTAAATGAGGGAAGTGATCAAAGATCAATGGCAGTCCCAGGAGGAAGGGTGAGAGCAGTTGGAAAATACTAAATTTCAGCTCCAATTCTCATATCCCTTAGGATATTTTATAAATTCATTTTTTCCTGAGGAGTTTTCTGGGCACCTCAACTCAAGACAGTGCATTAAGCCTACATACCTCTGTTATTTGGCCAGCAGTTAAATGCAGCTTCAGCTGCTAATGCTGATGAACCTGGAGTCAGGAGAGACTGCAATACTCAAACCTTGTGAGCGACGGCCAGGTGACATTATTTCAAGACTCTCGTCATGAGCACAGCTCTTGCCATGTGAATGGTTCTGCATATTACTCACAACTTGTAAGAACAAAGCGAAGAACAGTATTTGAACTGCATTTTCTAAATACAGCCACATGAACAATACTTCGAAAGGAAAAATTTCCTGTCAAGAGACAATTATATGCGGCACCAGGAAAAAAAATATTATCTGCTCTGGAGATCTAGATCTGTAGGCAAAAAGATGCAAAGTAGGAAATCCCAAAACACAAAAAGAATTATGTTGCTCAACTAACATTATATTTCTTGCATGATAATAATTATAAACAGACGCACCATTTGATGGTTTACAGATTTATTTCTCTTCTTTACTTAGTTCAGCTAAAATTTGTAAAGTATTTCCCTTCATTTGTGGAATAATTGACTTGTTCTTATGACATCTCCGGGCTTATGATCCAAAGCTGAGCACAATCTTTTAGTCGAAGCCGGATGTCTCTGTGAAATAAGCACTGTGATTTCATCACATCTTACTGGGTTCGGTACAAAAATTACTGTTGAGATGTAATCACCTGGGCTATGCAGAAAATGATGCCAGATGAGTGGAGGGGTTGCCTGCACCCATTACATTCGCTGAAACCCAGTGACTCTTCCCTTTACACAATGTCTGTAGGGGTGCCAAACCCAAAAGTTTTTGAGAAACAAAAGTTTTAAAGAATTGCATGTCAGGCAACAGCAGGAGAAGACTTTCTGTTTCTAAAGCTGTGCAGGCTCTTTGGAGTGACATGCTCTGCCACGACTGCCAGCCAGGCTTCCCACACTTCCTTTTCTTTACCTGCTCCCACTGCCACCGCTGCAGATTGCTTCATCTTCTCTGTTTAAAGATCATTTCAGCTGTTGACATGTCCTTTGTGAGAGTTTGCTGACTTATTTTGTGAGAATGTTTGATGCAGCAGGGTGCCTTGGCACAGTATCAGCTTTGCTGCAACTGAGCTTCGCCACTGGGCTCCTCCTCAAGCAAAGCCTTCGTGTCTCCTTCATCAGTCTCTGGCACCTGTGATGCCTTCCTGCAGTCGAGGTGAAGGTGTATGTGTGCCCCCAAATCTCCCTCCTCTCGATCAGCCTTTCTGTTTCCTCCTTGCATGAGCATGGAGTGAACAACCTGTCTTGTCTCTGAAGGCGCAGGTAGATGCCACGCTTCTCAGGCTTTTCACGTAACAAAAAATACCTGTCTGTGTATACAAACTGAGTCATCTTCTGCCTGCAATTGCAGTCCTTGTCAGACATCATTTCAAGTGTTATTCTTGGCAATAATGTCTCATTCAGCTTGGCCTCTTCTCCCCAGTGATCATGCACTTTGGTTTCCCGTCTTTCTCAGAACAGGCAGCTTTGTACTTAAAACTTGCTTTTGTTTTTGCTGCTTTATGTTTGTGTTGGGCATTTTTTGGTTGGGAAATTGTGTTTTCCCTGTGGACTTATGCTCCTTCACACTGCAAGTTTGGTCTGTGTCTCACTGCCTGGTTTTCCCAAGGAGCTGGTCCCAAGCAGAAATGGGAGGTCGCTTCTTGTGTGTTTTGAAAATTTGCAAGAAATATTTATTGGAAATCAGATACTAAGGTATTACATGTGCACACAGAGTTAGAACATATTAGTGGCATAATCCTTTTCATGATATTCCATACAGGTCTTAAGTATAAATATTTCCAGTGTCGAACAAGTGCTACCTTAAACCATTCAGTCACTCCGTATAGGCTGCAGCTCACTCAACAGCAAAGCTTAGGCCTGTTTCCAACCTCTCCCCAACAGAAAACACAGGATTGCTCCATCATATTCACTGTTTTCTCTCATGCTGCCATTTTCCAGCCCTGTTGGCCAGGTCCTTTTTCCCCAGCAGAGTAACTGGTAAGCAACCATTACCTCACTTCGATTATTTGACTCAATTCATTTAGTCTTTGCCTGTCATTGAGTGCAAATCCAACCGCTAGCAGAGCATCAAGAGCTTTTTTGTATGAGACACATACCTTGCCCCTGTCATGGATGATTGGGGCCAGGCTCTCATGGACATCCTGTCTGGTTCTGTCAGAAGTTACAGCAGGGAAAGGTTTGGCACATGCTGTGTAACCTGAACCTTGACCCAGCCATGAGCAAATAAGAGAGAGGCAGTGATTTAAAATGCCTGATGATGAAATCAGATGAAGCCATTTCAATATCGATTGAAATAATTTTATCAGCAGTGGCTACTATGAACATATTTTCCTCTCAGTTACAAGCAGTGGATTACCCAGCTCAGAGATCACCAGGTGGACTCACCATCCTTAGCTCCCCTCTGAGGACGGGGCTGGGAGAAAGGGCAATACTTCACAAGTACCGTTGCCCCTATGGCCTTACGCCTCTGCCCTTGAACACAGGGGTAAAATGAACCACATGCAATTGGCTGGTGATCTGGTTTTCAACCCAGTAGTTTTGACCAGAGGATGTTAGACTCTTTGTAGCCAGAAGCCAGTTAGCTGCTAGCAAAGTATTTGCATGAATACTCACGTAACATCTCCTAGCTGACAAACTGCATTATGTGTTGGTCCCTGTGCCCACGAGTAAGCATCACAGTTCTCTGCCTCAGTAGACTGTGTTATATGTAGCCAAAATTGTAAACTTCTTGTGGTGGTGGTGGTGGTGTTCTCCAAGCTAACATCCAAGACAGAGCCAATATCAGGGACCTGTCTTGGGGACCAGAAGGTGCTCCGTCTCAACTACTGCTGCTTGGGCGACTTACTGACACCAGAATCCTTAAAGAATTGGCTTAGCAGTGGGCAATATCCGAGCCAAAAAATGGCAGATCAGCAGCTGCTAGAAGCAGAAACTGCTTTGCAAGTTCTGGTCCTCTCTGGTATCACCCAAGCTGCTTTCCTGACTTCTAGCAATGGCTTTTCATTAATTAGGTCATGTGTGGCCATTGTAAATTAAGTGCTACACAATCCAGTAGGAACAGTGTTTTGTGCCAGTGTGTCTTTTCACTTCATAAGTATCACCTTTTCTTTGCTCTCCAGGTTATGCTGAGATGGAAGGAGGGACTTGGAAAGGGAAGATTAACCTTTCACCGGCCACGATTCGTTCCCTCTTATCATGGAGGATTCGGCAACCCACCCCCCTCCCATCCAGCCTATCTGTCTGAATTGCTGAAAGCATAATGCTCCCATACGAGAGATAAGTAAGTGAGCTCTCTTTCTTTTCCATAGGGATGAACTATAGTGTATGCAGATTATTAGGAGAAGAAAATAATATCAGAGAAAGGTGGCTTTCTTAAAAGGCATCAGTAGCATTAGTGTCATGTGTGAAGCACCCATTTGTGACAACTGTACAGACCTTTCAATGGAAAATTGTGCTGTGCTACCTTTTAAAGTATGAAATGCTAATTTTGGATTTACAGTTTTTGAACTGGAGGGCTGCATTTTTCATGGAATTTTGTTTAATTTCCTAGTGAAAAAAGGCATTCGAAACACAACTGTCTACAGCCAACTGTCAACAAAAATCAACTGTAATAACACACAGCCTGTCACTGATTTATGTGGTGATGTGGTAATCTTCTCAATTTAGCTGGATATTTCTTCTTCATACCGAATAGCTGAAAGTCTTGCTAGACATTTATGAATATCGGGAGGTACTATTAGGATGATAATGGGGCAAGATTAAAGAGGTGTTCACTAGTTCAAAGTGCCAGTTAAAGAGACAGGGAATCAAGAGGTGTAGAAATATATGGCCCATTGGTATAAGTGAACTTTATATTTTCAGAGTTGCTTAAGATTTGGGAGACGGCATATTGAAATCCATCTGCCATGACAGCATCTTTCTGAAGGGAGACTGGGGGGAGCAGCTATACACATTTTTTTTCCCTAAAAAATCTGCTTTTGTTTAACAAGGGGTGGGTTGAAAATCTTAGGTATTGGAGATAGAGGAAATTAGTATGGGTGATGTTATGGTTAACAGGGCACTGGGACTCTTCGCCCTTTTCTGCCAAGGTCTGAGCCTTAGATGTGGTCACTTTGCACCAGGGTGCGTCTCAGCAAGGACTGGCGAGTAAGATATCACACTCCGCATGTTACAGCTAAGGAAAGTAATTGGCCTCTCGTAAAGAGCTAGAACTAATGCAGACAAAACGATACTGCAAGACTTGAGCTGCAAATAAAGAGACAAGTTTGTGTTTTACAAAAATGTATAATTTACCAGGCATTTCATTATGCTGTATAAAAAGGCAAAAATGATAATTGAAAATAAATGCGGCTGCCTAGCTACAGTATATGCTGCCAGCGTTACTGGAAATAGAAGCGCTTTCTTGCTGAAGATAGTTAAAATTTTGATACAACTTCTGTCTGCAGATTTGTGTAATGTATCTTGTTAAATTTGTTTCAGTTTGGGTATTTGTTACAGAGAAGCAGGCAAAATGTGAGGATTTGTCTGTGTATTTATATATCTAGGGGTTTATACAATTACATTAATTATTAACAGTGTGTTCTGCAGATGCACCCATGTGCGGAGTCTGGGTGAGGATATACGTTGCTGAGTTTATTTCAGAGTGGGCAGGGTACACCAGTTACCTTCAAGGTTGCCAAAGATATTCCATTGCAAACTCCCGTCTTCCAGGAAATGTGGTTACAAATACAAATACACCAGAGTAATATTGTTGGGTTCTTTTCCCCTGAAGCAAAGGGAACTCTGAGTTGCCATTTTTCTTTGGCAGCATACAAACATGGGGCTACTTGGGGATGCTGAGAATTACTGGAGGAGGAGAGGATAGGTCCATTGTCACTGAACTGTTATTGCTTCTGCTCTGAAATCTTCTTTCTGGCTGCCCTCATCCTCTGGCAGGAGGAAGTTGCCACAGACACGGTGTCCATCTGTGTCCTAACACGAGTCTACCTGCAGCAGTCTGGGTGCTCTCCACACCCAAAATGGGAAAATGTCTCCTGAGGGAGTTTTGGGGGGAAAAAACCACCTCTCCTGGATTGAGATTTTCCCCCTAAGCCCTTCAATTTCTCAGCAGAGTGCGCTGTAAATGGCTCACCTCCTCGTGGTGTCTGCTCATGCCCTGCAGCAGCAAAAGGCAGTGCACGTTACCCAAATTATGAGTGAAGCTACTGAGTGTCCGTTAGCTCTGGAGTAAAGCTAAAAAGGAAAGGTAAAAGGCCTTCCCTTGACTGAAAAAGGCTTGACACCACCAAGCTGGCTTTAGAGGCCAGAGAGGTAGGGTCAGAGAAACAGCAAACAAAACAAGTTCCTTGTTGGGACTCCCATATCACAGATCCCCCACCGGGCTGGGTGGGATGAGAACACAGTGGACCAAGTACTGGGAAATGAACTGATCAGGAGACTTTTATATGTGTTTAGATCCACTGTTTAAAATAATCTTTTTTTCCCCCTTTCTTTCCATTTGGACTCTTTTTTTTTTTAATCTATAGACTCAGCTGGGCTGCATTGTTCAGACAGTCATGGTTGTGTTTGGATGGGTCAGGCCCTATGAATTCACTTGGCCTTGAAGCAAAAAACTCATCATGAATAATGAAAGAAAAGGAAAATAATGCCTGAGACAGAATGACTTTAAAAATGATTAATATCTATTCTTTGCCTCATAATTTGCCTCCAGACTTTTCCCTTTTCAAAATAGCTTGCCATTAGCAGTTGAACTTTCAATAGTCGGTACTTTGATGGAACTGGTGCTCTGAAGCCAAAGGGAACATTATTATTATTATTATTATTATTTTATGAAATCAAGGTCCATTTTGATAAGTTCAAAGCCCTAGATGAATATAGAAAGGACCAAGTTCTACCCTCAACCACATCTAGCTTGCTCAAATTGGCCACTTGAAACACAGCAATGTTTTCCAGAGAGATACTGAAATTCTTGAGACCATAGAGGTGTAAACACCACCCTCAGGTTCCTATCTAATAACTGCTTACAGAAAAGCAGGTCTTGCACAAAGCGTTGTGGAGGGGATTTGCAATTATGAAGGAACAGGATACACCAGGGATGCAACTGACTGCCACTAAGTAACTCAGCAGCTCTGAGGGGCCCCCAGTCAGGCTCCCAACACCTCATCTCAGGCAGGAGATTTTTTCTTCAAAGGCTTTTATTAAAAATCAGTTCAGGTAAATGCTGACAATAAGCAAGCAAACCTGTTGAGCCCCTAGTCCACAACTTGCCAGGCAACAGGATGCTTCTCCCTGACATTTAAGAGAGCTAACAGCTGAAGAAAATATTGCATGTTTTGCCCTTTTTATTTAACAAAACCATATTACTCTTGCAATTGCATTTATGTTCCTTTTTTGCAGACTGTCCCCTCCTCCCATTCCCAGGGTCTAAAGGCTCCCAGCCGCCTCCTGTTAAAGGAAGCCCCCTTTCCCATTGTGCCTTGGCCAGGACTTTGAAATAACCCAAAGCAGTTTTATCTACCTCAGAAGCAGATCCACGCCAGGATTTGGGGTATGCTGAGTCAGGGCCTGGGGAGCCGAGCTGGCAGGGTATGGACATAGAGCAATTGCAACCAATAAGCTACAGGGAGTTAATTAGTATATCCCAAACACCTGTGGAGCTCTTCCCACTGTGGTCTGAGCTTCTGTTTGCTCTTGGTGCACACTGCTTCACCTTTGCTCTGAACACCTCAATCCAACCATGTGGGTGTCCTTGTCTTGGGCTACCCTGAGCTTCAGGTAAGTCCTTCTGTTATTCCTAAAGTCTTAAAGCTTTTAGCATGATGGTGCTTCAGGTTGGTGGTTTTTTTTGAGATGATGAGCAGAGAATGATGGTTGTAGGAACTGAAGTTGCTCTGGTTTGTGGCAGTTGCAAGGTGGAGTAACTGCTTGATGTGAAAGATGGTGATTCTCTCTTTGTATAGCAAGAACCCAATTTCTTGTTTAACTTTTTTGGCCCTCTACCTACCTCTATTTATTCCCCATTACATGAGTCTGCTTTGTTGGCATATTTAACCTTTAGACACCTGTATGTATGTATTGCCTCTCTCATGGGTCTTCACCTAGCTGATCACCTGTAGATAGCAGTAAGATTTTATGGGACTTGGTACTTCTTAAGAAAGTCAGACTCCTTTGATTTTCTGTCAAAATAGTGGGTGATGATTTTGTTTGTAACGGTCAGATGTGCTAGTTCTGTGAACATCACGGTCTTTGCGGTACATGAAGTCAAAATTGTTATGGTCTTCAGTCAAGCAATGCTCCTGTTGAGTATGTGGGTTTTACCCCTGATTAAAATAGGGATTGCCCCAAGTTTCTGCTTCATCCTTTTCCTGGTGTGGCTGGAATTGGAGGAGGGTTGGAAGAACTAAAGGTGTATCTTCTCCTCTACTACCACAGTTTCAGACAACCCAGCAGTATTCACACAGGCTTCAGGTGTCCCAGCTAGATGAATCTGTGAGCTTGTGGTCACAGCTGGACTTCATTAAAACACTTAGGGTAAAGGGTGGCTGCAAAGTACTGAGAAGCTACCAGAACCTTCTGTGCCTTTTGAATCTAGCTCTGAATTATCTCTGCCTGTGCTAAGAGGTGGGAGGAGGCCTTTTAATGTATACCAGGGGATAAAGCTACTTTTGTTGCCCACTGAAAGCATGGCAACCTCAGCTTAGATGGCTGAACCTGTGTCAGGTGCCCCATTACGGGGACTTTAATGGCTCAGGGAAGGAAGGCTTATATGGCAAAACCCCCTCCCCACTGAAAATCCCTCTGATTTCAGGGGTTTCACCTGCAGCATACAGCAATCTGTTTTTTAAGACACAAAAATGCACTTGCGTATTATCTGCAGATATAATTGAATGTATATACAAATCCGCAATAGGTACACCTGTGCTGCCTCCCCGGCATGCATAAGTATTCCCTGCATGTGTGTGTGTTCTCTGCAAGCTACACTACACATTAATAAGACAATTCATATATTGCATTAGGACATACAATTCATATATTGCATTAGGACATACTGTATGCAGACAATGCTCCAGGTACTGAATGATTTTTTTTTCTTTCTTTTTTTGTAAATCCTGAAATATGGCTGATATGGTCCACTGCAAAATGAACCTATATTGGAAATGGCAAAATTGTAATGTAAAATATACTGGGGTCAGTGGGGTGTGATGTTTTTTGCATACATTTTTTCTCCCTTGACCCATGCCATTCTCCCGCATATAAGGGGGAAAAAAAGCTTCATCTCACACAGAAATGTGATGTCCTTTACTGCCAGAGGCTGTTGCTGTTTTAAATGAGGAAAAAGCACAATGCATGAAGAAGGAAAATTAAAGCATATTCATTTTAGAAATTAGATACGGTGTCAGGAGGCTCTCTGGAAATAGCAGGGTTTGAATGGAACACCAGACTACAAGACAGTTCACTGAACTTTTGACCACTATTTATACTATGGGAGCTTTTGAAATGGGAAGACAGCAAAGTATTTTATAGCTGTTTAATAGTGGATTGTGGTTTTTACTAGACATTTATCTTCCCTCTGAGTGTATATAAGATAAGTAAACATTATGTAGCGTAATTGTGTTATGTTGGAAGCACTTTAATTTAAGGTTGGTTTATTTTCCCTGTTTGTAGTATATCTCTCAAGCAGCAAAGCTGCCTGCCTCTGCAGGTGAGTGCAGTTGGCACCTGAATGCCTGACCCCATCTCAGCATCTAACATGTAACTGAGGTCACTCCTGGGATCTAAGGGACGCTTTTGCTGGTTGTTGTATTGGGCAAAAATTTAAGTCTAAAGCAGGGGTGGCTGTGGCCCTGGACCATTTGGGAATCTCAAGCAACTTCTAGCTCCAGGCCTTACTTAATTTTTCTCTCATTTATGTCTCATATATGGCTTCAGTCCCTTTTTAGCATTCCAGGTATACAGAGCAATATACCCTTCCAGAGTTGGCAGCTATCTCGTTACAATTGTAATGATGCATCACCAGGCAGACATGCATGAATGAAACACTGTTTGCAGAACCAAAAATGTGTTTGGGGTATTTTTAAGTCCTGTTAACTTGAGCTGTTGTTCATGGAAATAATGTGGAAAGATGAGAATTTTGGCGTAATCTGAGAAAATGTGGTCTCGGAGCAGTTTTAGCCCTTAGTTGAGACTCTTCTTTCTCTTCTCTCTTTTCTTTCCGTCTACATAAATTTAGCTTGAGTTGGCCTGGGGAAAGTTGCACCATGGTTCTGGGTGTCAGAGGGGCCAGCCATCTGAGAGGGAAGTGCTCTGAAGAAGGAGCTGCCACCACCAAACAAGCCATCTCCAGTAGCTAAAGGTTCAAATGGAGTTGTGCTGTACTGTTAGCTGTGCATGGTGCTATTTTCCTTTTTTTTTTTTCTTCTTTTTTTCTTTTTTCTCTTAGAGATTATTATAAAGTGAATCTGTTATTGCTTAAAACTGTGCAGCACTACAATATAGCCTTTTCAAAAATTATTTTTATTTATGTGATATTAGGAAAAGTTTAAGCTGATGGACACCCGTTGTGCAGTCCCTTTGTCTTCTGTCGGTTAGCTGTCCCATATAGTATAGGCTATGTGGAAGGGAAAAAAAGATTCTCCTTCTGCCATGGAAGATGCTTTTCTTCCTTGGACCAGAAGCTCCTCTCCTATCACTAGCCAGTAACAACCCTTCTGTTCATCCTTATGTCAAAGCCACACTACTGAGCTAATAGAGATCGCTGACAATTAGAGATGAGCTGAAATGATTTGGCAAACTCCGTGTGCTTGTGAACCTGAGGGTGTTCTCAGATCCCTTTGAGCCTGCCGGGTGTATTACCAGCCGCGCACTTCCCACGTCCCCCATCCTAATGGGGAGAGCAGTTGGGACGTTGAGTCCAGCTGGGCCTGGAGTTTGGAGAATGAGAGGGGGAGTCTATCAAGATGCATCTCTTCACTGCTGAGAGATGCATCTCTTCTCTGCTTCCCTTCCCGACTGCTCTTTGTTGCTTTTTCTTGCCAAGCCATCCCAGGCACTGTCGGGTTTCTTCTCCCCATGCGAGATGGATGTGACAAGATCCCAGGATGGCGCTCTGTCTTTTGCTTGTGAGTAGCTAGATGGGCATATCTGGAGAGACAATGTCACTGGAACAGACAAGACAGACAATGCATAAGATAATGTTTTAAAAAGAATACAAATTCCCTATCAGCAAACAACTCGTCAGGTTTTTTGTTTGGTTTATTTCCTCTTCTTTGTAATAGCTGGGGGTTTTTATTTTTTTTCTTTATATATTTAAGAAGTGTTTCTATCTTGTGCTTCCCAGTTATCCAAGACAATATAATGAAATATCTTGAGATCCTATTTATGCCAAAACTCGGTAGGGCAAGTGGTAATTTCAGATGTTTTCCTTACTTTTCAGTGACTCTAAGACTTCTTGAAGGTAACCACTTGAAACAATATCCCAAGTAACTGTTGTTGAAAAAGCAACTTACATTAGCGTACCCTAAACAAATGCCTCAAATTTAAGAGTATGTAATGGGATAGTCTATTACTAGAGAAGGTTGCTGGCTGATGGCTAAGCTATGGCCAGCAGCTCATCATCAGTAGCATGATTTCCATCTTGGAAGACTGAGTTTACCTTTTTTGCTCGTTGCAGACCTGTACTGGCCAACAAAGCTTTTGTTCAGTCCCAACTAGCTATTTGTGGTAGCGTGGAGAGAAGCTGGTTCCCCAGCCTCATTAGGGAGCTGTGCTGCAGGAAAATTGCTTAGGGAATTTTTGTAAATCATTTGAATCCCGTGAAACTGAAATGAAGAGGTGTATTTCCATTATTTTATTTTATTTTTTTTTTTAAGGCTCCAGGGCTCTCTCCTTTTCATCATGGTGTGGAAATCTGTACTTCAGCATTCCTGTCTGCTAGTGTGTCTGATATTTGTGGAGGACTTTGGAAATGTCTTAGCCTTAAGTCCAGTAAAACTTTTAACCTGCACCATGTGTAAACTTTCATCTATTCAATAGTAATGGTGAAGGGCAACAGGTGCCCAAACCTAGAAATTAGGAAGTTTCAATTTGCGTTTTGCAGGCATATGAAATGTATCTGTCTGGCCTCTAGAAGTGCAGAGAGGGACCATGCTGACAGTTAGATCTTTATCCTACATGACTGCGCATGCTTTGCTGTAGAAAAACATACAAAACCAGACCAGAGCAAAGGCACAGAGGTAATCAAACAGAAAAACGAATTACTTGGCCCCATCGTTTGCATCGTAGACAATGTGAATGAACGTATTAGACACAAATTCTTTGTGTGTGTGAAGAGATAACAGATCCACATGAATTTTAGAGCTGATTGCCATTCTTTATTAATAGAAATGTAATGTAGTGCCAATGCCAAGTCCTGCCAGCCTTTCCTTTTTATCTTCCCTTTCAAACGTAGACAGCATCGAAGGTCTGATTGTAGTATCCCCCAATCCCTATTCATTTAAGAACTGCTTGTTAAGCCAGGGGACAGGAATGGCACCTTATCATGGCTGAGATGATGATGTCTTGTCAGCAAACACTGTAAATATAATTTGGAAATTTTTCTGAAGTTAAAAATAGTTTCTGTGGAATAATACTAATTTAATATAGTTTCATAAATGGAAAAGAATTGAATGAATGGCAGTAGATTGTGAATAATTTGCATATGGAAGCAGTGATAGAATTTGTCAAATAATGTGTTCTCTATTAATAGTTTGCTCTGCTCTATGTAGCTGCTGAACAGTCTTGGTTCTCCATTTGTTTTTTAAGGAAAAGCTGGATTCTCTTTATTGTTTTTGTTATTTTTTTAGTACTATCCTTTTTTCTATTATAAGGGCCATTGTTTACTTTTGAAGTGGATGAAAGATGAATTCAGGTTACATTCTGACATTACAATGAAATTGTCAATAGAAATCAATGACTTGTCACATGATGAGTTAGAGTCTATAAGGCAGCCTAACAGTGTCCTTATATCTTCAGCCTCCTTCACTGTGCTAGCCTCCTCAGGAGCCAAGCAACTGTACTGTTATAGAAAGGTGTTGTCATCGTTAAGGGGATTGTAATGGAGTTTAATAAACCTGGAAGCTGAGGTATGGAACCCTAATATTGGTGCCAATGTTATAAAGCAGCGTATTGTCTGCAGAGCCTGGTATTTGTATCTGCATTTATTGACCCTTGAGAGGTAATATAAAGAGAAGAGATAGAGGTCAAAGTGCTCACCTTCAGCTGCTACAGATGGCCATTGAGCAGAGCACATTTGCACGCTCTGCATTGAAATACCACGGTGTCAACTCTGTCCTCCCAAAGACCTCGGCTCACTTGGCCACAGTTTCTTTTTAATGTTTGCATGGGAACAGCAACAGGATTATTTAGCCTTGGGTGATGCCAGGGTTGGAAATGTGGTGTCACCACCCATGAAGGCATTGGAGCCACCCACACGCTTGCTGGTGGGGTTTGTGTTGGGCATGTACCGTGCAGAGTGGGTGTTGATGGTCTGCTCGAGTGCTCCCAGGCCACTTATTCCTCATGAAGCAAGGATGCAGCTGAAGCTGCCTCTTAGACCATGCTTGCCACTTACAGCCCATTCATTTGGGGCAGCTTGTAGCTGGTTGTCCTCTCTGGCTGCCTGAGCTCCAGCCATGCTGCTGCAACTGGGAGGATGTGTGTGCTTCAGCCACCGAATGACCTGGCCTGACCAGGAGAGTAGTTTGTCTCACCCAGAGAGATGGTGCAGCTGGCTTGCTCCCCCGTACCACCTTCAAATTTGGCCAGATTGTAAATTATACAATCTGGCTTCAGACCCTTTCCGGAACAGAAGTGCCTTCAGCTTAAACTGGTTCAGCCCCGGGAAGAGATGGCCCTAAACAGAAATTATTATGTTTTTAAATAAAAAAAAGAAAACCCCAAAGAACATGATTTATAACAAGATACAGGAACAATTTATTCTCTCTCTCCATGGATTAGAGAGGTGGTACTTGGAGCAGCTTGTTAAACAGAAGTGCTTGGCCCCTGGCCTTGCACTGCTGTTTAATGATCCACTCTTCATGTGCCACCTCTCTAATCCATGGAGAGATAGGTACAAATTGTATCTATAATGTTATATTACTTAACAGTATAATGTATTATAAATCATAGAATTGCATCCCTGCCTTGTAATTGGTGAAATGTGTTGCATGAGAAATCCCCTAATTCAATATAAAGTGGTTGCTCTTATGCATAACTACCTCTCTGGATCAAACCAATTCAGCCCAGAAGTGGTGAGGGGAAAGTTAAAGCTTTTTTAATTAAAAAAAAAAGCAAAAATATGACTTAGCATGGCTTTATGGGCCCCTCATTGACTTTATAGCCTCCTGCCCTCAAACGGCAGTTTAATAGTCCCCTGCTCACATGGAGCTTATCTCTGCAGCAGGAACTGGTCTACAGCATGTCCTACCTCTTCCCAGAGGATGTCTTCCTGCACGCCAGTCCTTTTGCACCACGACTTATCCTCACTTGTGGTGGTAGATCTTCCCCTCTGCTGGAGGGAAGGAAAAATGTCTTCAGTGGGGACTTCAGCAGCCTGTCCCCTGCACCACTTATGGTGCTTGTCACAGTGATGTTGGAGCACTCTTTGTGTGTAAGGTTCAAAGTAAGACCTGTGTTTTATTCCCCTCCCGCCCTTAAACAAAGCCAATGTTTTGTCCTTGAATAGTGACCAGTAAGAGCCACAGCTTCAAGGGAGACCTGAAACTATCAAAAATATCCTTATTATGTAACGTTTTTCTCAGTAAAAGAAATATTTTTCCTGACCCCAATAGTAATCCACTAATGTCCTAAAGCAGGTTGAGTGATGGGCTGTGTGATTTATTCTGTGAAGCTGCAACTACAGATGTGTCTTCCCCCCCAATAACTAACTAACCTTTCTTTAATAAATAATAAATAAACCCTGGAGCTATTCTAGACAAACTATGCTTAATTAAAGCCTGTGACACTAAAACAAGTTACCTCTCTTTTCAATTAGAAAATGCGCTTTTGGCAGAAGAAAGAATATTTAGGAGTAAGAGTTTGTCTAAATGTGTGACAGGAACGGGCCTTAATGAAGGCAAAGAAAATAGCCTTGGTTGGGTTTTTACCGAAGTTTGGCTCTGGGGTTAAAGGATCTGTATAGGGGTGATGGGTCCCTGCACCCTAGCCACAGGCAGTAACAGGGCTGCTGGTGTGGACCTCACTGGACAAGACCCTGTTGATCTCATATGGTTTCCATAAGTGTTAGAGATCAGCAGTCAGATATCTGAACTCTTCAAGACTCTTGGAGGCAAGGAGTCTGGAAATACCATATGATTACTACCTACCCCCCCACCCCTCCGGCTTAGTTTAGGCTAATCCATAAATATTTAGGAAACCTATTCTCTCGTCACACTCCTCTGGCAGTATTTTGCCCACAAGAAGAAATATGGTAGGTTTAAAATAAAGAAGAAAATGAAGTTAACTCTTTGGGCCGCACTAATGACTTAAGCTAGTAGAAATTTGCGTTGGGTCTGGGGGGGGGAAGAAGGTCGGTCCCGTTTTAAGAGGAAGCATCGTGGGGTACATTTATGAAGCAAAGCACCCATTTGGCCATCCGCACCTCCTCCTGCAGTCATGGGACAGCCTGAATTACTGACTCAGAAAAATTACTTAATATCTTGTGCTGCCTTATGTAAAATGGGAAGGTAAAAAATTCCTTTTGTCTGCAAAGTGAAGGTGAGGAGGCAGAGGGTTGTTTCTCCTTGGTTTTATATGTGGCATCTCTGCTGCAAGGCGATAACCTTCACTAGGTCTTCTGGAGGTGGGAAGGAGCTGAACTGTTTGTTTTCAAAGTTTGTTTTGCTTGGCATATAGGAAATAGTGAGAACCTGGGAGATGATACTCTTATTTGCAAACAAGGCATTAATGTTTTCTTTTTAATTTGAAACTCCTGTAAAGGTTGGGGATGTAAAAAATTGATGCTTGTTCCTGCAAGAGGCCTAAAATCTTGATGCGCTGATTCCTTGTGCTTTTGGTTTTTGCTTTTGAATTTATTTCTCTGAGGTGCAAAGATGCCACCAAAACACATAATGAAATTTCTCACTGTTTTTTGCAGGTAAAGCCAGCAGAATGAGACAATACTTTTCAGGGCAATTAGACAAGACTGTTTTTCACCCAGATTTTGTGTTATATTTAGGTCTGTGGTACCCAAGTTTCCTTCCTGCTCAAGTTGTTTTGCTTTCACTGAGTGTGAATCATCCACAAAACGAATGTGGTGATATATATTTCTTTCTCATCTCCTCTTCCTAGTTAGTTTTACCTGCTCTTACAAGTGAATGCCTGAAGTGGCAGGGAAAAGAACAAAAAGATTCATTACTGGTTTCTCTCTGAAAGCCCCAAATAATTATGCTAAGCAGGGCAAAGTATTTTTCTCTCCTAGTGACCAGCTGCAGTTTTCCCCGTCCCATCCTGAAATCCCCCAAGCCATCCTCCCACAAGCCTTGGGGCACTGGATTTTCCTCCCTGGGGTGGGCAGGGGCTGGGCTTCCTGTCCTCCCTGCCAGCAACCCCAAGCAGATGGGGGGCTGTCTGGCAAAGTAGGGTCATGCCATGGGGAGCAAAGGGTAGGATGAACGAAAAAAAACCCAGGGGAAAAAAAAAATGTTCTTTTCTCTGTAAGCTTTAATCAGTACTCACATTGCACATTTGTAAAAATGACTGCCTAACGGGTGAAAAAAATCTATTTCTCTGGCAGCATGCACTTACTCTTAAATCAATCCAACGCAGTAGGGCGCTTTTTTTTTTGTTTCTGACTTTTCTATTTATTTGCTTTATATGACAACAAACTTGCCTTTTCCTGGATTGAAGCAAGCAGCAGTGCTTCGCCTCCCTCCTTTCCCCACACTGTGGGATTATTGTGAGTAGGGTGTAAATGTAGATTCATTTTGTGGAGTGTTTTTATATGCATGTCTGCATAAAAATAGGATGTAATGATATTGAGGATTAAAGGTATGGTCAGAAACTTTTTAATATGGTATGAAATACTTGCACTGAGCGCAGCCCTTTCTGACCCTCCAAGACCTCCATACTGAACATACAATAGCAATAAATCCTGGAGCAGATTAAGCAATTTCCCCATAGTAATGTGTCTGTTGGAGTTTCAAATAACCCAGAGTAGCTTGAAACATTTGGATATTCCAGTCTGTATCCCTTCTGTATGTAGAAAGTTGATGGCAGGGCAGCATCCTGAACTTTGACTCCTTGTAAAAGTTTAAATTGCTGCCCTGCTGGGCTGAGTGAATGCTAATTACTTTGTCTCTTACAATACGTCCAGACTACTTATTTAAAAAAAAATCCCTGAAGACACAGCTTTTGCATGCCAAATATATTGCAGTCAACAAAACACACAAAATACCAGGCCTGTTTGCATACAGCGAATGCAATTGCAAATTTGGTGTTTAGCAACCTTTAAGAAAAATTTCAGTTTTGCACTGCTCGTGTGAAAATTCACCATGACGCCAAGCAGCCCTTGCTTGGGTATTGCCCGTAGTGGCAGCTGCAATGCACAAAAGCCATGCATGTTTCTCCTAGGACCGCAGAGCATGTCCCCAAAACAAAGATTGTCTCAAGGCTGAATCTGTGTATGTCTGAAATGAGCAGAGTTTCTTGCGAGCAATTAGGAGGCTTTTCTGGGCTCATACCAGGGCTGGCATTAGAGGTACGTTCAAAGTAAGGACAAAGCTGTAAACCATGAAACAGAAGTCGAGCAGGCTGTATGTCTTCCTGGAGGTGCTTAAAATCTTTGATGCTTCCTAGATTGCCGGAGTCTAATAATTATTAACAATTCCGTAATAACAATATTAATTACCAGGGAAGCTGAAGTTCACTCGTGATTGTTTGGTTCCTTTCAGCAATCATTAAGCACAATTAGAAGATCAGAACTGATGAGCTCTTGGCAGTGATGTTCTATATACAGGCCACTCATTGCACCACTGCTGCAGAGTAAGGAGCTGTGGGCAAGCGTAGCTTTTTGTGGAGTTCGTGGTGCAAACGTGACATCAGTGTATCCTGAAGGAAAAGAAGAGAGGACAAAAAGAAAAGAAATCCCAAAAGATAACTTATAAGTAGGAACGGACAAATCACTGTGGGAAGCAAGAATCTAAATAAATGTTAGCCCCTGACCCCCTGCTCTGCCCGTTCCTGAATTGTTACCTTGCAAGCTCACTGGAGTGCAGATCTGAGAGCAAACCTAAAAGCTACTTGTTTGCTACTTGGACTTCAGGATACACTGATGTCACGTTTGCACCACGGTGCACTGGACCAAAATACAACCACCTAAAATTTTCCTGAGCTTTGGTGGAGAGCACAGGGGTTGTGATCCCATTTATTCTGTCATGGACCTTGAATCAACTAGAAAGTGGTGTTAGATTCACCCCCTTCCCCAGATTCAAAGAGCAAACTTGTTTATTTTCAACCAGAATAAGCTTGTCCTGCACAATGATGACAACTGGGATTTAGTTCTCATCCAAGAGTGCTTGGGATGCTAAGCTTTTGGGGTTTCAGCCCACAATAAACACCTTTAATAGAAGATGGTCTCCCAGCCCAGTGACTGGGAGAGCTGCACAGGTCAGACTAATCTCACATGTTTTGGTCAGGTCCTGCTCCATTGTGAAGACAGCCTCGGAAATATGTGCTGGTGTGTATCAACTGCAGGGAGTTAAGACAAGTGTTGGAAACTACCGTTGGGATGTCCCAGACTGGAGGGTGTTTTTATGCTGGGGTGGTGCTGTGGTCCCCTCAAAGGCCCTTGCAAACCCCCTTCCCCTGGTTTCAGAGCAGCCAAGGCTTTATGATGCCCTGTGGCTCTCCCAGGACCGTGTGAGGGGATGAGCAAGTGCACTGCTGACACTGCACACAGGGCCAAGGGAATATTTTGGAAATAGGTTAAATGAAAGACATTCCAAACATGCTACCCACCAAACGTTTGTATAGAAGGAATGTCTTTTATGGAGGGAAACAGCCTGCAAATAATTAATTGGGGAAAGCATGTGAGTGTGTGTGTGAAATCAAAGAATTTCATAATATTTCAGACTCAGAGAAAGTGTCACCAAATCAACAAACAGTATTCATTAGGAAAAATGTGCTTAATTTCAGACCAGGGATGTGGAAGCGCCGTGAGAGTTGTTCTCAGAGAATTTTTAGCCCAATCAGAAATGAGAGAAGACCACAATTATTATGGGAGTCTGTTCTTCTGAGAACGCCAACCCAGTTTTGCAGACCCAAGAGGTCTGAACAATCTCAAATCAGGTCTGGCTGAACAACTATTCCTCTCACTGCTGTCTATGCCAAGTGAGACGTGAGGTTTCTTGTTACTGTTTTCAAAATCAGTGTAATGTTTAACCTTTAAGACTCTTCTGAATAGAAAGACAAGGGAGAAATATGTTTATTAGGGCTATTTGTGTTGAGGAAAGGTTCTAAAATCTTACCTGCAAGTAAAGCTTGACTCCAGAAAACTGACTGAATTTGCTGAACTGAGTTTCACACAGGGTTTGGGAGAGTTATGCAGCAAGAGGACTCGGTGATGCCTGGCCCACGATTTAGCTGATTACAGATGTGCAAAGCGCACATCTGGGCATTACGTTAAGAGCCATAACGAAAATCATCAGACCATGGGCCCCAGCTCCTCCCTGGAGGAGCTTACGAAAGGTCACCCTGTAGCTTTTCCCTGCTCGTGCACCGTACCAAATACCAAGCTGGCAAAGTCTTTGTGGATGCCTTGTCCTCAACAAGCAAATGCATGAGGAGGATGTGCTCACATCCCACTCTGTACAGATATCGTGCAGGTACTGATTGCTTGTCAACCAGGGCTGATTCAGTAATGTACCTGTATCTCAGGCAATGGTGTGGTGGTACTGGAATTAACAACTCGGTGTTTTAAATTACTCCCTGGATTTATTACCTTCTGGGAAAAGAAGTTATTTCTAGACCCTCTGCCAACCCTCAATTTCTAGTAAATGAGAATATACTAGTTCTGGGACTTAGGATGCTTTATGAAAGGAGGAAAAAAAAATTATGAAGGAAAAATGATTTTGATCTGAGACAGAAATTCAGACAAAGGATTACCCATGTTGTTTGAACAGACAGTGCATAAACATTACCTTATATTATAAGGAACAGAGACTTGCAACATCCAGGAAACTACTTTATTCACAAAATAAAACTAGGCCCATTTCTGCTTATTCAAATACCACCCACAACTTTCTGGGGAAAGATCATATGCAGAGCATATTTGGAAACATTATTAGGAATGCATAAAGTACAGTATTAGTCAATTTTATATGCTCAGTTGCATGAAATCTGTGTGTTTAAAAAATATAATAATTTGCATTTCATGGCTTTTGATAACCTCAGGAGTGCACTTGAAATTCAGCACATGCCCACAGCACCTCCCAGCTCACCCCATTTTTAACTGAAGACCAATGGTTTCTATTAAGGGATCAGGCAGGGACTCTGACAAGCCAGTCAATAACTATGTGAGGTTACTTCATTAATGCTATAATGGCTGATAGAGTGAGAGGCAAAAAACAGGTTCCTGACAGCAGCAAATGAAAATGATAGAGATTCCTGAAGCAACGCGCCTTTCCTTTGTCATTGTCTTTTGCTTGGCTTATTCAAAATGTGGCATTTATGTATTCAGCCTTGATGAATGTTGCAGGCTTTAAGTACTTTTTCCATCTCTAATGCAGTGCCGATTGCACATTGTTCTTTCTTTCTCCTCCCCCCTCCCCCGCCCCGGCCTTTCTCTCTCTCTCTTCCCCCCCCCCATAACCTCTGCTGTCAATGCATTGTGGGCTGAAGGGTTGCAGGCACCAGCTAAATAGCTTTTTTGCTGTAAACGGTGAGGGTGACGGGACGATGTATCATGAGCATTGGCGGGGTCACACAGCAAGTGGGTGGTGGAGGCTGGAGCCGCAGTGAGGTGGTGCAGGAGTCCCTGGCCCCGTTGCCGGCCCGGAGAGCAGGTCTTTGGGCATGAAAGGGCAGCAGTGCACCACCTCATGCATTACTGGGGTGGTTTATAGGACCCTGCTGGTGTTTTAGGAATCACATTGCAGAAGCGCCCCATAATATCCCATAATCTTGAGCAATTCTTACCCTGGACAAGCAAGAGCTCCATCGCTTGTGTCCCAGAGCTGCTCCTGGCGCTGCCTGTCCCTCAGTGCCCTGCTGGGATGTCTCCTCCAGTGGCTGTCCCAGGGTGGTCCCCAAAGGGGTGTCACATTTCTGCTGTTCCCCCAGCGCAGAGTCATGTGTGGAATTTGAACATCAGGATAATGGGGCTGGATAATTTAGCTTCTTTAAACGTTTTTAAGTATTGCATATAAATGTCTACATTACAGTTGGAAACATGATATTCTTACAGTTTGCTTTCACTCTTGTTTTGTTTCAGTTAACTATTTACAGTATTGCATGCCTCATGCTATTTTATTCTTGGTCGCAGGTCCTTTTTGCAAATCACTTTTCTTTAGGCCAGGCAAACTGGAGAGTCAAGGCAAGGCTGGCCTGATGTGCACCCCTTGCAGAATCTGATCCCTTCATGTTTGTGCTATGGAAAAAAGCTTCTGATTTATCATTGACCAGTCTTTTAAAAGGGATGCTAATGGAGAAATACATCTCCTCAAACTCGCTAAAGTTGCCATATGATGAGTTACAAAAATATTTTTTTTTTATTGTTTCATTCTCATAATTATTCCAGATATCTCAGCCATATGTTGAGTATTTTTGTTAAAAATAATGTATTTCTTTCATAGGGTGTTTGTGACACCTGGTAAATACCTTCCCGTCCTCTGGTTTTCTATTCCAAGGCAATTCTTCACTTGCTTAAAACCGGTTTGTTTAAAGCCAGCTTCTGAAGATACTGTTACTGAGGCTTAATTCAGCACAGTGTTTCAGCATGTGCTTATCTTTAAATAGTCCCCCAGCAGTCACATTGCAGAGGCAATATTAGACACATGCCTAAGTCTCTGCTGACTTGAGCCTAAGCAGCCTAAATATCCAAATAATTAGATTAATTCGTGGCTTGATAGTGGAAGACTTTTGGCCTAGGAAATGAAAATGCAAAAAGTATGTAAAGCAGTTGCAGATGTGTATTTCCCAGCTAACCTGGAAGAGACCGCGAGGCAAAATGTTGATACTGGGCGTGCGAGGATGTCTGAACATTAAAGTGCTTTAAGCTTCATTAAGGAGTAGCTTGGGTATGAACCAAAGCTTGGTTTTAAATTGTTTCCGCAGCAAAAGCAGAGAGGCTCAGAGCTTGCATTATTTATTTCTTTTTAAGGCACTGGTAACTTCAGGGATTTTCCCATGTTTATGGTTTAACGAGAAGAGAGCCAAGTATGCTGTGGTTAATGACATAAGCATTAAAAAAGAAGGATGCGGGAGATCTGGACTCACAAATCTCTTTTGAGATTTTGGACCAGCCAAACTATCCTCTCAGCAAAGAGGGTGGCTACAGCTTTCTACTGCTTGTCCTTTGTATGTGCTCTCTGGCAAGGACTACTGCTCACCGTGGGAAGGGTCTCCAGGAGAAGGTCCTTGGACATTACTGCAATCCCCATGATAATAACTCAAAATCACCCGACACAGAGGGGGGGCACAAGCTGCCCATTTCCAATTACATAGGAAGACCTGTCAGAGACCTGGGGCATGAAGAAGGTTGTAGCAGAGATGGAGTTGTACAATAACAAAAATCTTACTATGTTATTATCAAGAAAAATATTATTACTAACATGAAGTTAAGCACACCGCCTAAGTTTAGCTATCTAAGAATTGTACATTCAAGACAGCACCCAGAGTCTTCCTATTTGGGTTATATAGGGAGAGACATCTTCTGAGGGGTGACTGTGCTATTGAGTTAGTGTCCAGCACAGGTCATGCAAATTATGTTTTGCAGGTGCCTGTCTCTCTCCATAGACTGAAAAGGGAAGCCTAGTTTGGAAACATATCTTTTTTTCAGATGTGTGGTTTAAAATGTCATGAAGCCTCCCTTGAGTTGGAAGAGCCTGTGCTCATCCACGATTGCAAAATGGTTTTCAATCTTGACCAGCCACGTGCTGAGTGTTTTCTACTGATTTGCTGAAACAAAGCTGTGTGAAAACCATCAACCTCTTCCAAGAAGGAGGAAATCTCACTTGGGAGTGGTAGGGTTACCTGCCAAATATTTGAGGTGCCCCCAGTTTCCAGCCAAATACTCATGTATATGGTGTTTGCTGAATGCATTCTGTGTGTGTATGTAAACTGAGGTTGGTCTGTTGCTGCTGTGGGACGTTAGACTTCCCAACCAGGTGATCTTGCACAGTGCCCATCATCTAACTTTCTCTGTGGTTGCACGTGTTGTTTTAGTATGTCCCTGTTGGCCTTCATACAACCTATTTCTTATGCAGCCATCAGTCTGTGTTCAGCCCTAAATTATTCCAGCTTCTTCCAGGTGCTCAGTGCCTCTTTTCCCCACCGTCTTTCCTAGATGGGAAAGAAAGGCTGTGATCCCTCCTGGTGCAAGCAGAGTGGGCCTGGCATGTCTCCATCACTGCAAATACTGGAGCTGTGACAATCTGTCCCGGACCTGAGCGGTTCAGCACGTCTGGCATGGAGCTGTGGCTGAGGACTGTCCCTGGATGAAAGCTGCCTTCCAGGAGAGGCATTTTTCAAAGAGCAGTTGTGCAAATAATGCTTGCCCTCCATTAAGATAACCACCCCCGGGGGATGCAGCTCCAGGAGGTGCAATTTGCACCTCTTTGCACGGGCAGAGGTGTGAATTGAGTGAGGAAGCTGCCAGGCTTTGGTTCCTTGATGGGAAACCACCGGCATAGTTTGCCACCAGGCATGAGGAGAAAGGGACAGTCATTTTGCAAACCCCAGTTTGCCATCCTCACCCAAATTGCATTTTCGGTTCATAACCTGGGCAGCAGTTTTATGGGTGATCCAGCACCTCCTGCCCTTCTCCTGTAGAGTGGGACCCTACTGCTTACCTGGGCTGCATGCGCAGGTGGAAGTGGTGGGCCTGGGTGACAAACCTCACTTCTCTGCCTTCACTTGACTCTAAAATTACTAGAAGTCGTTTCTGTTGCACTTTTGGTTGGTATTTGGATGCAAAACCATGCTATTTTGAAAGGTAGCAAAGATTCAAAACTATTAATATAGCATGTTTTTATGTGCAGAGCTGGGGGTTGACAGAATTGAATTTTCTTCATTGTTTGAAGTTGCAAAATTGCTCAGAGTAACTGGAATATGCTCTTCTGCAAATGTGATAGGGAAACATTGCACCTGTTTTACCTGTTCATATTTATAGAATACTTTGAGCGTAAAGCAGGGCATTGCATGAACTTAATGAATCCATCAATTAAAGAATATTTCATATGCTTTCCATGAACTCCTTGTTATTTCAAGGCCAAATTCTATTCAACCCAGCCCAGCGGTCCCTAGCAGATATAATACGGAAATATACCAATTGTTGTGTGTGATATATTTTTAAAAAGAGATATCAAGTCAAAGGCATTAATGCATGTATTATACAAAGATAGAGACATGTTAAATGCTTTCACAGAAGTGATATAATACAAGCGTTTTAAGAATCTTCTGCAAATTAGTCTGCATTTAGTCATTTTCTCCTTTAAACAAAAGTTAGAGAAATTATTGCTAGCAAACAAAAATCTATTTTAGACAAACACAATATGTCCTCAAAGATCCAGTTTGTCATGCCAATAGTCTCATTGGCTGTGATTTGTATATTAAAAAGATTTTAATTGCCCAGGTAAGTGCCTGCACCTGCTAAGACATTGAATATTAGAGCACTTTATTCTAATCTCTTATAATATAGGGCACACTTCACCCATAAAATTATTCTCTACACAATTATAGCTCAGTTTTGCTGAGGTAGAAAGTGCAACTTAACAGGTTGGTTTTACTCATTATTATTAAAATCATGCAAATTAGGATCATTAGGTAACAGTTGTGGAGTTAACTACTCAGTAGCCTGGTCACTCGGTGGGGGGCAGGGTCTGGAAGTGTGAGGAGCAGCCCAGAGACCCCTGGGATAACTTGCCTGCACTGGAGCTGCCATGTGTTTGAAGGGCAAGAGTTTTTCCTTCAGATCTCCTCCAGCACGTGCTTCCTTGAGGCATCTCTGATCCGCTCTCCAAAACAGGTAGGACATTGCGCAGCCATACGGGGCATCCATAAGCAATGGCAGACGTAGTGACACCTTTCCTGGAAGGAAGTGTTTATGGAGGCATCATCCTGTCCCTGCAGCTCCAGGGTGTAGCACAGCTCTCCATTGCATAGGGCCGAAAGCTGCAGTCAAGATCTTGCAGCCTTTTATGATCCTTGAGCTGTGATTAAGAGTGGGTGAAATAAAAAACATAAGCTCTCCAGCACATAATGCAGGAAACAAAGTCAGTACGTTGTAAACTAATCTCCTTATAGCAGAGCCATGCATAAATCTAACAATGGGGTCATTTAGGGATGCCCAGGGTTTGTCTTGACCACTGAATTATATGAGCTTTGAAGCCTACCCAGTTTCCTTGAGTGTTACCCATCCTACTCACACACATCTGATCTCTCTCTCGAAGAATAGCACTGTATTTCCTATCTGACTTCTGCATCTCTAGTGTTACCCTGTTTCTTCCTGTGCTGCTCAGTGCACTGTTTTGTCTGTTCAGATGTCTCTAAAGCTGCTCAAGAGTTGATGGAAAAGGGAGTTACATGTAATATTCCCATCCGTTTTGTGGAAGCTGCTTGGTATTCTCATACATCTTTTTTCCATTTAACTGGGAAATTTGTGATTTCAAAATGTAGAGATTTGTTCTGAATTGGAACAAAAGCACAAAGTTGAAATTGCCTGTGAAAAACACATTTCTAGGACATGCTATTTTGAATTAGTCAAAATGTTCTAGTTCAATAAATCAAAAGGTTTCATTCCAATTATGTATTTCTTTTTTATATATAATTAGGGATATAATGTAAAGTAACAGTTCAGAACAACTTTTTCTTTTGCAATGAATAATTGACTCACTCTGTTCCGATGAAATTTAATTTTAGAGTTTATTCTCACCAAAACACTGTAGTTCAATTTTGTTCTAAATGAAATTCTATCAAAACAAGCTAGCTCCTGCACCAAGTTCCTATCTGACAAAATGGCATTTCCTGATGGAGAATGTTTTACCCTAGCTGCTTTGACCAGCTCTTGCCGAAGTCCCCAAATCACAAAAGAAAACAAGAGTGTTCATTACTGTCCCCTATTAAACCTTTATTGAAAGAACCCCATGCAGCTGAACAGGAAAAATGGTGTGCTCTAGAGCCCAGGATACTGCATGCAGTTCTTAACTGTAGCTAGGAAATACAATGCAACTGGTCTGTGCTACGGATCTAGTTCAAATGACTCTCTGGAGCAACTCCAGTGCCTTTAGTGGAGTTGCTCCAGGAATAAATTTGACTCCCCTGTTTTCATCCAGGTGGGTTTCTTTTGATATCACAATGTAATTGTATGGCCAAAGGGTTTATCATTCTTGCAGACAGCTCCTGCAGGTCCCAAAACATGTTGCTGTAATTTTCAGGGTGACTTTTTTTTTTTTTTTTTTTTTTTTTTTTGTCACATGTGAAGGGGAAAATTTTCGTTGTCTTAGGTATGTAACCCAGAAGTGCTGGTGCTGGATGCACGCATATAGGTGTTGGTGGGAGGAACCAGCATCCTTTAGGTTCAGGGCAAGCTTCCACCCCAAGCTGGGCTTACACTAAGGCTTTTTAGCAATGCAAGGGTGTATTACAGCAGCCGTAAGTGTAAAGGACCTGAAATTAGGAGTAAATGTAGCTATTCAGACAGCTACTCACCAAAGTGGTGAAATCCATCCTTAGCAGATCTGGCTTATTAATTTCTTTAGGAGCAGAAGAATTCAAGACCTGTCCAGTGAGGAGTTTGGATATACAAGCAAGTTACTAGTGTATGCATAAGAGGATTTTTTTTGGATATTTTAAGTGGAAAGAGTAATGGGATAAAACTGAGCTAAGGAAAACTTAAAGTGATGCTGTGGAAAAAAAAAATACTGTCTAGTGATCTGTGGACTGGTCTCTCAAGAGATGTAGGAAAGCCATGCCACGCTGGCCAGTGAAAACTGTGGTGGGAATAGACTGAAAGGAAAATACTTTAGTTGTCAACAGGATGGACAAGGTGCCCTATGGGATTTTTAGAGTGATTCAAGGAGTATTTGTTTTCGTGTTTTGTTTTCTAATTGACCAAAACACACACAGCAGAGTCTCACAGGACTGTGCTGAGCCAAAACTCTTGAAGTCAGATGAAGAACTTCTGAGCCTGGCCTGCTGGAAAATGTCCACGGGTGAAATTGTAGGAGGTATGAAACACAAGAAATCCCCTCCAAAATACTCATTTTGCTGTACATCCTCCCTACAGGGGACATGTGTGTAATTAACAGTTGCTTCCAGTAAATGGCTCTCTGATCATGAGGACAATCCAATTTGAAGGAAATTATTGTAAAAAACCACAATTTATGGATGGGCCTTTACACTAACAAGTGCCTTGCTAGTGGAATGCCTCTATTTGCAACCAAACATTTGCCAGCCATCATACAAAGTGTTAGGTTTATGGCTTGTCTGCCACAGGCATCCTGTGGCGTGGTGGGGAAAGAAGTTCCCTTTTGAAGGCAGTTGATCTTCCACACCATGGTATTTCGTGATTAATGTCCATCACAATGATGTGCGTGGTCTTAGTATATATTGGCTTTGAAGGGTACAACCCATGAAGAAACCTCTTTAAAAGGGCTCTCTTTCATTCTTTTTTTAATGCACTTAGGGTAATATTGTCTGTTGATGTCCTGCTGATGTAAAGTCCTTATTGTTAGATGTCCCATGGGGGAAATCCCTCTTCCTTCTCACCAGTCGGAACGTCCAGGCTTGACATAACTGAAGAATGAAATCTTTCTCCCATTTAACCCATTCTTTGTGAGACTTTACAACATCTTCAGGCCAACACAGTATCTCCAGTATCCCTGCGCTACAGAGAGTGATCATTGACTACTGTGGTGATGATCAGCCTCTCCTGATTGCCTCTTGGCCCATACGTCACCGGGGTTACCTATATCCTTCTGCTCTTTCCAGGGCCTTTGGCATTTGTACCCAGGGCCTTTGGCATTTGTACACACATGCATACGCAACGCACACAGAAGCAGCTTAACACTCTTGCCATGCTGGCAAAGAGGGATTTTTGACTACCTTGGCATTGAATTTTAACCCCCTCTAGTCTTAAACTGCCCTGCCACTGAGGACCCGAAGGGAGGAGAATACACTGAAAGTTTATGCTTTTTTACTACTATTATTATTCTTTTCTCAACAAAATCATTATTCTGCAACTGCATCATACCTTGTGAACCAAATCAGCAGGCACAACAGCTCCTTGCTATACAGGATGCTTCCCTCTTGGTTTGTTTTTGAAATCATAAATATTACAAATTCTGGAGAAATTCTATAAACAAACAGGTTCATATCTGAACTCATCAGGGCAATGCTATGTTTATATAAACTGCTACTTGTGATGATGGGTTATATGGCATTTTTTATTGCAAGCAAAGGACATATTATTCAAATGTAGGGAAGAATAAAATGAGCTCGATAAAATTGGGATGCCCCTAGCAATCAGAGTTTCACTTTAAAATAACAATAATAATTGAAGCGCCATTCTGCTCACCTGAACCGCAATCAGTGGCGCTGTACTCCATTTGCTTCCGTGGGCCCCCTCACGCTTTGCGGTACTTTCCAGCCCAAGCAGGAGAAGAGGAGTCTGACCTTGGAGCAATCATCTTTCTCTTTGGAATCTCAGCAAGTCCCGTTTGCAAATGAGCACAGAAACTGTGGCAGCTTTGCTTCCCCCGTCAGGACAGAGTACTTGAGAGATGCATCGACAAACCCAGCACGTGTGGGTGTAAGGCTGCAGCCAGGCAATTTGGGTTGAAAGTCACAAGCAAATCACAAATGGCAGCAGTTTCTTATTTTGTGCAAGCAATGCGTCTGTGGTGGGTGAGGAGTTGTCTCAGCCCAAAGTGAGCATCTTGGTAGTGGGCTAGAGGCAAGCTGGAGCATCTCACCCCACTGATGTCCACTGATGGACAGGCTGGCCTATGCTAGGATCTGGCTCTGTGGGGCCACTGCCTCCCAGCTTTGCCTGCTGACCTCAGTGCTTTTTCTGGAGTAACCACACGTGCATTTATCACACAACTTTATGAACAGTGAAGGTTTATTACATTGCACTTAAACCTCATTTAACCTTTTCTCAAGAAGCAATGCTTTAAAGTGGGATTGCCGGAGTTTGCAAAATCCTGGCAAGCTGCTTCTCAAGCAGGGTGTACACAAGCTTCCCTCAAGACAAAATGCAGGTGTAAACCCCACATCTGCTGCCTTCATTTTTCTGCCATGAAGCAAAATACTGCAGCTTGATAAGCATTTATCAGAAGATATAAATAGATGGGTTTGGGGGTTAGTTTTTACTTTTAAATTAATCTCTGGCTCAAAAATGCATGTATCTCCCTCTTCCATGGTGGCACCTGCAGCCCTGAAACACCTCTGTGCAGGTGGACTTAGGGTAGTCCTCGGGTCCAAAGACCTCCTGTGTGCTGTCACACTGCTCAAAAAGCTCTTCTCCTGGAGGGAAAAGTGAGAAATGGAAAACTAGAGCTGAATAGTACAGAAAGCTTCCTAGCAGGAGCCGTCTCCCAGGGGAGCTAATGCAAATCCTGTCACTTGGGATGGTAAAAACTTGATTGAATGAAGTTGCAACTTAGATATAGGGGGGGAAGCATCCTTTACAGGCAAGGAAGGGACTTGGGAGACTTTGAAACTGGGTAGTCTGTTGCCATGTATAGTTCCAGTGATTTCCATTCATGTTCTGGGTCGGCCCTTAGTGTGTAAAATGTTTGCATCACTTGGGAATGGAAAAACATGAAGGAAAAAAATGTGAGATGTGATCAAGAGTGTTCAGTGAAATGAAGGAAATCTTAACTCTGGCAGAGAAAAAACCCTCACCTTTGGTTTCCTCAGAGCCAAAAAAAAAAAAAAAAAAAAAATAACTATGTCCACAAATTTTCACCACGCCAAGGTTGGGTTGCAAAATAAGAATCCCCTTGCATGTGCTCATGTTGCTCCCTTATACTGCTGAGTTAGCACTGCGGCAGCACCAATCCTGTATTTACAACAATCTATGTAAGCCAGGTGAAAAAAATAAGCATTTGGTTAGATTCTGTTTTGATTTACTTGATTGATTTTATTTTTTTTTTCTTTCTATTTTGTAGTTATGTTCTGCTGGAGTTAAAGGGTCAGTTTGCTGACATATCTTAAGCCAATACGTTTGTCTTTGTTTCAAAGCACCCCAAGTGCTTTGCAGTAAATACTGCAATTAGTAGAGGCCACACAAATGAGAAAGAAAAATTAGCTCTGTTTGTTGGGTCTGCCAGTCCAGTTTCCCATGAGCTCGGGGGTTTCCCTGGCAGGGAATATCCTAGTATTCAAGCTTTATCTGAGTTTTGAGCATCTCGCACCTGGTGTCCCCTCCACTTTCTTGAAAATCCACTCACGTAGAAGATCATAAACACAAAGGTTCCTCAACATCATCAATGAAGACATCGCTTCTTGCAAAGTCTGAGCCTCTGCTAGATGCAGCCAAGAATAAATACTTGTAAAAAGGTCTTCCAAGTTGGTGGCAAATGTTACCAGAGGTTGATATCAATGTTTTCTGTAGCTCAGGGAGTGAGCGGAGGAGTTGTAGAAATGGCTATACTTAAGGTGGTTGGGCCAGAGAGTGCTGCTTGCAAGGCAACCTGACAATTAAATCAATAATTTACCTAGTGGTATGACTGTAATGGGTTGAGTCTTCCCAAGTCAACTTAGAGGTAAGCAAGAACGTGCCATAACAGTGTATTTTTGAACCACAGCATAGAGACTTAATTGATTTACTCTTTATTCTTTTCAAAAGACAGCTCAATGTCAAAGGTCTTTCTTTTGTGAAGTACTGGAAAACCCGTTGTCAAACAACCTCTACTCATTTAATAATTTATCCCATTTTGTAAAAGAAAGGCAGCTGACACGCAGTAAATCTAGTCCATGTTTAAATTACTGCATTGAACAATAATAAGAGGAATGAATAATCTAGTACATCTATTTAAAATTAAACATATATGAAACTGTTTTTCCAAATGATCACCAAGGGCTATAGTTTAAAGGCAGGACAGAAAACCACGAACAGAATGAAAATGCTGAACAGTAGTTTGCAAGTGGCAGCAGAATTATTTATTCTATTTTTTCTATACATAAGGAATAGAGCTAAATGAACAATGTTTAAGCATGTCAGAATTTCATCAATTTTGCATGAGCATTCACAAATATCCTGGTGGGGGTAATTGCTTGCAAATACATTTAAACTAATGATATGTTATATCCTTACTTGATATAAAACTATTAAAAGATACGTTATTGCATTTGACAATGCCATGAAGCTGGGTCAAAGCTTAATGACAGATTTCTGCATTCAGAAATTAAGATACACTCTGCTGGAAGCAAATATTTTGTAAAAATAAAAGCCATCTACTATGAAAGTTTGATCATTGATCTAAGGTTACTTTTTGGTTTCTCCAGGCACTGGGCTTGCAAAACTAGAGGACAGGGAGATTCCTTTGCAAAGGCAACTCTGAAAAAGCAGTGTGGCTGTTCCCCATGCAGAGGGACTAACGAGGCTTGTCAGAGATATTGTGTGGTTTTAACAGTCTGATTGGTGACTTGAGGAATGAAACTTATGCATCAGCTGGCAAGATTGCTTGGGTTTCCTGAAGGAAGAGCTAGATGGTTTATTTTGTCTAAAGTTGAGGGTGCTTGGGAGGCTTTTTAGCCTGGGAAGAAATTCAGAAGCCAGTACTGATAGCATCAAAAGACTCTGAAGAAGCCTGTTAAATTGAGGTTAGTGTGATGAGTTTGTTAAGATCTGGCCATATCCTCCCTTGCTCAGATGCCCATCTGAGCCATCCCTGGTTGATTTGGCATGGCAGGAGTGTGTCACGGAGCAGCTCCGTGCGCATCAGCTGTTATTTTGGTTTTTTCTTATGCAAGTTTGCAATCAATATGGTATTATGCTGGTGAACGATTTAAGTTATTTACTGGAGATTATAATAAATATGAAATATCTGGAAAATATCCACAGGATGCAGCCACGCAGCCTTCAACAGACAATGGAAAGGTCTTGGAGCTGTGCAGGCATGTGGGAAATACCGTGTTGTCCCAGGAGGAGCTTTAGGATGCTACTGTCCTAAGAGAGATACTGATAAACTTTTACTAATGGTTTCTGGGTGGTTTGAATTCTGTGATGATGTGGTTACACTCTTACGCGTTATATCCATAATGGCAAAGAAAACTTATCTCTTATGAAGGACAATGCATTCTGCAGATGCTGCTGCTCTATGCCCAGCAGCACACGTACATCAGCCAGTAGGGCAGCAGCAGGAGTAATGATAGATTATTACTGAGATAGACCCCATTGAGAAATTTGCCCCAAACTGCTGCAATGGCAATGCAAGTGAGCTGGGATGGGTGGGTCTTGGCCTGTGCTCAGGAGTTGTCCCCAACGCTGGCATTGCAGTGGTTGTTTGAGCATCTGCTCTGGAATATTTTATGGTCCTGCTCACAGCGGCTTTGCTGCAGCCTGAGGTCCTTTGCTGCATGGCAATACTGAAATATCCTTTCCCATCACCTCTTGTGCTCTCTTTCACTCTTTGAATTGCTCCAATTCCTAACATCACTGAGGATTATTATAACCTCCCTTCGTAATGTACTATAAATTTTATTATAAAGCACAAATTCTTTGGCTCCCAAGCCCCATCTTACAGGGAGACAGTGCACTGTAGTTCTTCCACTGGCAGTAATGTGAGCAGAGAGCTAATGAAGGTCTTTATGTAAATTTTCCAGTTATCAGGTAAAATCTTCACATCGAAATCTGTCACATGTTATAAAAATTCTTTATGTTATCAAATGCTAATGATAACTCAGAACACAGAGCCCATGGAGGAGCTTTGAAATCCTTCATAAAAACTGCATTCGGCCCCAGCAACCAGAGCCTTGAATTTCTACTCCAACTACTCCAGTTTGTAATTAGCATAGTGCAGGCTTCTCTGCCCTCTGAAACCATAATGTTAATTACAAAAATTACACTGTGTTTAAAAGTGCAATTAAGAGACTGTGCTGCACAAAGGGAGCCGTGGAACCTCTTTGCACACTTTGAAGCCAGGTCACAATGCAGCCCATGAAAGAGAGTCCAAGGCTTGCTCCCCACTAAAGGCTTGGGAAGATCATAGGGAGATCTCAGCTAAAATGAGCTCTGGTGGGCTCTGCTGAGCCCCTAATGAATAATACTCTTCCTTGAGACAGAAAGTGGTAAAAGGCGGGGGGGCGGGGGGGGATATTGAACTAATTGAGGACCCAGTCCTATAGTGGTTAGTGCATATGGTTGGAATGGCTGTTGGACTGATGAATAAGTGCAGGATCAGGCCCTTGGAGGTCACGGTGCAATCGCAGCTGCAACCAGCCTATGATTGCTACGGTATTTGCACAGCATCTGAAAGCAAAAAAAACTTGTTCCTTTGTGTCTTTGCTGTAGTGAGTACCTTGTAAAAAAATTAAATTCTTCTGCCCCGGTCCTTGGCTGAGGGTTTGTTCTACCCTGGGGAGCTAGGGTGTCCCCTGCATTTTGGGTGGTGCTGGGGCTGAGTATGGTGGTTGCCAGTCAAGGGAGCCCTTGGTCCTGCCCAGAGATTTTCCCTGCCTTTGACTCACAAAGGGAGGAACAGGCAGCTCCTAAGTATTTGTGGAGAGGCAAGGAAAAGGTGGAAAGCTGAACCACACAGTTCCAAGTGTTGTATAAAAGACTTGGAAAAGCAATTACAAAAGGAAAACAGATATAAATAGATAATATTTTTTTTAAAAACCATTTAATAATAACAACTTTGGTAGTCCCCTCCACCAAAGGCCTTTCAAGTGCCTTGCATAGGCGTTAATTAATTAATTAAGACCCAGAGCACCCCTCTGTGGTCGCTGTCTGCACACCAGCTTATAGAGAAACCGAGGCACGGCTGGCAGTAGGAGGTGGTGCGGGCAGCTGTGCCCAGGGCAGGAGAGCCCATGGGGCACCAACCCTTCTCTCCACACCCCCAGAATATTGTTCTTGTGCATGTTCCTGGCTGAAAAAAATCAGGCAGCTCTGTGGTATCTGCTGCCAGTGGGTGTTTTGAAGGAGTGTGATGCGGGTAGCAAACACACAGATCCGACTCTTACAGGTCTCTGCACCAGTTGAGGTCTGAGGCCACCCACCACCTTCTGTTGGCACAAACTGAGTGCTTGCAGGGACACATGTGGGGCAGGATTAGGCCATGCTGGTGTGTGAAATGCTATCAGCCCAGGTCTTATACGAACCATGAGCCATTACCTTTGTATAGTCTTTCCTTGAATTTTCCAGTAACTTTTCCACATAGCCTCATGTAAAAAAACTTCAATAACTGTTCAATAAATCATCAACCTGACCTTTTCCAGTAAAAACGAGCACTGCCATGGGTGACGCCAAGTGCGTGTGTGTGTGGTGGGGGGGAAGGCAAGGGGGAGCCCAGCTTCACCGAGAAACTTCAGTGCAGCCAGCAGCCTCGGGTTTATTTTGCTTTGGTGCCTGAAAAAAAAAAAAAAAAACAAAACAACACAACAACCCACTTTCCTTCTCTTTGCCTTCTACCTGCCCAACTGGTTATAGACCCAGACAGTTTACATATGTGATCCTTCCTATTTAGAAAATTAATGGTGTTTTCTGGCTCCAAATCACAGCTTGTGGTGCTCTGCAGGCGATGAAAAACTTGGCCAGCTTCAGCAGCAAAGCAGCCATTAGAAAATTAACCCTTGGTGGCAAAAGAGCAAAGGTACCCCAGCGAGGTCCACGAGAAGTGGCAGGCTGTAGCTTTCAGGTGTACCTACATATGTTAGCAATGTAAAACCCGTGCAGGCAGTCCCCCCGGAGAGTGCCCATCAAGCATGTTTGTAGCTGGATACTGTGGAGAGGGCATGGCCGTATCACTTGGCAGCGAGAGCGACCAATATGCCGCGATTTTCATTAGAGCACAAGAGAAGTGCTGAGTGGAGATTATGAATCAGAGACGCCTTTCTTGGCTCTACCTGACTGCAAAGCATTTGGACGCTTGCTCTTCAGTGCTGCCCCGGTTCCCCCACTGGTCCAGCATTAGCTATTCACGTATTTCTGTCATTTATTGAAGGCAGCCATGCATGGGAACAGAAGTGAATATTGCAGAAAACTTAAAATAATACATAAAAAAAAGGGCTTGTGCATCACTGCAGGCTTCTTTTTGGCTTTGAGGCGTGAACTTCTGAGTTGCCAAGGGCTGCACCCAGAATCCACGGGTTGTGCGAGTGCCATGCATCACCCCAGCGGCAGGGGCAGGGAGTGGTCTGAGGATGCATGATCTGCCTGTGGTTTTTACAAAGATCTTGAAATTCTGCAATATGAAATTTGTCACTTTGTGCAGGGGGTTCAGTGGGGCTTCCTAACTGTTCCAAAGTAGAGAAAAATCAAATAAAATGGAGCATACAGAAGAGGAATAGTGCTGTGGATCTGAGTGCCCTAACTGTGCACATCTCGCACAGTGCATCTCCCAGGCGAGTGGAGCCGGCGATGAGTCTGCACCCAACACCCTTCCCTGCACTGCAGAGATCGCCAGAGTGCCCCGGAGCCCTGAGGGGTGGCTGTAGCATGGGTTAGAGCTGTGCTGGCTTTAATTTGGAAGCAAATGAGGCAATATTATCTTGAGATAGACTTGGGACAGGGCAAGTGGGAGGATGCTGCAATGATACTGGAGCCACTTTTCCTCCTGGTGAGCCAAGGGGGATCTGGCTGGGGTTTTGCAGTGGGGTTTCTGTGATGGCCATTTGTGCTGTGTGTGGCTGGGGGATCATTCTGGCACCATCCCCTCAGGAAAGGCTTTGCAGTGCTGCTGCACTGTGTCAAGTGGTACAAAGGAGTAGGGCCGCCGTTTGGGTTTTGCTCCTGGCTTCCTCCTGCTTGGCGGGGACCAAAGTGTCTTTGCTCCCCAGCTGTTGCCTCTCCTATGTGCGTGCTTGCCCCTTGTCCTACAAGAATATTTTTTTCACAGCACGTTTTTAAATGGAAGAGCATCAGGGCAGGCTGCCGTTGTTGCTGCCTACCTGTAGCAAAGAGCAAGGTGACAGAACCAGGGATGCTGGTTTGGATGCAACAGAAACCAGGAGAGCACTGCCTCTGCTACCCCTGGTCCTGTGCACGCTCACCTGGCAATATTAAAACTGGTTTTATCTTTAGGCTCATGGTACCGGAAACCATAACTGTTAATTTCGCTGCCTCTGAATTTGGGCTCTGTGGTACTCGGTGAAATCAGGCTGTCTTCCTTCCTGCCACTGTGCTAGCACAAGCCTCCCCCAAACCAGGGGTAAATATCAGCAGAGCATTGATTACTCCTCTCTAGTTTACTTGGACAAAAACCCTAAAATGAAGATTAACATGGTTATAGATGATGCATTTTCAATTGGCCTTTGTTAATGCTATTAATAAGATTAATAATGTACAGTAAAAATGTCAATAAGCTTATCTCAATAACTTTTGGATCAGCATTTCGGCTGGTAGCAGTGAGCCCTTCTCTGCGCAGCCTCATCAGGCTTGGGAGCGAAGTTACCACAGTAGGATTTGATTTCCAGAGAGCAAATAGGGCATGTTTCTGCTCTCCCTTTGGCAGCTGCTGCTGTAACACTGCCTAGAGACCCAGGGCTTGCACTCAAAGTGGTGGTAAACTTGGTGCAGCCCAGGACTTTCCAAAGTTGCTGCACAGCAGAACCTTCTCTCAAAAAAGCTCATTTTGTATTACCTGGGCTGGCGTCAGTGACCCTGTTATGAACTGAATGATAAATCATGTGAGAAGCTTGCTTTCCTTCTCTTTTTTTAAAACGTGCGACACAGCAGCGACTAGTGTTAATGTATAAAATTAATTGCCCCGGTGAGACATTTCTTCCAAAAAAGTAATAAGTCAGGATTTAGCCTCGTGAATGTGAAAACCCTCTGGTACACTAATAAAATGAAAAGGTTTCACAAAATAATATCCCAAATAATTGGGTTCCCTCTACCAAAGGACCCCATGTTGTTTCTCTTAAGCAATATAAAAAAAAATTGTGATTATTCCTTTGGACTTAATAAAACATAATTGGAAAAAAATCTTTAAAGAAAGCGTAAGGTAATCGCTTTCACTTTTCCCAGTCAAATTGATGTTGCTTTCCCTCTTCCATCCTCCTTGTAAGGTGAAGAAGTCTTTAATGCATTCAGATCATTCAAGAGGCAAAGAAAGAAAGAAAGAGTGAACCAGCTTTTTTCTCTTTTTATTTACAAATGGAATCGCAGTGTTTATTTGTGGTGCTAATGTACCCACTAGCAGCTCCCTTTGGTTTGGAGGGCTGGCTGCTTTGGTGTTGGGGATTTTTTTTCTTTTTTTTTCTTTTGTTTTTCTTTTTATTTTTTTTTTTTTTTTTTTTGGTTAATGACGGTTTGGGGGGGGGCGTTGGTCTTGATAATTTATTTTATTTTAGGTGCATTTGACCATTCAAACTTTTGCACAGCCCTGGCTTGTAAATCCAGTGCCCATTGCCCCCTCCTCCCGCTCCCCAGAAACTGCATGCTCCTACTGTGCTGCATTCATAATCAAATTAGTGCACTGTGAATAGGTTAAAAAAACTGTTATCCAGCCGCTGCCACGAAAGATATTTTAGCCCACTCCCCACAAAGCCCTCCCTTCTCCGCTCCCCCCTGCCTTTTTTCCTCCCTACGTGAGACATAAAGACATCCACGCGGACAGAAAGATCTTTACCTTACTTCTCCTCTGCAATCTTAGCCTCTTTATTTATTCCCCCCACAAAACAAAAGTAAATTCTCCAGAAATGAGCTGCTTGCAGGAGAAAAAGGGGTGCTGGGGGGGTGGGAAGCCAATGGGCTGCTGCACGAGAGATGCTATGGGGAGACAGTGCTGGAGATAGTTGTCCCAGCTACGAGATAAAAGCTACATTACATGAAATTAATGGAGGCTGTCTGAGACATACATGAATCACTGTTTCAACACTAAGAAACCAGCACAAAAGAATAAAGAAATCTGAGTACTAACTATATCTTCAAAGGTCTCCTATTTACCCAGCTATACCGGGTACTGACACAAGTGGGGGGAAAATATAAGAAAAAAGCACTGCTGTGATCGAATGAATGAGACCATATGAGCTATATTGGTGCCGTATGCATTCTATTTAGCTGATATCAAACACAGTTTAATGAAAGTTAAATAGTTTCTGAGGAGTGCATGAGCTGGAACAGATTAGATTCCACCGAGGGGTCTGTCAGCATATTGTTGCTCACATGTATTCCCTGCTCAGAGCTGCCACAATTCCAGCACTCCATTAGCAATACACAAAAGACTTATGCAGATAGCGGGCATAAGCACGTACCGCCATGTTGGGAAATAAAAAAAAAAAAAGGAAAAAAAAAAAGAAAAAAAAAAGAGAGAGAGAA
>JAVJGI010000035.1:3806236-3831516 GCA_035590275.1 Ibycter americanus | reverse complement strand
GCGGGGGGCCAAACAGATGAAGGTTTTGTTCAGTGCATTCATCTGAAAATAGATCTCTGTAATTCGAAAGTGATAAGAATAGATGGAGAAAAGGAGAAGTGGGGGCTGTAAGAAAAATAAAATTTAAAAAAAAAAGAGGAGAGAGATGTAAACTACCTTAAAAGAACAGATATTGCACCAAGTATATAATGAGGTTTTGATCTTTCAGGGGACAATGACATGGGTGAATGCTGTGCCCTTTTGATCTGCAAGTTACATCTGGTCTTAAAGGCACAGCGGTTCCCGTGGCCTCTCTCCCCCAGAGGTTGGAGTGGAAGATGCTTTTTGGAGGTGGGGGGATATCTTCCTACTAAACAACATCTCTCAGGCTCCTTCGTCTTATTTTAAGATACAGCATTCATCCCAGAAATACTGCCGGACAGCCTGTGCGCCTGGTACAGTCACTGTCACTGAAACTAACGTGAATTGAGATTAATTTTTATCACTTCAGAGGATTTTTATTCCTCTCCCTGGGAAAAAAAAAAAAATCATCCTTCTCAGAGGTGTCTGCTTTAAAATTAGTAGTAGGATAAGGCTGGTGGGGGTATTTAGGTATCAGATGGCAATTGCTCAGTGATTATTGCATTTTGATTTAATCTGACAGAACTGATCTTGCACCATGAAATCTGTATTTTCACAGGAAAATAGGAGTTGCCATACTGGAACAGACCATTTGTCCACCCTGTCCAGTGTGCTGTGCTGGCCTAGACCGGTACATAGGGGTAGCAAACACCTCCCCCTGTGCTTACACCCTCTGCAATTATTAATTATTTATCATGGGTGGTGGGGCAGGATTCCTACATGCTCCTGGTTGACAGTCACTTTACACCCTACGGCATCAGGATTTCTTTCCCCTGAAACTTTTTTCTCTTTTTTTACCCAGCTAAGTGCAGCCACAGATATTATTTCTGCCCACGGAAACACTGCAAACTCTTTTTGGAGCATGCCTGTCGGCAGCGGTGCTCGCCCTGGGCACTTCCATCCGGCAGCGGAGATGTCGCTCAGGTGTGGGAGGGGAGGCAGTCCCCCTCATCCTCTTCCCTGCCCCTTCTCTCCCCACCTGCTTCTTCTCTAATTCGGTCAAAGAAAAGGGGGCACAAGCGAAAACACGATCATTTGTTCGAGTTTCTTTCTCTGCAGCTGGGAGTCTGCCTTATTAATATTATCTGGGCTGGGAGCGCACAGTGTTTCCTCAGGCATCTCTTCTGAGTCATTTTATCATTATTCATAGGGATAAAAATGGCCCAAACCGAGGATGCTGAGGATCCATTTAGGGTTGCCTGTCAGATCCACTAAGGTAATTGGCTCCATTTCTTCATTCCCATTCTAAATTAAAATAATTTTATTAAGTGGTACAGTAGGTGTTTCACCTGTGTCACCAGCTGCCTATTAGAGCCAGAAAGGGCTTTTCCACGTTATTTCTGTCTGTTCTTATAACATTATGTCATCGTATTCAGCATTACATCGTGTCAGAGGTTGTGCAGTCTCATGTACTTAAGCCCAATGGTTACAAAATGTAGGTCCAAGATGCCCTTTTTGGGAGGGGGGGAAGTCAAATACACTTGACTGTTCCGGCTCTGCTCGCTGTTTCCCAGATATAATTCATGCAGCAGGAAAAATGACTGTAGAACTGAAAGCAGGGTCCATGGCATAATTGAAAATGTACTACTAACGAAAATGATGAACCGGTGATAGTGGTGAGGTTCCCAGCAGCAATATTTGGAGGGAAAGAAGTGGTTTTAAAGCTGCACTGCTTGGGTCTGGGGGGGAAACACGTGAATGTGTCTCTGTGGAGGGAAAAACGTGTAACATGACTGGTCCCTGCAGGTAGCAGCTACTGGCAGTCCTGATGCTGGCACTAACGTGGTACTAAATAATAGGAGGCTGGCTAATTTGTATTTAGGATTATTTTTTTCTTCAGAGCAGGGTGGTTCTTGTGGTAGGGATCTGGCTGGGATCAGTAATTGCACTTTAAAGAAGTGAGAACTGAGCTGAAGCTCGAAAACACTGTGGTAAAGGCGTTCAGTGTCAAAATAAGGAATCTGCAGCTCCCGGTTTCATGTTTGGAGCATCCAGCAGTGTTGGTCAGGGATGGGGTCTGCATTTCCGAAAGTGGTGTTTGCATCCAACATTCAAATACAACATTAAGCATCTCCAGTCAGTGTCTTAGCAGTGACAGCACAGGTGGATAAGTGCACATTTGAGCATCCATCCAAATTAGACATCTTGGGGATGGATAGTCAGTGACTGAGGTCCCTACGTCCTGTCGGGGCAGGGGAACGGGGCAGTTATAGTAGGGGAGGAAACATTAGGGAAAATGCTGATGGATATTTAATTTTAGATGTCCCATAAAACACTTACCTGCCAGTAAGGTGGAAGTTTCCACAAGCAGGTAATGCAAGCTATGCAGTGAGGAAAGGTCACTCTTCTAATGGACAAAGTTGTTTCCGTCCCGAAAAAGTACAGTTGCACAATAACATTCCTTGTTAGATAGGGAAGGGGAGGGGGGGGGCGGGAAAAGGCATGTTTGTTCAGTTTTCAGGGATCTTGCAACTGTTTTTCTTCAACCTGCAGGTGGCATTAGCACTAAAAATGGATTTTTCTTTCTTTCTTGAAAAGTGTTTAGCAATGAAATGAAGAAAGCTGCAACGGGATCTGTAGTAGGACTGCGTGCTTGGAGTTAGTCATGCTAACTGCAGATGGCATTTTTGCATGTTTTATAAGGCAGGGATATACAAATGTTTTAGCACCCTGAAATACAATACGTTAAGTTTCCGGAAGCAGGCAGGCTGGTAGGGCCGGAGGAGCCTGAGCTTACGCTAAATCTGTGCAACTGTGAAAGCACTGTGCCGCGCTCGGAGCAGCGCTGACTGCCGGCAGCACCGGGCTGACACCTGTCCGTCACAGTGTCACCTCTAGCAAGGCAGCACCTCAAGCTGTGAGTGTGCATCCCCAGCTCTCAGTGAGGGACAGTACTGGGTGCCCCAAACTGCTGAGGAGCAGTTTATTGCAGGTCCAAGCTGGTTCCCATTAAAAGCAACGGGAGAACTCAGAGCTGAGTGGGGCAGGATCAAACCCTCCTGCACAGTGAGGAGTGCTAGGGAAGCACTGCAGCCTTTTGACCGTTCAGTGTCTTGGACTCTTTGGCTGTGAAGCGGAGAATAATAATAATACCTGCCTGCCTTCTCTACCTGGCATGGGGGACTGGAAACATTAATTTGTGCTGAAACAGGGCTTAGAATATGAAAGAGTATTTTTTCCCCCCTTTTTTGTGTGTGTGCATGTCAGGAATGGGAATGAGCTCCTGTTTTAAACTGCAAAATCCATGCCAAACCCCAACGCTAATGCCTCTGCCTTCCTGACACACCAATGTGTCCCATGGGGCACAATCCCAGGACAATTCCTTCCAGCAAGGCCGGAGCCTTGTTTCACCTTGTCCTGGTGAGCTGAAAATAAGCTTTTTATGGCCATGGTCATTCAGATGTGAGTTTGTGGCCAGGAAAATTCCACTCAGATTGGATGAGAAGAGCAAATCTGGAAGAACGAAGCCCTGCAAAGGTGAAACTGGATCGGTCTTTATCCTGCTGCCCAACTTTTTGCCCAAAGGCCACAAGGGATCCCAAAGAATGATAAACCCAAAAGCAGACATTGAAATCGCTTGTGACCTTGTGCTGTTTCAGCTGTGACTGACACAAGGTAAAGCTCAAGTACCTGAGAGTAAAGCACCTGTAGGCTTTTCCTGCTGAAACCCAGTCTGTAGCTGGGAAAACTGGAGTCAATCCTCTGCTCTGAAGTTTTCTTTATTTTCCTTAGTTTTCTGCTGCCACTTGAGCACTCCTTCAACACCCAGACCCCTGACTTCAGCCAGCTGCTGTCGTGTGCTCTGAAGCTGATACTCATGTGCGAAAACCCAGGGCAAGGCTTTGCTAGCAGCTCTACCTATGACAGTTTAGGTGCAATTGCATGACATCAGCTTAGATTGCAAACCTTCCCACGTTCCCTAAACTAAAAAAAAAATTTAATTAGTGTCATAAGAAAAGACAGAAGCTGCTGGCTCCACTGGTGTTGAAGTCCCCAGAAGAAAGCCAGGAGTGCTGGGAGGGAGAAGAGTTGCAGCAAAAGGTTTTTGAAGAGGGAAACAGTCAGCTGAGAGAGAACTGAGGCCACAGAGCTCTCATCAGAGGCTGCGTGGAGATATATTTTTTTCCTTTTTTTTTTTTTTTTTTTTCGGGTGGGGCAGCTAAGCTATTAGCACCATTAGTTTACTCCCACAGTAGCACTGCCTCATGCTCCACAGATCTGCCCACTGAAGGGGAGAGGGCTCTGTTTCTTTCGCATCTGCTTATCTCAGCCAGGACCATATCCTTCACCTTTATGGTTAAGGACATAATAGCTGAAACAAGATCTGCTTCTCAATTTTGGTGGTTTTTTTTTTAAAGTATTTAATTATTATTTACAACTAAGCTTTTTGTTGGTCATTAAATGTGTACTTTGCCATTCCTCTCCTGGGACCCCTATCTTCAGTTCATCTGATTCAAACAGCTGTTGTCAAAATACTTTGGAAGTGTTATATTTAATACCTTATAAAAATCTATGTAACTTCTTTTTCACTGTGTGTGTTTATTCTTAGTTGCAAATGTCCCAAGGTAATCATATTTCCCTTTACTCATAAGGGAAGAACTGATCTGTGTCTATTCCTCTTGTGGAGGTTGGGGCACTTCTCTTTTGGCTGCCCTCGGGCACTGCGCTGTGCCCTTGCCTGGCAGTGCATTTGTTGTGCTTGCATCCTAGCTCCTATTTCCCACAACTGTGACAAAATTCTGTCCTTGTAGAATATAACTCTTCTCTATTTTCCTTCACGGTTCTTGCTCCATGTTAAATTTTTCACTAATTTACAGTAAGAGAAAAATATTTAGACTCTTGAGTTTCCTTATGCTTTACCTCAGAAATACTCATCCTGAGGTTTAAAGTACAAAACGGAGTCGGGGTCTCTGCTGACTGGCACACTAAAGCCCTGGTTGTCACATGCAATAGTCTCTTACTGTGGTCATCTTCCTGTGTGGCAAGATGAGTTTAACAGGGATGTTGAACTTGCTTTAGAGTATCCTTTGAGTACTTACTATGAAAGTGAAAAATATTGCTGACAAAAAATGCATTACAAGCTTGATTATTTTTTTTCCTATATATATTTGCAATTTACCCTTATTCTTGAGGAAAAAAATATTTTTTTAAAAAATGAAGTGATTAAGATGAAAAAATTAACCTTTTTTTTTGGTAGAAAATTGCTTATCTAGAAGTTAAATTTTAAAGTCATGACTTAATCCCTGAAAGAGGAGTGGCTGGGGGAGGGAAGACAAGACTGACTAGTTTGATTTCCTTTAACTACCCTGAAGCTGGTTCTGTTCTGTTTGCACGTCCCGGATTTGAGACCGTGATTCTGCTGCGTGTTAGTTTTTTTTAAAGCCAAAGGTAAAATTAGAATGGCTTTTGCTTGCCAGTTCCCAACTGTCATCCACTTTTCTGCTTGACCACATCTCTGCTGTCCAAATGTCTGCTGCTCGTCAGTACTTACAGAATGCAGAAATTTACTGTGAAGATAAACTCTTGCACTGAAAATATAGGACTGCTGGGGGAAGGAAATGTGTCTCTAATTTGAAATCTTATATTTTAGTTCAGTGGATTATGGGCTCTGTGGTACGGTAAACTGACATTCCTATTAATCTCAAGTGGAAATGATGAAGGTAATTTCAATATATTTTAGTCAATCTCTTAAATTCTCAGACTGGGGTAGCTGAAGATACAGAACCATAAAGAAAAGAGATGGGTAAAGCATAGCTGAAAGTGAAGTTTCTGCCTTTGCTGATGGGAAGGTATGTGAGCAACCTATTGCTGGGGAAAGGACCTGCTCAAAGTCTTGTATGCTGAGGAAAGCCAACTCACTGAATCTTCTCAGCTGTGGTGAGGAGCATGGAAAGGGAAACTAAAGACCGCTGAAAAGGGGAAAGGTAGTTGTAGTAATATTTTTCTGTTTTGCTTTTGGCTAATAATGTGTGCATAGAACTAAAAGCATAAGTTTCTGAGTTTAAAGATCCCTGGTTACAGCTGCTTGAACTCTGCTTTGCTTTGGACTAGAACATGTGCTTAATGTCTATATCTGCCTCTTTTTCCCCTTCACCATACCACAGCATGCCTCTCTGGAAGTGGACTGTGCTTAATGCTGTAATAGTCGTTGAATATAGTTGTTAAAGGAAATGAGAGGAGAAACTTTCACTTTAACAGGGTGTGAGAGTCTTTGTATTTATGGAGACCTGCTGCACCCACACAGGTATTATGCAAAGATCACGTAATTTTGAAACACCATCACAGAAGAAAATTAATGCTGAATGGCGGACTTTGTTAATACTAAAGAACAGAATAAAGAAATGCTACAAAAGGTCCCAACATACCTGGTTCTTTCTTTTCAGTCTAACAGTGGCTTGATTATTGTTGTATCGGAGCGCTTAAGTGCAGTCTTATTCTGACAGGTAAAATGAAGGGGTTTCATAGTCTCCCAATATTTTGTTTTGAGGAGAAAGACTCAAAGATGCAGTACAGAGCAAACTGCCTCTGACCTGCAGGTACACCCTAGCAAATGATACTTTATTTATAAGTGCACTATTAGAAGTCCAACCGAACTCTGACAGTGTTCTGATGTGTACAAAGATTGATCATATTCTAATCCAGAAAACAACATCCAGCTTGCTGGCAGATTTTGTGTGCGTTTTCGAATGTTGCATGCAGACCAATAAAAGTCTCACCCAACCTTACTTAGCCTGTGAACTCTGAACCGAGTAGGAAGAGCAGACTTTTTCACTGTCAAGTTTTCGTAAAATTTTAAAACACATATGCAGGTTTGTGGTGTCAGCAAAGAAAAGCATTTCTCCCGACACAGTTCAGATTCAGGACTTCTAGTGTCTGCATTGGTGGATTGCTACTCCAACTATCACTTGGTACTATTTATATAGCATAATACCTCTTAGCCAGGAGCTGAGAGCTCTGCTCCAGTGGAGACCTATTTAGTGCGTGCATAAGCTTTACGGTCTATGATGATCATTGTCACAGCACTTTGAACAGAAAGAGTTTCTGTGTCCACAACAAACAGCTTGCAAGCTCACTGCACATCTCTTCCTAACCTCTTGCTGAGCCTTGACAGTCTGGCACAACCGCAGATTCTGCAGCTGGTTTTCTTTAATGAACTGGAAATGGCATTATACGGGTGCAGGCTTAGTGTTAACTTGTGATTGATGTGTTATTTCACTAGGTAACTTACTATGTGCGTGTATTAGTGCAGAACAGATATGTTTCACTGCACACAATAGGTTCATTCTTCACTAGATAAATATAATGTGAGTAATTGCAGTTCATTATGTAAATACCTCTGTATGAGACTTTTATGGAGTAGTAATGGGTTTTGCAGAATATCTTTCTCCTACATAGAACACTGTTTTTTAAAGCAATCTAACAGTGTTCATCAAGAGGAGGGATTCTAAACCTGCAACTTAGAACATTTTATTATATCTTGGTCTGGCTGGATTTGAATTGGAGAGAACAATCCTGACTATTCAAACATCTAACCACCTAATACTGGAGAGGGACGGGGGAAGGGTCCTTTCATCATAGACATCCCAAGTTTTTCCAAGGAGCTCAGTGGTTCAGTAGAAAAATTCTTAGATGCTGAAAGGAGTTTATGCTTTTAAATATTTGGAAATGCTGATTCAGCAGTGATGGCAGGCCAGAAGACCAAATGAAAGGCTGTTTGCTGTGATAGACTGTATTGTTCTTTTTTTTTATTTGCTGTGACAGACTGTATTGTTCTTTTTCTTTTTTTTTTAATCATCTAGATCATAGAAGGTGGACAGGGGTGGAATTTAAAAAAAGAGAAACGTACACCCCTGAACAAAAGGAATGCAAAAGGAGGGTTAAGAGGATGTGATGAAGAAAAGGAGAAATTAAGGTCTAAAGGCAGAGTTGCTTGTGGTAGTACCAGAAAAATATCTAAAACACCGGAAGCCTCCTAAATCCAAAACTTTATTTGAAGTATTTCTTTGCCTATCTAAGTATAGGGTAGTAGCAGTACAGAGATAACAAATATTTCAATATAATAATAGAAGTGCATTCCAGTTTGAAAAATATGAGGCCTTCTGTTGGTGAAGGATCATTAAGAATGAAATATTAAAGAACTAAAATAATATCCCTGTTAACCTGAGGGTTTGCTTTTTTGTTGTTGTTTGGTTTTTTGTGTCTGACAATATGGTTTAAAATCCCATCTTCTCATATTTAACTACAGCTTTCTGCCTAAGTTTTGCTTGCTGGCATACAGAAAAACCCCAGCCAAATGAAAAAACACCTGGTAACATGTATTCCTCCGATTGCAGCCCCTTTATGAAGCTTTTCTACTTGGAATAATGTAGCATGCCCCATGTTCCTGGGCACTAAAAATGAAATGTGTGAAAATCTACTTTTTCATTCCTGTTGGATTATCCTGTTTTGCAAATAGGAGATATTGGACAATGGAAGGAGCAAAGACACTAACACCAAGACGCACAATGAAGCAGTAGTGTTAGTGAGCTCTGTGAACAGGAAGGTTGCACAAGTCTGTAAAGATAGATCTTTCTGTTGTGTTGTGGTGAATTTCAGCCAATACTGTAACGTATCTGGAGAACACTAACAGGCTTCCACTTTAACAGTGTCTCTAAAATATTGACATATATGGAACAAAAACGTTTGGGGTTTTTTTGCTGTAGCTAAGTTCCTTGCATATTGAACAAAACACTGTCGTGAGGCAAATAGTTTCAACTGACTTAGGAAAACAGCTCAAGTCTATAAATGAATGAAAGCCAAAGCCAGATAACACAGCTGCTTTACGTAATGGCTAGCCTGTCTTCAAACAACTCGGCTGTGAAATGATGCAAGCCTTGAGATTATTACTTTTCCCCGTTGGCAATTTGTATTCTTGAAGAGTGTGTGCACTACTGTATTGCAGTCTCAGGATGGGGGTGGCAGTGTGCTGGTGGTGCATATTGTGCCAATTGTGGTAAATAAGGTCAATTAGGATGCTCTAATTTTTCTAAATAAATCTCTAGTCGCTTCATCTACAATTCTTAAAAATGCATGACTCTGGTTCTCTTGGTAATAGTTAAGGCAAGATGCCCAGAAAGATGACATGTGTTGTCTTCAACTACTGCAGTTCCCTGGTCTTACATATTTCTTGAAGCAGTAACTGCTGCTCTAAGAAGTGCTGCTTGAAGTGTCTGCTGTTGTGGAGTGCTGCCTTTCCCTGACAACAGAAGCTTGTTATCAAATGTTATCTAGAGTAGAACGAAAGAGTTGTGCAGCTTTGCTGAAGGGTTGTATTGACTGAATGCATCAGTAGGTTAAAGGCTGGGCATGTACGGATTATATTCAGAATAACTTTAAACATTGTCTTAAGAAGCTGTTAGAAGATTTTTGTTTACTTGGGTTTTGGAGAGCTTATCTCTTCAGAGATCTGCAGCTTCTCAGCTGTGTGTTAACAGCTACCTTTCTTTGCCTAGGAGTGACTAGTTTGGTTAAGCAATAGAGACCAGAGCAGGTCCACTAGTTTTATAACGAATGCAATACCATAATTTCCAGTTATGATTTTATTGATGTGAAGAACTTTGTGTTGGACTAAAGCAAATGTCCAGAAAAGGCATTTACTCACCACTTTGTTCACCCCAATCTCTTACATTCAGTGCTGTGTGTGTATACACAGATGTGTAGACGGACAAGTATCCCTCTCCCTCTTTCCATAGGTATTTCTATCCTTTCCTAAAAATTAGTTTTAGTCACTTCTTGGCAGGGTAGGTGCAAGAACAGGAGAGCTAGTAATTCCAACTATTGCTCCCTCTCTCACATGTAGGGAGCCCAGTCTGGATGGGGAAAGTTATCTTAGGAGTGCAGTGTCTGCATTGGGACTGAGTAGTTTGGAAACTTATCTGGAAGTGAGAGAATGGCACCAGCTTTGTAGGACATGGTGCAGCATCCTGATAAAGCACATCAGCAAGAAATCAATGATTTCTAATGTTCAACCATTATATAAACTTGTATAGAACATGGATGCCTTGTGCTTCTTTAATCTCCTTATAGGTTTTCTTCTCCTGAATCTAGGAAGCAATAAAAAATCATTGCTGTGATTACAAAAGTATCTGCAATATAAATGCACTGAAGTATGCGTATTGGTTAACACATTAAGTGGAAAATATACATATACGAAGCATCTCCAGAAATGCAGTGGTCTTCTATGTCTGACTACTACCACAATCCTGCTAAGAAGTGCTATTGAAGTCTTGCAGTGATAATTATTATTTCTTTTCCTTAAAAACAAAAAGCTTACAGTATTGCTTTCCTTTGGCAACTAAAAAGATCTGACTTTAGGTCTGAAAACTTGAAACAAAGTAAGGAGTTTCCTGGAACAGCTGCTTGGGAGGAGAATTTTGAACAGTGTAAGTAGATGACACCTCGGGTGGAGATTCCCTGGTGAGAAATAAAACCAAAGTGAATTAGCAGTGCACTGATGAGTGGGGTCAGTGGTCTTGCTCGGTGATGGATGATAATAGGCGCTCTTATTAGCTTACAGCTCTAACGCTTGATTACTATGCAAGTGTCACATGAGCATAGTGCATCTTACAAGGGAGGCTCTTCATGAATTTCTGACACCTCCTGTTCTGGAGGCTGAGCAGCTTCTGTGGTTTGGATTTATGGTAATTTTAGCTAGAATTGAGCACAGGCTGTGATTTAGCTAGCTTTTTCTTTGCCAGCAGGCAGACTATGGGCAGTAGTCTGTATGAGTCGGAAGGGTATGTAGGATGAAATAGCCTTTACTATGTTTACAAAGAAGGATGGGAGTACTGAATTTAGGGATCAAAGAAGTCAGAAAACTGTTTAGGGAATTTTACTTGCTGTTGTGAGAACATGGGCAGTACCATTCTGTTGCTTGGAAAAGTGGGACTTTTGCAATAGCCAAAGGTGAGAACTGAAAGTAGAGACACCTAGCAATGGGTTTGCAGGAAAAAAAGATGGTGGTGGGATAAATATACTGGAGGAAAAATAGGGACGCTTAGTTTTCAAATACCAAATTATGTATTGGCTTGCATAATGCTCATAGAAGCTCTTGGGATCTGATATCTTTCATAAGCTTTTCTGCGAAACATTGACAAGTTATCCTTTTTTCCAGCAGCCCTCAGCTAATTCCAAAAATACCAGTTTGGGAAAAGTTAAGGAAGTCATCCTCCATTAAAATGGAGATAGTTATTTCTAGTAATGTCTGAGAGTTGAAGGGCTGAGGACTGCCCAAACTTTTTTTTTTTTTTTAATGCTTATTTGAGAGGTCCTTCATAAATGGCACATATTGTTAACAGAACATCATCTTTGGGTTAGGGCATGGTGTCACTGGCCTTTGATCAAATATCCTACTGAATCCATTATCTAAATCTAGTGTGTTAGTCCCCATTTTATTAACAGATTGAAGATTAAGCAAAAGTGTTTTCATGACACACAAATCCAAACAAACAAAAAAGTAACACAAATCATTGGGGTGGGATAACACTCGGTAGTTTGGCTCAGAATTTGGCTGCTTTTCCTATATTTTCTACAGTCTATCTCGTATTGGCTGCTTGAAAGTAGAATCATAGTGTAAACTGGAATTTGTCAGTGGGTTTGGTTTTGGTTGGGGTTTTTTTGTTTGGTTGGGTTTGTGGTTTTTTTCTTTTTTTTACAGTCACAGGAAGGATGGCTATATTATAGCCTGAACTTGTTACTCTTATTGTTTAAAATGGAGTGATACATTAAAAAGTAATGAGCATAGCAGTCTGAGTGTGTCTCTTGCAATGTTAGTGACACTATGATGGATTAACAGCCTGTAAAGTAGAAATGCGTGCTCTGGCAAATATTCTATCTAACACTTAGTAGTATATTTATGGGTATCAATTTTGCTTTTACTTTGCATCTTTTAAGCATAATCATGCTTTAATGTATTTAAAAAACCCACAACAACCTAATAAATCTGCTATTCTTCAGCAGGTGAAGCCTGAGATTTCTATGGCACGTTATGCCAAGCTATATTGTTAAATTGGCAGTAGGATTGGACCACTATGCACAAGTCAGAATTTGAAACCCTAGCGTGAAAGACTATCTGGTGGTTTGGTTTGTTTTTTTTCTGTGATAGAGTATTAATCTGTGTGATGCAGAAGTATTCGTTATGCCTGGGTCTACTTTTTCCACTGACTTGACTTATTATTGGAGTGCCCTAATAATAGATCATTTCATCTGCTTACAGGCAGCCAGGTTTCAGCTAATGTTCGCTAGAACAAGTAGCCACTTGCATTCGTGGAAAAAATGCAGTCTTAAATTTGGTTCTTGCCCAAAGTAACAGTAACTGCTGAAGAAGCGAAGCTTGATTTACATAAATCAGCAAGTGTTTAATGGGTTTTATCAGGTTGCTAATGTGACCTTAAGACAATTAATTAATTGCCTACAGTCTTTTTGAAGTTAAATAAATCAATTTTAAATTGAAAAGTTAAGAAATGTATTTAGTGCTTCCTAGTATTATTTTAGTCTCATTGAAACCTACTTGTCCTTTGATAATTCTTGGTGGTCTTACTCTGCAGTTGTGATCAGATATTTAAGACCATCTAATATTCTCGCTCTTCAGGACTCTTTCTTAAATTTATGTATTTATTTTTTTAACGTAATGAATTCCAGCAACTTGTTACCATAACGTGCTTACTTTTTAAGATATGCTATTTCTAATAACCTTTTGAGACAACTTTCATTTTCAGGATCAGTCAATGTTCACAATAAATGAACAAGACTCACCAAAGTGATGGAGCAGAAATAGATCGCAGGTTAGCAGCTGCTGCCATAAACTTATACAAAATTCATTTTCTGTAACATCTCATAAGCAGCACTGTGTTGACTAAACTACTAGTTTCTTGATCTGATATTCAAGACTTCAGAAAAGTCACATTTCCATCTCAAAAATCATACTTGTGATGCAGGAATTAATTGGAGAGTGACAGAATTATAGGCCTCTGAAGTACCTAATGGCTTTACATAATTACTTGATATAGCACTGTTTCTTGGATGAAAAACTACATTATATTTTCAACATTGCAATAAGGACAGTATTTTGAAAATAATGAGATGTTAGCCTGAAGTTTGCAAGTGGCTTTCAGCTGAGTGGTTGGAAACTTAACCTCCCTGATGACGGTGGGCTGGTAGGCGGGTGACACTGCATTGGTGGATGCAGGAGGAGCGCTCTTCTGAAAGAGGCTGCTCAGAACCGCTGCCCCTCTTTCTCCCCCCTCAAATACATCACTTTTGGTACCCAGTGTTTGTGTGTCCCTAATCCTGCCAAGATCTGAAGTAAGAGCAATACTTTTCCTCACCTTTGAAGTCTGTATTTTGCGCTTCAAGGAGCGTCCCTTGAAGTGGCCCTGCAGAGTTTCCGAGGTTTGGGTGAACGTTTGCAGGCTGTTACAGATATAACTAGGGGGTTCGTTTCAGTATGTAGGCAGTAATGGGTTAGCACTTAAATATGTTGTGACCTTTAGACCTCGTTTATATCATCAGAGAAAGAATGCTAGGTTTGTTTGTTTCCATAGTATTCTGTCCATTATGTTAAAGCTCTCAATTACACTTTCTCATTTTTAAGTCCTATCTTCGGTTGTCAAGTATTTTGCATGCATTGAAAGCATTAACATTTACAGCCTAACACTAGCCTTGAGAGTAAAAAAGGTAATTTATTTGCTTAGAGAAGAGGTAATTTCCTAGCACGGCACTCAAAAGAAACCAAATGCGGACTTTGTCTTAATAGTTGAAAATTCAAACTAAATGAAGCTTATGTAAAATGGCACTAACAGACTAGAGCTACAGTGGACTGCTGAAATTGGATTTGGTTAGCTATAAACATCATTAGCTTAAAGCATTCTAGCCTACCATGCAGTGTGAGCTCTCATAGGCTGGGATGTGATAATGCTTTGCTCTTTTACATTTTAACTCCTTGTGGAGATGCTAAAGCCAGCTGAACATAGGCTTTGGAGCAGCTAAATTAACCACGCGGTCCTTGGGGGTTTATGGCAAACAGAGAGGTTTATTTGGTGTTGCAGTGTGCTAAAGATAATGTGACAGTAACCTAAAATGCTGTAGTTGCAACATGTTAATTGTGAGTGTATATTAGTATTGTTCTTAAATCTTCAGTGTTTATATTTATTCTAATGTAACTGATTTTGAGTATATATAAGCATAGGTTGTATATACCCTTAATACTCTCATGAACTGAAATAGTAGTGTTTGACTTGAACAATACACACGAACAAGATGATGATATTACAAAGTTGCACACAAAATACTGACATGGTCTAGATTTTTTTTGAGTATTTTTATTTCTATAAGTCACTAGCTCATGCCCATTATGTGAAATTGTGTTCATTTAATCCAGTGAATAATGTTACTTGACCTCAGTCTTTGTAAGTGGGTTGGAATCGGTCAATAACTAGGCATTCCCGTACCAATGAAACACTTAAATTTATACACATGGGACCTTCATAAAATTCCAAGAATACATGTACATATGTTAAGTCTCTACAGAATATTTCTAATGTTCAGTCTCTTGCTCATTCTCTGAGGTACAGCTCAGTTGAAACAAGTCAGCCTGTGTTCTCACAGCATGCAAACGCTACTTGATGAATCTTTTCACCATTGGGTTGTTTCCAAATAATAAATCCTGAACATTCAGATTTTGCCTTTCATCTGACAATCTCAAAGCGCTTTGTGAAGCGGAGATGACTTTTGTTATCCCTCTACTTCTCCCGTTTTCATTTTCCATGCGTGAGTGTATGTGAAACATTATATTTGCAGAGAAATAAGGGAGAAGTTGCATACAGTTGTTAAAGGCTGAAAGGATTTTCTGTTCAGGACAGTATATAGTTTATTGCATGGGCGGCTATATCCCTTCACTTCCTCTCTTTTTTTCTCCCCTTCCTGCTGCCTTTACTTAAGGGACTGCTTTTTAAGAGAAGTATTTCAGAGAAGGGAAAAGGAGGGGGAAGGGACACAAAGCTCTTGAATCAAACAAAAAATAAAAAAGCCCTGTGGAGAACACATCTGAAGATTGTAGTATATTCCTCAATTCTAAATACTGAGACTATAAAGCACCACATCATGCAGTGTAGTTAGGACTTGTCTATTTTTGCAGTATTTGAATCTTCTAATATATGTAGAATATAAACTGACACATTTTTATTTATATTTTTGTTAAGATTATTTTGCAGTGGAAGTGGCTTGCATCTTCAGCAAGGCTTTTAGCACTTCGGCCTTCTGCATTTATTCCTCTCTGTTTAGAACTCATTGTAGATAAGCATCTGAAAAAAGAAATACAATAAACATTTGTGTTAATTATATCATTTCCTCCTACTCTTCTCCCCTGCACCATATGTTCTCTTCTCTCTATGCCTCTCAATTGATTTTTATTGGGGCTTGATACGTGTCTAATCAGGAGACCTCAAAGCATCCTCTGATGGTGCAAATGTGACCCTGTTCTTGCATCCTTTTATAAGTGTAAATATATCTGGAGGCAGACATAGGAAAGAACAACGGGATTAATTTGTTAGGTGAAGTTACTGTATGTATTTTGTGTAGGACTCTTCTTTAGCCTGTGTTCTCTACTTCAGCCTTTGTGTCAAATTTCATATTACTCCTTGCTCTTGACCTGGTTTTTGTTGGTTGGCTAGTTTTGGATTTTTTTGTTTGTGTTTTTGTTTTGTTTTTCCCCTAAATCCCTCGGTTATTTTCCTGAATGTGGTGCGTTGCAAAAGGTTTGGGGCTTTACCAACTTTCTCTGACCGTGCCTGTGACTTTCTATTACAACACTTGATGATTCACATGCCCAAATTTTGCTTCTGCTTTCATGGGGAAAACAACTTCTTTCATTTTCTGTGAGACACTAAAATGCACCATTGTACTTGATCATCAAAGACACAGCAGGAGATTAGATGCCATTTTCATCCCTTAAAAATGGGGAACTGGGGGCAGGGCGATCCAACCTAATGCAGTTGTATGGGGAGCTCTGCTTCTGAGAGCACTGGCATGTAACTAGCTTACCTGCACTCACTGGTAAGATGCACTTTGGTTTTAGAATGTAAATTTGCTAAGTGCATAAATATCTTCCTTCTCCGATCAGTTATCTGTATGTACTTTTTCTAGTGGGACCAGCACTTAAAAGATTCTTCCGGAATCAGCAGTTATTGATAACTGCATAAGGACATGATAGAAATGCCACATTGTTTCCAAAATATAAATTCATTACTATGCTTCTTTAAAACTTAGCTTTCTTCTGACTTTGCTCTAGGACATCACAAGTCTGTACCAAATAACAAAGCACACTGCTGTATCCCTGGTGTAAAGGACTCAAACCCTTCAGCAGAACTTACCTCTTCTTTTCTTACGTTGTCTTTTCTATTTATTTTCCTTGGTCCTTATACAAACCCACTTAGGGAAAGTTTCTGCATCCACCTCATGAGGACAACATGGGGAAAAACGGTAGCATTAGTTTTGAGCCTGGTGTTTTGACTGCAGTGATCTGTGTACCAGGAATAGCCAGTAGCGGTCAGGCCAGGGTACAATAGCGTGACAGAAACTGTTGTCACTTCTAGTGTGGGTTTTGGGGATGTGTTAAGCCACTGTTACAGGATAGGTTTGCTTTCCATTCACTGAATTATCGAGGGGAACTAAATAACTGCATGAAAATAACAAGTGTGTGTTAATGAAAGATGCTGAAAGCACTTTACAAGTCATACAGATATTTGTTAACACAAAAGGTGACCACGCTTGTACTGTCAACTATACATTCCTTTTCCAAGTGATTTTTTTTTTCCTGACACCAGTAATAGTAGAAATAGGATTTCTACATTAAACAAATGTGAGGGTCCAGTTATACAAGTGGAATGCTTAAATTGTAGGCGTCGTATGTATAAGAAATATAAGTGAAGTCAAGGTTTGACAAGTGACTTTATCATCTTTTCTTGCCAATAATTAGTGATGATATTAATAATGCTAAATTTCTCAGGGCTATTGAACACAGGCACATTGTATGTGCTTTCAAAAAGCTTCTAGGGCTTTCAGTAATTCTTTGAAGAATGAAAGTAGTTGTTACTTGTCACCAGTGCACAACGTTGACTTGAAACAGATAAGGATCTGTGGTAATATAACAACAAAGTTTGAGTCCCACAAAATTAGCCTTATGAATTTCCTTCTTGACATTGTTTAGCATGTAAAAAAGCTAAACAGCATAAGTCATGAGGCAGCCCACCGTTCCTGTTTCATTCCTAGTTTTGAAGAGATGCTATTGTTTATGTAATATGGCAAAGGGGCACATAATTCACTGTATACAGCTCGTCAGCCATGTGCCTTTTTACATTTCTGCCTGTAGGTAGGCTGAACACCTGGTGACATGGCAGCATATTTAAAATACTGCTTAGAAAATTCACAGTAACAGCACCAATAATAAGGCTTTCAAAATGGTTGGTATACACAGAATAAGTGTTCTTTCTAACAAAACTGTCGTTATTGCCTTCACATGAAGGTAACAGTACAGACAGCAATACGGTCTGTGTGCTGTCCCTGGTGGGGATGGCCGGTGGGTGTGAAAGTTGCCGTGTGGCAGGCTACTCTGTTCTATACGGTTCCCCTAAGGTAGTCTTTCTATCTTTAAGCTTCTGGTTTCCTCCGAGCAGAAAGCTTTGATCAGCCAGGTGTTGAACAGAGGTTTTGATATTTAAAGCAAACTGTTCAGTGCTCTTAAAAATGTTAATGTGGAAAGCAATACAGATACTACATACCTAGCTTAAGGACAGAAAATGTTAAACAAGAGAAAAACAGCATACAGAGGCAGAGTGACTGTTTTGAGGTGTTAATTCAAACTACAGAGGGAAGAAACTAGAATTCTGAAGCGGACGCTGGAGCTATATTGCATGATGCAAGGATGACTCAGCCCATGCTCAGATCATCTCCAGGTCTTGCCATACTTATTTACATTAAAGTTCAATTGCTATTTTAAGTCTGTGCATTTAGTGGAGAAGAAGGTGAGAAGGAAGCAGAGGGAGAAGAATAAAAGCCAAAAGGGGGGAGGGTAGATATTTTAAAATGCAACAACAACAAATACCTGGACCAATTCCTCCTGCTCCCCACGCTGCTCTCTCCGTGGAGGAGCTTGTAATCCTATGTTTGCTATGTCACAGGGTTCTTCTATGAGCACAAATTAATAATTTATTCATAGGCTCGAGTCAGTTAGCCCGCATTGATTTACTTATGCTGCATTTCTCTCCATTCACGAGCCTCCGCTAGTCCTGATCTCTCGGATAGTGACTCGCCGCAGCGCTCAGGCGTGGGAGGAAGCAGCAAACGTGCCTTTATGCACAAGGACGTGCTGTATGTGCCTGAAGTAAATGTGCCAGCCCGACCTGAACCCGGGGCCGGCTGCGGGAGCCCCGCTGCTCAGCGATGCCGCGGCGGCGGGGGTCGCTCCCCGCTCCCCTCCTCCCGTGGCGCGGCTCGGCGGGCGGGATGCGGGGCGCTCTCGGCGCGAAGGGCTGAGCTCCGTCCATCCCTCGCCTCTCCGGGCTGTGTGACAGATGCTTGTCATGCAGCGGTGCCCTGCCTGAATTGGCCGGGTCTCCGGTGGGTGTGCGCGGCCCCCCCGCCCCTGCCAGCCCTGCCGAGCCCTCCCTAGCTCAGCCCCCGGCAATGTGCAGCGCTCTCTTCTCGCCTGCCTGGAAGGGCTCAACTAGACTTTCAGCTCCTCCAGACTTTCTCTGCTTTTGCCATACAGAGGCACCCTCCCTCTGGTCCAGCTCCTCCTGTGCCTGCCTCTCTGTCTCCGCGCTATCCCGTTAAAAGGCTGCTGCTCCTGCTCCGCTGAACCAGTGCGCTGGCTGCCTGGAGCCGGGATGAAGGCTGGAGGTTATCGGCGAGGGAAAGGAGAACTCTAGGCAGCTTTCCATTTGCAAAGTGAGCAGTAATCGCAAGAAGACAGCCTCCCCAGTTGGAATCAATAGTCTGCTTTCTTGCTGCTAAGGGCACTTTGGAGCAGCAGTAGGTCACTGAAGTAACTCCAGCACACTGCTGACTGCGGAGTTGTAAAGAACTACGTGCAAGTGGCTGCAGTAGTGCTGGAAAACGCTTTGCTGTTACCAGGGACACAATAGTTTTCAAGTCTTTAGAGCTTCGCTTCTGGTCCTCTCCTTCCACTACACAGAGAGGGTCATTCTTTGGAGGGGTGAGGATGGAGCTGTGATTTCCTCCAGTGGTGTTCTAGTGGAGGGGGTGAGGGTAGGGAAAGAGGCTTTAGAAGCAAAACCCTACTGGCTGCTGAATCCAGCTTTACTTGAATTTCCCCAAATCTTTCCAGGCACAGAGAGGCACAATGCCAGAGAATCTGAATCTTCTTCGGGCTTTTTGGGGGTTTTCCTTTATCTTCTGGACAGCTTTTAACACAGCCTTAGTGGATGTGGTTGGATCGGAGCAGCAGATCCCCTTGTCTGTGTAAGTGCTTTCATGCTATTGCTCTCAGGACCATGCTCAAGGATGAGAACTTGACTGCTCAAGTTCTTATCTCTCTATATTGCAGATATTTGACTGTTCCAGGCACCTTTGCTCCTCTGTCAGCTGTGTTTAAAGTGGTAGTCTCTAACATGCTCAGCACTACTTTGATTTTGTTGTAGAACCGTGTGTTGGTGGAGTATGTGGCCGCAGAGCCTTAACTTAAGTGCTTGTGTTTACTGAAGTTGATGCTGTTAACTCCTCCTCATGTGAGCATTTACCGTTCAGAACTGTTGTGCCATTTGATCTGCTTCTTTCCTTTCAATGGATATATGTTGTGTTGTGCTAAAGTATGTTTCTGCACAAGCTGATTCTTTAAATTTAAACAGTGCAGGTTGGGTAGTTTCATATCGGAGGCCTTACCTTAGTACAGTGTCTAGTTTGTGCTTAGACTTGAACAGCTTTGCTAATCTTTTGCTGTGCTTAGGTTCCTCAGTGAGCTCTTTAATGCAAAATTGCTAGGATCCTTCTGCGTGCAGCTGAAGCTGTTACAGTCTGTGTTGCTTGCTATGACATGTGTATTACATTTCTTCCTGTCTCTCGTTTTTTTTTTTCTTCACAGTGTAAAGCTCTGGGCCTCAGCATTTGGTGGAGAGATCAAATCTATTGCAGCCAAGTACTCGGGTTCCCAGCTCCTGCAGAAGGTAAGGATCCCTTCAGTTGTAATAAGGAAGGTTTTAACAGAGAAAATGGAGGCAGGTTTAATTTTTTAAATGAATAGGAGAGCAGTGCTGTACATGCTTTGGTCCACGATCTATTTTTATATTGCATACTAGTCCCTGATGACTCGCTGCATTGCACTGCACTATCTGGAGAGTCCTTGATTAAACTGATATTGTTCTGTTTGGATGATGGTTTTTTTGTTATCATGAGAAAGTAAACTCCAATACTTCTATTTCTTGGAATCTAGGCTTCAGCCTAGATTGCGGGTATTTAATGTGATGCTGCATTGTGGTGATGATGTTTCTGTGTAGAAACAGCTGCTTCTCATGAAAAATGTTAACTTCATTCAAGGAGCAGAATTAGTGCATATTGTATTATTTTCACCCTGTGCCGTATGTGTGCGATTCACAGTATCAGGAGAAGGCGGCTGCACTGTTGTTTGTCATCTCTGCAGTTTTTACAATCCCATTATTCCCCCAATCATCTCAACCCAGTGCTGGGATGTATTACATCATTACAGATAAGAGGAATGAATGTGGTTATCTTCTTGCTCAGCTGCACAGCTGGGTAATAAGCTAGTGAAGTATTGCAAAAACTTGAGAAATTGGTATAAGTCTACATAATTGGGGCAGAGGGTAATGAGAAAGCGGATTTGAATATTAGGTATATGTCAAGGACTGTGACTACTCTAATTTAAATATGCAACCTACAGTGAAGTTCTGTATTGTAGACAATTTATTTTTACAGCAGTTGCTGAAAAAAATAATACAATGAGAGACTAAGAGGAATATGTTAAAGATTTTAAGACTGTGATTTTGCGGCATTTAATATGTGATCCTCAAAAGGCAATATGGAAATGGAAAAACATTGAAACATTCACTGACTACAGAGAAACTCATTCAACCCATATGGTAAATTTCTGCTGGTTTTTTAGATGTGATTTTTAGTTCAGAGTAACACATTTTTTTCTTCTTCTTTTTTTGGTCTGATTATGAAGGAAATTATACCTTGAGCTTGTAGCACTTATTTGGAAAGGCTTGTATATGTGTGAAATTATGTAACGGACAGTACATGTGGCAGTTGAAATGAAAAGCTTATGCTATCCATGTAAAATGAAAGCAACTGATTTAATGAGTACTAAAGGCATATGAGTTCCTTAGCAATATCTGTCCTTTCGGTGTTGCGTACTCAGGACTGCAAAACATGAACTTTACGAAGCTAAAATACAGAGCTGCTAAGAACAGAAATATCTGAGGTCCCTTACCACCTTTCCAGGCCATTAAATGGCTTCAAAATATTGGGCAATCTTTTATTTTAATCTGAAAATCTGGACATTCAGTGTTTATTATACTTGCAGCTCACATTCTTTAAAGCTATGTAGTCTTATATCATCACATTTTTGTATGAACTCCTTAAATTTATAAAGCAGATGGAGCTTTCTGTTTTAATTACTATCTATTCAAGTATCATTAAAAGGCTTTAATTTTTTATTGGGCCATAACAAACAGGTACCTTTAACTTTGGAACTGTTCCATGTGCGGCCATTTTTGCACTAAAATGACTTTAAAAATAATTAAATCTACCATATACAGATCGTCCAGCATTCACTACAAAAATATGGAATATGCTGGGTTTTGCAATTGTGCTAAAATCCGTGAAGAATCAGTTATGAGATCCTTAACCATTCTTCTCTTCCTAATAGCAGATACTGCTGTTATCCTTTCTGTAATGCATTTTTTCCCTCTGAAGTAGCAAGATTGCTTCCTATTGGTTGTGATAATTGTAGGTAATTGGAAGCTATTCATTTTACCTTTTCATCAGCATCCTTTCTGTTTCACTAACAAATCTGTGCTCCTGTTTTTGAAGTGGACAGCGTATATTCATTCCAAGCTATTTTGTTTTTGTTTCTTGCCTTTGTTAAGATATTTCATTATGGGATGAAAGAGGAGAGACAAAACACAGATTTGACAGGCATTTAGAGCACTTCTATTCCTCTGTCACATCCTCTATTGTAGGTTGTTTGTTTTCTTTTCTTTTTCCCTTCTGGTTACAGTAGTTTTAGGAAACCTCTGGTGCTCTTTATTGAGAATTCCAAGTGGCCCTGTCCTTTTAAACTTGCATTTTCTTGCTGTTGGTCATGGCAAATGGGCCTGGATGACTTTAACATGTATCTTTTTTTGTTATTAGAAAGTATATTTCTTCTGTAAACTTATGTGAATAAAAACATACCAAACTTCAAGAATTGCAGGTATTTTCAACGTGCAAAGTCAGTGACAGAATTTGTCATAACAATTAAGGAAGCGATAACACAGTAGGGCTCTTAATGCAAGCGCCTTTTACCTCCCACCTCCTCCCTCCTCACTAGCCAGCATCAAGAATCCATTTGGTATTTGCTGTGAGCTCTGGGTGATCACAGTCAATGTTGTCTTAAAGTCAAGATTTCGCTTTTAGAAGCAGTGTGACTTCTAATATTACTGAAGGAATCCACATTTTCCGATTACCAATTAAGCATCGTTAAACAAATGAAGATATAAATTGTGTGTATAATTATGTATCCAGACAGTATAGATTTCTTAATTACCAACTTCATTGTAGTGCCATTTAGTTTAATAAAGTTTTGCTAAAGGAAAAATTAATAGAAAGGTTATTTGATTAATTTTGTTAGCATATATATATTGAACGCTACTTTTAAAGGAATGCGTTTGAAATCAAGGTATGATTGACAGCTCTGCTGCCTGAATGTTTTACACATTAAGAGTCATTTGACCTATGCTAAAATTTCATTGAGCAAATGAAGTTATGTGAGATACTCAGTAAAGAAGATTTTGCCGGGTTATAGCTGTGAATATTGATTTAGTTATTATAATTCTTAAGTGTTGCCGTACTGCGGACGCCAAATGAGTAACCAGCATTGTTGTTCTCTTGAGTTTCAAAAAGATGTGTAAGAATATTTTTGTCACTTCTTGAAACTAGATATTTAAAAAAACCTCAACACTGCTTACCTTAATTGAATGTTTTATTATTTTATTGCTGTGATAAGATTATCCAAGTATGTTTTTATACCTCCTAAGAGTATATGGGATACATGATTTTTCCCAAAATTTACTTTAGGTGAAATACAGACACTGTAAATAGCTCAGAAAATAATAATAATAGTTCAGTAAATAATTCAGAAACAGCAATGACATTTTAAGCAAAATTAACGCTTTAAAATGTAGTATTTAAATGTTCTACTACTGGCTTTCAAAGGGAAGGAAGACCATTCAGTGTTCAAAAAACCATACAAAAGAAAATAGGACAATATTATTCTTAAGTTATCTGATTTATGGAGTTTTTACAGTTGTCATGTAGATTTGACAGCATACAAGAAGCTGTTTGGTGCGGTAGAGACTCTTCACCTACTTAGCACACACTGCTGGGGCCCAAGAATTGATTCAAATTTTGATTGTCTCTTAGGTGCTTATGTTTTTTTCCTTGGACTTTCAAAGTACATTTGCTTTGTTTGAATTTTGACACTTCTTTAAACTTCTTTTCCTAAACACTCTGTTTATGTTTAGCAAGTACTGTAGTAAATGTGAGGGTGTAGCCCACTGGCAAAGTCAGGCTTTATGTATAGGATGCAAAGCAAGAGTTAGGTGCCAGGAAGATGCTTCAGCTGCTAGGATTAGAATTTTGGAGGAACAGACTTTGGGGAATGCTACTGTTTGCATTGCAGTGTCAGTGATAATAATGTGCTTTCAGTTCCAGGCTGTTGCAAAATAACAGTAGTAATAAAATGGAAGCAAAAAATGCAGATAATGTGCCTTCTGTTAATGTTAAAAACAATTATTGTTCCATAGTAAAGCTTTTCTGATATCAATTAAGTGTCTGTTTCTCTAAAATGCCACATGGTCTATGCTTTCTCAGATTGCTTCTGGAGACACTACTAATTATTTTTTTTAATATATTCTGAGCTTTGATAATATTTGATGTGGTCCTGAATAGTGGATATAATTTTATTGCAAATGTAGGAACAATTTCTAACAGAAAAGAAACTTTTATTTATTGGTTCTTGCCAGAAAGGTTTCTTACTGAAGACAAGCTTGTTTAAGTCTATCTCAGATATTATTTTTTTTCCTTATGTAAGTCGTCTAACGGAGTCTTCACTGTTATGCAAGCACTGCCTGCCTTGGTCTCAGGCAGTCTGTGGTCTGCATCTGCCTACTCCTTTCAACAAATTCTTCATTGTGTTAGGAATTCTCAAATTATTGTGTTTCCTCAAAGCAGGTTTTTTTAATCAGCGTAGCATTCCTATTTTTAAAGGTTCAGAATTGCATTTTGTCTTACCGACTAGACTTGGTGCTGTATCTTGTTTCTTACAACTATGGAAATGTCAGCGCAAAACTAATAGAACAGGGGTGATTTAGATCAATTAGCATTCAGCTGGTGTCTGATTCATGCAGTACATCTATCTTTAGTTTTAAATCATATAATAGTGACATAAATTTTTAGAGAAGTTTAGTCCAATCATCTTGATGTTAATTGCTTTTCATATATTCAGCCTTATGTTGGTTTTGGTCTTTGTAGGCTGTTTCTTCTTTGCATGAGACACTGCAACTACTGCTTTGAAGGAAGGGTCAGTAGGATTGAGACTGAAGTTTCTTGGATATAAATTTAAACTTTTGCCAGCTGAGTGATTTTTAAACCTGCAAAAATAATACTGATTTTTTTCATGTAAGAAATAGGAGAAAAGTGATAAAAATCCTATAGATATAGGACTGTGATTTAAAAAAAAAACACAACAGATATCAACCAACATCACCACCCTCTGCAAAAACCCAGATCAACAGCAAGAACCCGTGCCCCAACCAATAAAAAAAAACCCCAAACCAAAACAGAACCTCACACACACACAAAACTCTAAACAACACAAAAACCCCCCCAAT
>JAVJGI010000035.1:3709693-3806226 GCA_035590275.1 Ibycter americanus | reverse complement strand
CCCACCCCCACCCCACCCCACCCCAAACAAACCAAATAAAACCAACCAAACAAAAAAACCCAAAAACCCACCAACCAGGTAAATGGCATAGAGCTTACAAAGAGCTCTATTCAGATTTAATTCATTATAATTCAAACTCCTGAAGTCTGGATTATGTAAAATATGTCTCCTAGCAGTGAATTAAAATCAAGCATTAGAAAAGAAAAGAAATATGCATCTGAGAATCTTAAATCACTTTAATTGCCATGATTAATGCAAATGATGTTTTGGAACTTGCAGAGCTTGAATGTCCATCCCCTTTCATTCTTACAGATCTTTGGGATACATGAATCACAAGGTTATTCTCCATGCCAGACTAGTTACAGAGCATTTCAGTGTGTTTGAAGTATGTAATGTTGTTATCTGAAGATATGAAGGTGTAAATTCTTTTGGGTAGATATTTTAATTTTTCTTTATTCAAGAAAAAAAAAATCACATTCACACGCTACTAATGTATTGGGTGGAAAAACCTGCTGGGTCACTAATTTTCAGGTAGCATATTGATCTGTAGAAGAAAATATCACAGAGCTGTCAAACTTTTGGTAATGTGGTCTCTCTCAGTAACAGAGAATAATTTTTCCTTTTCTTGTAACGAAGTTCTGCCTTCTCTGCAGGTATTGGAAAATTTCCTTTGCCTTCAGTGAAGTTAGATCTGCATCTTGAATGATCTATGGTCTTACTCGTCTCCTGTTAGAATGTTATGGCAGGAGTAATAATTTCTTGGTCTTGGTAATGTTTTTAAAATGTAGTCTAAATCAGCCTGAATATCAATCATTATGTTTTATATTTATCTGTAAATGGAAAGCCCTGTTTTAAGCCATGGTGAATTCATGCTCTTCTGCCATTAGCACTCTATATTTTGCAGTATTTTCTGTGCTTTCTGAGTTTTGCAAGCACAGCATGATCCTTTTGTATTATTGAAAGTAACTATGTTCTATTGTTAGTATGTAATAGAAATATGAGATGGCTTCACTAAGTTTATAATATGTGCATTACACTTTTGATAATGTCTTTTAATGTGGAAATTACTGAGTGGACAATCCAACTGGAAAACTTGAAAGGAAATGAATGCTAATTCCCTTGCTTAATGCATTTATGGTTGTTTGTTTTCACATCCTGTATTGGAAAATGCTTGCATTTCAAGGTTAAAAGAGCCAGTCTCCATGCAAATTATCTTGACAGTGGAGGTATGTAGAGCCATGAATAGATGCCGCACTGTAGTGGTGATTCACTTTTAAGCAACTGCTAATCAATACTCTACACTTTCAAATGTCATTACTGTTCTGTAGGGTACAGTTTTTTGTTGCTGATAATAAGTGGTTACACATTGTACAACACAAATTATATATTGATAGGATAGACTGTATTTTAGGTTGCTGTAGAAACTTCACTGAAAGGTCTTCATGAAATACGCTGATTAATATGTTGTTCTTGTGAAGTTCCATTTTGCTTTTTTGATGGATAATGTTATTGCAAAATTGCATGGATGTTTTTGTGACCCTATTTTAGTATCTGAAGTACTTTCTTAGAGTGAATGACAAAATCATTGCAAGATTTGTATTTAAAAAGGAAGTCTCCAAAAACACTTTTTTTTTTGACATAACTAGGGAAAAGTTGGGAAGGGTCTTGAAAGCCTTTCCAGAGGATTCCAGGGACAGGTACTTTCTGAAAATATCCTGCCCTCGGGTCTCCTGGGACTTTACAGATGAAGTTATCCATCTTATAATTGATAACTAGTACACTGTTTCTGAGGATGGTGATGACATGAAGAGGTTGTGACTGGTCAAGAGAGACAGACTTGTTCACATAGGAGTGCACGGATGTTACAACCAGTGTATTGAATTTAATCTGGGCATAAAGTAGTAGACAGTAGAATACAGAGCACAGGATTTAAGCTGTCATAAATCCTTCCTGCCTAAAGAAGTTGGCTTCCTGCAGCCTTTAGCAGGGTCAGCAGTAGCCGAACATTTCAGATTGTTTTAACAAACTAGACTTGAGTTGACAGTAGATAAAGTCAAGTTTAGAAGAAAACAATTTGTTTATCTAGGCAAAGGTAAAATAAGGCTGTTTGATCAATGGTGCTTTTTGAGAATGAAGGGAGAAACAGATCTGAATTTATAGTGAAGTTAGTGTTAGGTGTATAACTCTGTGGTTGAAATGATCTGAATTCAAATCTTGGACAAGCCTATCGGTGAGGGAGGTGTATTTTTAAATCTATCTTCAAAATAGAAATGCTTGAGCAACATCCAGTGCCAGTCAATTTTCAGGAAGGGGGTGGTGGTGGTTGAGGAGGCGAACATGATTGCTGTAGTGGAAGATGGAAATACTTAATATGCTTTGTGTGGGAATATGATTTTCATTTCATGCACATGAGGTTCAAGTTTATTTCCTGGAAGATCCCTAACACAGGAAAATTGCATTTTTTCCAGAAGACTCTTTCAAAACCCTATGAGAAAGCAGATCCCCTTTTAGCAAGAGTTTTGCAGGCAGAGGTAGGTAGAATTGTTGCTTCTACTCCTAGGCTAATTTATGTAAGTAGACATTTGGGATCCTCTACGATACCCTCAGAGAGGCTGAACTCTTGCACCAGCTTCCTGTTATACTTGAGGTTTCCTGTTTGCTAGGAGCACAAATTAGTTTTCTCTTGTGTCGCTTTTCACGCTGATTCCTTTTGCATTTACTACAAGAAAAGGTTATTCTCTCTCCTCTGTAATGACTTTCCCCCCCTGCCAACTGCACCTATTGTAACCAGTTACGGATGCGTCAGTTTCTGACACTGATTTACAGCAGTTGTCAGTGGAGGAAGTCATGGACTCCAGGTGCTCTTGATGCGTCTGGTATCTGGGGCCATTGTGAGTACACTGAGGCGATCAGGAATGTTTTACCCTCAAAGATTGATCTGATCCGATACATTTTTACCTGCTCCCCATATCTGCCATATTTTCTGGTATAATAGTTAATGTGGTTATCTTTAATCTCTGTAGAGAGCTGAGAACTGACTGGGAATCTCATGTATGGTAAAGCATATGTCAAACGCATATTTATGAGACTAGAAACGTTCTAAACTGTAGAAACTCTTAAAGGTAAGATACTTATGTTGCATAGACAGAGGGGTACAAGTCTTGAATTCCAAAAAACCTTTCAGCGTCTGGTGCAGACTGATATGCTGTGTGAAAGAGACAACCTTCAAACAAGCTAGAAAACTGGAAGGGGGAAAAAACCCGAACAAAAAAAAGTGTATTTCCTTTTGCACTGAGGAAGAAAGAGAAATGTAAATGGGGCAGGGGAGAAGGAAGAGAGAAAGAACTAGACCTGTTTCACTAGACAGAGATTTAGTGCCATGGGCCAAGCTGTGCCTGAGCAAAACTAGTAAAAACTTGAAAGGAAATATGGCAACACTCTTCACAACCAGAAAACCAGGAAGAATAAATATGTTCTCTATATCCATAGTAGCTGAATAAGAACTGGTCTTTAAACACAATAATTGGGTTTTCCTACTTTTTTTTTTTTTTTTTTTTTTTGACTGAGAAGAAATCACTGGAATCGACTCTTGCAGGATGGCTTTTTAGAACAGGTTACCTGCCATTATGTAGATATTGTTGAGCAGCATTATGTTAGGAAGATGAGCTATACCTTTTATTTTGGACTATAAGCAATGAAAGTAATTGTATTTCTTTGATGTCTATATCTATGCACTGTTAAGGTTTGTGCCTTTATCTCCTGAAGACAAAGCTGGGGAGTCCTTCAATTTTCAGAGCAGAAACAGGTTATAAAACACTCATTGCTGCTGTACAATTGGCCAGGTTGTCTGAATGCTTGCTTTTTTTTTCAGATTTATAAACATACGATCAAATGGTCTTACTAAAATATATGGCTTTTTACTATAGAAGGATAAATATATTAAATATAACAGATTAAACTTGTGAGCAGTCTTCATCTATTTGACTTGAAGTTCAACAACCACATGGCAAAACTTCAGCAGGGTTAGCTTTCCAAGATGTCCCAACATATTTTTATGCTAAGTGTAACTATGAAGTACATAGGTAACAGAGATTAACTAAGGCTTGAAGACAGCGTGATGTCCCAATGAGAGCAAAAGAAATGGTTGGTTAGATGTAAACTCTTGGTTTATTCCTTATGTACTTGCCACAAGTTCTAGTACTTTGCTATCAACAATTGTTGATATTTAGTAAAGTTTGTTCTTAACTCTTACTCTCGAGAAGACTTCTTCCTAAGCACTACATATGTTAAATTTTTACTTTTTTTAGATAGAGCCTTTTGGTTGGTTGGATAGAGTGATTGAGGCATATAGGTTCTAGCAATGACTCTTAATCAGAAAAGTGTTTGTCAGGTGGTTGTTTCTAGCCATTTGTTCTGTCTGTTGAGATTCCCGGAAGAACCGTAAAGAGTTAAATCAATATGTTTCATTAAGGTAACCAAAACAATTTCTAAAATACTAGAAGACATTCTCTTTGTAAGAGCACTTGCTCCTACTCCTGTTTTGCTTTTACTTTCCTTAATTTGTTGTGTTGTTCTATTGTCTTTATATCTCTCTCCCTCTCCTCCTCTTTCTGAACCACCTTATTTATCTTTGAATTTTTCTGTTTTAAAATGGGCAGATGTTCTAGAGAGAAGTGCTTTGTTCTGAGACTGATGCCAAATGGCTTGCATAAATCAGTGTGCAGTACAGGAGGCACTTAAAAAGATAGTTATTCCTATTTATCCTTCAAACTAGATTATGAGATGTTAGAGCACCCAAGTTAAGGAAGTAAAAGACACAAGAAAAAGTTGTTCTGAGGTCCATTAACAAATCATATAGTGACCTAATCTAGTTCAGAAGATTGGGGATGTAATGTGAGAAGTATGTGCGTATAATTCATTCAGTGTATTGGGACTTAATGTGTGGGTCCTGTTGACTGTTCATGAGTTAACTTGCTTGTATGTATGATTGACAGTAGTTTCCTTACTGAAGCTTTGCTCTGAGTTTTTAGGAAAGGAGATTACTTTTGAGCTTCTAATAGCCTCATGAAATGTTTCACTTTGTTCAAAATTTCCTCCCTCAAAATGTGGAGTTGACAGGCTTCCCTGAATTTTGTGCAGGTGGCAGATAATATATTCTGTTAACACTGTTCCTCTATAATGTGCAAGTCGAGTAGATCTCCTCTGATTAATGTTCTCCTGAATTCGGTGATACTGAATTTAAAATCTCTAATTGTGCTCTTTTATAACTGCGACTTTTGTGTTTGGCACTAATGACTTAGCAAAACTGGTTCTGGAAAAAATTCCTCATCTTCCCCCTTTGTAAAACTGTCTTACTCTCTTCAGCTGTGGAACTCTGTTTTTAATAATTTCTGGAATTGTAGAGTAATTCTGGAAGAAGATTTGGAAGGTCTTTAACTCCCAGCTGAAAGTGAGGTCAATGCTGAAATCGGCGCAGGTTTCTTGGGGCCTTGTTGAGTCTCATCTTCAGAACCTTCAGGGACAGACCGCGACCTCTTCTGTTCCAGTACTTGGCTCTACTCTGAATGAAAAGTTACTGAATTAAGCTGGAGCTTCCCATTTCGATTTATGACTGCTGCCTGTGACTACTCCTACTGTGCCACCTCCATGAATAGCCTTGCTCATCTTCTCTGTAACCTCCTTGTAGGTTTTGAAAGACATGGCACTTTGTCATGGCAGGCCTTTCTTAGGCCCCCGTCATAGACAGCATTATACCATCTTTTAGTTGCTTTGTCAGGTCTCAACATTATTTTCTGATAGATTCAAAACAGTCTGTGCTAACGTTACAGGCTCTTAAACTGAACTCTCTGCTATTTAATATGCAGGTGGGGTTTTTTTCCACAGACTCTCGTGTTCTCACAGTAGAAGTATGTAACTGTTCTCATAATTGCGAAATCTCAAGAGTAATTTCCACTGTTGATTGCATCAATGGGAGAAGGTTTGTGGTTGAGTTTTTTTAATTTGTCATGGTGGCACAGGAATTTCTCTTCTAATCTAGGGCTCAGCTAAACCCTTTAGCTCTCAGTTGTTTCACTAGCCATTTTTTTTCCTGTCTTTATCAGCCACTGTATCTCAAGTGGACTTAGTGTTGTATAGAAATTAGTCAACTGGTTAGGAGGTTTTGTCTTATTGTCTGTTTTTACTTTATTCTACAGTGTCTGGCAAGGAGCTTCTTCGTGCTTTTATACACAAATAAGGGTTTGGCTTGCTTTCCTAAAAAGCAGGAGCCAAAATTATGCAGTCATCGTATCTCTAGCCTTTTAGATAAAAGCACTGTGAAACTGCTGTTTGGAAGGCATTATGAAAGCTTCGGTCAGGGCCACAGCATACAGTGCTCCTATTGTTCCTCTAGGTCGTATGTTAATGTTTGGCTGTTCAATATACTCCCAAGGTTTTGTGCCGAGCTAAGGCGCTAATTTTCAAGACACAAAAAAGGATCTACATACTATGGGTATTAAAATTTGATGTGTTGAGAACACATCATTGGTCACAAAATTAGATAATTATCTTCTAAAGTGACAAAGCTTCAAAGATGAAAAGCAGGCGTATTCAAACTTCAGCTCTACCTTGAAGCTAAATGACTATCATTTTATGACAGCTGTGCAAAATGTATGACTGCCAAGCTGTTTGTACATGATGCTATCGTATTACATTAATAGAAATTTTCACTGATAATGAAACCTAGTAGGAGGCTAAGAGTAAAGCTTTATGTTATGACTTGCAGCCATTGACTATCTGCATCCAACAGATTTATTACCCCCTACGCACATCATGCCTTTTACAATATCTTCTGCCATTTCTTCGACAAAGTACAACAAGGAAGATGATATTATAGATGGCACGATACAAAACAAATCTGAGTACTCACCTCATGCTCCAGCCTTCCACCTATCATTACCGACTGCAATGCAATTACAGGAAAAGTTGAGATGAGTTCTGACATTCTCCTGGAACTTTCCATGAAAAACACTGGGGTGGGGGGAGCAATATGAAAGAAAACTGGAGAATTACTGTTACTTGGATTTTAATTTTCTTGTTACAATCAAGGCAGCAGACTTAGATTCAGTTATATCTGGCTTCTTATCCTAGGTCCGTGATAACTTTCTTGATGGTCTGCTTAGGTCACATAACCTTGGTGGCCAAAATGCAGTGCAGACCTGAAGCATATTAACTTAACCTGTGATGTCACATGTACAAACCTGGCACGTGTGGTGGTGGCAAGATTTCATCTGGAATGCCAGAAGCCTTGAATTGAAAGTTAAAACCACAAGCAGGTTTCCCCACCCCCAAAGGGAGGCATTTTGCCTAACTTTTCCCTGTAAAATGGGCCTAGCGATACTGCCTTTTTCCTTAAATTGATAAACTTTGAAATCGTCTGGATTGGGAGCAACACTTTTTGTAGAGTGTTTAGCATATGGAGAGGATCAGGTGGTGAAGAACAGGGTTAGCATATGGATATGAAAGTAAAGCAAAGTACATGGAACGGCTCAGCTCAGAGGGATACAAAACATTAATTTTAACACGTTTTTAAAATAAAACTTCTTTCAGCACTGAAATGATAAATGCTTTCCTGTAACAGTCCTGAATAACTACAAAATTGATAGAAACCTCTCTTTCTGCTGTTGATATTTGCTATCTGTAGCTGGCAATAAATCTCCATAGGGCATTGTGCTGGCAAGTGAAATTGAACCCTTTCTTGTCAGGGAATTAATTCTTCTTATGCCTTGAGTACAAAGTGATGTGCTATGCTGATATTAGAAATTAATTTCCAATTTTGCAAACGTTTTTTTCTTTAGTTCATACATTTTCTTTTCCTCCCACCTGGTACTTCTTTCTTCTTATCCATTGTCCACATAACTACAGTTCTGCACTATGTTATTTATTTTTTTTTCCATCTAGATCCTTCAGACTTTCTGACCTTTTCTGATTTTCCTCCAAGCGAGATCCAATCCATAAGACTCATTACAGAATCGAATTCACAAATGTCAAATGCAGTTAAATTAGGAATCAAACAACTTTCTTTATCCTTTTATGGATAGCTGATTATTTCTGTCTGTATTGCAATTACCATAGAAATTTATTTTCTATGTGTACTTTCTCACTCTGTCCTCTGTGCTCCCAGTTGCTTATAGCCATAGCTTTTTTTCCCTCTGGAAAACTTTACCATTAATGCATTTTTTCAGTTCCTTGAGCAGATGTAATCATATTGCTGCAGTGAGGATCTGGTCAGCTGGAGAAAAAGCAGAAATAAAAGAGTAATGGCTTAATAACACTTTAATTCATAAGAATGCGGGAAGGTTGTGCAAGTACAAGTGTTTGTTCTGAAAAAAATTTTTTTTTTGAGTTACGGTGTTTGAACCTTCAAAAGGAAGAATAAATCCAGCAGGTTATTACTTCCCTAGTAAGAGTCAGTATACCTAGTGGTACCCTGGATGGCGTTTTCAGAAAGTGGGGTGGGGGGAGGGAAGGGAGACATGATTTCCTCCAAAATTAAATTGAAATCTTCTGTTATAGTAGGGGAGGCAAGTTTACAGCATCTTTCTGACAAAACAAATTGCAGGGAGGACTCAGTATCAGGAAGCTATTGCAGTCTGTTTAGAAACAGCTAAAGGTGAGAGCAGGGGTATGTAAAGGTAGTAAGATGAAGAGGGATGGAATGCATTGGGAGCAAAGAAGCAGAATGACTGAAGAAAGTGTTATTTTTTTTTCTCTGTAATTTAATACAATTGGAGAATACATTTGTATGAAATTCCATCAATGTCTGTGTTCTGGTGATTATTTTTGGCAAATCTATTAAATAAATAATTTTCACATTAAAAATATATAAGCCACAGTCAGAAGGTCACGTTTGCTATTTTTGAAATGCATGAGTACCCCATGATTGCAAAACTTTTGCCAAGAACTAAAATTAAGAGGAAATTATGTGCTAAGAAATGTAAATTTCAGTTCAGGAAAGGCTTCTTAAATTAAACTGAGAGTATTAGTAATGATATAATTCTGACCTCTGTATTTGGTTTTCCAGATGCTTAAAATTTGAATGCTTTAAACTTTTTCTAAAATTTTATGTTTGCTCTGCTGAAGTCCTTTATTCTGTACAGCCCCAGTGCAATAGGAATAGAGTTCACCTACATTTGTAACTCTGTATCAATCCTGTTCAGTCCACCTTAAGCATGTTTTTAATGTAAATATATGTTTATTTGGTAGAACTTCCTCAGCATTACAAGATATCTGGGGAATTTTGACTGGAAAAGGATAGTAGAAAATGGCATTATATGTGGGATTGGGACCTATACTTACGTGTTGGAATAATTCAAATGTTAGTGTATAGGATTATTTGTGTATGGCCATATTTATCTAATTTCGTGCCACTTATTTGTCTTGGTTTATAAATATACAGGGGTTGTACAACTGAAAACTCTTAATTATTCTGAACATAATTTGTCAGACAAAACCAGCTGCTCACTCAGCTCTTCTCAAGAATCTTCAGTAAAATGCACAACCTAAAAAGTAGTGTCTTGAAATGTACAAAATTCCCATTCTTCACACAAATCCTCTGTGCCTGTTGGTTTTCTTCCTCTCAAGAGTCTAGTAAAAACCTATGGCTTTCTGGTGTGACTAGGAGGACAACAAATCTGGGCACACTGTACTGTGGCTTGTATAGCTTGAACTTCACTTTAAAGCAAAGCTTTAAATTGTATAACTCTGTAACTCGGCAGAGGCGATCCTTTCACATCTTAGTTACTGGCTGAAACATCAATACGTTTGTTAGCTAGTTGGTGCAATAATTACATGGGATTAAATAATGCTCCTCCTCCTTTAGAAACCTTAAAAAAACCATACAGTCCTGGTTTTGCCCCTAACCTGTTGATTGACCTTGTGTTATTCAATTCTAATATATGTCTGGTTCCATATTTATAGAGATGTGGAAAATTCTATGTACTGTATGCAGTTTAGAAAAGAAGTTTTGATGACCGCTTTGTGCAAAATTTGCTCTTTTTGGCTGAGTTTCTTTGGTGTGGTGTTAGTTTTGTGGGGTTTTTTTTTGGTTTGCAGTTTGTTTTGGTTTTGTAATAAAATTACATCAAATATCACTTATGTTAGTATGTGTTCATGAGTAATTGATCTGATGTATTGAACAGGTCAATTTTCTATAACTTCCCACATAGTAGCAGTAATGTCAAATAAGAACAGTTTTTGAGTCTGGATAATGCAACATCTGTTTCCGAAGGCTTAGGAGCTTGAATGAAAACAAGGGGTGTGTAGGAGTAACATTATTATTTCAATCTCATTTAAGAGTAAACTAATTACAACGTTTGAATTCACATCAGTTTAGGAGCGACTGTGAGGCAAATGCAGATGGGTGTTACTTTGTTCATGTGAGTAGCACCTCTGTAGTAGTCTTGTGCCTGAAATACGGTCATTTTGGTAACATGCGTGCTTTCAGTGAAAAGTACTTGCATAAAGTGTTGAGTAGTTGAAGTACTGTAAAGGAGTAGCTGATGCTGTGTTGACTGTCTAGAGCTGGAGTCATGACTGTTGATGAACAATGATGTAAGTAAGGAAACTAAGGGAAAGAATTGCTGCTGGACTGGCAGCTAGTGAAGGTACATGCAAGTAAAAAAATAAGTTCCACGTACATCTAGGATATATGTGTAGGTCTGTGTCTACTATGATTGTATGCCACCTTGCAAGCCTTTAAACCAGTACTTAGAATGCTGACTATTGTATAAATTACAATAGGATTGGATCTGCAATCTGGAAGTTTTCTTTTATATTCACAGTAGTCATACACGGTAATGAGACTGTTATCTGTAATGAGACTGTATTCTGGTGGAAAAGAGGTGTAGAATGTTTGAGGGTGCAATGTTCTTTAGACTGGAAAAACGTTATGGTTTAAATACGAAGAGTAATTATAAATCTCCTTGATGGCTTCACATTAAGTCAAGCTGTAATTTATTTTAACTGCAAAAGTGTATGTACTTTGCCAATTTTTACTTTTTCTCCTTGGTGGGTAGGAGGTTAGAATTGAAAGATGGCTTTTGTTTCCTTGTTTAATTGCCTTACAAGAAAAGCAACTGGAATAGAATCCCATTTCTTGTAGGTGAACAATAAAAGAAGATTCTCTCACCTCGGGACTGCAACATATGCACTCCCTAATTCTTCTGTTCATTCCCTCCTATAGAGGAGCTGACAGTCCTTCTGCGGCACTATCTTTTCTCCTTCATTATGTCATGTATGAGGAATTGGGTTTTTTTCCTTTTTTGATGAGTGGCTCGATATACAACTTATCTTCTGCCTAAAGCATTTATTTTTTTCTTCTCTTTTCTGACACTTTTTTACTCCCCCCCCCCAACCTGTCCTCACTTCAGGTTTTCAGTATTATTTCATGACTGGCTTTTTCAGAATACAGCTTTTCTTAATCCTGTTTTCAGATTTACTCCTATGTACCAACTTTAAAAAAATTATATGCATACATACGTACGTGTTGTAAAGCCATTATTACCTTCTCAGCTCTTTGAAGTATCCCAATACCTATGTCTCTTCACAAATGTAATATCTAACCTTGATATACATAGAATCATAAATTGTTTAGGTTGGAAAAGACCTTTAAGATCATAGAACCCAACTGTAAACCTAGCATTATCCAGTCTGTTACAAAACCATGTCCTTAAGTGCCACATCTAGGTATCATTTAAATACCTCCAGGGATGGTGCCTCAACCACCTCCCTGGGCAGCCTGTTACAGTGCTTGGCAATCCTTTCAGCAAAGAAATTTTTCCTAATATCCAATCTCAACATCTACTGGCACAACTTGAGGCTGTTTCCTCTTGTCCTGCCACTTGTTAACATGGACCTCTCCATCTCTACCAGTATTAGCCTACCTCTTATAGTCAAAAGGAAGAGGCATTTATTTAGTCCAGAGCTTCTCCTTGGTCGTAGAATGCGATTGCATTTGGGAAGTGTAAATGATTCTTTGTTCATAGTGAATCTTTCCCTGCTGTTGCCTTAAATTCCTTCTGTAATCTCTAGTCCCCCACTGATACTTCCAGACAAAGGAAACTGGGAAAAAATCAGTAAAACATGAAAATATGTTTTTCATTTACCACTCCCTAAGCTTTCCAAAGCTCTAAGAATTGTTCAGGACAAAAGGGGGGTTGGGCAGGAGGGAGCAGGAATAGAAGAAACACTAATTAAAGCAAAATTCTGGAAACTTTCATAACATTATTTCTCATACTGTTTCTCTCACTACCAACTTCTTAGTGGTGGCTTTTTAAATTTAATGATAAGGAAATGTGGATTCAGAGGCCCAAGTCTTGTTACTTTGTGTGTCACCAGGGCTGCTGGATGGTCTTGAGCAAAAGATTCTGTCCTTCGTACAATCTGCCTAGTAGCAATATCTTTGAGGCAGTCTAGCTGAGTTTGTTTTAATAGCTTTTTGGTACTTTGCATGTACTGAACAGTTGTAAGGGCACTATCCAAAATTTGTTCTTGGCTTGCTGTTGTACCTACAGCTCTGTTACCAGGAGGATTGCAGCCCAGTCCTCCAGCATGATTGATTCAGAATATTCCTGTCACCTATTGCCACTTGCTGCAAAACCCACAATGCCACGGCACTAATTTCAAGTTACTCCAAATAGTTCAGGGACCAGGTCAAAATATATTTTCTTTTTCTAATTTCATTTGCTTTTCTCAAGAGTTCTTAATAGGTCTTGCTTTGTTTTATTCTTACTCGTCTGTATGCATATAGGTCATATGGTGTCACTGCACACTTGGTTACGCATAGAAGTATTTGAATGTATAGTACTGAGATTTTGGATATTTAAATAAAACAATTCGTTATATGTAGAAAAGATGAGTTTCTTACTGAAATAAATTTTTTTTTCTCCAATTTCATAATTTAATCATATGTATTTTTTTGCCCCTGCAAGAATCTGTTTTTCTGGATCTCATCTGCAATAGTTGTGCTTGTGTTCCGATAAAACGGTGAAGTGAAGAAGGCTAACAATCATTATTTATTCAGGACGAGTGTTAAAAGCAATTAGAATACCCTTACACAGCAGAAGCTGAATAGGATTGTCACATTACAATATCCTTTTTCAGGATAAGTTAAGAACCTAGGCTGTGCTTGTGGTAGAGCTTTTCTGGGCTTTGAAATGATATTATTGAAATAACATGTCTGTGTTTGAGGAACACTAAGAAACATCACAGAATTCTATGGAAAAGGAAGTAGAGGAGGCATGAAACTGCCTGCAGTCATAAAGATCTATTAAAAGTGTCTTATTTAGATGAACATAGTTGCTGTTAAACAACAGGTAATTGGATTGGTTTCTTTGTGTATCTCTAGCAAATCATATGACCTTGAGCTAACGTGTTAAAAAGGGGTAATGATAGCTTGTGTATACTTTTATGTCTCTTATTTTTTATTCCACGTTTAAAATTCCATTTTAAAAACTATTTACCTGTCCTGTGTACATCTTAAACTTTCTCTCATTGCCACTGACTGGAAGACCAAACAAGATATGTTGTAAATACAGGGCCTTATGCCATCTTTAAAAACAAAAAATACCCCCCCAAAAACAAAGGCACCCCCACCCAACCCCCCAAAACCACCAAAATCAAATCTTGCAAACCAAGAAACCAAACCCCCCCTAAAATCTCAGGAAATCTTGTATTAATTTGTCTGTATTATGTAACTGTATAAGGTATTATGGGGTTAGATGAAAGAAGATATAAAAAAACCCTATAGAGCTATTTTAATACACCTTATTGTCTGAGATTGTGAAACTTATCACTAATGAGTGTTGCCTACCATGTTGTCTATGCTTTGTTTCCTCCATCTAAATAGTCCTTAAAAATCGTATAACAGAACTGTGGTATGATTCCAAGTTTGGATAAGGATTACAGGGCAAATGTGGTGTTTATTTTTTGTAGCCTGGACAACCACGTTACCGGAGAACAAGAAAAAGGCTAATAGAAAAACCCCCACACTCCTGTGCAGATTCCCTACCCTCCCATGTATTCATTATACATTCAAGGATTGCTCTACCTGTGCAGAGCTAAAAATACCCAAGTACTGCAGCAAGATATTGTATTGCAGGTGGTGTTCATCCAGGCGTGAAAAAAACCTCCCTTACTCTCTGGTTGTTCTGGAACATGGAGAAATTATGAACCAAGATTTGCTCAGTCGTGCTACAGAAGTATTAACAGTAGTCCACGAGGAAACATAGAGGGAAAGGAAAAAGAAAAAGGCAGTAAGTGAAATTGGATGCCATGGCTTGTTGTACTAGACAAGCCAAGCCTCTTGTTGTCTGACCTTTTCAGAGCAGGATTTATTTTATTTTTTTATAAGGTATCTTCTGGATCCCTTGTTGACCTTTCAAAGGAAAATTCCTTTGTGTATAAAAAACACCCTTTGCACCTCCCTTATCAAAAAGGTGTTGCATACTCGTAAAAATAAATAAAAACAGATGATTCCTGAGTTAAGCTGTTTGAAAAATTATCTTCCATCTCAAAAAGTTTTCCTTTTGCTTCTGTTTCTTGACACTGAAACTTTGTAAGGTTTTTCAGCAAAACTAGCAATGATCAAAAAATTCCTAAACCAAGAAGCATTCTAGGTATTAAAATGGATTGAAAAGGTTTTAATCAGCTGGATATAAGTATTTTAACTTTCTCTTTAAAGAAAAATATTGAATTAATTATTTAGAACTGTCTACCCTTTAGCTCATTCGAGGTGCTACATTTGGGAGATAGAGTTAATTTGTTTTAATATCTATTATTTTAAAGTACTGCCAATGGCTATTTAGCCTTATTTTCTTGAATGACCCTATTAGCCTAAAACGTGTTGACCAGGCTTCCATTTTTTAAATGTAAATACCCAAAACTAATATGGTTTCAAAGCTAGAATTTAAAATTTGTTAAGCTGAAGTAGAAGACAAAATCCATGATGTCAGACTTCTCTAAGCAAAGTTGCTCAGAAAAGTGTTTTGAGGTTTCATGTGATTTACAGTGGTTTGTAGAGGTAGTGCTGTCATCTGACCTTTTTTCTTGCCTTGAGACAGTGGAAAAATATTGGAATGCTTTGCCAGCAGATGCCTTTCTGATTTGCATGCTTTCTGACGAAAGGCTCAAGCCTGCATGACTTGCCACAGCAGCATTGTTGAAAGTATGTGGGGAACAGTAGGTAAAGGAACAGTGTGGTCAGTGGTGCTGAGTCCCTAGCCAGAATGATGGCTTAACCAGTTTGGGGCTGAGCCCGGAGCACGGCTTAGCTTCATGGCAGTCTAGCTGTCATCTAGGTTACCTCTGGAGTTCCTTCTTCCAATCTGTGTGATTCTGTATTCTCTGCTGAGCTGTTGTGCCTCATATATGAATCACTCAGTGACAATTAAAACTAAAATGAAGTATGCTAAATCATAAAAGTTAAAAAAGAAAAAAACAATAAAACCTTGGGGCAAGTTATTTCCCCAGAGCATGCTTTGAAAGAGATCTTAGCTTTACTTAGCTGTTCTTGCTGCTTGATTTTTTTCCAAAATTTTTTTTTAAGCTATTGAACACAGTAGCTATTAGGTACTTAAACCGTGTACATCAGGCACCACGCAGTAGTGGTATTTTAGTAGTGTTTGGCTACTGTCTAGGGAACTGCATAGCCTAGAGCTGTTACTATGTCACACGTTCAGGAATAAATAGTACTAAAACCCTAAATGATGAAAATACTAAAAAAAAAAAATGTGAGAGAAACAGGAGGGGTCCGTTAGTCTAACCCTCGCCAGTATGTTTAAGTGGAGTATAGGTATATAAAGTTCTCATTTTGCTTGGTACGCAGTTTAAACTAATTCAAACTGAAGTAGAAAATTGTGAAGAAAACCTGACCTGTGGAATTGTCTTCTTACTAAGGCTTGGTGTGTAGCTGACCTCGGAGAGAAAATACCAGAAAAGGCAAGTTACAAACTAAGGAGTTTTCAGGTGGTATGGCTGGCGTTGTAGCCAAGGGTAGAGGCACACGTACCCTGGGTACCCATGTCTCTCGGCAAGTCTGCGGAGGTTGCTCCTGGGAGTCTTTTTGCCTCAAACGCTATTGAATCAGAATGTACAGCAGATGCTGAAAGGGAAGCGATTTTTTGATTAAAACTTTAATCAAATTAAGATTAAAGTTTTAATCAAAGGCTGATTATTAATGTCTTCTCACATACTTTTTGAGGTACGCTGCCTGTTGTGTGTCAGACATGTAGACAAATGTGTTTCTGAAGGTCAGAATGTTGCTTGGGTACTTATTTCTTATTCCCTCAGCTTCCCTGTTCTAAAGCTGGGAATGGCAGCACAGTAGGACTTAGGTTGTGGTGGCATCATACTTCTGTACAAGTTTGGAGTCAAACCTTGTGGAAAAGACTGTCTTGTGGAATTGCCAGGTTAGCTGAAAGCTATAATGTGTTGGGTTATTTTTGATTTATTTCAGATAAGCTGAAACCTTTGGACGCTTCACGTTCTTAACTCGGAGTCCTTAGCTCTTGAAGTTGTACGCCATTTTGTGATGCTGAAGTTAATTTTGTTCCTGCTCTGAAAAAAATTTTGTAGCGCGGACTCGCTTCTTTTTTTTGTCTGCGTTTTGTTTTACTTTTTCTCTACCCTCACTTTCACATCACACTACATCTCTGTAAAAGGAACCCTGCATGTGTTATAATTATCAATTAGTAGCTGGACTGCTCATGCCTATCTCAGTAGGCATCCTCCAAGGTTTGTTTTCAGTACCAAAATATTCTGAAAAGAACAATAGGTAAAACTTCATAATATTTTTAGCCTTCAGACATTTTTGTTCTGGGTAGGTGAAAACCAGGTGAATGTAAGTTTCAGAGAAACTGGATTAATATAAAGTACTGTACTAGTAAATGGCTTAAGAAATTTAGGGATCTTTTGCTGCTAAAAGTAAAAATTACATTTTTCTATAGCTAGCCCATCCACTCAATGATACTTGTCAATATCTACCAATATATAGGTATCTGAACAGAAATGTATTATGTTGTGTATGAAACACCTTTTTACTTGTCAGATTTTTTTCTCTCTCTAATTGCTTGTTTTCATTTGGATTTTGAGGCTTTAATTTTCGAACTTTGTGGGGAGTGTGGAGCATTTTCTCTAACAGTAGGTGTTTGTCTCTGTCCAGGTGTGGTTTTGTTCCTTTTTTTATTTTCTCTCTCCAAAGGAAAATGTATTCCTCTTGTAAACAGTTGGCTTTTAGTTAGTTGTCTGATACTGAAAGATAAACTGCAGAAGTGCCAGAAGGTATTAAGTCACACTGGGAATCTTAGTTGCACTGACTCTGCAGCAGGACTAACAGCCTCAGCAATGAATCATTGGTCAACAGCTTTCAATCCAGCCCACACTTTGCCTACGAGCAGGTTCTTACCTGGACATCACTCAGTTTAAGCCTTCATACCTGGAACCAAATCAGTGACCAAAAATCCCCTTCAGCCCTGCTTCTTTCCAGTTGATCTGCTTGAAAAGTTCCTGTATTCAGATTCTACTGTCACATGTTTCCATGCTGAACCTTTCTCACCTGGGTGGATTAATAAAGCAATAGATAGTTATGAACATGCAAATTACAACACTTGCAAACACACAAAACATATTTTTGTACAAACTGATCAATATTTCATTTTCTAACATTTTATGAATTTATTTTGATTACTCAAGATAACCCACCCTCCCCCTCCTACAAAAAGGATGCAAATTGTCAGGCAAAGGATTCCATCTTTAGGAGGCTTTCCTTTAACCAATGCCATGTGCAAGCCAGACTTCTTAGCTAATCTATCTTGTCTCAACTTTCAAAAATAAACTCTTCAGCCTTTCTGCAGTTGCCTGAGCATCTTCTGTCTATGATCTATGCTCTTTTTTTTTTCTTCTTTTTTTTTTTTACTTCCTTCCTTTATAGTCCTGGCTCATGGCTGTGGAATTTGATAATTTCTGTGTTCAGCAGTGAAAACAGCTACAGACTGTTTGCTTGCTTTGACTCCACTAGGCTAATTGCCAATCTTGCTTCTCAAATAAGGTGTAGACTCAATGACTACATCCATGCAGTCTTATGACAGGCAGCCATGAGAGCAGCTGTGAGAGCAGCGTGGTCTGCGATCTGTTTGTTGTCTGTTCATGTGACTGCTCTGGAAAGCAGACCGCCTGCAGCCTGCCAGTCTGAACATTCTGGGCAGCGCATTAAGCTACTGAAGTGTGCTGTGTGTGGAGCTGCCAGGCGTGCTCAGGCAGGTGAAATCCTCTGTGGTCCCAAAGGCGTTCCTCAGCTGTATTTTCAGGTTGCCTGTCTAGAGATCTGGGCTGAGGGCTTGTCACCTCTTGAGAGAACATGCTCAGTGGGTGTCTGGCATCATGACTGCTGTAAGACAAGGTGGGTGCTTGTCATCAAGTTTGTCCTGAAGTTTCACAAAAAATTGTTGCCTGTAAATTTTTATGTTTTTGTTTTTCCTTTATGCCTGGATCCCCTTTCAACCCCTGAAGATTCTGATGACTTTGTAGGGCACAGACAAAACCTGAAGATAGTTTAAGTCTCTTACAGCACTTGTCCCCTCCCTTCTGTTTTAGTATCGCTGCCGAGGTGCTGATAGTTGACGGTAACCTGCATTGCTGTCAAGCCCTGCTTCACACAATAAACTTGGTACTTTGTCCACACAGGAGAAAACCTCAAATCCTGTGAAACTTATTTTTCTAGGATTTATTACCATTAAGGATAATTAAAACACCTTAAAAATACTCAAACTTTGCCTTGAAGTAACTGCTTGTATGCTTCTCTTTTCAGGAGTGCTCAGCCTAATGTGTAGGTTTTCCTTAGAGCCCAATTCCATCTCATTTCATGTGTTACGAGTATTTTATTTTACCAAGTCATGAGAAGCATTTTAATCTTCTGACACTCTGCCACAGGGCAAGGTGTTTCAAGAAAATGTTACCTGTTACAGCAGACAAAAAAAAAAAAAAAAAAAAAAAATCACACTGGATCCATAATAAGCTTTTATGAGCTTGACCTATTTAGTAGTTTTTCTTCCTTTTGTGACAATTTCTGTAATAGAGATTAGGAGAAGTGTCAGTTTATCAGTGTGAAAATGGTAAGGCAATTACATAGCCCTTAAAGGCATTTTATTTTGAAGTTTTATGTCTAATGCAAGACTTTCTTCTAAGCTTAAAAAGGGGAAGGCGTTTGAGAAGTGTTTTGATAATGGTCTGGGGTTTTTCTGTGCAACTTTTTTCTTGCATTTACTGGTTTTTGTCGCAGGATGGCAGCATGAGTAAGACCCTAAGAAGGTATAGCGGTGAGTCCTTTTTGACACGTTTTAAAGATTTGTACAGGGTTAGTTTTGCTCTTCGAGGGGGTATTCACAGTCTCTATGATGCACAGCTATATTTGTTTCCAATGCTTGTACGTTGTTGTATAATCTGAGTAGTAAATTGTGACGGGACAAAGTGCATAAACTTTTCATTTGAAAGATGAAGTTTCCATTCAGATCAGGCTTTTAAAATAGCATTAATTTAACTTTTACATATTGGCCTTTTGTATTCCAGATTAGTATCCAGGGTTCATTTTGAGCATGCTTGTATGTGATTTAGAATTTTTTTTTTTTTTTTTTTTGTACAAACTTTTGTTTTGTGAGTGTATTTCTTAAAACATATACCCGAACAAAACGCCTGAATCCCTGAACTCTGGGGAAGCTTAGCTATTGTTAGAACTCTGTAGGCCAACCCCCTTTTTTCAAATGAGTTACTTGATCACTGGTTTAACCAGATTCTGGGGAAGAGCTCTCACAAAATCACTAGTTTGTGTAGGACAGCTGCTATTGTTAGGCATCCCCATGTCAGGTGCAGTGATTGTATCTCAAAAATATACCATACTTCTAAAAATATACATGAGCCTATAAATCTTCTTAGTTGAAAAAGTACCTCTTTTTCAGATTAAGTGGTTCTTGAACGTGTACATATGTGTTCTGATTAGTACAAAATTACGGATCTACTTTTCTTACCACTAGCTGCCTTGAAACCGTTCATTTAAAGAGGTAGGATGTAAATGGAGGGAAGCTGCCTTCTCTTCATGACCTAATACTTCTAGATTTTATTTCTGTTACTTAAATCTAAACTCTCCAAGTTTAACAGCCTTAGTTTCCTCTGAATTATATTCTCTGCTGTTCTGGTGTCCTGTTTGACCATTATATTTAGGAGCTCTTTATAACTGAAGATTCAGAGTCCCAACACCTGTTCCAGCTTTGAGAGAGATGAAGAAAAATCTTTTCCTCCTGAAAACTCTCAGCACTGTGGGCTGAATTCTTCTCCCTGTTTCTATAGATGAATTCAATATAAAGATCCTAGGACACATCTTCATGGCAAAGTGCTATCTATGCCTTGTTAGAGGTTCGTGGCTTGGGTACAGAGAGTGGTCTGGGTTAATCTGTGCCTACAGGAAGCAATTTCACTCTGAAATGAAAACAGCATTTAATATCATAGTTATACAACTTCCAGAATAGCTGTGGCAGTTATTTTCAATGTGACAGCATTTTCAGTGTTATGTCCACAAATAGAAAATAGGAAAACCAGACTCATCTTCTGCAGTCTCTTTCCTTCCCAGGATGTTTTTCATCAGAGGTGAAGTAAATCTCCCTCTCTTTTTCTGAGAAGCTTGGAGGCATCTTTAAAAACAAACGAACAAAAATGAACCCCAAACCGAAACCAGAACTTTTTTATTTTATTCCTTTCTGCTTTGGGTTGAGGGCAAAACCTGTTAACTTCAGAAATGGGTTACTATAAGCAAAAAAAAATAAAAAGGAAGAATTTTGGTGCATGATATGAAAAATCAGTTCTGTGTAACTCCTAGTATTTATTTATCCAAAATAACTGTTTTCCCAGATAACCATTAGTAGTGAAAGCAGAATGGTGCAATGCAATAGAAGGAGATATATTGCTTTTTGTAGGAACAAGAATTGTTATTAGAGGGCACTCTCAATAGAAGGGGGGAATTGGTGAGGGGATGTTAGACTTCCCATGAGTTTTGGGTGATACCATGCGCTAATGTATCACTTGGTGTGATTCTGACTGTGTAATCTCTCTTCCCTTGCAGGCTTCTTTCATATCAGATCTTCATTTGCCCCTGCAGATAATTCTGCTATAAACCACTTAGAGTTGCCATATCCTCTCATATGAAGCTCCATCAGCCACAAAGCTAACGATGTCTTTGATCAGTTCTGTGGTGTTTATTAGTTGATTTCCTTTTGGGAATTGCTGGGCCCTTTTGAAAACACCAAAGAATTCTATGATAATCTCCAATCCTGCATCAAACCAAGGCGTCCCTCCAGCTGAAGAGGGCTTTGCATCATCTCTCCAGATGCCGTTGGTGCTGGTTCTGAGTCTACTGGAGAGTTCCTCAAACAACAGTATAGTGCTTTTCTGCTCCTGCTAGGGATATAAGCAAACTTGCTCTGTAGTGCTCCCAGCTGCCAGTAATTTTTAGAGGCTTTAACTATATTGCTCACTCTGCAGATTTACATTTACAAACTCTATTACTTTGTCCATTTTATTCTGTGAGTGGTTCATGTCCTTCCTATTCATTTTCTGTGTATCAAGTGTTATTTCAGCTCTAATTTGTTTGACATTCTTGCTGGTAGTATATTTGTATTCACAGAAAAACATGTGAACAATTTCATCTATTGATGCTGTACAATATGCCTATTAGATATACAAGTGGCAGTTGAATATATCCCCCGACCATTGTTAGGCCTCTTCAAATGATAATGTGGCCACGTTCCTCTGTGAGGCTGATGCAGCATAAGAATGAGTCTGCAATCTTCAAGGACCTGTACGTTGTGCTAGCAGTGACCAGAAATTGTAAGTAATTACCTCCATTGCTTATGCAGAGAATACGTGCGGTTTCATTATGTTCATTAGTTTTACTTGTAGACCACAGCCGTTAGCAAATCATACCATTGTAGTTCAACAGGCTCTGTTGGGGAGCTCATCCCTTTTCGCATCATGGTTTTGTGAGCAGAAATAGAGAGAACTAAGAGAGAATTTGACCATTCTCTGGACATTTCTATGTGAAGAGGTGTGGAATCAACCAGAGAACGAGTTTTTAAATCTCCTAGTTATTCTGTACCGGCTCCTTCACTACAAATGGCTTTGTACAGTGCAACTTATTATGCGATGATGAAAATGCATACATAAATCTTCTTATTGGCCCCTTTTTTTTACATAGCTATTTCTGCATGTTTGGAAGAAGTATGAGCATAAGGAGATTTGCTTTTAATATCCCAGGAAAGAGAAATTATGCTTATTTTGTCCTTTTTGGTTAAAGGTTCTAACAGTAATAAGTGATATTACATAAAGGGAACTAAATTGTAGCTTAACTAGAATGTTGCAAAGTCCATGTTCTAAGATCCCCTTGAAGGCAAGAGCTAGGAGTGACAACTCGTGAACATTTATTTCCCAAACTGAATTTTAGGCAAGTCTGTACCTTACAGAAGCAACTGTATGGAACAGTGAGCATGCGGGAGTCCTCGGCAGGATCACAGTGTGCTGCTACCAGTAATCTCACCGAAAAATAGTAATGAAACAAAAAGGAAAACAAGTATCTGCTAGTAATGTATATGCTAGTGAATGAGCTACTTGATATAAATGGTTCGAGTACGTCACAGTTGCATAATGGAACAAGATCAGCTGAAGTGGAATGTTAATTAGGCATCTTCTTTAGGCTTGTGTAGCTTCTCACTCTTCAGAGAGAACTGGCGAAATTCATGATGCAGAGTTCTTGAAATGTTTGTCTTGAGGTGATTCTGGCATAGTGAAGTCAATTCAGTTATTGTACAAACTCCTGAAGGCACTTACAATTAAAATTTAAAAGGTAAAAAATACATTAAATAGAGAAGATAAACTTATGGGTGGCTGAATATTGAACTTTGTCATGCTATTTTAGCTTTAAAAAAAAAAACCAAATTCAATTTGGTATTGCAAAACACCTGAATATTGCATTTTTCACAACAGCTGACAACTGTAAAACTCAGTGCTTGAGCTGATTAGTTCTTTTCCTTAAAGTTGATGTTGAGCTGCAAAGTGGACTGCGAGGGAGAGCAATACAACTGACGACATTTGCCTTTTCAACAAAAAGCAACCAAATGCTGTCTTCAACAGTCTGTTTCAGGCATGTTCCATCCACAAGTACTTTGACTAGAATATGTAGTTTTAAACATTCTGTATGATTCCAAGGAAAGTTACTGACTTTGAACTTGGAGTGCAGCATATTAATTTCAATTAGTGGAGATGAATTCTGTAATATCTGCTCTGTAATTGGTGGTGTCTGAGACACATACTGTTGCTAGCTGACACAGAGAGAACAAGACTTAATTTCAAGTTAACAATTAATATTCTAACTTTGGTACAATTACCGGGTTTATCCTTGCTTTGGCCTTATAGCTCTTTGATTCTTCATTTGCCTCCATTGGCATGTTGAGGTTCTGTTTTTCTGATGTCCTGGTGTGCTGAATACCCCAATAACACGTACCCTGTGCTCTTCTTAGAAATAGATCCCTCTGTGAGAAACTAACTTAAATTTTAATACCCCTTCCCCCAGTGAAAAGTATTTGTGTGAGTAATTCAGCATTTTGCAGTAGGGGGAACTGGATGGGAAAGGGGATGGAGGAGGAAGAGAATGGATTTTTTAAAATGCTTAGGCTACTAAGGGATGGAAACCACAGCAGCATCTCCCCTGCTTTGGGACTTATGATTGAAAAGTAAGGCTTACATCCAAATTCCCAGCTACATCTAGGCTCATTATTCTGGCATTTGTACTGGGGACAGTTATTAGAAAATTAGGAGACATTTAGTATTCCAGCAGAAAATCAGAGGCAGACAATTGTACGTTCATGTTAACTTATGGAAAAGGTGAGGAAGAGTTTCTTCTCATACAGACAGAAACAGTGGACTCTTGCTAGTCTATAGTCCAATGAAGGTGATTGCTGTTGCTGATTTAAGAATTGATATTTTGTGATGAGCCTGAAAAGGAAGCAAATAAAGCACATAAAGTGGCAAGTTGTGACAGACTTAGTGGGTTATTAAAAAAAAAAAGGGGGGGCTTGGAAGAAATGGCAAAATAAAATGCAGAGGGGATATGTACATGGACTAAAACCCCTGGCAGTGACTGTCAGATGGTAAAAGTGTGTGTGCGTAAGAACAGATCTCATTTGGGAGGCCAGTTCTTTGATCCTCTGACCTTTAAGCCCCAAAAGTGTCCACTGCTCTCCTTCCTCTGCAGTCTAAGTTCTGTATGAAAGAACGAGTATACGTTTCTTCCTGCAGTTTCCCAACCGGAGAAACAATCCAGTACCATTAGCTGAGCATTTATCAACGTGGATAAATGACAAAGTAGAAGAAAGTGAGCGCTGCATCTTGTTCACAGATGAGGTGGTGACCAGCTGGTGAATGCTCTTGAAGTGTTCTTGCTGCCATTTCCCAAAATAGTTTCACAAGCCCTGAAGCCAAAATGAGTGAAAGATACTTGTTACCTGTTACCTCTTATTTTCAGTTTTTAAAATAAAAGACTGAAAATTTTGTCCCTGAAGGACAGAGGAAAATGAATCTCCATACCTAGTGGAATTTATGTTCAGGCTAACCTGAAAAAGTAAATGAAATACTTTAGAAATGCTATAATGTCTTTTCAGGGGCAGTTAGCTGCTACAAATAAAACATTATCTTTTGAATATGTAAGTATCTGTCTTACAGGGTTGCACTGGCTTCTGCACAACGGTTAAAGGTGTCCTGAATATTCTTCCTGAAATATAGGAAGAATTGTTTCCTGTTAGAGAGTATTCATATCTGGTTACAAATTAGAAAATGGGATCATCTGTTCAAAGAGAATTATTAGTGAAAATGGTGTGAAAAACATATGAAAACCAGATTTGATGTCTTGATATGCTAGTATTTTTCATAATGAAAAATATTAGAGGTGAAAAATAACACAGTGGAAATTTCAAAATTCCCTTTCAAATCTCTACAAAAGTTTTGTGTTGAAACATGTAGTAGAAATTTAAATCTTCAGTACAAATTGATCTGAAAACTACTAATGTTCCTTCTAATACTTCTATTCCTAAATGGACTTTTGTTTCATATATCTATGATGATATATTTTGGTGACTGGCTTTTTGTTTGCCTAAGATCATCGCCTTATTTTGTCAGATTTCTGTAATCTCATGAGAGAGATAAATGACTTTCTTAAATTTACAGGTAGAGAATTCAAATATTCTTCATTTAAATTGTAAGAATATTGTAAAAGGGTAGAATTGTAGTTCAGTATATACTGAAGTAGCTGAATGCAGATCAAGTGTTTAAACTTTCTGGAGTTTATTGCTGAACCTCAAAAGAAAGATTAACATTCTGCAGATTTTAGATACAAGTACATTATATTTATTGTGTCTGTAGTTTTTGTACAGCTTTGTCTAACCTTTCACAGTCAAACACATCATTTGGTGATTTTTGTTGTGTGTGACTTGATGTATGAGAACGCTTACAGAGGGTGACAAAGAATGCTTCACTTTTTTCTCAGTATAAGAACTGCTGTAACGTGGGCTATTACTGTGCGGTAGGATAGATTACATGGTATGAGATATTTCACGCAAGTTCTAGTGCTCGCTGTTCCTGCTACACCAGCATCCAGACACAGCAATGACTCGTGAATACTAAATTTTTTGCAAATGAGATTTTAGAGGATGCAGAGTACTAATGACGCCATTCTGAAAGATAATAGAGAAAACAGCCTTTTAAAGTGTTTATGGACTTCATCCAAGGATAATGAAGCCAGTAAAAATCATGTGACTTCACCGGACTTTGTATCAGATTCTTAAATTTTATGGCAAGTTCAAAATTTGTTTGATCAAAATGTTATTTGATTTGAATTACTGAAATGGCACGCTTGGTTAGTCAAAAAAAGAAGAAAAAAATAGAGGAGTGGCAGAGAAGGTTGTTTTTGTGCTGTTAAGGGTAGTAGCACTGAATTGCCATCTCTGGATGGATGTGGTCCACAGCTGTAAACTACTAGATAGAGCTAAAGTGCAGAAGTGACTGCAAGTCTGTGCATGAATATAGTTTGTTCTGATCATCTTTTATTCCGAAGGGCAAGCCCAAGGCTGGAAAAGTGACTTCTTGCTACCATGTGTGTCAGTGCGTCCCAAGGACCATTGACAATTTACCTTGTTCATTCACCCAGATATCCTATGAAGGATTACGGCATCAAGCTGTTACACTCTATGTTCAATACCATTTATCTCAAGTGAGTAATTTGGTTTATTGTATGTTATTACTTGTTCACCTAGAAGACCTGTGAATAAAAATCAAAAGTATTCTGACATCTAACATCATATGTTGAAAATGTGGTGGCTAAATTCAGTAATTGTCACTAACAACAGAAAGGAGATCTGTTTGCTGTCTTCTGTACTAGGCCATAAAGTTTTCTTTCACCATAGGCAACTGACATACTATTTCATGTTTTGGAGTCTACAGAAGGGTCTGTTATCACTAATAACTACACCTCAATTTCTCACAAAATCTCATAGGATATATGGGTTATTCTCCTGATAAGCTGTTGTGTCTAATGGATACTATTCTGTTTCTGTAATTTTTTTGTTCTTTTATGTTTCTGAATACATTGTGACATTTCCTTACTGAAAAGCCTGACTGAGGGAGAAGAGGGAATGAGAAGCACCCCAAGTTTGCCTGGGGCTTGTTGCTTTTGTCCTCTTTGGAAAGAAGATAATGAATGTTAGAGACAGGCAGTGACTTCGGTGTGCTTCATGCCCAGTGTTGTATATATTACAGATCAAGATACTGGTTTAAGTTTTTTCAAGAAACATAGTGGGACTAAATTTAGAGAACATATTATGTAGAATATTATGGGGAGAAAACTGATTTTGCAGCACAGGGTTGGGATTTCCAAAGTAATTGCTCCCATTCAGGAGAGTGTTGCGGGTCCACTGTGAAGTGGCTTCTGTTGTAAGGAGCAGGACTACTAATGCTCAGAAAAACTTGACTCTTCAGAATTTGTACTTGCTATGAAATCAGACCCCTCACAGAATAGATGCTACAGGACGAAAAGCAGTTTTCACTTAACAGGTACTGGAGAACCCAAGGAAACATAACTGTGCTGTTGGCATTGAAGATGGATAGTTGCAGAATAATATAGGAAACGTAACTTGAAATTGAAGGACAGAATCCAAATGAACACTCTGTATTATTTCATTTGTCAATGTTCATCATTTGCCGATGGAATTTTTTCAGAAAGAATAATACATATTTATACATTCCTAAGAAAGGCCTGTGATACAGTGGTTGAGCTAAGTTGTTATAGCAACTGAAATAGCTCAGACATCTGAGGATAGTAATAATTAGAGATCATGTTAAGCAAACTTCAATGGAAGCAATCTTTTGTAAGGTACAGATAGCTCTGTCAGGGATAGCAGTTCTCAAAATACTATTTCCGTGGTTCCAGGGTGATTTGAGATGGAAAGAGCTTCTAAGGCTCTTCTGTAGTAGGACTTTCTAAAACTTATTTTGAATCTATAGTAATTTCCCCCCTAAATACTGTTCTTCTCCAAAATGTATTTTTGCCATGTTATTCTACTTTTGTTGTGTGTTGTGTATCAGAAACTGATAATGCTCGTGGTGTTTGATTAAAATTAACAAACCTTGACTAGGGCAAAAGCTTTTTAAACATTTAATGCTACATGTGTGGACAATGTTGCAGCTGAAAAATCTGAGGACTGTTACCAGGTCACCAGGTTGAGACTTCTTTAGGAAGCCTAGCACAATTTTAATAGTTCCTAGGACAATCTCTGGTTACTTTGTTCTGGCCTTAAAATTCAAACAAAACTATTTTCCTTTTTTTTTTTTTAAAAAAAAACCCCAACAAACAAACCACATATATATTTATTTCTTCAAGTGCTTGATTTAATGTTGCTATTGTTTCTTAAATTTTAACATGTAGTTTCTGGAAAAAAATAGGGAAGGGTGTGTGCTACTGGAACACCAATACAGCTTAAAGCAGCACTTAAAGCACACCAAGAAATGTCTGTTTTCAGACTTTCTCACTTATCTTTTGTTGTATATGCCATTGAATTTGAGTTGTAACATGGCGGTACAATACTGCTTGCACACATCAGACATCCTGTATTTGGTCATAATCATAGTGGTTTTGTCCTGTATCCTTATTTCTTCTTTACTGTCTGCTCTAGAAGTGAGATCCGTTGAGATGTTGACCATGTGCAGAAAAAAAATTATGTGTATTTTATGTAATATTTTAAATCCTTCGCTCTTTGCTTCTGGATTCAATATATAACTCTATAGAAATGGAAATAAGGCCTAGCAACTGAATTATGTTATGGACTGAGTTCCATCAGCTGCACAAGTTAGTGAATGAAAAGATGAAAGAATTTCAAATGAGCTTAAAAATATCTCTTCATATTACTTCAGCCCTTCCTTCTAATTTTTGAAATCTGTCATATTTTATATTTAAAAATTAAATTGAAACAGTACTCTTCCTTAGGACGGCATATTTGAGTATATTCTTAAATTTGAAAGGTTTAAAAAGCTGATGGTTTTCTTTCGTGAGCTTAAGATTAATACTGAAAGCAATAACTCTGTCAACGAATATAGTTAAATGGGATAATATTCATGTGACCAAGAGCAATTTTAAATTTGCAGTTGGTTAAATGCCTTACAACTGGGAAGCAGCATAATACAGAAATTGTGCAATCCACCAATATATCCTAATATATTCAGTATGACCTAATTCATGTATCTACAATTACTTTAGACTTACGGAGTCTAGGAGTTTGACGAAAAATCAGAATAGTGAAGTGCTCCATTACAGTTATGTTCTGCTAAATCACAGTGTTTGCTTTATGACACTGAGTTGTTGCTTGTAGGCTTTGTAATGCAAACACCGTTCAGGTCAACAAATGGCATCGTCAGTCTTGATCTCCACCTTTTCATAAAAAATCCACACAGCTCTCCTGTGAGGAAAACTTGTGTCTTGGGTAATTATGTGTCTTAAGGGGATATACTACTGCTACTGTCACAAGGGGAGAACGTGCTATCTTCTGACCTCTTTTTGATCCCTCTGATTCCCTTTACGACCTATGAACTTACAGCAAAAGAGCAAGTTTGGTGCTGTAGCTGAGACCTATAGAATCATGCTTTATGCAGAGTGGAAGTCAGAAGTGGCAGAGGACAGTAAGAATCACTGGGAATGGAACAGAGAATGAAACTAACTATTATGCTATGCTATTAATCCATGATGGGCTCAAACCTTGAATAAAATATGTAGTGCTGATTTTCCACCTCAGTAAGGTTACAGTAGAATGAGAAAAGGTAGAAGCAAATCTTTAATACAATGAGATGAGCAAGACACCTTTGCAGGGTGAAATAAAGACTAGCATACAAAAGAATTTAAAAAGGAGGAAAAGATAGTTTGAAAACTGTAAAATCACTGATGACAGGAAAGAAGCGATCAAGAAATTATTCAGCTTCTCTTAGCAGAAAAGTTCAAGAGCATCATATGAAATTCAGTTAAAAGTGTTGATATAAAGGTGATGCTGTTTCCATTAGACATAATTAATTTGTGTAATTCATTGTCATGGGATATTACCAATGCTGAAGTATAAATAAGCTCAAAAAGCAATTAGACAAGTGCACAGAGGAGAGGTTTACCAAAGAGCATTAAAAATTAAATGGATGCAGATGCTAGTTTTGTCTTGAAGTTCTTACATCATGGATTATTGATGCTTAGGAGAGTATATCGGCAGAATATTAACGCGTGCTTCTTTCATCTTCATAGCACGTCATTTAAGCATCTGCTGCTGGACACTGTGTCGGTGAATACTGTGTTCATCCAGTATGACTGTTCCTGTGTTTATAACAATTATTTGTAGACTACATAAAGAATACCTTGTTCATTTTTGCTAATGATGGGTGACAACATAAATCATGGTTGCTTCAGGGCAACGAACGGTGCAGGAGTCTAGGCATAACTTCCAGCGCTGAACAAAAACAAATCCACAGTGCCTCATTGTATCTCTTATAACTTGCCAGTTTGCTTTCCATTGAAAGTGGTTTGTGTGTGTGTTAGTTTTTTGAGTAGAGTGTATAACTTAAGCATTTTGTGGTAAGTTTTGGTAACGTTCTAGCGTAAGTAGTTTTTGATTGCTGCACGCTAGGCTAGAGGAATGATTTATTTGCATTGCTTATCTGTTGAACTGTATGTGGCATCTTTAACACACACAAAAGGAAGAAAGTAAAACAGGTATTGCCTTTTAGTTGTCAACTATCATCTGCACCAAACTTTCTTACTGCTGCTACTTCATGTAATTTGCTGTGTCACTGTGAATTATGTTTGTTAGTTCAATCACTTAAATTCCTCGATAAAATAGTTTGGTAGTGTGACTATTTGGAAAGGTCAATAAAAAATATTTAGCCACAGAGAAATCAATTGACATGTGAAAAACTGTTCGAAGACAGCATTAAGTGCCTCATTCACCAGCAAAACTGGGTATGTGGTTAGATTTGGAACTCTGGCTGCAGGAGTCTCCATCTACAGTGAAGCTGCATGAGAAACCTGTGCTCCTCAGTTACGTATGTTGAAGCACTGTGAAAGGCACCATGAGTTAAGAGTTCCATGTCTGGATGTTTCTTGTGTCATTCCACATCAGATCTGTACAATTTATTGCTTGCAATTATTTTTTTGGTTGTAAAACAACAAAAAAAATTTAGAAAGATAAGCTGACATGGTACATCTTTGATACATAGTTGTAGTCTGCTGCTCTAAATAGACTTTTTAACTGATGGGGTATCAATAGCTTCTTTATGTTTTTTCTTTATAGCTAAAATAGCAGAGCTGGGTACAACTAAAATTAATTTTAAAAGTAGACTTTACAATACGCACCAGTCTTTTTCACCTCTTTTACCCTTTGTTAATGGTGAAAGGCAGTAAATCGACTTGAAACTGGGCCAAACAACTGACACTTACAATCCTTACGCCATGCTTATTTTGTGAGAAACTAACTAGCATAATTAATCAAGTTGTCAGGTACGATGTGAAAGTCCTATATTTATTACATAAAGAGGAACTCTATGAAGCAATGGAACCCCCATGATGAATAGACACTGGACACCAATTATTGTGGTGCTATTAATCATTATAACCATAGTTAACATAGACTAAGGACTGTGAACTTAAACTTCTGTGTGGGGGAAATGCGCATATCTTCACATTCATATACACCATTGTGTGAGCTTTATAATCTTAAACATTCATTTGATGTGATGACAACTAGAAGCAAGTGTTGCCAAGTTAACTTAGAAACACTTATAGTGGAAAGTGTGATGGATGAGAAGTTTTCTTGCCATGCATCCTCTAGGAACACATGCATTACACTGGTGTTCGCTGTCTCTTGCTGTCTTCCTTGTGAGTTCTAAAGTTTATATTTTTAAGAAAGATTTCCCATATTTGTTCTTAAGATGATTCTCTTATTTATGGAATATTCCTCATTGTGTGAGAATCTGAGAAGGATGTATGTGCCAATGACAAGAATGGTGTGTAATATTGAAAGAATATATGTCCCAACTAATAAGGAGGAGCAGTCTTTGCACATCTATTTAATGAATCTCTATAATTTAAATGTCTAACAAATTGTTTTCCTCATATGGTAGACATCATCATGGCATACAGTTTTTTCCGCATAAGTTTACTGAAATTTTCTGTAAATAGTTTCTGTGGCAGATAATTTTTTTGGGGTCTTATCATACTTTTTGTAATTCCTGGAGCTTTCTGTATGAAATCCAAGTGGCTTAATGCATTTGATGCAAGTTTAAAAAATAAAAAACCAAAAAAAACCCCCAAACCCAAAACAAAAATAATCTCAACAAAACTGTAGAGGCAGTTAATCTTGGAATACTTTACTGCTGCATAGCACCACTATAAGGCAGCCTCCATTGTTGAAATTATGTATAACAGAAAAAGTGTATGTTCCACTTCAGGTCGCAACAAATAATTCACAGGCAAATTGCAGATTTCTCAGAAAATGCTGTGAAATCATTAATGTTTGTGGAAAAGAGGCTTTCTTCTTGAGTAGGAACTGTACAAAATGGTTTAGATCTTATACCTATTTGAAAGACCTACATGATATTATTTAATCTCCAGAACAGTATGTATTTTAGCCTTACATCTTTTGCTCCAACATTAACTTTTGAAAGCCACTCCTTTGTGTTAATTGCTGTCTCTGAATTAATTCTCATGCATTTCAGATATTTTGAATATTAAACAAATACAGTTATTTGGATGACCAGTTCCATAAACCAAATAGTGAAATTTAAACTCTCTTCAGTTCATCTGCTTCATCTTTCTCTAGCGCTTTTGTAGATAACTCAGCTGTGGCAGAAATCTAAACTTCAATTTTACCATGATACACAGAACCATACTCTTTTTTTTTTTTTTTTTTAACAGGATTTGAGTGGAAACCCTGTCTGCTGCTTTGCTTGTGCTTTTCAAATTATTACTTGAATCCTAAAGAGTTTTCAGGATTTCTTGTCCTTTTTTCAGGCTGCTGAAAGCAAATGTTGCCATCTGAATGTTTCACTGCAGAGAGGAAATGAATCGCGTGAGGCCATTTTCTGAACAATCAACCATGGAACATTCAGCCAGAGCTGAGCAAAGCCCCAGTCAGAATTAATTGCTAAAATTATATAATTACAGCTGCACTGAATGAGACTAGACCACAGCATCTGTTCCAGCCTCAACTGCATTTATTCTTGCTTTTGGAGGAAAAGGGCAAACTAGGATATACTCTTTTCTGTGCTGTTTTATGAATTGCTAAATAAAATTGTGGTTTATTTAACAGGATATTCTCAAGTGAAATAGATATTTTAAAAACACCATATGGTGATAATGTTACCAAAGGAAGAGAAGAATTATCACTGATGTCCTGAAAGGTTTTTAGGTTTGGTTTTCTGTTCTTGTGTTACAATAAGCTATCTGAAGATTGAGATTACTTGCATGCAATCATCATAAAAGAAAGCAGTAACCTAAAAATGAAAGTTCCCTGCTTCCTGAGTCCAAACAAATTAAAACTGGCTTTATGCATGCATGAGAAACAGTTAGTTTACCTCTAAACAGCAAGTGAAAGTACAGAGTTAGAATGCGTTTGAATCGACAGAGACCATGAAGAAACAACTAATGCTACCAATAGCAGAGCTCTGATTTTTCTCAGTTGCTGCATTTTCATAATCTAAAACTAGGTTAGTTTCATGTGATTAAACTGTATGGAAGGCAATTTATAGTTATAATGTAAACATTGGTACATAAGTAGGCTGAGCCTTCTCTTCTGGGATGTAAATGCCAAACTGAAGATACGGATGTGCTCTGCTCATCGGTTATCTAATGGCTTTGCTTGTTTGGAACCAAGCTGTGGCAGAATTGGCACTCTCTGAAAACTGCCATCAGGAGGAAAAGATTTACTGTTTCTGGAAAAAGCAGCAAGAGGAATTGAAGCTTCAAGCATTGGAACAAGCTGCCCAAGGAGGTGGTGGAATCTCCATCCCTGGAGGTGTTTAAAAACAATGTGTAGATGTGGTGCTTAGGGACATGGTTTAGTGATGGACTTGGCAGTCCTGGGTTGATGGTTGGACTTGATGATCTCAAAGGTCTTCTCCAACCTAAATGATTCTATGATTCAAAATATACAGTGAGAAAGGCAAAAGCTGCATTTGAGTTCCTTGCTGGTGTGACCAGTCTTGCTGTCCAACCCATTTGATCTATTTCTAGGCTATTAAACAAGCATTAGGCAAATACATTCTTCTTGTCTACTAGTACCAGTCCTAAGCAATCAAAAATTGAGAGACAGTCCCCTGATAAGAAGACATGGGCTTGAGTACCAGAGATAGACCAGTACCTTGCACCTACGTGGTCTACTAATTTTTTAATCTTGAGGTTCACTACTTTCAGGATTTACTCTAATGAAATTGATATGTATACTTTTCAATTAGAACTCAATTTATATGTAATAATTTCTTTTTCCCTGGAAAATGAGCCTTTAAAAAGGCATCAAACAGCTTGAGTTTTGCAATGATGAATAAGAAAATTTGGCAGAGACTGTTCTGCTATGGAAACTCTAAGAGTTCAGTGTCATAACGCAGCATTTATTAAAGCTAATTTACTCTCAAACATTTTGGAAAACTTAGCTATATCAAACTTATAATGACTAGAAGTGTTATGTTCCAAACTAAAGTATTTGTCTGCGTATTTTGCAAACATTTAATTCACAGATTGAGTTCCTTGAAATCCCGTCCTTTTTAAGATGTCTAGTAGCACATTGCTACCCAATCTTTGTCGCTCCCCTTGTTATGTTAACATCACTAGTTTTGCGTGTGGGGTTTTTTCCGCCTGTTAGATTTATTAATACAGTCTGGTTGAAATGGTGTCTTTCCTACAACAGCCAGTTAGAATGTGTGAGGCTCTCACTTAATGCAAAATATCAACTAAGAACTTCAGCATCAGTTCTGTAATTTCATTTACTGCTCTATCTTGCTAAGAAGGCAGTTTGTTTCACGCATACAATAAACGTTGACAATATTTGTCAATAACTTGTTATTCAATGGGACAACGAGATAGAATTGGATTTCATAATAAAAAGAGCACTCAATCTCATTTAGAATATATAGTCTTTTTTGCAGTGCCAGTCTGCATAGCTGTTTGAACAGCGATGAGTTCTGGTTATATGAACAGGTATTTTACTGATTGAATTGTTAATGTGCTTAATTTTCAGCAGCCTTTGCAGTTGCTGGGAGGCATATTGAGGGCTATAGCTGTGATCTTATGCATTTGTGACAGTTGCTAAAATTGCATTTTAGCATACTTTCTTGTTCCAAAACTCATTTAATGTTCAAGTGTTAACTTCTCTCTCCACCTTAAGTTGTGTAAGACCGCATTTATTTATGACCTGACATTGTTATGTAATAGTTAACACAAATTTAAGTCAGAAAACATTATTTAAGATTATGAATGAATAAAAGGTTTAATAGTGTAAAAATATTTCTGCAAATTTCTCTCACCTCATGTCCTAACAAGTATACCTGAACATGTGCACGTGGCTTCCATGTGAGGGGTAAAATGAGAGGTTATCAGTCAGTTACAAGTATTTTACCTACTCACTATGTTTTCTTCATGTTTTAGAAACTCAGCATATTCGTTGTGGGGCAAAAGACCACATGGTCTCACTATTTTCTTTCTACTCCTATCTGACTCTTACTCCTTTTATTGCAAGATCATAATCTAAGACAGAACTGAGCAGGTAGCACACAGAACTGATAAAAGCTGAATGCAAGTATATGATAGACTTGAGGTTAAACCTTTAGGGCATTTCTATTTTCGTCAAAGTGTTCATATGTATCTGCATGCGTAACTTGTCACATACGTGTTCCATGAAAAAGATTGTCAGCTCGTGCTTCAATCCAGTTGTACAGCACTTTGCAATTCTGGATTAATAAAATATATACTCATTGCTTTCCAGCTGTAATTATTTACAGTGGAGTACTTGAATAATTTTGGCTAATAGAGAACACTTTTCTTTTTTCTTTTTTTTTTGTTATTGTTCTCAATCCTGGTTCCGATCCTAGTATTTTTTTTTAAGGTGGCTGAAGACAGGTTGGCAAATGTGACTGGTGCCCAGGATGTACAGGGGACAATAAAAGAGTTAGTTACGGTGCTGCAAGAGACTTAGTTTAGAAAAAGGAAGTACAGGGATGTTATAAATACTGTTTGACCTTTGAATGTCACTTCAGTTCTCAAGATGCATACTTCTTGCTGAAGGAGGTTAAACAGCTGTGAACAACATTTTGGCAACGTGTGGCATGTGTGTGCTGCTGAAAAGCAGCAGTGCAATCGATGTCTTGGAGAGTTATGATGATTAAACAAAAGGTGATTTTTTTTTTTTTTCCAACATTCAGGACATGTATAGTCTTACAACTCCGATTTTTAGAATGCTATTTTTTTTTTTCCCAAGGTTTTTTTGTTGCTGTTGCCTTATATCTGTAAATGTGTTCTTGGCTTTTGAATTAGTGACTTCATATCTCTTTAATGGAGGTTACATAAATGAATATTGTTAGGTTTTTGTATTTTGAATCTATTGTTTTTCTTGCACTGCACTTTAAATTATGAATTGACATTTAAACAGAAAGGCTTTCGTATTAGTAAAATAGTTATATTTTTTAAAAAATTACACAATACTATGTGAGTTGTCAAAAGTCTGCATTAGGGTTGCAATTATTTTCAAAACGCAACTTTTTCTGAAAAATTTTAATTTGGGGAAGCAAGTATTTTCCCTAAAAAGGGGAAAAAAAGGTCTTAGAAATTTGATGAGGAATTTTGGGTTTTAGTTTAGTCTTCTATGGTTTAGGTATACTTGTAATTTATAATAGCTGTGTGGTTTAATCCTGATATGGACCATATTTTCACAGGTGAACTGGCGGGGGGCATTCCTGCTCTTCTTTGTTTTGGATTGTCTCTAAACTTTCACTGTAGAGTAACTTCCATGTAAGTACTGGTGAGCACCCTGGCAAAGACACTTTCAGGATCATGTTCCTATCTAAGAGAAGGTGCAAATAAATTTGATAAATAGGTAACAAGTGTCTGGAATTTGGAGGAAGCAGCTGCTGTGTGTGGATTAGCTGTTCAGTAATTTGATGGTTTATATGCTGTGGAGGAAAAAAATCCCAAACTCTTTGAAGACTCCAGTTTTAAATCTTCTACTGATCTGCCTGCCCTCATAAGGATTTGAAGGAGGATCAGAGGTACTTCAAGCTTTTATGCCTCTGTGCAGGCATATAGAGGATTGTCTTAATTTTCTTTGTTTCTGTGAGTGTGAGGGTGCAAAGGATATATTAGAGGTGTCAGAGCGTTGCATGACTAGGTATACTCTTCGTGTGATAAGGAATCCAAGTTGGTTGTAACACAATGATAAAAATCTAAAAATAATCTGTAATTATAAAACTATACAATGAGCTGTCTGCCATGCCTCTGTCATCTAAAATCAAAGTATTTAAAGAGAACTGTAAGAATGACAACTGACTGTTCAAGCGGATTTCTCACCTGACTTATTTTACCTTTTTGCCCACCAAAACGGTGCTATCGACCCCCAATCCCACATCCTACTGTTTCAGGCTTTCAGAGGTTTCAGTGACTATTTATTTACTAGCTCAGTCTTACTGATAGAATGCTGTGGTGGTGGAAAGTCTATTAGTGATAGGACCCTCTAATCACTAATTCCCTTATGGTCTGTCCAGACATCAGAATAGTTGGCCTTTGTCATTCACTGTGAGAATATGGCAATCAGCATCTATAGCATGAAGTTTGCATGGACATGCTTATTTAGTGCCTGACATTTATGGTGATGGTAGAATTTTCTGTTGTTAGGTTCTTGCTATGTTTTTCATTTTCTTCATGGATTATGAAATTAGGTTTTATCTGGATTTGACAAATTGACAGTAGACACTTTTACTGTGAAAGTGATTCCTTTTTTGATCAGGAGGCTGAAGCTGGAGGTAGGTCTTACTTTGACTTTATAAAATGCCATGATGAACAAATGTAACTTGCATTCTATTTACATGTAGTAACTTCAGTGTTTGCAGTTTTGTTTGGTTCATACAATAGTAGCTTCAGATGAAATATATATATATTACAGGAAGTATTTTCTGCACTATTAATATTTGTAGTTGAGCTTCACGTGGAGTTTCTCAATCTGCATTGAAAATTGAAGGGAAATTAAACAAGTAAGGGTTAATAAACTGCTTGTAACTAACTGGGGGCTTTGTGCTGCTTAAGGTTCATGAGTTAAAGAGATTTTGATGGAAGCCTTGTTATGGTATTATGTATGATTAAATTATATAGTATCATCCAAACTGTATTAACTTTGACAATATTTCTGTAAATACTTTCATGCTTCTTGCTTTTTGACTGAGTCTTTGGAGCATGTGTGTTTATATGTGTCTGTCTGTTATCAAGGGCCCCTCTTTCGTAATGAGGGTGCATCTCTCCCCACATGTTATTTAATGCAGGTATGATTCCAGACAAGATGCAGAAGGTTCATCTAATTTGCTCTGTTTATTTTACTGGTGAAGATACTTATTTTTAAAATATCCTTCTGTCATTTCTTTATGCAGACCTAAAGACTTCACTAGGCAAGTGTAATTATAATTTCTTTCTGATTAAAACAGTGATTTTCCTGTTGGAGGGAGGCCTCATTTGACATGTGTCTGTCTGGTGGTTATTACATGCCAACATTCTGATGTTTTTGTTTAATCTAGGTTGAATTCAGTTCTCATTGATCTGTTGTGTTGGCCCACTGGAGATACTGGCTTTGGTCCTACAAAACTTTAGTACCTTGATGTTAAAAAGGCAATTCTTTTTCTGCTGCTCAACATTAATGTCATAATAATAGTTAGGGATTGTAAGGATAACTAGCAGGCCATCTTCTTTCATGCATCCTTCTTGTCATTCAGATAGGCTGGGTAATGAAGGTGTCTCCATCCTGCTGAGCTGTCATTGAGGCTTTGCCTTCTGTTGAGTTGCTGGTATGTTTCATTAGGTGGTGAGCTGAGCAATACTCTGATGCTCTATTCTTTGCAGCCTGAGTCATATTAACGTGACCTGTTTCCACCTAAGCTTTGAAGAAACTGAGAGTTGGAAACCACAGGTATTCCACTTTTCTCTGGTCTCTCAATATACGTACAAATATAAAAGAAAAAGTTATTCTGCCAACTTTTACTGGCTTTTTAAACTAATTTCAGTAGTCTAGTAATGTGAAAGAAACAACAGCTCTTGAAATATCTCTACTTGCTATCTTCTGGGATGCCTTTGATGTAACTCATGATCATAGGCTGATTAATTTCATTGGAGATTTGTAAAGTGCTACTATTCAGAAAATGAGTCTCAGCAAAGGGATCATACAGGAATATATGCTGTAATTATAGTGAAACATTCTAACTATTTACAACTAAAACCTTTCTTTATATGATGAAATAAGCCTAGGAGATGAGTGGACAAATATGTGGCTGTGGCGTGTATTGGTGTTTATTATACATGCATAAAGAATAAAGGTAATCTAAAAAAATTAACATCAATGTGCTTGAAAATTACAGAAAATCCTGCTGAGTGTGCTCCATGAAATGCTTAATGTAGGCTTCTTGGAGATCTCCAGGATAGTACTTGTTAAGGAGTGTGAAATTTCATTAGATCACTTAATTTAGCTGCCTAGTGTCCTTGATTTATGTGAGAAACTCTGCTCTTGATTTCACTTGAGTCATTAATATAAAACTTGAGTACATATTTTCCAGAATGCGAGAATTGTATTACAAAGTCCTGGGCATGTGCAACACTAAAAAATCAAATGAAGAGGTAAAGTGCACCGAGTTTTGGAAGATTATGCTTATGTTATTTTGAATATCTGTTAAACACATAACAAAAAGTTTAAAAAAATTGATAAAACAGGGAAGTGAGTTTTTAACAGAATAGTAGCCTTGTTTTATGGGTGGACTGTACACTTATTATCACTATTTTTACTGATAGGTAAGGCAGAAACAACAGATGTGGCTAATCAATTTGAGTGTAGGTGCATTAGAATATTCCTTAATTCCGGAGAGATATTTTTGTGATAAATTCAAATTCTCTGTTGTTTGAAGATGTATAAGTTCCAGAAGAGGTTAAGTAAATCGCAGGCTTAACAGGCAAAAATAGGAAAGAATTGAAAAGTAAGAGGAAAACCTTAAGATCTGGTTTTGGGTGTGTGTATGCTACCATTTGTTAGGAATTGGGAACTGCTAACGTCAAGGGAAGGAGCTGGGACAGTGGTGCTTTAAGCAAACCAATGAACAAAGCACCCTGAGTCTGGACCACACCAGAACTCACGTTTCTGCTGTGCCAAGGTAGCTGCAGTGGTTTTAGTGTAATAGTGGGCGATTTCTTGAAAATGCTAGCAAAGACAAGGCTTTTGAGATGTTAATTTGCTCGTATGCAAATTAACCTGTCAGTAGCACAGTGAATGTGGAAGACCCAACTCTTTTTCCTAGAGTGGTTCCTATGGTTTCTGAGGTATGCTTTGTCAATTTGGGAGCTATGAATATTTATGGTATACAAAAAACCCTCATCTGTGTTGCAGTTTCTATAATTTTTATTTAATTTTACATTAAAAGATGTCATTTCTATCCATTGCATAGGTAAATGGCTTCATCAGCAATCGTTTTATGCATGCAAGAGCTGGCCTGATTTACAGAATGCTAAACACAGATGGGTTTGTTCCTAATGCTCTCTAGTAGTTACTGTAGGAAATAGTGCACAGTATATGCCTAATACATTATTTACTGAAGATAAATGCCAGACATGATTATGGTAAATTAGACCTTTTGAATTATTTATGAGAGTCAGTACTAAATGTTTTTCTCCTCCTTGTGTTACTATAAAAGCTGTTATATAATTGTTGGTAAACACTTTTTTGTTAATTATTCAAGATACAGGAAATAAAATGTTTGGTTAAGTGAATCTGTTATTCGCTTAGAGCCATCTGTTTTTGTGTTTGTTTTTTTTTTTTTTTTAAATGTATTTCAACATTTATCTCTGCTTTCTGAGGTAAAAAAATTAGTGTGTTATTTGATAACATTCCTTGTAGTCCTGTCATCACCTACATGGAGAAACTGAAAAGCAGAATGCTGTATGGACACCTGACCCACCCCTCTTGAAGTTTGGGTTTTTTTGTGGTTTCATTTGGTTTTGTTGGTTTTTTAAATTTTTGTGTTTTTTAACCATCACACTTCACTTTCTATTATTTCCATAATACATGAGTTGAAATATTTTCCATGCATATGTGGTTATTCTTCGTTGAATGTGTTTGTGGCTGAAGTTTGGTACTTTAGCCTGTGCTCTGACTTGCACGATTGCCCTCATTTCCATTGGAATACTTGAGGTTTTTGAAGAAAACAACTCTGTAATGTACTAGTATAATATTTTGTATGTTTCAGTCTCTAGCTGCTTCACTAGTTTCCAGTAAAATACCAAATAAAAATTCTGATCCTGAATTAAGTATTCCATACAAGGTATCCCTCCTCCAGCCATTTTAATGTTGGTGTGTTGTGTGGTGTTTTTTTTTTCTAATTATATTTTGAAATTGAAATTCTAAGATGCCACCATTCCCAAAGGCCAAATGAATATAATCTATTTGACGGCAGACTGGCTTTTGGCAGCAAGGAACATGCTGACAATGTGGGCATATACATCTTTTGTCAGTTTTTATTTAGCATGCAAAATATATTTCCCATGCTGTGGTAGTACTTCTGCACCAGTTTTAAAGCTATGCTAGCAATTACGTGTTAAAGTCTCATTCTGCATTTTTCACAGAGATAATGCCCACTTTTTTTACTCAAACTGAAGAGCCTTTAAAGCTTTATGTAGCCATTCATCTTTACTTTGATACATTTTCTGTATTGCTTTCTTCACTCAGTTGGGATGGCAAAATTCAGTTGTTTGTAGTTGTTTGGGCTTCCCATTCGGATCTGCTGTAAAACACAGCAGTGCTGAGATGCAGAGACGACATGTGGCTTTGGGAGAATTAATTCCAGGAAAATTCTCTCCATACTTAGTTGAACAAGGTATTTGGTAAAGCACACAAAAAGAGGTGTGAATGGAGAAATGCTGTAAGCATGTTCAAGATTGTTGTGTAATAGTTGCCCAGTTCATGTTCACCATGTTTGAGTGATGCCTGGAAGAAGGAAAGAAAGAAAAAAAAAGTGAATTGGTGGAAGGTGGAGAAAGTTTGGTTAGGAAATCAGATTTCGTAATCAGTCATTCTTATGGAATTAAGAGTAAGACCACTTTCTTATCAGCTAGGCTATTTTGGAACGCTGTTACTGTTTCTTCTTTCAGTTGATTAACTTTCTCTTCCCTGCCCAACCCCCTTCTTCTCCTTGGATTCAGCCAGAATAAGCAAATGTTTGAAAATGCTCTTGTGTATCTTTTTTCTGACAAGTGTTTTTGGAAGTGTTTCATTTTTCTCTATTTATTAAAGCATTATGAGAACTGATGGTTTTTTCTGGAAAGTTTTTCTCTTGTTTTGTAAAAGGAGAAAATACAATTCAGGTCCAGATCTGAGCTATATATTTATTTCGGGAAAGCTTTTGTAAGTACTGTTAACGTGCATTTTCTTCAACTAAAAGGCTGGAGGGCTAAATACTTAAATCTGTGAGGAAAAATGGAAAAGAACAGCTTTAAATTAAATCAATTTTAAGATAAATTTCTACATAGGTTCAAAGTCTGGGTTTTCTTTACCCTTTAAACTGACAAGCGAAATGAAGCAGCCATAGTATGGTTTGGTGTGTAATAATCTAATTCCTTTATGCACGCTTGTTCAAACAGTGGTGTTCTCAGAGTCAAGAGGCGCTAGTTGAATACATGCTGAGCAATGATTTATGTTTCTCCTCTACCCATTTACCAAAAGAATAAGGGAAGAAGAGATAATGATTTTGTCCATGCATATTCACATCGCTTGACCTATTCAAATTTTTTCGTTCCCTGTGATCTTTTCAGAAATGCAGGATCTTGGATGGCTTGAATTTTAGATGCGATTAAAAAGAATAGTTATGAAACCTGAACTAATATACAATAGAGAACAAGATGCCTGCTAGACTATAGAAAGCATTTCGTATCGATCCTGAAAAGCAAATTCACCCAGCCAGGGTTAAAAGTTGGTGCTGGAGAGGTGGCAATTAGCATTAGTATAAAAATGAATGCACTGGAACAGCTAATACACTGGATTTCAGTTTCAAATTGTGATTGGCCTATTTATCATCACTTATGCTACTTGTTTAGATATCAAAGTATAAAGATTTTGTGCCAGTCATTAGTTTTTACAGCACTATATTTAAGCCCATTTTTGAAGCCTGATTACAGAGGAAAGAAGTGGAGAAGTGCTTTAAAGGACACTAGTTATCTTTTTCCTAACTAGTTAGCTATTCTATTAATGCAATTTAAGTTATTTTTTTTTTTTTCAAAGTATGTGTATTTTGGGGCTGGGCGGTGAGGAGTAATAAAGCATTTGTTAGCTTTATAAATTTTCAATGATGACCATTGAAGTAGGTGTATTAAAATGTTGCTATAGTATAAAAACCTGCTGTAGGATACTATTGCCCCAAGTTTCTCTGAACTTTGTGGCAGGTGTGCTTAATTAACTGGGAAAAATCAAAAAAGGGGATGTGGGTGTTTACTTTTCTCAGATTGTGGCCTGACTTTCTCCTTTGGAAATCGTAACAATCAAGACAGTTTTGTGCATCCTGATCAGTAAAAGTCACTATGGTTATTTCATTACTAGTTTCCTAAAAGCTATGCATTCAAATGATTTCTAGATCTTCACTCTGCAGTTAGCTGCAGGAAAAAGCAAAAATCCCCAAATTAATTCTATTGTAAATCAAATATTCTGAGCATAAATATCTGTACTGTATTTTAAAGGAGTTAGTTACATTTCACCATTTCCTTTATTAGAATTTGTATTTTGTCAAGAAAATTATTTTAGAAAGTGTGCCTGGTTATTCTGCTTAAATTTTGATCCTTTGAAGAAAAGGTATATGTAACTTCTTGTCTTGAATTTATAATTTTTTTTTCCCCCTTTGAGTTCTGTCAAATAGAATTAAATATGGCCCCTCTGTTTTCTCCTAATCCAGTGGCAGCCTGCAGTTTTCTGATAAACAATTACTGTAATGATTTATCTAGAGGGAAAACTAAAATGTTTAGAAGGTACCTTATATGGAAAATTATTTTAAAACTAAACAGTGTAGTAATGGACCCAGGGGGCATGGTGATTCAAAACAGCACCAAGTAATAATTACAGTAAGGTTTGTAAACTAAACAACCATCAGTATTTACAGGTTCAGACAAATGGTGATTTATCGTGCATGGTTAATTTGTGCTTTAACAGAAGCACAGTTGCAAAGACAAAAAGTATCTGCATGTGCTATTTGTTTGAAATAAGACAAATGAGATTTCTGTGGCTGAAAATAATGGAAATGTCTGCAAGAGGTGTGAGATGTTCAGTCTCTTGCTTTTCTGTTTAAAAAAACTCTGACTCCCCCTTGCCCCAAACCACCACACATTAGAAAACAACAACAAAAAAAACCAAACCCAAAACCTGACCTATCGACCAAGAAAACGACAAACCTCAAACACCAAAACCCAGGAACTGCATGTAGTGAGATGCTGAGGATTCCTTATGAGATGCTGATTGCTCTCAACTTTCATTTACTTAAAAAGATGTTGTAGGTACCCAATATGGTGTGTGTTTCCAAAACATGCATACTAATGGCTAGCAATGAAAACAGAAGTATTTTAAGTGGAAAAAAGTCATCATAGCTTAGTGGTATACTATTCACTCGGCATTAACACTTATACTTACCACAAAGGGTTAACTTCTCTCTACCCCCCAAGAGTACATCAATAATGCATTTAACATTCCTTACTGGTAATTTTATCATTGGTAGCAGTTTACCGTGCTTTAATGGAAGTGTTGATAAGAGTCTGCCTGGAGACGATAACAGCCTTTTCCCTTTTCTGTTCCCCTGGCCATAATCACAGATGTGTTTGTTTACTTGCATTGCTCAAGGAATCTGAGCTGAATTAAGGAGATGGCTGTGACATGCTCCCTCAGCCAAGGAGCGGGTCTGCCCGCATCCCAAATATAGTCCCAGTTTAACCAGCTCCCGTGTTCCGTATGTCTTGGTGGTTGTAGGAAAATAAGACTTAGTTCTCAGTGTTCCCCAAATCACAGGGGGGAAAAAATGGCTTCCGAAGTGTCCTGTTGTAACAGTGTTAGAACAGAAATTATTATTAGAAGAATGGGGCTGGGCGTTTCACTTTCAGAAAAACTTCCGAAGTTTTTCCAATACAACATAAGGCTAGTATGATGAAAGAAGCTATGTTATTTTGTTACTTATTTGATTTCTTCCTAACAATGTGTTTTCCACCTTTGGTAGGAGACTGACTCAAGCAGATATCCCACAGTGTTGCTAAAATGCCAGGTACCTTTCTGTTGTGTCTGGGCATGGGGTGCCACTGGCCGCTGCGGAGGGGGAATGGCCGGGCTGCTGGAAGCAGGGGCAGCAGTGGCTCCTTGTTTCCCTGGGGCTCCATTCGTCCTTTCCAAAGAAAGGAATGAACTTCCTATTTCACTTGAAGTTCAAGTGGCTAAACCCTTTCTTTGGGGGATGGGATCCTTCCTTGGGAAACGAAGGCTTTTTCTGGCTTTACTGTATGTAGTAGAAAAGGTATTCAAGCAGGAGATGAGTTACACACTTTGTCCTGCTTCTGAACACTGGCTGGATACTCACTGCTGCTGTTGCAGGAAAAAAATTCTTCTAAATATTTCATTTGTTACTTTGAGTCCTTAATGCTTCAGTGTTTTAAACAAGTGCTACTAGTCAGCTGACACTGTTTGCTTAACTCTGACGAGTACTGAATTTTCCAGATCTATCTGATATCACTGTAGGATTATTCAAGCAAAAGTTTGTAACTAGCATCATGCAGCGTAACCTCACTCCTCCTGCGAGAGGCGCCTTCCCTGTGTTTTATGCGGTGATCAGAGCTCAGATACTGAGCAGCTTTATGAAAGCAAGTATCTGTTCCCCACGGGGTTCAGATGCTGATGTTGCACATAAAGTTGCTCCTACCACATCCAGTAACAAACTTCTTTGATTCCAGTAGTTTCCTTATAAAGAGAAACACATATCCCTTCTTCTGTGTATTATATAAAGTGAGGAAACTTATGTTCAGCGGTGATTCCAGCACCGTTTGAAAAATAGGAAATTTAAAATCTTTTCAATCCTTTTTTTAACTTGCACCTGTCCAATTAGTTGGTGGATTTTAATTTGAGACGTTATTATAGTGGAGAATGACCAACAATATTTTGTAATGGCTTTTGGCATTTCTGTATGAGAATAATTCCAATTTTTAAATCCAGGCTTTTAAGATTTAGGGCTATATTTTTTCCTGTTACATGCTGTTCTGATTGTAGTGAAGTATTTGAAGAAATATGAGCAAATAACCCTTTCTGATGAGTAAGTTGAAAACATAAGAGACTTCTGCTTTCTTCCACACAATGTAGACTATAATCTGGTTTTTTTTCAAAATTACTTTTAGTTCTTCATCAGGGTAGATGTGTAGATAACAGAGAAATTCTAAAGAAGATAAATAATTGCAGTTATAGACATTGGAATATTATCATTAAATTGACAGGTGAAAGACTATTCTTAATGACTATAAGAGTTGCTTGCATGCAGTACTAGGATAAACTGAGGTCGCTAAATGTTTATTGCCTCACTGCCCTTCGCTTTTCTTGGAAATTGCGTTTCCTGCAAGGTGGTAGAGAGGCAGTGGAGTAACACCTAATATCCCCTGTGCAACTTGATGCTTTACAGTGTGTATTAAATACACTTCAACGCCACAATCTAAAGCTCAGGATTTTAAATATCTTGTCTAGCATCCCTGTAGTGGAACTGAGCGGACAGCTGGAAGCAAGAATCACTTCAATCCTGTCTTTAAAGTTTTGTTTGCAGTGCCACTCTAAATGCATGTTGTGTTTGGGTGATAGTGTGGAGGCACCATCTGTTTAAGTTGTTCTCTTGCAGAAACCTGAGAACCCAGCAGAACTGCCTGGCTTTGACTGTATGAAGTCAGTGTTTCATGACTGTTTTTTAGCTGCTTTCAGTGTATTTTGTAGGGTGACAAAGCTTCCCTTTGGCTGTTTTTAAGGGCTGAATTGGTTTTGGCTATATCTGAATATAAAGTGTATGTCAATGAAATAATTGCGTATATATTGACAAACTACATTTAGTGCATCTATAGTTCAAGTGTAAGCAAATCTTTAGACAAACATATCCTGAATCATTCCTGCCTTAAATGAGAGGAAAATTGGGACTGCTATGTGTTAAATTTTGTTCAATAAAGTGTCATGGTAATGTTCTGAATGTAAACAGTCCCACCAGCCCTTGCAGAAATATTTAAAAGGTTAGTGACTAAACTGATTAAAAACGGACTGATGTAACTGTAAGGCTACAGTCACCACAAAGCTCTGTGTTTGGTCCCAGAAAGCCTAGTGGCAAGCGTTTTCAGCTCTTATAAAAGCATCTGTATTCTGTGAATCCTAACCAATTAGAATATAAAAGAAGTCCTGAAATAACCTAAACCCCCAAATCTGAGATCTCTGGAAAAAATAATTGTACTATAGACATGGGGCTTGTTCCGAAAAGACACGTCAAATATTGTGTAGCTTGATATAGATGAGAATATATGTGGAAAACATGCAGGCACTATCGTGAGGAATAGCTACATAGACAAGATCTTTCCTACTGTGTCTTGAATTGATTTCAACAAAACAGACCTATTACAGAATTGCTTTTAGTCTTTATTAACTGTGTGTTGTATTGCCTATGTAAATATAGAAATGCTAAAAGTAGACAAAGAAAGAACAGTATGTAAACTAGGTCTCGTTAGAAAGATCTATCTCAGAATTCCTAGCTTTCCGCAGGGTGCTCAGCTTTTGGTAACTGACCAGTGGCCCCTGTGTGGAATCTGGTCTGCCCGAAGTTACAGTATAATGCCAGACAGAACCTGCCTGTGCCTGTGCCAGTAGGTAATCCTGTATCTGTAACATTCGATAACTCTTTGATGTGTGATTGTGGAACAGTTTGAAACCTGCAGAAAGAAGCTGCTGGTGATAAAACATTAACTGCATGGAGGCTTGTAAGACAGTAGGATGGATGAGATATGTGATAAAGTCCATGTAAAACGTATGTTCAAATTGAAATACAACTCTAATTATTTTTAAAAATATATATTTTTTTTGCTAAAAATATTATCATTGTAGTGGAATGGTAACATTTGAAGAATTTCTAAATTTTGCTTGATATTTTTAGCAATGTGCAGCGTTTTCCTTAATCCATTTTAATAGGATTTACAATTCTTTTTTTGATCAGAAGCTTCAAGCCTTTCTGAATCTTTCCTAAAGCTACAGTTGTAGTAAAGCCAAAAAGAGTTGTATGATTTTGGCTCGTGGTCTCTTGATGCAATTTATGTACATCCCTACCAAGGGAAATATCCCAACACAATATTTTGAGTATGGATCACACTTTTTTTAAATAAGTGGTCTTTTGTAATAGTTTATAGTTAACTAATTTTCTATATATTTATGTCTTAATTCATTAGAGATTTTTTTGTTTAAGATAACATTTTTTTGATTCATCAGTATATTAAAATTCATTTTCAGGGCTAAAATGTCAAAACTGGGTGCTGTTCAGAGTATTTTACATTGAGTCTCACACATAATGAAGTGAATAGGGTATGCTGCTTTTGCCAAATATTTTCTTTAACAATTAGTTCATTTTAGTCTTCATAATCAAGTGTGAGCACACAGTCCCCTTTCAACCAGGCTGACTGGAGTGCGTCTAGGCTCCCTCCCATCAATGACATTGGGTGCAACTGGAGCAGTTCAGAAATTAGGCATAGATGCATCTGTCTGATGATCAGGTTTCATCACAGTACATAAACTTTCAATAGGGATATACAGTAGTAGTAAAAATGTGCTCTCAATATGATGTAAAGTACCCTAACCACCCACTCATATAACTTGTCCTCCATGCATTCCTTGTTACAAAGTTTGCTTGGGGTAAAAAATACCTTTTAAAAAACTTTCTTAAAACATATATTTGAAAAATTTGGCCTGAATCAGATTGAAAAGCTTCCTATTACAATTATGAAGAGAAATCAGATAATTAATCTATGGGAACTCTAGAGGTCGTAAAATTAGTATTGTGTGAAATGTCACACCTTTTGACCATATAAATTCTGCTCTTCCTTTTCAGGCAGATTTTAAAAATTACTTTAAAACTATAAAATTGCTTCTAGGTTCCTTCCATATAATAACCCTGAGACATCCTACAAAGCAGGGAAGCAATGCCAGTTGATACAGAGTGCAATGGGCAGGAAAAATAGTCTATCAAATGTTCTGCTTCTCTGAACAGGGAGGGGGGGAAAAAGTCTTTCTGGAATGTTGGCTCAGTTCTCTGCAGATGTTTGGTGAGAAAATGAGCCTTGTATCCTTCTAGGGAACTTGCAGATCCCAGTTGACATTATGACTCAGGACTGGGGTGGTATGAATGCCCTGAAAATGTCCAGTTTTCAAGTCTATGTGTTGCTATCCTAGCAAATGGTGTTAGCAACACCTATTTCAAGTTGCTGTAGTTACACCGAGTATGGTTTAGTTTGTAAGCCTATTCATTGCGATAGGTCTCACTGAGATGATTTAGGCTGATAGTAAGGAGTAGGTGGAGGCTAGATGCTGAAGCACATGGTCCTTGGATTCCAGAGTCAAATTGTGGGCGGAGAGCTTCGCTGGCTGGTGTTTGAGGAGAATGCTTGTGACGTTGGCATGTTAGAGGCGGAGAGGAGAGATGGCATGTTGGGAAAAAAGACTTAGAAGATAGATTGTCTGGTGCTTGGAGAAAGTATCAAGGAGTGATCAGCAAAAATAATGATTTTTGTTGGTTGACTCTGCATTCAAAGAAACTATTTTGCACCTTCTTTGCTCACAAGAGCATTATATCTAGGATACCTGACTTAACCTGATTTTCCCATGTGGGAAAAATAGGCATTCTTTTCCTGAAATGGTGGGGGAGTGTCTTTGGCCCTTCATCCCTATAGGACACCCTTGGGTTAAATGGTAAAAGCTGTAGAGCTTTGTGTGGGGATGCTGGAGTTAAGTTTAGAATCTTGAATAATATTGTCTTTGTATGCTTATTTTGCCTTATCCCCTTAAATATTTTTACCCTGGTCTATCTGAGATAAATAGAAAGTGCATCGCAACCAAGCTTTCATTATTAGCTGATTAAAATCTTAGGGTTTTGCTATGAAGTCTAGCAAAGTTGCTCATTGCTGTTCTGAAGTTATCAAAAGCAGAGAATTTTATTACGACTATCTGCTTCCTCTGAAATGCCTTAGCTAGCAGAGACAGGCTTTGGAACAGCAGTAGTGCAAGCAAAGGATATGGTAATTACAGTGGTGGTGTTTTTTTTAAAAAAACTACATTCTGCTATTATTATCTGCATATCCTTGGGCCCAAAAAGCACTGAGATGAATGTCATTAAAGACAGCGTATTCCCAGCTGCGCCAAGCACAATATTCTAGAAATTCTTCTTGTGAATTTGGAAAAATGTTTCAACTGGTATCATTTAAAAAAAGGATGAACCACAGGAGTGAGTGTGGAGGATACTTTAGGGAAAAAAAATTGCAAACTGAGATGAATATATATTTTTCCAAGATTTTTGTAATAAATGTAAGGTCATTACAATAATTCAGATAGAAAAGATTTTAGTGTCTAATCTGAAATAGAGCTCTACTCTATCCCCCTCACCTTATTTACTACTTTTAGTAAAGTAAATAGGTTATTGCTGGGAGATTTTTCTTGGAATCTGAAATCTGCCAAGTGGATTATTACATTGCAGGTCACTGCAGTAACTTAGAAATTTCCTGTAGCCTCTGTCATATCCACTAATGAGCTCTCGTCACATGAACACTATGTACACTAGATACTTTCTTAGTTTAAGCTGTGAGTTCGTGGTTGCCAGGGTTCTGGTACAAATGAATTTTATTGCATATTTAGATAATTTCAGTCACAGTATATTGTGAGGGTGCTTTAAAATATCCTCATAACTGACTGTGGGAGAAATTGCAAATGCATGGCCTCATTAAGTGTGTGTTAGTTGAGAAAAGCCTGTGTAAGAGGATAACCTGCCATCCTATCGACTCAATAGAACAGAGTTCTAGATTATCACTGTACTCAAATTTCTAGTTTTTACATTTATAATAATGTATATCAATTACTTTTTTAATGTGCAATTTATCCACGCTGTAGAATTCTATAATGAAATTATTTAATTTGTCATCCTCTTTAAAAATCATAAATTGAATAACTGTAGAATATAAACCAGTGTTGAATTGGATAAACTTGGTCTAAAAGGTCTATCTCTATTTCATACTGCCCATGATTACTGAAAAGTGTTTAAGAACATGAAAAGGTAAGTGCTGAGAAATCCCAAATTCTGAAACAATAGAATTGCAGTCAACGAACTGCCCAACCCCACCCCCATCCCAGAGCCAGAATAAACCTGCATAAATGGGATTCTGTGATTCCATTGGGAAGGCAATTAATCCCTTGAGAGAGAGAGTGCTATTAATATGCAAATAATGTTCATGACATGGTCAGCATATTTTAAAGGGTTTTGTGTCACCAGCAGACATTTCTATTGGAACAAAGCGATTTTCAAGAATTTGCAGGCAAATAAAATTCTGAGAAAAGGAGTTTTATTAAGTAAAGATAATACTTTCAGAAGTGCCCATTTGCTGCTTGTTTCAGACTGTTTTAAAGCTGTCCGCTCCTGGCGCAAGTGCTGCCAGGCTGGTGTAACTTGCTCCCATGGACTTTTTGGCACAAAGGCATTGAATTTTAAATTTTTTCTCCACTGCAGTGTTTTTCACTCACTGCAGTGAAACAGTGTTGGTTTTGTCCCACACGGCCAGAGAACTGTTAAGTAAAGGGCACAAACCGTGCCCTTTTTTTTTAAGGGCTAGTGTGTTTCTAGTTAGCTGTGGGAAGGAGGTTTGCAGGCGGGTCTGGGTGGCGATGGTGAAGGTACGTGCAGTCCATGGCAGAGGCAGCGCAGGCAGACGGGGCAGGCAGCTGCTGTGGGTCTCAGCTGACATTAGCACTGCCTCACCCCTCTGCTCTCTTCTGCCCTCTCTATGCTTTCCTCTGCCCTGGGCTTCTCTGCTTCCTTCTCCTAGATGATTCCTGCCCCAGCCACCTGCTCCTTAGCTGCCTTTGCTGCTCGGCTCCCGGTGGCTCCTTGGCAGAGTGCCCTTCCTCTGCATCGCATGTCCTGCCCCTCGTTTTGATCCAGTGATCTAAGGTAAACACCCCTCCTCCCCAAACCAAGATGTGAGCCAGAACAGGGGCATCAGCTGCCTCTAAAGAATCTTTGACACCCCCTTCCAATAACACTGATGTTCCCTGGCTGGATCTGCTCTGAAATCACCAAGATGTTCTTAATACTTTTATCTAGGTTGTTGTGATGGGACTCTGACATGTGTTCTGATGGCTTAATCTTCCCTCATATGAATTTCACTAAAGGATTTTTAAACTGCAGTGTGGCCTCCTCACAGCAGCATCTCTGGTTCAGCTTTGCTGAGACCATCTCACACCTCCACTCAACCACTCGCTACGTCTTGAGCTGCTTATTCAACAGATCCCTAAAATGGAGCAATCTCCCTTCACCTCCCCAGTCTCTCTTCCAGCTGTGGGCAGGTTACACCACCAGCAGTTGTTGTTTTTGTAAATGAACATTGCACACAGCGTGCGAGCCAGCCTGCTCAAAGCAATGCTGCCTGTCGCAGCACTGAACGCTGGCCCTTGACAAGGAAACGATGCTGATGTGCATCGCTGGGTGGAGGGCGTTGTTCGGAGAGGCTGGGATTTAGAGGCAGACTCAGGGCGCACAAGGGGAGTGCTGAACTGCAAATCCCTTGCCATCTACAAACTCTTTGAGGAAGCATTGACAATTATTTTTAAGTGCTGGATCATGTACTACTGACCGAGAGTCAGGCCAGATCCTGGCTTGCCCAGACAAATTTGTATGGGTAGACCAAGACTTCGATTGATAACCACACACAGGGACTTTAAGGATGGAAGAAAATTGTCCAAGTTGTCGATACTTATTTAAAAGGTTTTAACCTACTTAAAAAAATCCGTGTGAAAGCAAAGGCTTAGTTGTGGGATGAATTAAAACTTGTTTCCTTTGTAAATTTTTTTTACATTTACGGCTCAAACCCCCTTCCTGAAAAGCAAGGGAAAAACTTACTGTATAGAGTTGAAGAGGTATGAAAGATGTTGCTTTTGTATAGAAAATCCCAGAGCTTCTGGTAAACATGTTAAAGTGGGGAGCAATACAGTATGAATGATTTTAAGTTAAGAGATTAAAGAAAATAGCTTTTCTGTGGTGTGATACAGAAATTGTTTCGCCCATAAGGAAACATTCTTGTTTCCAGTAGCCCTGGAAGAAACTCAGTACCTTTTATGTTCTTCACATAAAAGGTCGAGAGATCTGGGAGTCAACTGTTGAGATTGTGCAAATTAGCGTAGGAAAATAGTTGTCAACCCAATTTTATTGTTATAGTAATTGGATTAATATTTTTGTGATAGACTGCAGCCTACATTAAAGACTAAGGTCTCAAGACGGAAGAGACACTAGTACCTAAAATATCTTTTTGATTTGTGAACAGCAGCAAAACTGACTTTTTACTGTGAAAATAAGGTGATGAGAAGAATTGTTGGGTATCCAGAAGTGCTTGACCTGGTATGTTGATATGTGAATTCGTGTAGTATGTAGTGGGATAGTTTTTACCAGTAGCTTATAAAAACCTGGATTGTGACTTAATGTACTTACTGAATGTGCTTATTTAATAGGTAAGACTTGAGGATTTGAAAATAAATGTTAAAAGTTGGAGAGCATCTTTGAAGTGCTTTTCATAATAATCAGTTTTTAAAATGGTGCACGACTAAAAAGGCTTGATTTTTTTCTTCCCCTTAAAAGAATACTTGCCTCTATATTGTTCTTTGCCTTGCTATCAAAGTCATGCTTTGATATGAAATGACAATTTTGTAGCATAACAAAGTTCAATGATATTCAGCCAGATGTAGTTGTTGAATATTACTTATTTAGTATGTTATTTGATAAACATTGATGCTATTCCTGTGCTTTATAAAAGGAACAGAGGTATTTTAGTATAGCAAACAATGAAAATGTAAGAAGGAAGAAAAAGTCATTTGAATTATAATGAAGTGGTATAAAATTCACAGTACATTAGTTTTCATCTGTGGGATCTTATAATGAGTATTATTCTGCCAGGCTAAAAATTAATGTTGTGAGGAACTCCCCTCAAGTGCTTTGTGATGTTTCATATCTTTTCACTGTGTTAACCATCATAGGGTTTGACCCTAAGTCCCCAAATGTATCTCATTAACAGAGATTTTTGCTTTAGTTTAAATAATAAAACCGCTGTAGCTGGTTGTCTCTGTCAGTTTGTCAGTGGCATAGAAATCTGTAAACCTCTAGGTTTTTTGTTGTTTTACAAAAGTGTGTTGAGAGCATCAATACTTGCCAAAGTAACTTTGTTCACATTTCTTGTGTTACTGCACAAGTATGAAATGTTTAAGTTGGTTTTCTGCAGTTCTACTAGTACAGAGCTGTTTCACAGAGCTGGGAGACAGCATCCACAAACTAGGTCACCGTCGGTTTGCACATTGAGCATTGGATTTGAAGAGCACAAAGCCACTTTTTGGTCATCTTTACATTCGCAATTTAGTTGTGTGTGTCGTCTTCTGAAATCGAAGATTCAACCCATTTACTGTCAGACAGGTTGTAGAAATTCTTTCTGTGAAAGTCACGTTAAATTGTCGAAGATCATCTCAGTGGGTAGAATCAAAACACTAAGCATTTCTTTTTCAAACCACCAAAGGATGCAAAGGCAAGTCTTTTTAGGGGTGTATTTTCTTAAGAGGTTTATAGGAGTACATAGGATGCAGCTTTGGCTTTTATTCACAGTAATTTTCAGCTGTTGGAATTAGTGTCTGGTTTTCTGAGGTTCTGTTAATGATTCAGATCTACATCTGGAGTTATAAAATGTTGCTGCATCCATAGAAATGTTTCCTTATGCAAAACAGAACTGAATAGAAATAAAATAGCAATTAAATATAATAATTTTGCATAAAAAGCATCATTACAATTGCAAAATTGCACATTTGAAACTTTAGTTTGTGAAACTGCGAGACCATCCTGTGCCCTGAAAGTCAGTGTTCTCATGAAGAAACAGTTAGACAAGCAGAGTTAAGCTTACGTTGTAAAGCGTTTGTATACACAAGTTCAAATGCTTTTGCGACTGTAAATTGAACTTTTTTTTAGTTTATAAGTGCTTGAGTTTGTCAGCTGAGTTGGTTTTTTAGTGTGTGGCTTCATTTGTTATTTCCCTGTGGGATTTCCTTTCCGCTTCCCCCCCCCCTTCTATTTTTAAAGATAAAGCCTCAAACAGATTCTTGTGTTTCCAGTTTCAAAAATCCTTTGTGATGGGAGGATCTAAACGGCTGCTTCCAATGTGAGTTCCTAATCTTTAGGAATGATGGCAGTGGCCTGTGGCTTGAGATGATTAGCCTAGAAAAAGAGATGGATGGGATGGCACCCTGGGCATCAAGCTACAGTGGTCCTGTGCTGCTTCTACTGGGTCTCTAGCCTTGTGTCTGAGTTTGCCCTCTTGTAGTTGCCCTGGTCCTTCCTAAGCGTTTCCAACCCTTTGTGGTAATGCTGTTGCTGTTGGTAGTGCTCTTGGTAGCCACTGCCTAAGAAATCTACAGTTTTCACCTTCCAGTGTTAAATTTGACAAGGTGACAAAGTAAAATACTTCTGGCAAGTGCAAGCAATAGAAAGGAGAAGCTCTTCCCATATTACCAACATGTAGTATCTCAGAGACAACTAGCACAAAACAGTAGCCTCTTTTCTTGTCCTTGGAGAGTATCAGCTTTTGCAGTGAACAGTAGCAGTTCTAATAAGAAAGATCAGAAGAGTTTTTGTTTTTTTTATTCAGGCAAATTAAACATAGGGATTGCTGTCTTTTCCTCTTACACAAAGTTGGATTTTGTTTCCTTTTTCTACGCAGGAGATTATTAATTCACTAGTGGGGTGGTGTCCTAAAAATGCAAAGCATTTAACTTGCATTTTCAGAATGTTTTGGAAAAGTCAAAATTCAACTTTGAACTGTCTCCAGACTCCACTTCTGTTTCAGAATTGACATCTGTATTTCCTTTTCAAAATGAAACAACAAGAAGGGGAGAACTATCTCGACCCAAGCTGAAGTAATTTATTTAGTCACTGAACTGAGAAGTCTGTTGTTTGTATAACTTCTGTAATATGAATAACAATACTGGCAACAAATCTGAGATAAAATAATTCAATAAAACATACACAGTATGAGAAGTTTACAGTTTTCATACTAACATGTTTGTTTTAGAGCATCTCAGCATTCAGTTGTGTATAGTTACATATGGGCAAGGAAAAGACAATTCTAGCCCCAGAAGTCTGCAGTCAAACAGAACATGAGAGACAACAGCTGGACACTGCAGCAGCACAGGTGCTCTAGGAAAGAGTGAAATAATTGTGATTAGTGTAATAAGTGGTGGTCACAGAGCACCAGCTGTGTCACCAACATGAAGCGAAGTTTAAAGTGGATTGGATACTCATGAGTTTAGCATCTCCGGTTTAGTGTCCTAAAGCTTATAGGTGAATTTATTACTTATCAGAAAAATGAGAAGTTGTTAGTGGCTGAAGTAACACAAGAATGTGTTCTGGCAACGTGCTTGGCAAGAGTCCGAAGATAAGAGGATGACAATAAACAAAACTGTGTCTTTAGAAGAAGTGAGATTCTTTGAACTAGCTGAGTTATTCTGCATTTGTGTGCTTCATGGTAACACACATGATAAAAACTGGAATAGGAGAGATTTATTATATCAAATGCAATCAAACAGCTTATTTAACATAATGCTCTGGGTATGGAAGGAGAAAACATGATTTGTGGGCAAAGCTTTGCTGGCATGCATGGTAAGCTGCAGTTTGTGGTGCAGTGCTTATAGGTGCCTAGGTTGGCCATGTCCTATACTACTGATGTTGGAAAACAGTATGTTTATCTGTCTCAGGTGAAGGCTAAATTTAGTACTGAATCGGTTTCATTCTGTCTTTCTCCCCTCTGATCTGCAAACATCAATATATAATCACAATTGAATGCATTGTAGAGCCATGTGTTATGTGTCAGTGGGAGCAATTATTCATGTCCTCTTCCACGTAGGCGATTTTTGTATAGAAGTTGAATAAGGTTTTTACTTCCAGAGTATAGCACCAGGTACACAAATGACACTTCCTGTTGCTGTTAGTGTTTACCTTAAGCACGTTATTCTAATTACTGCTAGTTTAGTAGTTTACAAACTAAAATGCCTTAAATAGTATGCTTGCGTATCTAATTAGGCATTTAGATGAACAAGTCCTGTAGTTTCTAGAAACATGGAATCTTCCATCTCACATGTCTGTAAATAGTATTGCATACACAGTCTTACTTACAGAACTAATAATTTCTTTCCTTTCAAACATCTCTGATTCAACATACACATAGCAAGAAATATATTGTGTGGCAAGTGCAGACTAGCAAGACAACTTTATTTATTTATTTATTTTCCCATTTACAGCAGTTTTAACACAAGATATGTCAGCCTCAAACTAACCCTTGAATTTCTTCAGATAAGCTATGATGCCCTGAAAATGAGCACTGGAGATTGTTTTACAAAAAATAAGTGGATTGTTTGTTGTAATGTCATATATGGAAAAGCATAAGACATTAACAACAATATTCACAACATGTATTCTGAATTAAATTTTTTTGCATCTCTCAAAGTAAAAATTGTAGACTTCGTGTGGCTGTAGGAATAAAAGGCAGAGCAGTTAAATGCTAAAAGATATTTCTACTGAAAACTGTAATTTTACTGTTATAACTCAGAGCAAGTGGGACTGCAGGTATCAGTGAAGCCTGAATTCCAGGGAACTACAGGTTCCTTATGTGCATCTCCTTTTCCCAAAAGGAGGAAACCAGGAACACCATGGCAAATTAAAGGGCAAGGTCTTTGATGGACAGAGATTTCTCATGTTGTTGTGGCTGCTGGCTTTGGAGAGTAACTTGTTTTGTTCCAAACAATTTTCACAGGTTTCATAAAAAAGCTGTTAATGTTAATGTGGAATATGAGGCTATGACTGGTTGATTAGAAATTAAGTCTAATAATGAAGTCCAAAATTTTTTTGTACTGATTGTGGTACGAAAATGAGTGAAAATGATGTGAAAGTCTTGCACTGTAAATTTTTAGGCATTTTCAGTTTTAGCTTCAATGGCTTTGCTACTATGTACTTTTTAATGAATTTCAAAATACTGAAGCATTTGAGACCAACTGGAGGAGAAAAGTGTATTGCTCCTTAGTGCAAAACAGTAATTCTGCACTTTTGCTTAGATTCACAGGTTTATATTTGTGTTAAAATAAATTTTAGTGTTTGTGTTAAAAGCTGGTCCATTCTGAAGCTGCTGTTGCACTGGTAACAGCAGTGAAAGGTTATATAACTTGAAAGGAAAGGTAGAAATAGCTTTGAAATTGCAGAGCTGAAACTTCCAAATTGAAATTACATTGCCATTTAGAAGTAGAGCAATGGTTTTACATCATGAATTGTTTGTAGATAAGCTAACTTAAACTTATTTTTCAGAATCTTTCTGCTTAGACTGGATTTTATAACCCCCTTGTTCATAAACAGCTGCCTTAATAACTGGAGAGTAATTAATAGAATGGGCAGACCTGCCCAAATGTTGTACATAATTCAGTACTTCCCAGTGGAACTGTAGGATTTGCACCTATCATGTTTACTAGATGTTTGACTGATGAGAAAAAAAAAATCATCCCTGCAGGCAGTTTAGGAAAAATAAAATTTGCATTTTATAGTAATCCTTGTATTAAAAAACTAAAAGTAATTCTTGCTACTCTTTATTGATTCAGAAAAAGATGTTTCACTTGTAGTTTTGTATGCTATCCCTTAAAAGGTAGAGGTTTCTATAAGGATGAAGTGAAACACGGGAATCTAGAAGATGGTATTTAGCAACATTGAGGGCATAATGGAATTTCATACAACTTGATCACCTTTCTGCATAAAAACTTTTAGTAGTTTTTAGTCTTTTGTACCTCTGAGCAATATCTGACAACTGTACTTTTACTGCGCCTGCTTCTAGTTAGTTTTCATATGGGGAATGGAAAAAATTCTGCCTTTCTCCTACATTCAGCAGGTTTTGTCGACAAGGTTTGCTCTGTGCGTATGGAGCAAGAATCCTCAAAGAACAAGTATTGCTTAACAACGTTACTTGCTTTGCACTTGTTTGCTATAAATATACTTTTTTAAAAAAGACGTGCATTTAAATAGATGCATTTAAAAATCTATGGAAAGTCTGCCAAAAGTGCATTAACCAGACCAGAAGGAACATAAGATGCTACAGAACTTAACACTAGTTTTAATATTTGGCTAATCAGGTGTACAGCCTTGGCTCTTGCAGGTAAAGAGAGCTACAACAGTGGTTTGTATTTCAAATACAACAGTAAGTAGGTTTCTGTGCATGTATCCACAATCTAGGATGTGTTTAAACACAGAGCATGTTGCTATGCCTTTGATCTCACCGTTTTGATAGAGAGAAAGCTGGCTGCAATAATTGATGTTTATGTGAAAACACATATTTTTTTGTTTAGATGCAATATATTTTGCTGGCTTTAATGGTGATTATCCTGAAAAAGCTGGTGGATTTCTATTTTGGCATTTGGATATGCTTGAATAATAAGTTTTGGTTTTTTTAATATTCAATTTTTTCTTTCTTTCCTGGTTTCTTGGAAGTATTGGTCATCCACTCAATCTTGCTTGCCTCTTTGTCACTGTCCAGTATACCTGGATGTATGAAACACGACCAGGGAAGATATTCTTAGGTAGATAGAACGGTGTCATATCTGCTGTGCCAAGTGTTTAACCTTTTACCACAGTTTAGTTCTCGTGTAAGTGGTATGCTATACCCATTTTGCAACAGATTAATTTTGCTCTTGTTGTTTTTAAAGAGGAGAGTCAGGTCTCGCAGTGCTTGCAGCTGTAGTGCCAGCAGGTTTCTTGAGTTTGAAGGTTGCTTGCACCGTGCCTGTGCAGAGATGTGTCAGACATGCTGTCTTGCTATAAGAACACGATATGTTTATTACAAGACAGAATTTTGTTGTAAGTCTCAAGCCTCAAGGAAGCAAGCAGTTTCTAACAACTTCTTTCATGCAGTTATATGGATTTTCTTCTGCCTAGTCAGCATGAAATCCAAATCAGCAGTCAGCATAAGTGTGCATGCCTCTACTGGAACTGTGTCATTAAACAAAGGGTAGATGAACAAAATGGTAATTATTAAACCTTGTCTATTTTTTCCAAAGCAATAGTATGAAACTAAATACATGATATGAAATCTGTAGAACCAAGACAATTAATTGGAATAATAATCTGTCCAAAAATTCTAAGAATTCTTAGATGTTTTTCTGATTACTTGTCAAAAATTCTGCATAGCTTTGTGTGGGCTGCAGGTGGGAGTTACAGGAGACTTCAAGGAGCTCTGTAGTCTCTGTTGCTTTGGATTGTTATCTGTTGGTAAAATGTTCAGGTAGGAAAATGTAAATAGAGAGTTTATAATCTGATTGCAAACCCTGGTCTGAGATGGCTCTTGTGAAATGTGGTCTAGCAGAAGGTAGTAACATTGTGAAATTTTCTGGTCCTTTGAAAAGAGCAAAAGCTGGAAATGCTGTAGTAGAGAGTTGCTTCAAATCCATTGAAACAAACTGAATTCCTTTGCTGCTTTTTAGTGAACATTGCATATGAGTGAAGTCTTATGATAATTGCAAATTACTAGAAGTACCTCTCCTTACTTAATAACATTATCTGCCTTTATCAATAATAAATGCCACTGTCAGCATTTCTATGTTTGTTAACGTGTAGTTTTAAATTGTAGTGATATAAACAATGCAGGGGAGTAAGTTGTATTTCCCCTCTGCCCCCAGCATAGCAAACAAACAGTGTCTTACTGACATTTTAAAATTACTTTTTAAAAAAACATGACTTCTTGAAATAGAATGGACAAATTCTGTGTTAACTGTGGCACACAGACACCTCAGGTATCGTTAGCTATTTTTCTGTCGGCTGTTTTCAGAAGGCAAGGATTTTATGACATTCGTTCACCACCTGTGCACAGCTTTTGCTCAAGGAAGGTTTTTAAAAAGATAATATTGTGATGAATTAAAAGTATAAATTATAAAGACATGAGGATGTATATCCTGAGTGCAGTACATGCAGTTGGTTTAGAGAAGACCTGCCTTTGTGGGAGTTTCCCTGTAGGTTCTAAGTGACCTGTAATTTGTAGCAATCTCGCAAACACTCTTTATTGTCATATTTTGAAAGCATACTGTCATGAAATTTTACTTGCATTTACAGAAGAAACATTTTTGTTCAGGCTGCTTTCATTCCTGTATCTGGAGTCTGGGCTTGTAAAAGCCAGTCCTGCTACACTAAGCCGTGCTCTGAGCCCTTAGCACAGAGTAAATGTATGTGTATGGGGAGCACAAAAGAAAAATACCTGGTCTCTAAAGAAGACATGCTGTTTCATCTGGTTTTGTATTCTTGGTTTCTGTGGGATAATTTTTGAACTTAATTTTGTAAATTTTAGGCATTCCATTTGGTTTTCTCAAGCTTTCCTTTTCTGAAGAGAGATGAATGGGAACAGACAAACTGCTGGTCATTCATCGTTGTGATTGTAGGGTTAAAAAAATATATTGGTGCATATGAAAAGGTCAGTATTCATCAGAAGTGGTTTGGTAGTATCTGAACTATTGTAGTTCTTTCCTGATGAAGCTTTACAAAACTGTGGCAGTAGTAGTGTCAGGTGGCTCATGCGCTAAGATTCCTATATTTTTTAATATTGCATTTGACAGACTTTGCCAGCTGTTAGATGCAGAAAATTATTAAAGCATCTTGGATGAGTGTAGATTAACTTTCTGATAATATCATCAGGGTGGAAATGTAATCCCATTGAGGGGGGGAAAAAAAAAAACCCAAAAGGGCAATGTTAGTTACGTGGAATTTAGTAGAGCACAGCTTAGAGGGTATAAATAGAAAAATATGGAGAAAAATGTTTAGATATATAAATATTTAAAATATTTGATCTCACTGTGGTGGTATTTATGGAGAGCTCTGTATTATAAGGCCTAATCCTAAACACACAGGGGGTAAAAGAGAAAATTCCTCTAGACTTCAGTGGGGTTGAAACAGGTCCTATATAAGCTTATGGATTTTCCTTGTTACCATCAGACTAAAATGGGGACTGTTATTTAATGTAATAATTTTTCCTTGCTGTTCTTTGCAAAATTTCATTCCTTTTGCCCTAAGCATCCTTGCTTCATAATGTTCCATGTTAAGTCCAGTCCTAAGACCTTCAATGATTGCCAAAAGATACTTTTAGCGATTAAAACTAAATTGAAGCAATTCCACTTCTTTCCAACCTGGAGTCAGAACTCAACCATGCTCTTTACATTGGTGCCTTTCCACGGTTCAGCTTACCTTTTCCTGTATTGAGATACCTAAATATTTATGCTAACCTTATCGGCAAAATATTTTTTTAAAAAGGCTTCCAGATTGCTGTTACTTCCTAAGCTGCAACTTTACCACTGAGAATACTGTAGTATTGAACTCAACCTTAGCTACAGCAAAACTGGAATGCTTGAGGTCGACTGCTGTATGAAGTTCAGGGAAATCTATTATCAGGCAGAACATTTCACACTTCAGTAAACTCCAAATTAATTACATTGATGGTACATGAATACCAAAAGAAAGTGAGCGTAATTAATGCTACTTCAGCAAACATCAGAGGAAATATTAGTGATTTCCAATTGACGATAATGCTAATGTGTTATATAAAAGTATTTCATTAGAAATGGTATAATGCTGTCTCTTGCAGTGCCTGTGTAATGTACCAGTTTATTAATTTAAATATGTTTTTATTGGCAATTTAAGATTATATCAGCATGCAAATGTATTTTAATATAATTTTAATTATGTGCAGTTCACTAGTAGGACAGTTTAGGCGTGAGGACAGACAAATCTGAACTGAAACAGGAACACGTTATGAAGATATCAGAAGATAGCAGAACCACTACCTTGGACTTCTAGGGGACAGACTTTGGCTGGTTTAGGAGCCTGGTCGACAGAGTCCCTTGGGAGGCAGCCCTGAAGGGCCAAGGGGTCCAGTAAGGTTGGACACTCTTCAAGAAGGGAGTCCTAAAGGCACAGGAGCATGCCATCCCCATGTGCTAACAGACGAGCCAGCGGGGAAGAAGACCCGCCTGGCTGAACAGAGAGCTTTGGCTGGAACTCAGGGGGAAAAAAGGAGAGTTTACCACCTTTGGAAGAAGGGGCAGACAACTCAACTCCGGAGGACTACAAGGACATATTGATGTTATAGAGAGGAGGAAATTAGAAGGGCCAAATCCCAGCTAGAACTTAACCTGGCTACTGCCATAAAAGAATAAAAAAATGTTTCTATAAATATTTTGGCAAAAAAGGGAGAGCTAAGGAGAATCTCTGTCCTTTATTGGGTGTAGGGGGAGATGTAGTGACAGAGGATGAGGAAAATGCTGAGGTGCTTAATGCTTTCTTTGCCTCAGTCTTCAATGGTAAGACCAGTTGTTCTTGGGGTAGCCAGCCCCCTGAGCTGGAAGGCAGGGACGGGGAACAGAATGAAGCCCCCACAATCCAAGGGGAAATGGTCAGCGACCTGCTACACCACTTAGACGCACACTGGTCTATGGGGCCGGATGGGATCCCCCCGAGGGTACCAAGGGAGCTGGTGGAGGTTCGCACCGAGCCACTTTCAATCATTTATCAGCAGCCTGGCTAACTGGGGAGGCCCCAGTTGACTGGAGGTTGGCAAATGTGACACCATCTACAAGAGAAGCTGGAAAGGAGGATTGAGGGAGCTACAGGCCTGTCAGCTGGACCATGGTGCTGTGTAAGGTTATGGAGTAGATCATCCTGAGTGCCAGCACACAGCACGTACAGGATATCCAGGGGATCAGGCCCAGCCAGCGTGGCTTTATGGAAATCAGGTCCTGCTTGACAAACCTGATGTCCTCCTATGGCAAGGTGACCCACTTAGTGGATGAGGGAAAGGCTGTGGGTGTTTTCTACCTTGACCTTAGTAAAGCCTTTATGCCTTCCACAGCATTCTCCTGGAGAAACTGGCTGCTCATGGCTTTGGACAGGTGCACTCTTTGCTCTGTAAAAAACCTGGCTGGATGGCCAGGTCTAAAGAGTGGTGGTGAATGAAGTTAAAGCCAATTGGCGGCCAGTCACCAGTGGCATTCCCCAGGGCTCAGTATTGGGGCCAGCTCTGCTTAACATGTTTGCCAATCACCTGGATGAGGGGATCCAGTGCACCCTCAGTAAGTCTGCAGATGACACCAAGTTGCCAGGAGGAGTGCTTGGCTGGCTGAGGGCAGGAGGCTCTGCAGAGGGATCTGGGCAGGCTGGACCAATGGGCCAAGGCCAATTGTGTGAAGTTCCACAAGAAGTGCTGGGTCCTGCACTTGGGTCACAACCTCCCCATGCAACACTTCAGGCTTGGGGGAGAGTGGCTGGGAAGCTGCCTAGCAGGAAAGGACCTGGGGGTGCTGGTTGATGGCCAGCTGAACATGAACCAGCAGTGTGCCCAGGTGGCCAAGAAGGCCAACAGAATCCTGGCTTGTATCAGAAATAGTGTGGCCAGCAGGACCAGGGAAGTGATTGTCCCCCTGCACTCGGCACTGGTGAGGCTGCACCTTGAATCCTGTGTTCACTTTTGGGTCCTTACTTCAAGAGGGACATTGAGGTGCTGGAGTGTGTCCATCAAAGCTGGTGAAGGGTCTGGAGCACAAATCTTATAAGAAGCAGCTGAGGTAACTGGGGTTGTTTAGTCTGGAGAAAAGGAGGCTGAGGGGAGACCTTACTGCTCTCTACAGCTACCTGAAAGGAGGTTGTAGCGAGGTGGGGGTAAGTCTCTTCTGCCGAGTAGCAAGGGATAGGACAAGAGGAAATGGCCTCAAGTTGCACCAGGGGAGGTTTAGATTGGATATTAGGAAAAATGTCTTCACTGAAAGGGTTGCTTTGAGTACTGGAACAGGCTGCTGGGGGAAGTGGTTGAAGCACCATCCCTGGAGGTATTTAAAAGATGTGCAGATGTGGCACTTAGGGACATGGTTAAGTGGTGGACTTGGTAGTGTTGGGTAAACGGTTGGACTTTATGATCTTAAGGGTCTTTTCCAACCTAAACGATTGTATGATATCTTCTAGGGTTTATAGTACAGTATTAAGAGCGGGTGCTATCTCAACACCATCTGTAATTCAGGGAGTGACACTTACACGAAAATATCCCATTAATGACATTATGCTTTCTATTGTTTACAATCTGAGCAGTAATGCATTCCACCCTGCCTATTGTAGAGTGCGGTAAGAGCAACCACTGTAAAATGAGCTGTCGGCATCCAGAATGCAGTTTCTCACCCAGAAACAATGTAATAAGAAATATAATTAGATTCTCTGATTAGCAGAACACAGTGAAATTATATAAGGTGGTTTTGAATTTTTTTGCAGATGTTAGCATTTTATGAATTTGCATTGGAATCTTATTTCAACCACTAAGACTGACTTTCAAGCAACAGTAAGCAGGGTATAGTTAACCACTGAAGCAGAAATCTAGAGTCAATGAGTAATTATTAAGAGCTTTCCAGAATATTAGCTGTTTCAGTTGCTGTAGTGATGGAATAGTCCATTAGATATTTCTGTTTCTGGCAACTCCTGAGAATTGATTCTGATACGAAACAACGAGCCATTTTGATCAATACTGTAATTACTCTTATTGATGGATTGTTTTACAATGATAGTCATCATTGCAATGTGTCTGCTCAGGAGGCATCAAGACTGTCTGCTGCATGCAGTAATGCGCCACAAATATCTGATTCAAATCAACACACTATTGAGACTGGGCTGACAAGCGTGAAATTAATTGTTCCACTTCATGTAAGACCTGCATTCTTCTTTTGAGAGAGTAATTTGTTGCTGTGTGTAGCCTGGGAACAGTACAGCCTCAGTGCCGTGTTAGGTGTGGCTTTTTTGGTCTTTGTCTTTTCCCCACAAGATCAGTTCTTTCACCCTTTTAAACATAAGCAAAGGAATTAATGACTCAAGGGCTCTAACAAAATTCATATCTTTCCATGTTTTTGAGGAAGGAATTGCATATCTTGGGAAGAGAAAAATGGGCTTTATGATCCAAGCTATTGAGAGGTTTTAAAATACAGGAGTAACACTGTGGCAAGAAAATCCCAAATCCTTGTGTATGAAAGTATAGCAGAGTGAGATAGTGTTTGGAATGTATGGGTTTTTTTTTTTTTATTTGCTTATTTTCTGAAATGTTGCATCACTGTGGTTTTTTTTTGTTGTTGTTGTTTCTACTGAAAATGTTTTCTTCAAGCTGCCTTGGTGGAAAAATAGAGGCTACATTCAATGAAAGAAAATATTTAGAAACATAAATATTGATGTACTGTGCCATACCACTATGGTCTATTGATGGTTGGTTGGACAAATGGCTTATTAAGTAATGGAAGCTAAGTAATACATCTATTGTGATAATGTAGCAATGGTTATTAGTACAGTTCACAAAATCATGTTCCCCTTAATACTTTGTGTGCTTCTACTTTAAGGATGTTATGTTTCAGCTTTTGGTTTAGTTAAACAATATTCATGCTATTAAAATCTTTGAGCATAAAGTATTTTAACTTTATCCTATTCTGTTTTGTCATTTTCTTCTCTTTTATATGAGCTTTTCTCTCTCAATGGAAAGGCAAAAGTTCTTTGTTATCTGGCATGGTGTGCATGCACCCGTGCGCATGTAAATTTACTGCATCTGTTTAAAATCTAACAAAATGAAGTCATAACTGGGTGTGAGTAAACTGGATGGAATACGGCAAATGTAAAAATAGCTGTGGAAATCACTGGCCACTTTTCGATCTACCATCCTGTCTATCAGTATCAGACCTCAATGTTTATGAGGATGATGCTGATATTTCTGTTTTGAACAGCTGGGAACAACCTTCTTCCAGAAGTGAAGAGCCCAGTGCAGAGTCCCTGACCTATTTTCATAAATATAAAGGTTCATGTCTCTTCTGAGTACTGGGGGGGTAGAAGAAGAAGAAGAAAAAAGTCTTGTCTTTAAAGCCACTATTCTCTCATCAGCACAGGAGATGGTCAGTCTTTTTAAATACTGCTTATCTAGTTGACCTCAGTGTGATGGTAATTTCACTGCTTTAAAGATAGGTTGTGTAAAGTGGTGGTGGTCGTGGGAGGTTATACTTCTGAAGTGACTTGTTCTTTGGCTTTCAATGTTACAAGTGCAGTGCTTTCTTATGGTCTTCCCAGGGAATCTTCCAGGGTGGAACACTACCAACAAGTTTTTAGTGTATCCTAGGCAGATGCACAGACGGTTTATTTTTCAAGAATATCACTTAAGACAAACCTTTGCTTCTCGCTTGATGAAGCTGTTCAAGGACTTGAGCTGTACTCTGGCAGCTTTTATCATACTGATTCCATGAGGCCGCCTCTTCCTCATCCATGCCCTGTGCCATGTGTTCCTCGTTGGTGTCATGCCTTGTGCTTTAGTGATGAGCAGTAGCATAGTAACGCTTAGTGCTATTCTAATATACTAAGTACCAAAGTTATTAGGCACTGATAATCTGAATAGTATCTACCAACAAACATCACACATGCTGTGTCTCACTGAGCCATGTCATCCAGTCTGGCCTCACCTTGTACTATTCAGTTCTGCTCTTTGTCTTTCATAGTCAGTATTCACGTGTGCGTGTGCCTTTGCTTTTGTAGTGATGTTGCAGAGTTGACGCTTGTTTGAAACCCGTAGCTCAGGTTAGGCTGGGCAGTGCTGAGTAGTCGGAGAAAGGCGATGATGGGCACCAGTGAGGTTACACCTGGTGTGCTCCTGGGAGCAGTTTGAGAACTGCTGAACTGAGGCTGGCAGAGGTTTGCTTATATGTGGTTTTCATGCCTGGCCTCCACATTTGGGCTGTAATGGAAGGACCTCCACTGAAAATAAAAGCAAGTCTGTCCTTAAGCAATGAGTGGGTGTTGTAGTGCTGTTGGTACTGATATGTTGCTGAGTTTTGAATTATTTAGTTGTATATGCCTGAAAGTAACATCAGAGATGAAATAATAGTAAATATCATATAATATTCAGCAAAATTCAGAAAGAGGAGATAATATCTAGTAGTTCTGATCCTTATCTAAACCTACCTTCTAGTTAACATCTTGAGCCCTTTTCCCCCCCCGATGCTCTAAATTAGCATCTCGCAGCTATTCCTGTTGGTGTTAAAGACATCTGTGTTCACAAGGATTCACTAAAGGAAAATGATACAGTGTGAAATGACTGGAAAGATGGGTATTGCTTGTGACTGAAAACATCTGCTTTTGCTGAAAAGGTATTTCCTCAGTAAGTATTTACAAGATATTGATGGAACACTTCTCTAACAACAAAGCTGGTATTTGTAGTCATTAATAGTACTTCATGTTAGAAATATGAAAGGAATAACAAATAGACTGAGGATGCACAACCATCCCATCAAATATGGAGTGGACTTCTGCTTGTCTTACACTGTGTGTAGCTGCATTGTATTTCATGCATTGACTTGCTGTACATTTTTTATCTTTGTAATTAATGAAATGCAAAGAATTTAATGCCAAATATTGAATTTGCTACATAGGTATAACTGAGTGAACTTTTGTTTGCAGGAGGCTGATTATCTGAAAAAAAAGTTCAGAACTTCTAACTGATTTGGAAACAGAGTCCATTTATATAATTTCCCTGCCACTGTCTTTTGACTGTTTATCACTTTTAACAAAGAGCTTCTTTAGATTGATTTTATACTAAGAATATTATATACAGTACTGAGATAATATTTAAGTAAAGCAAAGAACTGAAAGTATATTTAATTAAAACCTTATTACATATTTATTTTTAAATCTACCAAAGAATTTTTTGACATTCTACAAGTGCTCAGGGACTATTTATAGAACATAATACTGCTGTGAGTGAGCCTAGAGGCACCTTTGAAGGTCTGAGGTTAGCATTGTGTATCAGCAAGTCCAGAGAATCAAATAGAATTAAAAAGTGTTACATCCTGGAAAAAGTGGTTTGGTTAAATTAACTTCTTTATATGGAATGAAGAAAATATTTTGAGTTGTATGCTATTAAATGAAACAAAACCCAAATCTTTTATGAAACATTTAGCTCAAATTTTGTCCTGTGTTGAGAGGATTTTTATTTTTTTTTACTTGCTTGGATTTTTAGTTGCTTTCTGCCTGAACCAGTTTAAGTTCATACTGCTGTCTCAAATTCAAATGGAATTTCCAGGATATACATGAATCAAAAACAAATGATGTAAGCCCAGGGCCAGTTGTGGCTCAACATTAGCAAATGTAAAAAAAACTGTCAGGGATATTTTGCATTTTCTTTTTCTACTGTAGTTGTGCTGCAACAGTCAGCAGGGACTTCTGACTTGAAATGGAATTGATTTTTGTGGTTTGCTATACAATTTCAGGTGTATATGTCTATCAAAAATCACGCTTTCTCCTTAGGAAGCACACACAAAAATTAATCAACTGCTGTTGTGCTTCGGTGAATTACAAAAACCCAAACAAAACAAAAAAAGAAAAGAAAAAACCACAGCCTTCTTACAAACACCCAACTCTTTCCTTTTTTTGAAGTTCGTTATTTTTTGTTGAGCTTTGACTGGTTCCTTGAAACTGTTTTTTGCAATGAATTCACTGAAATCTAACATTTATCTTTAATTCATACCTAGGCTAAATACACAGCAAAGCTCTTTCCTGAAGACAGATTATGCTGGGGCAACAAAAAAAATGTATCAGATGATTCTCTAAGTCACAGACTCAAAGAACTGCTACTTTGCTGACCTTCCAAAATATAACAGATATTCTATTGATCTGTCTACTTCTTAATTACCATAGTCCTGTCTGCTTTGTTGCTATTATGGTATGCGATCTGTGATCACTCAAGTTTTATTTTATCTATGGTATCAAATATAATGCACCCTCAATCACTTATAGTTCTAAGATTGTTTCTACATGTATTGATTTTTAGCTTGTTTTATTAAATTGTGGGAAGAAATTCAAAAGCTTGCTTGCTTGATTAAATGTGCTACAACCCTAGTTTCTTGTAGGAAAGAAATACCAGCTACACAAAGTAGAAGAAAATCAACGTACATAGTTTGCCTCTGGGGATCAAAGTAGGGAGGGTCGCAGGGCAGAATAATAGGTATACACGGCCAAGAATGCTCAAGTATATTGTTGTTGCACCAAACCAAAGATACAGATAACAGCTATTTATATTCAGTCTGGGCAACTTCACCTGAAACGAAATTTTTCTGGGCAGAGGACATATCCCCCACTTGAATTTAAATAATGCTTTCCATTTCTGAATGGCAGAAATAAGTTCTTGTTGAAATTGAGATACTTCCTTTTGGTGGGTCTTGTATTTGAACAGTGTTACACAGCCAGTTTACTACTAGTAGTTTCTTTTTACATAAGGTTTTATGCCTGATCATGTGTGTAGCATTATGCATCTGTTTTTTTTCAGTATTCTTTAAAAAAAAAACAAAAAAAGGTATTACTTCATTACTAAATATTGATATGTATTCTTTTAACAAAAACTAGCTATGACTTTAAGAACTAAAAATCAAACTAAATTTAGACATGATAAAACTAGAGCTTGCTATTTTCTGAGCCTTGACAGGCTAATCTATTTACCTTCATAAGTTTGTGTTTGTGTTTTTTTTTCTTTAAATCAGCATTAAAACTTCCATTTATTTAACGGCTGTTTGCTATGTAAAAATTCTGTTATCATTTAGAGCTAGTATTAATACAATTACTATTAGGAAAACTTTATGTAAATTTTCACGTGATAAACCTCCCAACTTTTCTTGTAGGCTTAGATGGTTATTGATTCTTTTACTTACTAACTTTTCATATCTCTTCTATAGTGAAGGCTACATATTTATCTGTTTAAAATATCATAATGAAAGTATTATGTGAAACTGAAATGGTGAGATAATGTTGTTTTATTTCTGTACTGTCCAGAGCAAATTGATAAATGAAAGAAGAAAGAAAAAAAACCCCCAGTGCCTATCTGTCCAAGAGCTTTGCCAGGTGTACCTTGGCTTCTTTTTCTCTCATATGGGTGATACTATATCTGAAGTCCATTTCTCACTTTGATGCACAGTGGAAATTCACCCTTCTTGTGTAACAGACTGCCTGCTTGGAGGAAGATGCTTTAAAAGAATAAAGGAAGGAAGCGGCTATAAAGAAAAATACACAGCTGAATGTTACTGAGTGCAAATACTTGGACAGAGGGGGTTTTGTGGGTGTTGGCGCTCTGGATCTGGTATAGTTATGAAACTTGAGTGTGTTATTGAAACTGAACCTAATGCTGCCTTTAAAACCAGAAATTTGTCTCCATTCCCAACAGCCATATTTGAAGTAGCAAGTGCTCAGTATATGACTGCTTTGATCAGATTAGCAGATTTGAGGATTATGTTTGTCTGTTTTGGAGTGGGATAACACTTCTTCTAAAAAAACTGGCATGCCTGCAAGTGTATGCTGGTTTTCAGAAATTGTAGTTACTTATTTATGCTTTAATCCTGGATAATATAAATGTAGGCACATATGATGCATTGTAAGATTAAAACTTGTTAGAAAAATGGATCAAAATTCTGCTTTCATTCACTTGCATCAACCGTCATAAATCTGTCTCACATAGGTACTGGTTATTCATCTGACATGGCCACAAAATACCCACTGTCAGCTGAGAATTGCCTGTCTGTCTAAAGCTTAGTGTACAAGTAGGAATTACTTTTTTTCTTTCTCTCTATTCTCAGAGCATTTAGGGAATAAAGCTGAAGTGACTTAATTTTGAAAAACAGACGTGTTGGAGTGCTTGCCGAAGTAATTGAACATGTTAGCACTATAAAAATCAAATGGACTCTGGTGTGTTCTGCTGACATTAGGTCTGTCTACACTAGCAATTTGTTTTGCTCCCTGTTTTGTTCCCGGACTTTATTTTTGGGCTGTCTTTGAGAGCAACCAACTTGTTCTCTGCAAGATGAACTGTGGGCGCTAGTTTGCTGTCGGATGCTATCCAGGAGTGCTGTACGTTGCTGCGTGTGCTCTGCTGAGACAGTCCCTCCTCTTAGGAACTCTTCAGAAGCATCACAGCAGGTGGTGTGTGCTCAGGTGTTCCCATATGCTCAAAGGTATTCAGGACACACCCTCAGCTTTATGCCAGAAAATTCCTGTTTTGTTTTCCCGAGTCAGAGCTAATAGTAATAACGCATCAGGAGCAAAGGAGCCGAGGGCAGCTGTAGCACAAACACAGGAGGGACTTAGCACCTGCTGGGGCAGGTTGGCCAGGCATGAACGCGGCTCCCCACAGGCTGATCCAGGGGTGAGGGCTCCTCACCTTGGTCTGCTCCATCAAGACAGTAGGGACGTAGCTGTCCTGCTACTGTGAGTTCTTACCAGCAGACCTGCTCGGAGCACTGTCAGTGCTTCCTTTGGCTGCGAGGTAGGGCTGTGCAGGTGGGACAGCCGCTGGGGCAGCCACGGATGCGGCTATAGAGGTGGAGCCCAGCCAGCAGCTGTGGCAGCCTGGATAGAATGATGAAAAAGCTCTGTGCCACAGAAGTGTCTTGAGATTTTATATTTATTTTTTTTCTCCCCCCTCCCCCAATCTAGTTTACCATTGATTATTCCTGGATTCAATTTATTTGTATGTGTATAGCTGAAGGTAATGTGTATAGCCCAGTGTTCTGCTCTACATAAGCTGAAAATTTTTAATTCCTTCATGTACTTGGTATTAGAGCTGAAAATAATAGTGCAGCAGGTTTTAGTATAGTAATGTATTTTGTATCTGTGATTTTGAAGATGGCTCAACACTGAGACTTCACCCTTTCTCCTTTTTTGGAGTGGAAAACGTGAAGACTTTATTGCATGACATGGACAGCTTAGACTGGAAATTTGAGGAAATATACAAGCAAACTATATGTGGAAATGAACCTGGTGGTTATGTTTTGAAAAGCAGCCATCATGCCTGTGCATGAACTTGTTTCCAACAAAAAAATGTTAGTGGCATATTTATTGAGCAGGCATGGTCGCCAGATTGTCATGGTAAAATATAGTCACTTTGGATCTGGATCGATACTCCATACAGTAAATATAGATGAGTGTCTGTATACAGATGACTGAATTTTCAAGCTAGAATTTTATGAATTTATATTTTCGGTGGTTTTTCAAGGAAGAGGACTGGTTTGGTATACTTTCAGACCTGCAGTCCTCAAACAAAATTGCCATTGAGACTATTGGAGCCACTGTTGGAATGGGAATTACAGTATCAGTTCCTGAAAATAAATACATTTTTCACTAGAGATTTGTAATTGTTGGACGAGTTCTCAAAATAGTGATAAAACTGATTTTTAGGTTTTGGTTAAATAGAACACAAAAATGAAATACATGATGCAGTGAGGGATTCTTACAGTGCTGAATTTTTAGATTAGTAGTATCATCATTAGGTGGATGACAGCAGTCAGCCAAGGCACTGTTTAGTACACCTTCAGTCTTAGCAGAAATATTGAATTATGCTCTGGTTAGAGGATATTATAGGATAACTCTTTTTTGAAACCTCTCACCTTTTCCATAAGCTGCAGTAAGTAAAAACTCCAGATGGGGTAGATAAATATATTTCTGTCTTTATTAAATAAAAGCAATATCAAATATTCCTGTTACCCCTCTGTGAAGTGCTATAAAGTGCTGTTTTGCTGCAGTACCTTTGCAGATTTTGGGGTTTCATGTTAGATCACCCACAGCATTTATTTAGTTGTAGTGCTATTTTGCTCTTTCTGTTATATTACATTTGTATCGTATACAAGTCTGGTTCTTGCTGCTGCCTGAATTATAGATTCTTCTATTTCATACTACTGTTACAGTGTTTTGGATTCTTTATTTCATGCTGTCTGTATAAGCTTTTAAGTTTAAGATCTCAGTCTGGCTGTTCCTACTCCTGTGACTATTATTCGCCCAAGTAGGAGCTGTGCTGATAGCAGTTTGATCAAGTAGGTGAAGGAGGGTTTGCAGGAACGTATCTTCATATGCTGTATGCAAATTTATTTGAGTTGAAAATGATTTAGAACAGTTGCCAGTTCCCTCCAGCTTTATGAGGGGGGAAAAAAACCCCAAAGCCTCTAAAAACAGATTTGTTCACTCATACCTGAGAAATATTTTTAGGTTAAGTAAATATATTTTTTTTTCTTATTCCTTCCCCTCTTCCCCCCATGTTAGCATTATGAAACAGGTTAGTAAAGTCATGGTTTCTTTCAAGCTGTTTCAATAACATTAGCTTTAACGTTGCAGCTCATTTTCACAGAGGTTTTTTCCTGTGGCTAATAAAAAAAGTTGGATCCGTTAACACTGTGGTTTGTTTTGGTAGAATATGTGAATCTTTTGTACCTGTTTTTGTTTATTTATTATAATTTCTAAGAAACTGAGTATAACTAGACATCTGGTATTTTTGAATGGGAACCTGTAGAAGAAGCAAATAGTTTGTGTAGAACTCTGTATTATTTTCGGACTAGAGAAATCTGACATAGAAGGAAATTGCTTATGCAGCTAGATTTTGTTGTTTCTCCATCAGGATGGATTGCATGCTGCTTTAGAAGAAAAGGAATTATGATTTATGCAAATACATAATGGTCCAGGGGTAATGAGTGTGTGAGTGCATGCTTTGTGCAAATGAAATTCAGGCGACCATAATGTATAGAATAAATGGAGACAACTGTGAATTGCAGACCCATAATTCCACTGACGAGTTCTGCTGATGACATAAACTTCAAATGCGAAGCTGGAGTGGTTTGTGATGCTCCATCACTGGAGCTCAGAAGAGGAATTAATTCCAGTTCAAGCTCCTTAATTCAAAATTCATGTGATTTTTCTTTTGTTGCTCTGCACACAAACCTCACCTCCTTTCCCATTTTAAATAGTGTCTGTACATCTTCCTATCCTAATGACAGTGTGTGAGCACTGTCATGCGTGTTGTCCTTTTCTTGCAAGCTTATTGATAAGAACAGTAATAGCTTTCATTTTCAAACTACTGCAAACTAACATCTGAGCTATAGTTGGAATGTTTTTAGTGTTGTCTTTTTTTTAAATGTCTAAAGTTTGATTGCTCATGGGTCAGCTTAAATTCTTTGATGGTAGCTTGATATTAGCATGATTTTGTGGAATCTAAATAGAGAATAAGTGTTTTGTGATTCTAACTGTAATTATTTGAGTACTTATTGTGTAGTTGTGCAGTTTAATTAAGTAGTGGTTGGGAAATATTTTTATGCAATCTATTTCTTAAGAGGTTTTTTTAGGTGGAGGAATATAAAAATACGGCATTTATCTTGAAAACTATTTTTTTATTATTATTTTTACGTGATATCAAGTCCTTGTGATGCTTCATGATGGATATTTACCATACGCTCAAGAAGCCAATAAATATATTTACAAACTGAGTAACAGATCATGTGCATAAACATTTCATGATAGATAAACCCAAAGAATTTTTAATGTTTGTTTTGAATGTATCACAGTACTTCAGAGTGACAGGTATTTTGTGCTCTTGCTGCATAAGGACTGTCGCTTCTTAGCCTGTGTCTATCTTCCTTGCATGTGAATTTTGCAAAGTATGTTTTATTCCATCAGATTCAAGTTTTACTCAGAAATTCTGTATTCTTTTCACTTTTTAAACACACACACACAGAGACTGTGTGTACTGAAAATACAGTAATATATCAAACCTCCAAATACTTATTTGTCTTTTGACTTTTTATATTAGGTTTGGCGTTAGCTAGCTAGGTTTTTCTTAGCAATTGATGTCATAAGTGTTTGCCTTTTATGCAGATACAGTATATAGGATACAAATATTATTACTGGAACGCTATTATTATTGACTGTTTTATTACTGTGGTTCCTAGGATTTTTGATGGTGTTTGGGGCTGCACCATGCAAACTGAGACTGATGCCAAGTATTCGGAACAAAAACTAATTCTCAGACCTGAAACAAATTGTTCTTGGGGCTAGACGACTGGGGGCTTTTCACAGATTTTGTTCTCTGCCTGATTTGCAAGACTAAGCCTAAGAGCAAGGTGAAACTGACTATGGAAATATTATTATCCTTGTTTAATACCTTGAGGAGAGAAGCACTGAGGAATTAAGTGACTAATTCAAGGTTATGCAAAACTCTGTGGCAGAGCTGGGACCTGAGCCCAATTCTTTTGAGTCCAGGGTTAATATCGCAACCACCAGACCATTCTTCCTCTAAGAATATAGCCTTCATTATAACCCCAGATTTTGCATATGCTAATTTTACTGCAAAACCTAAATCCCTTTGACTTCAATTTTCTATAGCTGCTCTCAAATAACAAGGGAGTTAAAAACTGCATCTGCAAAGTCTGTTTGGCTATTATTAGGTTGTATTTATTGATAAAATAACTAATTCTTCAAAACATGTTTAAGTTTAAATAGTAAGACTTTTAATGCTGTGTGAAATTTCCTTTCCCCTGTTCCCTAATATTACAGATATTTTATTAATTACTGTAGCCATTGCCTGAAACTTAAACAGATCATATTTATCTCACCAATATTTGAACTAAAAAGCATAGTTTTGATATATTTGTTCTCAATATGTTTATATGTAAATGAAAGCTGAATTCTGAAGAAATTATTAATAACGTGACAGTTCAGCATTCTAAAATTTAAAGCCTCTGTAGAGGGACAGTTGATGTCGGACTTGATCTATATTGTGCAGAGCTCATTTTAAAGGATTCAAAGTCTCATATTCAAGACCAAAAAAATGAAGCATATATGATGTATATCTAATGTGAGTGTAATGTTTTAGGAAAAAAGCTAGTCTTTGATTTACCAAAATATTTTCAAGGGAACTCAGTTTTTAGATACAGCTTCAAAGATTTGGTTTGTTAAGATATCCTACTGGGGTAGAAATAGATTTAATGGTACTTTTGGATATTTATTCATTCTTATTTGGTTTGCTCCCTGATATATGCTAATACCTGGTCCGCTTAAACTATTTCAGAAGATCTTATGTTCGAACATCTTCAGAAGATCATTGTAAATATTTTAGCTGAATGAATGAATAATATATTTCAAATGTTTATACATCTTTTCTATACAGGATATTAAAGAATGATAGCAATTTCAGCATCAAACTATCCCTGTAAGACAAGTTTAATTTGTTTTATGAATGAGGAAATGAAGGCACAGAAAAGTTAAAACAATTACATCAGAAGACTGCTGCAGTGCTGGGAAGACAGCCGCAGTGCTTAGGAGATTTGTGTTGTCTTCCCAATTGTCCTTTAGCCAGCACTTTGTTTCGACTCTTAGTGAACTGTGCAAAACCAGAGGACCTGTTTATCCTTTCTTTCCATCCATATGTAACCTTTAAACCCACCTCCAACTTCTTAAACCAGAAGGGAAAGGAACCACTACACTTTTATGGACAATATACATAAGTTCTAAGAGCCATGGTACTGAGTATCTCCTCTAAATTTATTGATCTTTTCATATGCTGTTGGTAGTTAACTGATATTATTTAGAAACTGGATTACTGAAAAATTCCAAGGATAGCTGAAGATGACCAGCTGATTATGACCTTGACTCGTTTGTTGTTATAAAATTTGTATAATACTTCTGCTTGTTACTGAAATTATTATCTAAAAACAAAGACTTTTTCTGGGCAGGATTATAGCTGCTGCATGCTAATTAACAGAACAAAGAGATGAGGATTACAGGAGCAATAACAGTAAAATATCCAGGAACAGTTGCATCAGGACATTATCTTCCTGTCAGCTGTGCTGTTGTGTGCTTTGGCACTTCTCCTCTTGTCATCCCGCAGTAACCAGAGACTTTTATGAAGGCCTCATGGAAACATGCTTCATTCTCTCCCTGTGGCTTTTCTTTTCCAGAGAGTAATCTTACATACTGGGTCAGCAGAACCACATGGGGAGCAGAAAATAATCTAGTGCTGGTATTCTTAGTGGGATGTTAATGGTTCACCAAAAGTGATAGAGGATGGATGATTTCTTTAACCACTAATTGTGGAATAAACTGTTTATGGTGAAGTGAGTCACTCTTCAAAAATATGTAGTGGTAACTTGGGTATCCTCAATCTGTTTTGGCAGGAGATCCTAATGTGTAGTGGAAAATAGTCGCCCAGCTATCAGGGTCATCAAAGAGTTCTAAATCTGGTAACTGATCATTACTTTTTACTTACTGGAAAGCACGAATATATGATAAAAAGGTGAGTTTGCTAGAAGCATGTTGTCACTTCTAGTACTGAATACCAGAGATTAGAAAGAGCACGTTTTGATCTGCTGCATCATCAGTTTCTGCTCCACTGCTTGATTTAGTAATGTGGTCCTGTTGGGGCTCCTGGTGGTGTTTTGTGTAGTGTGTGCTATTTCACACCTTCTGGTACCTAAGCTCTGATTTTTTAGATAGTTACTTAAGCAAGTGGGTTCTTACAATTTTCTGTTCATTGTTTTGGGAATGACTTTGCATCAACCACACATTTCTTCTAAAGATATTGCCAAAAACTCTTTGTTTGAAGCAAGAATATAAGTGGGCTGGAGTGTGACTGGAATATTTGCATGCTTATTCCTTGACTTTTTTTCAAATGCAGTATTGACAGAAACCTGTAAAACTGACAGGAATCAAATTAACACTCTTCAGTGTAAGCTGTTATTGCAAAATTTTCTAATATACTGCAATAAATAATCACTCTCTCTCGCTCTCTCTTCTAAATGTATAATTTTATTCTTCTGACTTGCAAGGAGGTATTGATAAAGTGATTGGCAGTATTTTTGTGGTTTGACTTTTAAGTTCCAGTTGGAACAGAAAAATTTTGAAGAATGAGCCAAAAGCAAGTTGCTGATTATGAACAGTGTGGTTTTTCATGTGTTTTAAAGGCTGGAAAACAGCCCCATATCAACTAAAGCATCTTTCAACCTAGGCCTGATTAGGGTGTTCCACAGACGTCTAGAGATGTAGGATGACACAGTCAGTACCTTTAAAGCATAAATAATGCCCAGGAATCCTTACAGGCTGTGTACATATGAATTAGTGAAGCGCTGCATGCAGGCTTGGGCGGTTCCTGCAAAAGGACTTTTTCCATTTTTGAAATCCCTTCAGGTGAATTTTGGTGTAGATGATACGTAACCTGATCAAAATGCTGCCACCTTGTTTGTACAGGGTTACGTGGGGATAAGCAACACGCTGCTTTTGTATTCCCAGCACCAAAGAGACTGAACACAACTGTAACGGCTCTTTTCCCTGTTTGTGGTTGATAGCAATAGTGATATTGAGTCTGGAATGGTGTTAGTGTCTCCTCAGGTGCATCTCTCAGTAGTACTTGTACGCCTGTAACAGTAATCTGGAAGACGTGTTAAACCAGAAGGAGATGCGGTGGGCAGGTCTTGCTAACTAGCCTAATCAAACTGATTTACTTGTCCTTCTGCATAGCTGGGGGAAAGAGGAAGTTTCCTTCACTTGGTGACTAGCAACCTTGGAGGTTAGTCCCTCTCAGTCCCTTAGCTCCAGAAAGTACTTAAGGAGAAGACTCCCTGGTGGTCATACCTCTCACCAAGAGGTTACTATGTTGGCTCAGATGCCTCTGAAGCAGGAGAATGGCTTGGATCTCAGGGCAAGTCTTCTACCAAGCTCAGAATACTTCACTAGAGCCCACCTCAAGATTTTCCTGCCAAGGGTTTAGGATATTTTGTGGGTACGGTTTCTCACGTGTAAGTTTTGGACCTTATTTCTGAAAAAAAAATATCCATAAGGTATAAGGATCTTCACAGCAGAGTCGCCTTCTAAAAACAAATGGTTAAAAGGAAACTTTATTTTGAACGAATCAAAGGCAAATTTTTTGACACCTATTTTAAAGCCACTGAAGAACAATCCTTATTTCCTGGCTGAAACAAAACTCTCTTGATTTGCTTGACGATGCCCAAAAAGAATGGTTGAGTACAAAATTGTTTTTATTATGCCATAAGATTTTCGATTACCAGAACCCTTCCCGACTGTTAAACTGTAATTGGAATACAGGCTTTTTCGGAGTTAGGAATTTCTATGCAAACACTGGAAGTTAATATAAAATAAATGAATAGCTTGATTATAACAGGTTATGTTGTGATAGTACAAGGTAGAATTCTAGCGTAAGAAAAAAATGCAGGTAGTGCAACCCATGATTAAAACGGTGCTTGTGAATTGTGTTCAGTTTGTGATTTAACAAAAAATAAACGGTAGTTGGTGTTCTTGTGAAGTCTTAAAGATATCTTGCATCTTTCGCTGCTGGCTATTATGCATTCAGGCACCGCAGGAACAAAGAAATGACAGAGAAATGGATGGCCTGGGCTTAACTAAGTAGGTGATGGTACAGATGAGGCCTGATAAGCTTAACACTTCATCTCCGTGCTGCCACTGCGGTTTGCAAGGAGATTAGAACTGTCTGCCTGTGAGGAGGGCAAGCTCCACAAATTCACTCATACATGGCAGTTCTGTAATGAGGTGATACTTCATTCCTTAAACTACTGAACTAGAACTGCACAAACAGATGTACGCCTCTGGCAGTCCTGCGCATGCAGCACAGGCTCTGCCGTACCTCCGAATGCAAACAGAATGTCCAGTTGCCACAATTATATTTTATTGATGTACACTGTTCCTTGTACATTCATAATAATAATAAGGGGAAAACATGTATTTTGGTGAAAGGAGGAAATGTGCAAGCAAATTCACAGCGTTTATGTTGCAGGGAAGCGTTTGACCAGAATCTAAATAATTATTATGATTTTTCAGTAGGTTAACATGACAAAATCTGGTGTGGGAAATTAAGAAATTATTCTGCCCTTGGTTACGTGCATTTATGTTCTTTCACAGCAAAACTTTTTTAGGAAGCTCACACGGTGGAGATGTGACCCTACATGATGAATCTTTTACACGGTTACTGGTAAACAACCAAAGGTCAGGCTCAGTCTCAGAATATAGCTTTTTTTGAGCTGAGTTTAGCAGATCTACATAAGGATATCTTGAGAAACAGAAATGGCCACTGGGACCCTGATTCACACACAGGTAGCTTTAAGGGCTGACTCGTTCTGCCTGCTTCAATAGGACCACTTGTGATTTTAACTTAGGTGTATGTTAATTACTTTCCTGTCTTAGAGGCTTGAATGCATTTCACCAAGAAGGTCATTGCTTTGTGGTGAGCAGAGAGGAATTTATCAATAGATCGACTAGAGGTAACCTGTGATTCAGGCGGCTTGCTTTGATGTTCTGAGGCTTAGCGAAATTGTGTGGTTTTATTTAGCAATGAAATAGCAGCAGTCTGCTGATGGCAGTTTCCTGACCGTTATCATAAGAATATATTTTAAAAATGGAAATTTTAATTTCGGTATCTGTGAAAATGTACTGCTAATGTTAGCAATTTAAAATTTGCTTTGTGCAAAAATAGTACCTAGAAGAATTCAAACACAATGAATATTAAAATTCTGTTCTTCAGAAAACAATGGTACTCTTTAAAACCAGAGAAGCAGTAGTAGCTTCATCTTGTTGCCTCTTCTAGAGACTTGCTGGTCTAGGAACAGTACCTCAGAGTAACAGAACCACTGAATCCTTTTTCTTTCCTAAAAAGGGGATGCCTCTGTTAGATGCTGATCACTTCAACCTGATCTTTTTTAATTGTGAAAAAGCCATTATTTAATTAACTATTGGAATTAAATCAAATAATCTCAGCCTCAACATAATTGAACACAATTTTTCAGTGCTAAGGCTTTACATTATGGAATAAGAAACTGCATAAGGCTTAAAACATTTATATATATATATATATGTTCCCTTGTATTTGTGTTGCAGAAATGCGATTTTCAGACATCAGCTGTTTATAATGAACATCCCAAGCAGAATAAGATCTTTCATTTAAGAAGCAAACTTTCAAACTGTAGTACTTGAAAATATTAGCCAGTATATGCATATGCTCTTAAAATGCAAACTGTTTTCTTTAGATGTATGCAAATAAGAGAATATATGTTTAAGTGAAGCATATGAACAGGAAAGATACAGTAAGGACATAACAGTATGTGTTCTTTTTCTAATTAACAACTTTTATCTGATTGAAGTGTTCTTCTACTAGCTTCCTCTCATGTGTGAAGGGAGCAAAAGTAAATTAATTACCGTTAGCCTGAAGGAAAGCACACCGTATTCTTTATGACTTCATAGTATTGATTTGGCTGTTATTCATGGCTTCTATTCTCTGCTATGCAGATTGATGCACCTTTAATTCGTAGATACATTATCATTAATAATGGTTTATTGACCAAGCAAAACAAAGCTGTTGCTGTGTCCTTCCTACTGCAAAAGCTCCATACTTTTTCTGATAAATGTATTCGTTTATGTAATCAGTTGTAGACTCTAGAGTTAGATGGTTTATTTCTATACGCTATGGCGATGACCTATCATCGTGCTATATGTAATATGCTTTTGTTTTTTTTTTTTTGGTGAGGCTAGCTCTATTGGTAATGTAATGAATTCCTAAATTACAAAAACTTTCTATTCCTTTGAGAATCAGATAAAAGCTGAATAAGCATCTCTGTGTTTGTGTATGTATGATACATTAACTGCATGTAGGAACCTCTGTAGATAATAGAAAAATCATGTGCCCTACACTAACTTGAGATTGGTTTGGTTCAGCTTTAATTTAGTAAAATTTGGGCAAAAGGTTTTGTTTTTTTTTTTTAATTTTGCAAAAACAGCACTAAACTGATGACTTGAAATGTTTACAATCTGATCAAATACTGACATGCAAGTACACAAAAATAAATCTACCCTAGCCTGGTAGTCAACCTACTTTCTTGTTTAGTGGTTTGGGAGTTTTTGGTGTTTTTTGTGATGATTGTAGATGAGACTGTAATGCAGATATGAGACTATACAAATTTCTGAGTAGAGGGTCTGAATCTGATTAGTTTTTGACAGATGTTTTGATGAAGGTGGTATTATTAGGGAGCTATGTACACTTTACTAAAATATCTTGTGTTTCCAGTTTCAGAGGAAAATAAGGACTGAGATTGAGGCTGATATTCTTCACCCTCCTCTCTGCAAAATTCAAAATTGCTCAGTGTGTTTGTTTATTCTTTACATGCTTTTACAGTATAGCAAGGATGTGATACGATACAAAGGCAATATGTTCTGTAGATTATTCATCCAATTTTCATTAAAAACAATCAAACAAAAAACAACAAAGCCCAAGAGCTACAACCAGAGCTCTGGTTGCGGTTTTGATGTGTGTGTTGTTTTATGCACAGGGCATTTTTCCTATGTTTCAAGCTTCATTTTTAGAAGGGGGGGGGGAACGGGGGGGAACATATTGGGAGCTAGCAACACGCCACTATTTCAGATGCCAGTCTAAGAATATACGCATTATAGAGAAATGGTCAAAAGAGAAAAAGATCCTGGCAATTTCTGTTGTGCAGGACATTAGTTTATGCCATACTACAGTCTCTAAAAGGCAGTTACTAAATATTGTATTGAACGTGCTTTGGCAGCCAAGCTTTAACCCTTTGTTTTTCCTTGTTTGTTTTATGATGCTTTGAAAGAAATTATGGTGAATATACTACTCTACCTGAAGATACAGAAAGGCTAGTCATTCTGTACTGTCTCTTGTGAAGTTTTGTAAGTGACTGAGAATCACCCATGAAAGTGAAAAGCGTTAGCTTGTGTGGCAAAACCACAAATGTGTTTTCACACTTCTAGGCAGTGCCAAATACTAAAGTTTTTTTTCCAATTTTTTTTTTTTTTTTTCATGGTTAGCCTGCTGAATTCTTCTCAAGACATCTGCACTCAGACCACATGCAGGTGGTCTGATTTTCAGAGATGGTGAGAACATACCGACATTGCTGGCATTGATGTGACTGAGGGGAGTTTAGATTTTTGAAAATAAAATCATTTTTCATGGTAAGTGATGAAAAAAAGAATTGGAAGCCTAAATTTAGGTGCTTGAGTTCAGATACTCAGATTTTATGCTTTTTCTTGTTATTACGAGTCCACTTTGATACATGGCATTCTGATACCTGTCTAAAACCTGAAGTGAATATAAATACTTTTGTCAGGTAGATACGGAAAAATGCAATGAAGAGATACAGCAGCAGGGATCAATGCCATATACTTCATAGTGACAAACTATGAAATAAAGCCCGTTTGAGGGTTAATGTTGAAGGTCCCACACAATGCAAGGCAAAGGTTTACAAGTATTATCCGAGCAGATGAATGTAAGTTATAGACAACATTGCAAATTGCAGACAGAGTTTTTGTCCCAAGGAGATGAAATTACGTGTTTCGTTTTCTGAGGAACAATAACAGTTAGCTGTTCTAAATGAGCAGTGCTTTTAAATCTTGTCACAAGACATGGGTATTGCTAAGCAAAGGTTTGTCTTCAGAATGCACTTCAGTACTTGTGTCTCTGCTCTGCTTTGTCTCTAGCTTTCTTTGCTGTCCATTTTATTTCATTGCTCATTTAGGGGCACCCATGGAAGGTGAGGAGACAATTGTCTAATTTTTCTGGGATGGAAAATAAGCATTGTCTAATAAAAGTATAGAAATACTGAAACCCAGAACAACAGCTGGGTGTAAGGCAGGCATGGATCTGCAGAAATGGAACAATAAGGAGGGAGAGACAGTGATAAAAGGAAGTGTAATGAGAAGAAAAAAACCCCAAACCCATTATAAAGAAAGTCTGATTGAAAGAATTAGTTTGTGGATGTATCCTGTAACCTTACAACAAAAAGCAAGCTGTCTCTTTTGGTTGTCCTTGTTTCCAGTAACCATAAAGGCTTTCAGAGAAGACCAATGCCATTTGGTGTACAAAAGAAAGATGTTGTAGTGTCTCATCCCAGCTGAGAAATTGGTGAAAATAGTAAGGCAGGTTTCCCTACTTCTGAATCTTTAGTGTCTCAGGATAACTATCCAGGATGAAAGGATTGCATTCTCACATTTCTTTGTACTTTTGTGAGGAGCAGATTAGATGTACATGCTTCTAATATACTTGCTTTCACCTGAAAATATAGCAATGGCTTTGCCTTGAATGAACCTGCCCTCTGGGTCATACCATGATGCTGCAGGTTTATACCTGTGGGGTTTCTGTTCATTGTTTAAAGCAGTTCATGTGAAATACTCTAGTGAGTTTTCAAAGGTATCAAGTATGTCTTTATGGAAAAAGGAGTCACTTGGGCAGTTCTAGAATGTTTTTTTGGTTTAAATGAGGGCTTTATGTCTCTTCGAAAATAGAAGCAAAGGTACGTATAATTACATAGCTTCTGTAAAATATATTTCTAAAGCAGTTTTTAGTAACCTTGGTTAACTTGTTCTTAAAACACCTGCAGTGGCCCGTGCAGATGTTTCAGATGCCTGAAAGAATTTACAAGATAGTAATTTGCTTTTTCAACCATTTTCAATATGATTGAGTTTATAGTCAGGAAAGATGGTGAGCTGGCACTCTTGCAAAAGATTCTGAAGTCCCGTTGGCCTCTGCCACGGGGTGCTGGAGGCAGCAGCAAGGCGAACCTCAAACTTTTTGTTACTCTGCTTAGCTCTGACCCAAAGCATCTCTGGTACAGGGAAAGATGGTCGTGTATTCCTGACTTCTGTTCAACTGCTTAGAATTAGATCTCCTAATGAGATTGTTATTTGGATCACCCATTTTTGGTGATGCTTGTTTAGGTGGAGTCGTATTAACTACTTCAAGTAAAAATTGCAATACTGGGTTAGTCTTAAAGGCAAGCATTTGAAACTCCTGAAGTGTGTTTCCTTATGTTTTTGTTTATTAGAGAATGTTATAATTTGTGCATTGCCACTGTGACTTCTGCTTTTAAATTTTATTTAAGATGAGAAATACTATATATTGTAGAGTAGCTTGTATTTTTCCACACTAGCTCAGCTGTTTTAACCATGTATATATTCAAGACTTCCTGTTATTGCTGTTTACGTGGTATACCTCTACATGTCTAGTTGTGCAAAGGTTTGAGGAGGTATCTTGTATGGACACCTTTGACAGACAGGGCAGAGGAATATTGCTAAATCAGGAATTGGGTTGGTTGGTTTGTTTTTGATTACCATTCAGCTTAATGCTTTAATTGATTTGGTTTTGTAGCACTTATCTGTGTAAAGATTAAATATGCTGGGGATATAGTGCCCTTGCAAGGACTGTAAGATACTTACATTGTGTGTAAATTATTTTGCAAGGAAAGCAGTAACTATCCTTGTCAAGTCTGCTGATGATAACAGTTTTCCCAGGGTAGCTGATCTTTGGCTATAATATACCAGGTACAGCTTTGAGTAGCTAATCATAATAAAAGAGTATGCAACAAATATTTCAATATTTTGCATTTCAAAGTGATTTTATAAAGTAACTAAATATGAGTTTGAGGCAACAGGAGATCCTCAGACACCAGTGTGTGGCAAGAGTCAAACATGACAGGCCAATGTAGAGCTCCATGGAGTCGTTTGATGAAGTGAATAGAAATTTCTGTGCTGAAAAGAAAATGAGTGTGTCATCACACTGGTCGTTGCTGATGGATTTCATCAACACAAAGAGGTTCAGTAAAGGTTAATAGGAGTGTGTAATGTGGTGTAACACAAACTCCCAATTATCAAGCAGTTCTCTAATGTCAAGGTGAGGAGGAGTCTGCTGTCATGACTCATCTTTCCATGCAGATCAAGCTGAACCTAACAAAGTTATCTGTAGTGTATTGGGCAGGGCACTGGATGAGTAACCAAGAGAGCTCATTCTCTTTCTGGTTCTGAACTGTTGTGTAACATTGGGCATCTCACTGAATTTATGTACATCTCAATACCCTCATGTACAGAATGGTGATTATCATAGATACCGCTTTTATAAAGTCTTTGGAGCTCTGTGGATGAAAATCTGTATATACCAGCTCTGAACTAAAATAATTTTCTTTATAAGTGCTCACCAGCCATGTACAACATAAAACCCCCACTCTTACTATTGCTTATTTTGTTAAGGCCTTTCAAGTTACTCCACTGAATGCATTTTAGAGTAAGTAAGACCAGATAATATCAACATAACAGTGGCATTCTAGTTTAAAAAAAACCACACCACCGTGGGGTCAGTGTGATAATGGCAAAATACAAAACCTTTTTTTACTAGGGAGAGACTCACAGATGAGTCTATCACACCATCTGTATTTGGTATCTCTGCTGTGGTAGTGCCATCTGAGTAGCCTTCTGCTCAGTGGAAAAGCTCGGATTCCCACTCACATGCAGATGTAATTCTGGAGACTGCTTTGTATTTGGCTCCAAATTCAGGTTTATTCCAACAGTGCATATAGAATTAGTGATCCCTCACTTCTAATGAAGCATTTAGAGGCTGTGCTGTATATTTTTAAATCTTCTGCTGGGAATTGCTTTACCATCTCTCATGCAGAAGGGATGTGTGCTGGTGTGGTACAGCACTGCAAGGGCTTGAGCCACACAAAGTTTGAACTTTCACTGTTTGTGTCCCATCGGTTTGAACATGGGTGTTGTTTTAAATAATATTGTCATATAAAATGCTGGGATAGTTTTTCCATATCAAGAGCAATTTATATTCTCAGTTTTGATTCAAAAGATCAGAGCTGTATTTTGCTAACAGTGGAAAACCTTGCTCTGTGGCTAGCTCCTTTAATTTTAACCGCAATATTAATGGTGTAAGGCAGCACTTAATGTGACTACGTTGTCAGGTTGCTCCACGTAAATTCTAGGGTTTGGGTTTTATAATTTAAAAAAAAAAAAGGAACCCACAAAGTGTAGAAAGGAGTAGGAGTTTTTAAAGCACCCTGAATAGATGCCATTTGTTTTGAATTTTGTGCAGTAGCGTTAGCAACATACACATAAAAAAAAACATTACACAGTGAGACGAGCATTAAAAAATGAATGTGAGCTTTATTTTTAGATTGCATGAAGAATAGATTAGTGAAAGAAAAAAAACATTTTTTCTTGAAGCATAAAATGTAGTATATAATCAACCTGCTGATCCCTATGCTCTAGAACTTGACCTAAAAATCCAACGTTACTTTGGGTGGGAAAGTCAACACAGTGAAGAAATCCATGGGTTTAGGTGTTAAGAATTAGCCGAGACAGAAGTCTCAGAAAGACTGACATAGCTTTTGAGTCTGTAACTAAAGAAACCACAGTAAGAGCTGCAGATTGTGTTAGCTGTAAACTTTTTGCAGCCTTGCAGACTCATTCATTGATTACATTTGCTTGTCAGGGCATCTCAAATACAGATACTAAAATAGTTCTAATAAGCCCATTAACTCATGTGGCCCTTCAAACCAGCACTTCTGCAACAAAGGGCGTCACGGTTAGGACTGACATGGCAGAGTATCTGAAGCAAGTTGAAACAGTTCAGGCAATACGTAGCACAGCCTTTCCACTGGGTAATAGTTATTAACTGAAATCAAAAGTTGATGTTTTAATCAAAAGCATATGTTTCTGTAATCTCATTTTACATTTGCAATGTTCAGACCTGAACATCTGAAATTGTTTTTGGTGTGGTTTTTATTTTGTTTTGGTTTTTTTTATTTATTTTTTAGGTTTTTTCGTTTTTGTTTTGTTTTGTTGCTGTGTTTTTGTTTTTAAATGGTACGGAGTAAACATACTTTTTTTTTTAATAGAAGCAATGGATAGATTGTATATTTGATATTTCATTTGTATGCTGGTTCTGCTTTTTCATTATAAAACAAAAAGGTATATATGCACATATATATTTAACATGTATGTGACAACCTCTCAAATAGCAATGTTTGTAAATTATGTACAACTGTGCAAGCTATAGTTATGAATACACCTCAGAGACGTGTATCAATTCCTAATCTGTAACGCAAACCAACGGTTTACTTTTAAAGGATTATTATGGAGTTCCTGTTGAGTAAATACCTTTCTTTACTCAGGATGGTAGTGGTATTTACTGGCTCTGAAAATCCCAGGGAGTGGGAAAAACTTTCATCATAAATGGTTGTTAGCGTTCTGCACATGTACAAGGCATCCACAGACTTGTTGAAAGACAGACTAAGGACTGTTCACACACTTGTAAGTAACATGAAATATTTTTATATACAGCATAAAGGCAGTTATCTTGACTTTAATAAGAGTTGATAGGAGAAGGTACAAGTAGGAACACTGAGATGATGTTTCTCTGGAGGAAAAAACTAGGAGAAAAAAATTGAAGCTGTAGCTGACAGATGGTATCTTGCTGAAGTTGTTTTACTTCAAGAGGGTGTTTCTTTTCCTGCCTTGGTCACTCAGGCTGCATGGCTTTTGGTGTGGGTTTTTTTTTTTTTTGGTTGGCTTTGGGTTTTTTGTTTGTTTTGTTGGAGGGGTGTGTGTGGTGGTGTTGCTTCAGTGCCAAATATTTGGATTGCATTAAATGCTTCAGACCTGAGTTTTGTATAGATTGCGTTGTGGTAGGTTATTTCTAGGTGATCATTTACCATGCAAGAACCTCCCCCTCCCCCTCTAAATCCATGGAAAGTCTTAAAAGTTCTGACAGTGAAGTACTGTCTGTCTTTCCCTGGCATTTGTGTGAAATGATCTGACAAAACAGGCACTGAAGAAATAATGTGTTTTTTGTCTGCTTCTCAAATGATAAACATTCTTGTCTCTCTGAAAAGTTTCTTACCAAATACTGATTTTTGCAAGCAGAAAGAATCAGCATTTCAAGTATTTTTTTTTATAACGCAGCAAATCAGAAGTTGTATCTGCTTGATCTTCTAGGCAATTGGAAATCTACTTATTGAAAGAAATATCTAACTGTGACTAACTTTTCATACGCTTCTGTTATGCAAGTCAATTATTTATAGCAAAGTTAGGGCTGTTTTCTTTTAATAATAGTACAATTGTATTACTGGGTATGTTACAAATGTTGATAAGAATTTAATATAGAAAATTATATTTATAAATATATTTAATAATAAATAATATAAAGTATTATATTCTTAAAAATATAGAATACTTTAAAACTGAGGGTTTCATTTTAAAAAAAAAAAACTTAAACAAAACAGGAAACTTCATCATCAACTTCATCTTTTTTACAGTGGAGGGAAATGGCTTTTTAAAGCATTGCTTGGAAGAGCCATTCAGAGTAGCAGTACTACAAGGTAGTATGAAACACAAAGGCCAGCCTGGCCCAGAAGCCAATTTTTTTCACCACTGTCCATGACAGCATTTTGCTTAATTGCAACTGTAGTGGCACGCTGCTTTTTTCTCAAGATTACATTAAACTGGAACAAATAATTTATTTTAAAAACTATTTCAAGTTTATTTCAAAGGGACTATGACTTTGCAGTTTTAGCTAATTTATTTAAATTAAAAAGGAATTTAATATGTAAAAATCTGGTGGTAGGGAAATGAGAACCTGGACATCAGACAGCCTCTGCAGTGAAAGGGAAAGAATCCATTATTAATGTCGTCCTTTGTTACAATTTTATTGTGTTTTTGTTTTTTCCACTATCTGCTGTGATTCAGGTTCCTTGCATTGATAGTTATTATGAAATCAACCACTTTCTAGCTTGAAGCTCAATTCCCAGCCTCATGGACGTTGAGTACCGAGAGGAAGTGCAGAGACATGCAGAGATTACGCTGGCACCTCTGCTCTCCAGGCACAATCACTAGAGCACAAGGATACTAAACACAGCTGGTGTGTTTTCCAACCAATAATTTCTCCTGTTTTGGAACCTTCCACTGATGGCTGAAAAAATATAGAAGTATTTTTTATGGCAATGAAATACTGAATGTAAAATATTGTGTAAACCTCTTGGTTGCCAAGGTCTTGCAGATAGAGTAAGCGCTCCTAGTTTGTTGTAAGTGTTCTTGAAGGTTTCCAACAATTGACTAGACATGGATCATGCGAGATGTGTGGTCTTTTTCAAATAGAACTTAAACAATATCTTCTGTTTCCTTCAACTTTTTTTTAATGTTGGAAATTTGGCATTTAAATTAGGAAAAATGAATTTATGTACTGTGAACTAGCATAATTATAAAATCATAAATTATCAGTTAATTAATTCCTGTCTATTTTAAGTGCAAGTTATTATTCATTTTCAAAAGCACCAGTTACTGAAAATTGAGACATGTGGCTTTTTAATATGTTCTCACAATAGCCTGATAGACTACATGGTATGATTCTGTGTGCCTAGAAAATTTGTCGACTTCAACAGTCTTCAGACAAATGCAGTGAATAATTGCCCGGTTTTCTTTACTTGATGTCAAGCTTAAATCAATAAATCAGATGACCTGAAACCAATCCCTTGAAGTGATGCATTTTTGAATACTTTCGAAGAACTCAAAGGTCAAGTCTGAAGGAAACCATTTTTATCAGAGCTTGATATGTTGAACATGCATGATCTGTGCAGCTTGAAATAAGTGACTCAAATTTGTACTTGATCTATTGACATAATAAATATGATAGTTATTCATGGCAGTGCATTTTGTTTCATTTGTTTTAAATTCTCCAAAGCTTCAAATCCTGTGGGATGTGGGCAGACTTTGACATCATTAATGAACTGGGAATGTTTTCAATTTACTCTTAATTTACTACATTTCATCATAGTTAGTATTTGTTACAATAACATTTACCTCTCTTGTCTACTGTGTTCTTTTATTTTCTCCAGTAAATAAAAAAAAAAACACCTTTTTTTTTCTATTTTAGACAAATCACTGTGCTATCCTAAATTAATTGCTTTCAGAGTAGAGTAGTGAGTTTAGTAATGGCATAAATGGGCTTGCAGAGTTGAAATCGGAACTCTGCTCATGGCATTTAAATGGACCAAGAAGGGGAAAAAAATCAAGTCTTCCCTCCTGCCTCCTGGGAGACAAATGCAGGTGGTCTGCTTGAGGTTTCTTAGATTGCTTAGACTGCTATTAAAATCTCAGGTAGACTAGAGCCTCGTAGTAGGAAATAGTGTGGAAAAAATGAAATTGTTACTGAAATGACAATATAAAAAAAAAAAATTATTGTCCTAAATATTTACTGACAACTTTGTATTTTGTAACCTTATTATGAAATAGCAAATAGGTATTATCAAATCTTATTTGCTTACCAAAATGTTTGCACACGTTTTTACAGAGAAATATAATGTCACTTTGCCTTGAAAATTAGGTTTGTCAGAAGAAACGGGTACAATATGCGCAGGCGCACTCACAGTAGAGTCCGTCCTTCCGTCACCTGCCAGGACACGACTGGTCCTGACTTACTCACTGCTTTGATCCTTTTATTGTTCAGCCGGGTGGTTAGAGCCATTGGTTTTGATGCCCTTATCCTTCCTTCTCTCTCTGGAGTAATATAAGGTTTGGAGATAATTGTAATTCTATAGGCAAATTTAAATGAATCTTTTTAATAATACCAGCTCATTTTATCGACTCAAGTATTGTGCTGTGGGTCGTTGTAAGAGTCTGCTTTAGAGGCTTGGAAGGTATTTTTTGCACATAGGGCTAAGCTGGTGGAAGCCAGGTTTGCTTTTCATCTTCCTTGCAGGATTGTGGAGATACAAGTACGTGACTAGGTTAAGAGTTCGGTAATGGGCACTGATTAGTTCATCACAACTATACGTGTTTTAAATAGAGATAAGTATATGGTAATTAGACTGGAAGCCATCACTTCTGAGAGCACAGGCTATAGTGGGATGACATGGGAAAGAGGAATGTTCTCTGTATTAAATGCTTTGTTTTTTGTATATTACATTCTTACAAGCTTTATTATAAATGCTGATAACTAAAAAATGCTGATATGCAGAAAATAGAGGATAAAAAATTGTTTGGGGTATATTTTTTAGTGCTTAGTCAGTCTGAGAGTTATTCACACTGTGAGAAGGGACCATAAGGTAGTGCTCATCCATATTGTATAAAGGATGTTTTCAGGCTTGCATTCAGATAAAGGCTAGCATTTATGGGTGTATTTGTGGTTTTCTTTGCATGGAAAGTTAAGAATGTCTAGATAAGCTTGTAGCATAAGTATTCATAATGTAAGTATTATATAAATCTTGTGAAATAGAGATTTACAGGAAGTCAGCTGAAGAGGAGGAGGAGGATTCTAGGTTGCAAAAGTGCAGTGGATTGCCAAGCATATCACTAGTTTTAAATGATTTTTGGATGGGATATGAGGATTTTTTACCACTTTTTTTGGCTGTTGTTCAGTTGTGGGGAGGGGTAATTTAAACGTTGTGATGGGGAATTATCATTTTCCTACAGTGCGCAAGATAAATATTTTCGTTACATTTTCTTAACGGAGTTCTGGTTCTAACCCAGTTGTTCTATCCCTGTGACAGTTTCTTGGCATGAAACAGCCTTCTGTCACACAAATAAACATCAAATAAATGAAGAATGTCAGCAAATGTGTAATATGAAACTAATAATTAGTTGTCAAAATTTCGGCTAATTCACTGTGAACAGCTTTTCCTTAATTCTTTTTTCATTTTTTTTTCTTCCAGAAATATAAAGAATATGAGAAGGATGTTGCAATAGAAGAAATTGATGGCCTTCAGCTTGTGAAGAAGTTAGCAAAGAATATGGAAGAAATGTTTCATAAAAAGTCTGAAGCTGTACGGGTAAGCAACAAATCAATCTGCTATTTCGTTCTGTGATGTAAAACTAAGTATATAATTTAGGCTCTGCTCTGAAGGCTATACTAGTGATTGAAGGTGTTGAAGTGGAAATGCTAAAGCATTCAGAAGTATTTTAGGATCAGTGTTCAAGAGAATGGATATAAATTATTTATACCATCAATAGATAAATGCAAGAGAGTGTAACCTAGGTTTGGACTACCAGTTTCCCATATGAGTTTGTAAGGTATCGCTTCTGTTCAGTAAAACATGACTATGTATGGTCATGCGTTAAAATGTTAGATTTCAAAATATCAAACCAAACCAGATTTGACTTCACTGCTTGCTTATAAAAAGAGTATTGCAGGGAATCTTCTGAGTTAAATGACTGTCCTTTAGTTCAAATCTAGAAAAAGATGCAGATACCTCAAATGCAACTAAATCCAAAATTCCTTTAAGTGTGGTAAGTACTACATTACTCTAAAGACAACTTATTAATGATTGTTAAGTAACTATATTGAGATTTTGATACATCTGTAGGTTTCTGTGGGGTTGTTTTTTTGGCTCTCCATTCTGATCCTTCTTTTGTAGTAGCTTTAGTGTCCTATTAGAGTAGATTTACCATAAAAAAAAATTCTAACTTCTGTGTTTTAATGTATTGAATAGGAATTCACTGTAACATGCATGTCTTAAAGGATAACAGGTTCTTCCTGTTGTAGTTTTCATTTTGCATTATTTTTTGCTGGAAATTTAAGTGACTGCCTGTAACAGTAGTTCCTGTTACATCACCTATATCAACAAACTAACAGGACATTACGGTGATGCTGTTTGCCACCAGCTACTCTATTTGAGCCAGATTTGTCTGCTCAATTGAGTTGGAGGTCTTTGTGTCTCAACTGTGGAGCTGAAGGCGTCACACAAAGGACAGGGATTCCATTTGTGCAACTGCAGATACAATTTCACATTCAGCCTTTTATTATTTGTTATGGTGCAAAGGGAGGGAGGAATTTGGCTGCGTTTTAAGGGTTGAATTTTCTGGGCTGGCAGTGAAGTAAAACATATTTCAGCTTGTAAACTGAGCACACTTGGCAGGGGAGTAGAGAAAGACAACAAACATGGAACCCCGCAATGCTATTTTTACTGTCTGTTTTCAGAGAAAAACTGAACTTTAAGACGTGTGCAGCAGCTTCCAGAAGCCTGTAGAACATTGACTCTGGAGGGGGTTTGTTTTCCTTGTTTTTTAGCAGAGAAAACTGCTGCCCTGAGATCATAACAATGTGAAGAAAATGTTCTTGGCGCAGCTCTCATTTAGCACAAGAAGTGACCAGCAAGCTGTACGCTTGCTGGTTGGAGGAGCTCTATCCCATCAGTGTGGAGCGTTATTGGGGAAGGGCAGTTTCCCTCTCAATTAGGCCTTTTTAACAAATGTTTTCTAATGTTTGTGAGTGTTTAAATGGTTTTGGCCTCTTCATACAGATGGTAGTTTTATCTGAGGAGAAAAAAAATACAGGACCAAGGTAGGCCACCATGCTCTGATTAAAAATAAGCTCAAATTCTGTGAAGTTAAACCATGCGTGTAGTATTGAGTGAAAGGTTTTTAGTGCTGGAAAAAATGACTGAAATTCAGAACCTTCTTTGGAAGGTTTCCATCTTTGGAAAGGAAGCTAGAAGCTTGGTTTGGACAGGGTCACTTCTTTAAAAAAAAAAAAAAAAAAAAAAAAAAAAAAAATAGGATCTGTTTAGTGTACCTTCCAATAAAATTATTTTTTTGCATAATGGTATAATGTGGTTCATCTTGTTTGCTAGAGATTAGTGAGTGATGTTTTATGTTCTGATACTGAGTAGTGCTTAGTTATTTTATGCCCTGATAAGTACAAACCCCTTTGGTACAGTTCAGGTTTTGCATGAGTTCTATCTTTGCTACATCATAGCTAATTTTCTTCTCATATCTGGGGCAGTAAGATAGGAGTTACAAAGCTCCTGTGGACCTTAGACCTCTGCTCCGTGCTGAGACAAAGTAATACTGCATCACCTTGCCTCTACAGTAACAGGATTTTGACATAAGCTTTTGATGGAAACTTGTACGAAGAACACTGAAACTTAGAATTCAGAGTAATATTTTAGGATACACTAGTGGTAGTATTGAGTTAAGTACTGAATGAAGAGTACCTTACGAAATCTCTCTTGGGTCTAGAAATAATGGAGTGACCATTGCAAGGGTTCAGCTCCAAGTGTTCAGAAAACGTGTTCCAATGGTATCTCAAGTTGTGACTCTGTGCCATTCATTAAATCGGCTTCAAGTAGACAACAAAATTCATGGTTTAATTTACAATACTTTGTAGATAAAACGTTTTAATCAACATACTTTTTCAGGTTTTAGCAGATGCAGCAATCTGTGACAACTATTCAGAAAGCCACAGTATATAAAATGATTACTTTTTTGAAAAGGCCAAGAAGAAAGACCTGGAAATATGGGAATCGGCTGGCTTGGAAAGGCCTTCAGTTTTTTTGTTTTGCCTTATGCTTTCAAACACATTAACTTGTTCAATTCTCCTAATCACATTTGAACTCTCTTCTCCCTCCTCCCTCTTTATATTCTGGTTGAATTTTTATCTTTCTGTCTCATCGCTTTTCATAGTGATTAGTTGGTTCAGTGTGATTTTTATCATATTCATCGCCTGCTTGAATTACCCTTCAGTATGCAATTATCCTATCACAGAATGTCCTATTTTTGTGCTGTCAGATACATAAAATAAATGGAAAACTGAAAGTGCTAAACCAATTATATAACCTTTTGTCATCTACTTACTGATGGAAACCCTTGCAAGCTACTTCCCACCCCCGGCCCCCCACCCCCACCCC
>JAVJGI010000035.1:3547435-3709593 GCA_035590275.1 Ibycter americanus | reverse complement strand
AGAGCTTCCAATTTTGGTCTTGTATCTTCCTTTCCTGCACTACAGTCTTTCATTATAGTTCACCAGAGGCAAAAATGATCTATTTTTCCTTTTTTTTTTTTTTTTTTTTTAGGCAAACTGTTTTGTTATTGGGAAGTGTTAATTTGTGAAAGCAAAACAACTCCAGGCAAAAGGTGTGCTTTGACAAATTTCCCATATTGAGGAGGGGTGGGGAGAAGCATGAAAAAGAGGGGAAAATAAATGTAGAACGATTGCAATGTCATGGGGGGTAAGTGGTACGTTTGAGACAGGGGCTAAATCACTGCTAAATCACTGCAGGCAGAATTGATGTGAGTCTGGAGCACACTGAGAACTGGGCAGGGGCATAAACCTAATTGATTTGAGGCTGGAGCAGGGAGTTAATTGGGGGCCAGGGTGGAACAGTAACTAACGTAGCGCTGTGATAGCCAAAAGCATATCTCACTCTACACTGGTCGCAGCCGTTGTCCTGCCTGTGCTGGGTGTGAATGCTGGGGGCCGGGGAATCACCCCGGTAGCTTAGACCATGATTTCATTATTTTGGTTGGAGGCCAGTCTCATGCATTTGAAGATGAAGTTGAGCATATTTTGAGTGCTTGTAAGTGCTCTTTGATGTAATGGACCTTGGGAGAGAGATGCCACACAGCATGGCTCAGCAGCGCTTGTCATCCACAGTTTTGTTTTGGCTGGGGAAGGGGAGGAGCAATTGGCGGCCAGAACAATTATTTCAGTGATCATGGAAAAATGGGTGCAGAGAACTTCATTCCTCTCAGAGAAGCAACGGATGTCCCCAAGGAAACCACCTAGACCAGGTCTGCAGTTATTCCTTACAAATGTTCCCCTTTTTTTTCTTTTTTTTTTCTTAAAGACTGTTGAATTGAGCACTCAAAATTTGAAAATGCAAAGATGAAGGTTGCCTGGGCAACTGCTTTGCACTGAATGAGGAAATGATCTTGTGAAACAAACATTAAGTGATCATGTAATTAAAGACTGAATCAAAATTCCATTGTACGAGGAAGGAGCCTGAATTAAAGTTGACCAGGCAACTTTGTTTAGTGTTTCCTAAATTTTAAGAACTTGACTTGAATCAACTTTTAAAAATAATTTCTCCTTTTGCATGTAATCTTAGCTTTTTCTGCAAGGAAATTTGTGATGTATGAATGTGTTGTGGCCAAGCTCACCTCTAGTCACAGTCTGAGTTTCAGCCCAGGAGCTGTAGGCTCCCAGCACAGATGCCTAACATTGGGACAGAGTGCAACTTTTGTCTGCTGCCCTTTGGGGAATGACTTACAGCTGAAGGAACGACACAACTTTTTGGTTTATTATTATGTAGAGTTTGCCAGGCTTCATCAGGTGGGCAGTGAATTTAGTCTACATCAGATGTACCAAAGGAAGATTCAAGAAATTCGTATACAGATGTAGAACAGTCTGTCCACAGGAAGATTTCACCCAAAGCCGCTAGTAGTTAGAGGTTGTTTTAAACCCTCAGTAATAATTTTTTATCCCTTCCAAACGGTACTTTTTATTTATTTTTTGGCAGTGGCTTTGGTTTTAGATTTCACCCTTTCACCATTTCCATTACCCAATGTGTCAGAGTAATGTGGTGACTCAGTATTCCTGGGGTCTGCTTTAAGCTCTGGGGCGAGAGTGTGGTCCAAAACAATTGCTAGCAATCGGTCACCAACAGCAAAAGCAAATGCTTTAAAACTGCAACATTAAATGCTGCTTGGTTAAGGAAAACTTTCAAGTGATGTCCATTTCTATATAACGTATAAATCCTTGTAAATAATACCTTCCATTTTGTTACTTTTGCAAAACCACAGTAGCATCTTCCAATGCATTATAGCGTACTTGCCATTTCAAACCTGTATTTAAGACTTCGCATCAGCAAACTCCTCTCTAATTTAGCTGGAAACACACATGAGTTTTTAGCTTATGCATTTTTTAGCTGACACATTTTTTAGCTTACTAAGTGATAGTTACACAGAGCTCTACCATTCTCTTGCTATTTTCAAGGGCAAGAAATGTCCGTACACGCAGCATGTACTAGGGCATGGCTTTTATTATTATAATTGTTATTGTACTTAGCTATCAGTCAATGCGGAGCTTCAATTTGACACAAATTATCTCCACAGTGGTGTGTTCCTACCGTGAGATGCTCTCACAGCCCCCAGCTCCAAGCATGAAGGCAAAAGACTAGTTTTAACCTTTTCCCATTTGCACCCAGTCTCATTTTGCCAAATGATCTTGCTTCATTTTCTTTCTTTTTTTTTGTAAATCCTAGACTATCCAAATAGTTCCTAAGAGTTATATCTAGATAAACAGTGATACAATAGGGAAGCTTTAACTTGCATTTACAGAACTGTCTATGGGTTTGGGGCACCTCAGTTCTCATCTGCCTTTGCAGGGACACTGCGACACTCGAGGTGAGTACTTGCCCATGACTCCTTGTTGATTAGGCTGGCTTCATTTGGTAGCTCTCTTTCCTCCATTCAGTCAGATAGTCTTTGTCAATGCAAACTCTTGTTTCTTGTAACATAGGCCAACAATATGACTGTGGGTAAGAAAAATTCTCTAATACCTAGGTGCCAATGCGTTTTCTCTGTTTTGAATAATGATAGGTGTATGAATTTTTTTAATCTTAATGATAGTTGTATAAAATATTTTTTCCATACTCAGTGTTTACACTTGCAACAATGGCAGAAGTTGGTACAGTTTGGGGTTAAAGGGGCTGGAAGACCTTGTGAGACTTCTTCCACCTCTATCGCCATATACGCTGATGAGCACAAATAGTGCCTGTTTCTAAGCAAAGGAGACTCTGTGTCTGTTGAATTCGGATTTGTACTGCTTTGAGTTTTCCAAGATAGGTTGGGAAGTTCATTCAAAGTTCTTTCTCTACTGTGGGACATCCCTGACATTTTCCCATTGACACAGACCAACTGGTGTGATTCAGAGACCTTCTGCACCAATACTTCAGTTGGATCCCGTTCCTGCTTCCTCCCCCAGCCCACTCCGCCATCATGTCCTCATCCAGCTCCATTGTTTTGCTGCCACCAGCTGACTCCCAGTCTCCTGGCTTGGCCAGGCACAGCACTTCTTTATTTTTTTAATTTATTCATACAAGTGGTTTTATTTCATGAGTTTGCCCAACCCAGGTTTACTCTTCCACTGATCATTTAGTCCTAGCTCCTCACTGCAGAGTCCATGTCCACCCAGCAAGACCAGCTGTAACCCGTCTTTCCCACCCCATATTTCAGTTTTGCTTGACGTGTTATCCCATGAATTTCTTTCCATCCTCAGAGTCTTCCTCACGTGTCCTGTTCTCCCCTTGTTAAAAGAAGTTGTTTCTTCTTCTGTGTCAGACCTGGAGATACCCAGGGAAAACCAATTCCCGTTCTTCTCTCTGAGGCCCCTCTTCCAGCAGCTGGAAGCTGCAATTATGGAAAAAATCTGTTTTGAGTTTGGCAAAGTTATAAGCAAATGAAACAGGCTCTTATAATGAGAAGTGTCATACAACCTTAATAATAGACAGTGCTATCAGCCCCACCTATAATATGTATCTGCGCGTGTATAAAAATGAAACCTGAAAACTGAATGAACATGAAAGGGCCTCGACCTCTTACAAACTGATAGGCGTGCTCCCCGTCTCTAATGGAAGTAGACAGGACAGGTCTTGTACATCTCTGGCTTCATTTTGCAGAAGTGTGTTACAAGTAGAGAATTATAGTGGAAGGAGTCTTGCGGACAGTAAAACGGGGGAAAGGTTTTTTGCAGGATCTCATTTGCACATGGGTAAAATGCACGAGCTCTGTTGAATCCCACCCACGGCAATTCAGACAGATGTTGAAACACGTAGTAACCAAAAGGAGGTCCAAGCCTGTGCCCTCAGGTAGACAGATCTCTCTCCTAACAGTCTCAGGCTGTACAGTTTCAGGGTCTGCTCTGCAGCTGCAACCCAGAGGAAATTTGGAGGGAGAGAGGGATTCATAGCATCCTCTTCAAGCCCACCATTAGCTTATTAGGAACTGGAGAGCTCTTATTCCTGCAAGCAACATTTTGTAAACTGTCATACTTGTTTCCTTCACACACTGGCACAGATTGCCTGCTTGACCTGAGGGCTGAAGCCATTTACATTTTTGATCTGCTCATCTCTCAGAAACCTCCACAAAACAGAAATACTATAACCCGTGTTTGTTGTTGTGAGGGCAGAGAAGTCCGTAGCAAGGTCTGAGTGTCATATTTGACCTTGGCTGAAATACCAGTTCAAAATAGACCTTCTTTGAAGAACCTCAGAGTCTTTAAAGTTCAAAGCACTGGCTAATGTCTAATTGACTGTAGGTAAGTATTTCTTTACAGAAGAGCTCTTCTGTACTAGAACTCTCAAGCCAAACTTCTCCAGTGTCTTGTAGGTGAATGAGAGAACTCAAAAGCTAATATGGTCTCCAAAAAGATTTTGAGTTGAAGTTGCATGATTGCAAGACCTTTTCCTTCTGTGTTAAGATTTCTAATGAAATCTTCTTTTTACAGGAGACTGTTGTTCTTTCAGCTGAGAAATGTTATAAAACAGCAAACACTGGAGACTTTATTTCCTTAATCTTTAGTCTTCCTGATAGTGTCTGTAGTGTTTGCCATGGGTATGCTCTATGTTGTGCTTTTGGAATGAGTACATGTCCATCCTTTCTGCTTTCCTGTGGTCCCAGCCCCCTCAGACAGGCGCTGGGGTGGCAGAGGTGGCACTCTGGCTGGGACCCTTGGAGCTGGCCCACGTGCTGTGGCCTCAAAGGGGGCAGAGCTGAGAGTGAAACCCTAGAAGCATGCTGGTAATGCTGCAAGATTGAATGGTCAAAACCTCAGTATTTTTCTGTGACGAGGCCGTTTATAATTTACCTCCATTCCCTCCTGCTGAAAAATTCCTCTAATTCTTCCCATGTGAATGGAGAGCATGAAAGGAGCACCAAAAGTCTCCCCTCTTGTTTTCCCATTCATTTTCTTACGCTAAAGCCCTGTGGACGAAACCCATTCCAGGTGCAGGAGAGCTTTTCCTGTAATTTACCCACAGTATTCTTATCAAAAGTGTTGCCTCCAAAACTATTTCCTTTTAACATTAATTATCCTTTGAGCTGGCTCACTCGCAGCACACAAAGGGGTACAGAGCCTTTGTGGGATTTTTTTCTCTTTTTTTCTTTTTCATTAAGTACCACATGTGCCTCTCTTTGCATATATAGAGTGGTTCCCCACCACCTTGAAGACATCACAGCATGTACTGTAGGAACCAAAGCTAACAGGTATAAAATGGGTCATTATTGTTTACTTATGTGCTGTAATGCTTCCCATATGACCTAGCGATGAGGCTTGTGGTGCTGGAGGTGTAAGAATTAAATCAAAAGTTTTAAAGAAATAATAAAATACAAAAAGGGGGGATGTAAGCTGCTGCTGGGATAACATCTTTTGAGGCTGAATCTTCCCTGCAAGGTTTGGTGTGCCTGTGTGGCCTCACCCAGCAAAGGGAGATGAGGATGCGATCAGCCCCACGGGCACAGAGGTTGCTAGCTGAATGCAATCCAATGGGAGTCAGGAGGAGAGAGAGAGGGGTTAATCTCTTGTCCTCTTTGCCCAGGGGAATGTTTATCACCTCACAGGGAAGGTCTCCTTTCCTTCGGTGAGTTAAGTCAGCCTCTGCTTTGTTTGATGCTGCCCATTTGAGGAAAGCTTCTCCCTGACCTTCTGCCAGAGAGACTGATGACAAGGACAGTTTGAACTAACCTTGACATTCACCAGGGTAAATGGCTTTTTCCACAAGTAGTCAGCAAGCAAGGAGAGCCAGTCAAGAGCTAATGAATCTGTACCTGAGGGAAACTGAACAACAATTGTACTTTTAAAGGAGGAAAGTCTTCCTGCTCCATCTGTGCTTAAATGCTGGAGGATTAACTCTTCCAGCTCATGCCATGTTACCTTTTGGCTGGTGGCAGGGAGGCCACTAGTGGAGGCATGGGTAGGGAAAACCTCAGTGGGAAAGGAAATCAGCTCAGCCCTGATTGCTGTGATGCTGGATGAAATTGCTACCAGTCCCTTCTCTCCCCATGGCAGGCGATAACCCTCTTGTAGCCCTGTACTGCCATCAGCACAGGGCATCAGCCAAAGAGACTCAAGTGAGGACAGATGGGTGGCTGGGAAACTGCTGCCTACAGGCACCGTACCCCCAAATGCACCTATATAAAGAGGGGTTTAAGACTGAGTTTCAGTCCTGGGCTTTAGCTTTAGGGAATGGAGTGATCTCAGTGGCCATCACCAGAGCTGGCTCGTGTCTCAGTGGATTGGAGTATCACATGTGGGCTGGTTTGTAACGCAGGAAAGGACCCGGTTGCACCTCAGCCTGGGGTTTTCACTGAGGTGTCCTCAGATTATAAAAGCAGAGGCATGCAGAGCCTGCTGTGGCCTTTTCCTGCTCGGGGAAGGGGGTTTCGTTGGCTGCTTGGCTGGTGTCTGGAAACAATAGAAAGAGCGTCGGCGATTGCAACATATTTCACTTTTCTCAGTACTGTCCAGATGATGTATTCTTAGCCCTAATTAGGTTGTTCCAAGCCTAGTTTTTGTGAATAAGCCATCATTGTGTGAAGATTGGCCTGACAGTCCTCTGGCCTGTTCATTCACAAATCTTGCCTGTTGCTTCATTTAGTGTTAACTCATTAGGGAATCCCTCCTGAGGCTGGAGGGAAGGACCAGAGTTTGTTGCACTATGTGGGGCTTCCTGGATGCATGGATGGAAATCAGGGTACAGCTGATTTTAGCCCACTTTGGTGAACCTCGCTATTTCATGGGAGCTCATGCTCTTGCAAGAAGTTTGCAAGGGGACTGGCTGGTGAAGCAAGGGCCTGTTTTTCTGGGATGCTTGGGAAGTAACTGCAGCCAGCTTTTGTCTGGCAGTGCTTGGACTCGAGGCACATGGACTGCTTTTCTGAGTCTGCTACTAATTCGTGTGTGCATAACTCCTACTGGCTGGACTAAATCGAGCTCTGTAAAATGTATTTATTAATACTTACTTCCTAGGGCTGTTTATTTAAATGTTTGCAAAAGGCTTTGGAAGGCTATGCAAGGGGAAAGCATGAGCTCCAGCACTGAATCTTAAGCACTGGCAATGGAGATGGTTGGCAAAAGAAGTGTGATACATTTTCCTCAGGATAACAAAAGTAGCACCAATGCCATCGTTGTTGCATAATCATCTTCCAAAAGATAATTAAAAAAAACCCCAAAACTAGAGTGTTTTAAGAAGGGAATGAAACAACACTAGGAAAATGGGCTGGTAAAACAAAATGCAGCTGGGATGTGAGCTGGATGTATTTGTTTCTGAAATTTCTCCCGGTGGGGCTTTGCCCAGGTTTTGCCACTGTGTATGAATGGCAGGAGTGGAAACGGGTGATGTCAGGGATAAACTGAAACTGGAGTTAGTATGTGGTGAGATCTGCCAAGTTTTGCATCTGCTGGTCAAACAGATGAGACTGAACAGCCCAAGCACGAGCCATGGTGCTGACATGGAGGGAAGGGTCAAAGCTGCCATGCTGGGGCTAGTGAGCACCCCTGGGGGATGGCTGGCAGGGACACGCTGGAGGTGGATGGGTGCATAACCCTGAGAGAGGCTGGAGATAAAGCTGCGGCACTGGTGAGGCTCCCAGGGAAAAAGTTGTATACAGCGGAGGAGATAATATTTCATCTCCCTGTGGGTCAGTTGGTTCTCAGCAGAGTGTTCTCTGTTTGAGATTTGAGGATTTGCAGACAGACAAACTCCACAACCCAGCAAAGGTCAGTCTAAATATCAGACAGATAAACAGCACCTTTGCCGTAAGCACAACTCCGATTTATGGTCCTCAATTTACTCTTTCCTTTACACGATAAAGTGAAACACGTGCTTCTTCAGAGGGTGGCAGCTGAAAAATTTAAAGTAACATAACTTCCTGAGGTGTTTTTAAAGAAATATGCTTTCCTGTAGGCACAGTCTGCTTCCTCTTTAAGGTTTCTTTTTTTCTCTCTGATTATTTAGCTTTCAAGAATTTCTCCTTCCTAATCCCCCAGTCTTGCAGAAAAACACACCACCTGCCTTGCAGTCACTTTTCCAAAACAAGACCTCGATGAAACTGAGTCTGTGGGAGCACTGCTTTGGCCAAGGGTGATCTAGGAGATGTTGGACCTTGACCAAAGCTGTGTGCTTTGGTGGCTTAACCTGCCCGTGGTAAAGCCAACACTGCTGGCAAGGTACAGGGAGCAGACATGTCCTTCCACCACGCTGGCAGCTCTTTGCAGCCATGGGGCAACCTCAGGATTCAGCACAGCAAATTTCACACACTGCAATTGAGAGTTCCATGAATCACTTGCAATGGGGTTTGCACAATTAGCATCAATAGGATCAGACTGAGATAAGGAAGAACAAGGCATAAGATATTTTCAAAGTGTTAATTTCTGCTACTTCTGCTTAGAGAGAGAAGAAAACCAGGACATTTAACCTTACACACAAAACACTGAAGTTAACCAGTTTGTTAGGGGTCTGTCTTTTATTCCACATCGGATTTCAGTTAATAACACAGCTCCTTTATGCCAGGTGAAATCCTTGTAGCTAGAATTTGCTTGTGCCATCCTCAATGGAGCCTACGTTTCCTCATGCCCCATGAAGTATCTTTAAAATAAATATAAATTATGTTACAATGGAAAACCACCTTTAACAGCACTAAAGTGGGGAAAGGGAGTCACAGTAAATCAGGATCAGATTCTCTTTAATTTTCTTCTTACTGACCTTGCAGACAAGATCTATTTAATTAAGTCATTTCTGTAGGTAGTAAGTGTGTTGAATGCAGAGGATGTACCAAATACTTTTTTAAGCAAAACTATTTTTTATTAGTCAAATAATCAAGGAAATATCACACTGTATCATAAAACCAGAAAAACCCCAGCATTTCCACTCTTAAAAAATATTAAAGTTAGGGTTTAGTGTTTTGGGGTTTTTTGGGGTAGTTTTTTTTTCTGCTTGAAGAAATCCTACGTATGATCTCATCAAGACTGGACTCTATCCCTTTCTAGGAATTGTAGGTGGCCAGAGCTTGAATTCTGGGAATAATTTACTTCTAAGCTGACTGATAGTGTGGCTATTTAGTCAAGCTGTGGAAAGTCATTTTTAGTATCACTGTACACTTGACGTAGTTAATTTTTTTTTTTTTAAATCTGCCTCTGAATCACTGGCTAACGCTTGTCAGGAATGCATATGGTTATAGGCTGCTCATTGCAGCAATGATCTCATCACAGATGCCAATGGAGCAAACCCTGGCTCATCTGGTCAGTTCACCATTTGTAGCTGAAACCTTGAAATCATGCAAATTTTCTGCCTACTCTGTAATATTTATACAAAAAACACTTTTAAATAATTTGTAAGGTTTTATACCACAATACAATCATTGTAACGTCATGAAAAATGCTAATATCAGCTTAAATGCTTTGAAGTTCATTCTGGGAATTTGTATTTCACAAGGATGTCCCTACAGGTTTTACAGTCAGTAGAAGACAGTTGGGTGCAGAGCGGAAGAAAACTGAACTTCCTTATCTCTCTCAAGTTTTGTAGACTTTGGAAGGCTCCGGGTTGGGGGTGTGTGACTTTTATTTTCTAAGCAAAGGCAACGTTTTCACTGTTAAAATATAAAGCAAAGTTTTAGTGCCTTAATTTCAAATTTGACATTTTGTATCCTGTTTTACTTTTCTTTTTTGGAGAAATGCTGTTTTCCTTGAAAGCATGGCAGATTAGTGAAGAGGAGGTAGTTGAACTAAAGGAGAAAATTCAGGCAGAGAGGTGAGGATCAGGGTATTTTGTGGTGGGCACCGAGGGGTGTGTGTGTGTGTGTGTGTGTGTGTATAGATCCTGTAATTAAATCCCTCATGGGGCAGGTAACCTCCTGGGTCCTGGTATGAGCAGGTCCCCCCATTGCAACTCTTACAGCCCATTCACTCCTGCTTTATGAGACACAAGAATGACACACTATTAAAATCGGTTATTCTAGACAGTTCACCTCAAAACGCACTGGGGATTTGATATAATTACTGGAATATTCCCCTGCTACCCATGGTCAGGGCAGTGGAGATGCAATGCCATATTGTGCTACTGACAGAGCCCAGTGTGTAGAGTTGTAATAGAAATATCATCCAGAAATTATTTTCTTTCTAGTAATTTTTGACTCACTCTTCCATGACCTAAGTGGGCACAGCCTGACAATTAGGCCTGGGTGCACACCCAATAAAATAGGAAATAAGTCCATCAGTACGTAGGTGCATGTGTATCCTAACATGAATCCTGGGCAACTCTATCTTGGTAGAAATGAGCACTTTTGTTCTCATACAAAACACCATGGGTGAGAGCAGCAGTGATGACATTTAGTATCTTTGGATAAAGTTACCTTTTAAGCTTTTTATGGGCTTACTCAGACCTGAGGGCTGCGTTTGCCTCGCCAGGCAGCAGCACTGGACCTGTGCTGTTTGTGAGCTGGAGCCAGCCATTGCAGCTGGGACAATGTTTTATGGTACCACTCAGTGTCATCACCAAAACCCACATTTTCTTTTCCTGTCTTGGGGTTTCTTCAGGAAATTTTACCAGTCTTGGCAGTAGACTGCATCACACAAGAGAAAGGATGAAAAGGCATGCGGTGTTTCTGCATCGCTGCTGCGATGCTTGCTTGGGTTTTGTTGGTTTTCCCAGGGTCAGGGTCATGCTCTCACCCCTGTGCAGTCGGCGGGGGGGACAGCCCCCTCGCTGCTCCCCCCAGTGCCTGAGCATCACCAGCCTGAGCACCGCTGGGTGTTTCCATGGTGACCATAGCTGGGCCAGTCTCCATGGTTACAGCAGTACCCTGTCTGTGGGATGGGGAGCTCCTGATGATGGTTGGGGGTACCCAGCTGTCCTGGGACAAGTGGACTGGGGAGCAGCGGGGCATGGGCCAGCAGGTTGGAGACAGCAGCAGGTTGGGGATATCAGGTCATGGGCAACAGCTGGAGGACAGTTTGTCACTGCTGCCCGCCTCAGGATGCAGAGCATCTCTCCTGGCTCTCTGAAGCCTCCAGCTTCCCTATGAGGACAGGGACTAAAACCCAGCCTCATTAATCACCTGGCTCCAAATACCTCCCTTTGTGTCGCTACTTGCCGTGCAGTGGCAAGAGCAGCATCCCGCCACCACGCAGGTGGGAATGCCCCTGGGAGGTCAGGGAAGCTCAGGGGCAAGACCACCCACAAGCATTGCAGTCAGGTAGTTTATTTCGGTTTGGCTCATGCGATGTGAATGTGCACCTAATCAATCTGGTCTTCACCAGACCCATGAACCCTATCGCACCACAACTGCAGGAAGAGAGGCTGTTCACAGCCACCCATGCACAGATGCTTAAATGCCAAGCAGAAAGTGCTTAAGTGAGCAAATCCTGATGGTCAGGGATGGCTTTCTATATCAAGAAAGGCTCAAGTGGGTAAGGTCAGACATGAAAATAATATACACACCTGGAAAAGAGTTTTTTTATTTAAATTTGTACGTTAGACATTGAAGGTGAACTTTGTATTTCTTGATCATTGCGCAATGAAAGGAGCTGTGTTGGTTGCTTTTATCCCTGCATTAGTTTGGTTGAGCGCTGCCTGCACCTGCATTTCATCTTGTGGGGACACTTCCCTGCTGTACTGACCTGATGCTAGCCATGAAATAATCTGCCAGTTGTCAGATAAACCATGAGCCGTGAGACGCAGGGGCAAAGGCACGGGCTAGTGCTGTTTCCAAACTATTGGTGAAGGAATGGCAATTTGTTATTTCAAATGATCTAATCCTGGTAAAGGCGAAGAGTGACATAAGCGCAATAGTAAACAGTATTAGTGTCACCAAGGGCTCTGAGAAGTGTTGGATCGTCTTCATCTGACATGGCTGCAGGTTTCGTTTTTTTTTCCTTCACTCAAAATGCCTATCTATGATCCAACTTCAATCCCTATATGGCTGTTTATGTCTGTGTCTCCTGGGGTGCTAGCAGGTGGAACGTGGGACAGGGGGAAGACAACAGAAAGAAAGATTAACCTGGGAGTGATTCATTTGTGCTAAAATTGATCATGCCAAGTCAAAGAAAAAGATGATGATGATGAAAGTGCATTGGAGGGGCTGATTTCAGCCCAAGCATGTGCCCATCAAGAGGAAAATCTGTCCCCTTTCAAGCACTTTCAGTTAAACACCCTCAAAAATGGAGCAACTCCTTCCTTTCTGCCCAAATCAGCCAAGTCATTTTTGAAAAAGACCTCCTGCTGCTTTCCAAAATTTTTAACCTACTCTGAACTGAATATGCAGGTGTCTCCATCTCCTGGTCCCACCCACACCAAGATAAAGCTTCATGCTGGCTTTAATGCAGCAGGACTAAGCCCCTGCCACAGCCTCTCAGCACAAGTGCTTCCCCCGGATTTCTGTGTACCTGCTGCCTTGCAGGTAGCAACAGGTGTTACTGCAGCTGCAGAAGGTGAGAGAAAAGCAAAAATATTTCTCCTGGTTTGCCCAGCTCCCTTGCTCTGTGCAGTTTTCACTTGGTGGTTTCTGCAGGCTTTTCCCACAGCAAGGGGGAGAGAATCACCTTTAGGGAAAAAAAAAAGGAAATTTGTAGAAACTGGCAATGACACTGGTGACCAAAGAAACTCCACTGTATACCGTCACCAAAGTTTATTTTTTCTTCTGTTTGCTGCAGTTCAGATCAGCCCTTGGGCTGGTCCTCGAGGCACTCTGACCACCGGGCTGCACTGGGTGCAGAAGTGTGCCCTGGAGCCAGCTGCTCTTCCTGGGCACTGTGATCAGGGAGGCCCTAGAACTCAATATGCATAAAACTATGGAGGCCACTGTACCTTGGATTGAAGCCTCCCAGATATCAGCACTTGATGGAGTTTAACTGCACTTTAAAGCGTATAAGAGTTTAAGCGTGTGTCCAGTTTGCTTTCCCCAGTGCTCAAGGATTAGAGTGGTCTATGGTGCTTAGTAACGTTCTGGATCAGTCCTTATGGGTGGAGTTAAAAACAAAAATCAGAGATGATCCCCTTAAATGTTCTGGAGAGAGTGAGGAAGCAGGGGTTCCCTTGCCATGCGGCTGCACCCCTTCCCCTCTCTTGAACCTGCTCGTAGAAAATAATTCAGAAAACACTGCCCTTATCTCCTGGCATTCCTGCAGAGCAGCAGCGCCGGCTGTACTGGGGTGTTATCGGAGGCCCGGGTGCCCCGTGGCACCTGGCTGCGGGAAGGTCAGCGCCAGGGCAGGCTGTGCTTTCAGCTTTGTTTTTCCTCCCCATCGCCCTGTGGCAGCCACAGGGGTCGGTCTGCAGGAGTGTCGAAAGCCCTGGAGATTGTTAAGCATCAGATTTTGTTTACTCCCTCTTTTATACAGCATATTTCACTGAACAAGCAGGAGGGATGGCTCGTTCGATTTGCAAAGTGAGCATCCTCTCTGCATCCATTTTAGGACTGTGCCTCTTACGAACAATTATATTAGGGGAAGGAGCCACGGTCTGCTGGATCGAGCCACGGTGCGCAGGGCTGCAGACGGGGCTTTTGAGTGTGGGGCCGCAGGAGCAGTTAAAATACCGCCTCGCCTTCACCAGGGATTTTTCTTTCCCTTATGAAAACAGAGTGGCCTCTGAACGTCAGCCTAGCCTGCCTGTCAGTTCTCAGCTGCACCATGGGATAAAGCTGCTGATCCCTTTTATCCCCTTCTGGGAGTAGTATTAATAGTATATTCATTTTTGTTCCATTTATAATTCATTACTGCCCAGTTATTTGGATTTACTTGCGTTAAAAGGCATAACAAGACAAAAACTTCGCTGGTTATGAGCCCGGGAAGGAGGGGAATGCTCTTCCCCTCCCTCAGTCCCCGTCTCGCCTCCGGGGCTGGCAGGAGCTGCTGGCCAGGACTAAGCTTGCAGGGTGAGCAGGGGAGAAGGAAGGTCGCTTTGTCCCCAGGATGTAAAAAGCTTCGGAGGTCACCGTTGCGTGGGGATGTTGCCTCCAAACCCATAGGAAGAGCTGCATTACTTCTGGACCAATGCACCCAAATCTCACTGAATCTAGCAAATCTTACTGCAAATCTAGCTCCCATTGGGTGCTTACAATCCCTTTGTACAACAGAAATATTTGTTCTAAACAGACAGGGGCATGCATTTTAAATAAAATTTTCTCCTTATTGTCTTAACCTCCCACCTCCCCCCCACTCCGGTGCTTTTATCTGCTCACAGTCGCGTAAGCATTGGCTCTCCTCTGGGCATTGCAAGTTCAGGGCCAGAGGGTCTGCTCTGCCCACAGCACACACTCCAGGAGAGGCCCAGATGTTCTGAGTGGAAAAAAAAAACCCAACCCAACAACAAAAAAAAAGCTGTGGTTTTTAAACCACCTTTACGCTTTCCTGCTCCTGGGGCCAGCCCCCTGCATAAGATAAAACAGCCTGGAGTCTGCTTTATCTCACCTCCAGCTGCCCACCATCCCCGGGGACGCTCTGCTCCGGCAGAAGGGCTCAGCCGGACATGGCAGCAACCCGGCCGCGCGCCTTGTCCTCAGGGAGGGGGCTGTCATGGGACTGGCCTGCTGGGACCCCCTGCAGCCAGGGCTCACCCCACGGTCGGGCACCTTGGGTTTTCCTGTCTGTTTGCTTTGCATGAAGCAGCTGGGGCCGGTGCTGGGCTTTGCAGTCCAAGGTGCTTTTTTATTTATTTAATGGGGGTTTTTTTAATTTTTTTTTTCCCTAAGCTGTCAGGCTGCTTTCCCAGCAAAATGTGGCTTTCATGCCGACTCCTGGGGCCCCGTTTACACCAGAACACAATCTAGTAGGTCCCTTCTGCAACTTGGCCCAAGTAGGATCAAACTTGCTCTTGCAGACTGTGCTGGTGCCCCCATGCTAACCCCTCTCGCTGTGACCACCTACAGTTTTTCTAGCTGGCTTAAATTAGCTGCTGATAGAGGTCTGACAAGGTCAGTCTGGACAGTCACATCCAAAACAGGCTTTCGGGAAATGATCTAAAATATGGGGAGGAAGTTTTATTTTGCAGATAGACCCATGCAGAGTTCTGCAGACAGAGAAGCATAGATGGACAAATCAGTCAGCCAGGGCGTCTTTGATCCTGAAAGCTCCCAGTCTTTGAAGGATCTTTTGTGTATTAGTAAGCTCCCCAGTCTCAGCCATCCCTATCATCCTGCCTTGACCCAGTCACTCCCTTCCCAAGGGGCGTTTGCAGGTGTAGAACTAGAGTTACTGGTGGGTTCCCAAGGTGAGAAATCTCAAATTACTAAGGAGTATACTGTGAGTTACCTACTTGTAGCTCCCCTGCTTTTGATTCAATACCCAGAATGGCCTTTCTGAAGCTCACAGAGCCTCTTGGGAGGAGGGTGTCATACTGTACTTGCTGTGTGGCTTCGTAATTTCTTTGGTTTTTTTCGTTTTTGCACCACGATGGACTAGAGGATAAGTGCAGTACAAAAGTGTCATCTTGTAGACATAATGATCACTCAAGATTAGTACTAGTAGTAAGTATTAGAAATATGTTTTCTATTTCATTTTAATTCAGTGTTTCCAATGAAACTTCATATGTTCTCAGATAGGGCAAAAATGGCAATATTTACATCCAAATACTTCCTAAATTTCTTTAGTGCCCTGGGCTGAATACTGATCTTCACCAGTAAAATTTGGACTCCCTCCCCTGTTTTCAGAAGAGTTACTCTGAATTTGGTTGAGTGTAAATGAAATGAGGGCTTAGCCATATCCTGTAAAACTTCGTAGCATGTTCTGCATTTATCTTATCTTCACTGTTAAGTAAGTCATTGCCTTTGCTGTGGATTAGATGGGAGAAGCATGTCACAGTGTAGATGTAGGTTTCTTTTTTCCTTTGTTTTCTTCTGAAACCCATGACTTAAAGAGGAATAAAGCCAGGCCTGAACCCCACACCTTATTAGTGGTGTGCTTGTTTTGCTCTTCAAAAAAGGCCAAAAATGGAGGCCAGCAGCCTTTCCCAGAGTGACGCTGGTGCTTTTGCCCTCACCCAAATGCAGGACCAGCACCTGCACTCAAATTTTTCCTTTGCTTTTGTCCTTGCCACCATTTTTAATGGCACACAGAGCAGGTAGTGCAGGGAGGGAGGCACACTGGAGAAATTACATAGTCATAGGCACTGCTAGCAAGTGCCTTCCCCTTCTGAAACACAGCACTTACTCACTTTGTCCACCTATTTGGTATGGCTTTGGGGTCTCATATATTTTCGAAAGCAGCGCAGAAACCCTTAAAGGGAGGGGTGTGTGTGAGAGGAGGCAGGGAAGCTGCTGCTGGCAGCCCCTCTAACAGGAGCACGGTTTGCAACCCCATTCACAGGCATTGTCTGGCATTGTTGTACCAGACATGCTCCATTCACGGCCCCTCTCTTGTCCCTTTTCAGCAAGTGCCCACTGGTCCTGCTCTGTTTGTCGGCAAGAATGAGCTGCTGGGAGGAGGAACGTTTCCCAGACAGGGGGTGAGGAGGTCAGTCTGGACCTCTGGACATTTGCGGCGGGGACATGCAGCCGTGGCATGTGAAAGCAGGGTGATCCTTTGAGGGTCTGATGGCGGTTTGTTTGGATATGTGCGGCAGAGCGCAATTCAGATCATTAGATTAGCTGTCAGGTCATCTGCTGTGAAATCCATTATGAAAAACACCCGGAAACTGATGCTTGACTTGAAATCCTTAGTCTACTAAATTGCAGAAATTATTTTTCGAAGCTTTTGTCAGATACATGTATATGTATAATATATCTATACACTCACGCACTCACACATATAAAATAATGTTTGCAGTAATGCCTCATGTAAAATGCTAGTTGAATAAATCTGTCACTGAAACTTCAATTCCAGATTACTACACTCCAAGATCTGCTATTATAAGTGAAAACACATCTTTAGAAAGTTCGCAACAGTCTGAAGTAGATGAGCTATTGAAATGCAATGGAAAATCTACCCCTTACGGATTAGTCAAACAATGAATGTAGTCCTGCACGTAAACATTGTCTAACTGTATTGGCAGGGTAAATGGTTCCTGATTTACTGCGGCAGGAATAGGTGGCATTTCCTCAGACTGTGAATACAAATACAAATTATCTTGAGGAAAAATACATTTCTAATCTGTAAGTGTGGTCAAGCGATTCAAATACTGGTAATAAGTCAGTCAATTACCAAATTATTAAACATTTCCAATATTATTATTAATCTCAAGTAGCAACAGCATACAGTTTGCAGGAAAATAAATCCTTAGTAGGTCTTGAAGTACTTGGAAAAAGTAGTTTTCATCTGTGGACATCCTGAAAAGCCACAACCCTGAGTCAGGGAGATCAAAGAGGAATGAAAAGTCTGGTTTTTTGGATTTCAGACATAGCCTTTCATGGTGGTGGTTGTTGTTACCTCCCTTTATGTTTTCAAACTGCACGCTGCCTTGTGTGCATTATGGATTTATGCAGTAATAGCCATATTTACCTTTGCAGCCATTTGAATATGGCAACAAAGCATGAACTCCTGAAGGAGAAAAAGATAAAAGAAAGAGGGAAACAGAGTAATGCAGGTATTACTCTCGCTGTTGATGAAGAGTGGTTTCTGCTCTGTGTGCTAAATATTTCTTTGTCTTCCATGCGATCTTCTCAAAGAATGCTCTCAGTCCTATGTATTTTGATGGAAATATCTGAGGTACAAAGACACGGAGAAAGGAAGAACTTACATTTACAGTAGGTAGAAAGTTTGGATCATTTTAGTTCAGCCATTGAAATCTTTGCCAAGTGGTTTTTAAAATTTAATACTGTCCCAAAGGACCCTTGGTACCAAACCCAACATGCTTATGCGCTCGTGCCATGACACTGGGTGCAAAGGGAGTTTTCGTTCACCCTTCCAAAAATGAGTAACTTGTATGAGGGGGGAGTGGTTTTGGCAGGTTTTCTTCAGTTCTCTAAAATTGCACATCTGCATGTTGGCACATGCACACACACGTGCATGCACACCGAGTAGATTTTTACAGTGTCCGTTCTTAGAGTATCAGCGTCATCTCAAACCAGCCTCAGCCCTGACCAGAAGCAACTGGCATCAATCAAGACCATCAAACCAATGAGGCTGTGGCTGGTGGATGTGGCAGAAAATGCTCTTGCCATGCATGTCATCACAGACTCAGTCCAGCCCCGGCACAAGTGGATTGTGCAAGTCGTGGATGAGCGTGTCACCATTGTACTTTTTTATTTGCATAAAACAATTATCCCATGGACAGTAGCTTCGGAGTTGTCTAGACAACATGCTTTCGATGGTATCGCTGACCTCAGACACACTGGGCTAGCTCTAAATTAGCAATGAGCAGGGCTGGAGGGATGTATTATGGTAGTTATAAACCATAAGAAGGTATTTAAATAGATAGATAAGACACATGCAAATCTTTTCATTGCCATGACAACCATCTTGATATAGGTTTTCCATATGTAGCAAGAAGGGCAGAGCAAAAGGCACTGGAAAAATAGCAAGAACCTGTAATGATAATGAACCCTGACAGTGTATTAGTCTAGATTTTGGTCACTTATTAACTCTTAATAGAATACAAACTTCTATAGTAATACAGTGTTCAGTGGGTCAGGGAGCAATTACTTCTAAACCTTTGCTATAAGGATCTCTGCTATATGGCTATACCTAATGTACCAATTCTTCACAAATTGATCTGACTGATTAAAAAACACTTTGCTATTAGATGTAAATTGCTCAGCTGCTCAAAAGTGCTTTGCAGGGATGGGTTGCACAAAGCATGGAAATATGTCATGGACATCTCTATATTTCGCTCCTGGTTTTATTGGCTGGGCGAGGAATCTTGTAAATCTGAATTCGCAGGTAATTGTCATGTAATAGCTGGAACCGCCAATTTCAAAAGGGAAATGCAGTGCAACCCCCCAATACACATGTGACCCCTCCATACATTACCTGTCTGAGCAGACCAGAACTGGATATTTATTGTCTTTTGTTCTTCCTTACACTTCTTCATTTCTTCTAAGTGCAAACCCAGTAGTTTGAAGGCCAGCTCACGGCTCTAATGATGCCTCCTGTGGCCAGCAAGGGTCCCCTCCAGCAGTGTCTTTCTTAGATAGATGCACAGGATGAAAGCAGCTGCTGGAGCTCAGACCTGGAGGCGTCTTGTCCAACCTGTCTGCATCCTCTGTGCTTGTCCCCACTCAGTCCAGAGATGTTGGGGCGTGGGTGGCCCAGGTGGGAAGGACACAGGCATGCTACTCTTCTTCAAACAGTTTTCTCCACGGATCAGATGCATCAGTAGTGACTGGGGTCTTTGGAAATGAATTGCAGTTAACCTTGCAGCGTTTTTTGTTGTTGTTGGGTTACCTTTTCCTTGATGGTTGGGAAGATGCAGTTGTAGGGACCAAGCCTGTTGGAAACAAATTCCTTGTTACCACCACTCGCTGTACTTATAATGGATGGTTTTGGTGTGTAAGGGTGTTTGTAGGTGGATGGCCCACACCATGATTTCACATTGCCCCGTTTCCTTCCATCCTGGCAGGCAGTGGAGTACGCCCTTCCCCAGTCCAGCTCTAGGTCTGGGGGACCGAATCTGCCACAGCCTCCATGCCATCTCCTGTCACCTCTTCTGTTACCTTCCTATCGCACTCCACATAAAAAGCCTTGTCCTCCTCGTCAGAGCCCTTCTTAAAAGGCTGTCCTTTCATTTATGCTTTCAGGTAATAATTTTGGCGAGTACCGTCAGGCTCTTACTGTGCAGCTCCTCGTAACACTCACACCAAGCCTCCTCCATCAAACTCCTTTTGGGCAGTGACTCCCCCAAGCCCTTGAAGATGGTGAGGCAGGTAGGGTGCTACGACAACTGCTCATTATTTGAGCTGCAGCTGTCTTACTATAGCTTTGTGCTGCCTCTCTGCCCAACTTGCAAGGTAGGCAGAAAGCAATTTGGGTGGGCACCATCCTGTCCTGCTCCAATGTGCAGCACCAAGCACAGCAGCTCTGACTGAAACCCTGCGGGTGATACCGTGGTGCAGAGAATAATTAAAAAGCTGGACTCGTTTCCCAGATGAGATACACTCCTGTAGTGTGTAAATCAGTCACAGTCCTGGAGGAATAATCCGGGCGGGATAATTGTGCAGGGGAAAGGCCCCAGGCGTGATAGGGGTTTGCATTACCAATGCCTTTTCATCCGTCTTTTCACCAGAGCTAGAGAGGGCCAGAATTTGACTTATAAGGATGTTTTGATCAACTGATTGTTTCAGTGACAGAGCTCCTGAAGTACGCACAGACACAAAATACCGTATTTGTGTACAGGAGCAGCTAGGAGTCAGGGACCGAAAGGTTTCCTTCTTCAAAGATTAATCTGCTTAGGATCTACCAGTTCCCTTATAATCCTGGAGAATTCAACCATCAGCTTGACTGGGGGAAATATTTCGCCTTGAGTGTTTATTCACTGAGTACAGTGGAAGCAGGAACAGGCTAAAGAACAATCTGGCTTTGAGCAGGCATTAGATTATATAGTTTATTGGTATACTATCATTGTTTATTAATTAGACTAAAGAGCAGCTGAAGAGCCCTGCGTATAGTTAGAGCTTGATTGTGCTGTTCAAGTGTGCTAGGGGCCCTGTCTGACATCTCCAACATGTATCCCACTTTTTGATGTTGTTAGGGAAAGGTTAAAGGTGCTGAAGATGACTGGTACCAAAAACTATGCCCTGAATGAACGTGAAAACAATGCAAGGGCAAATAGATTTGTCCTGCCATCAAATGCTTTTTACCAGTCGCATGGAACATACCTGCTTACTAACAACAGCTATGCTGTTACAAAGTGTATTCCAAAGTTTAGAAAAGGCACTTTGGTGCTACGAAGGAGAAAGAGGCCATGACAGACTCCATCTATGTATTTTCTTTTTAAGATCATCTAAACTTTATTGAAGACTAACCACAGAACTGAAAATTGTTGGTATTAACACTCTAGGGCATCCTGTGTACTGAAGTCTCAATTTCTTATCCTGAATACGTGTTCTGGCTGACAAATTTTGGGGTATTATTTTGCCTTCTAGATATTCAGATGTTCTTTTGACATCTGGGAATTTAATTAACAGCTTTTGCGTGTATTTAAAGCAAAGTAAACTTTCCTGAAGCCTCCTGATGGTGAGGAGCAATCTTATTTATGAACACTGGCACCTGTCATGTTAATTTGTACAAAGTTTTTGATTTATCCTAAAAGAACACATTACACAGTGGATTTGGAGGAGTTAAAGGGAATCTACAGGGTGACTTTAATCTTTATGTCTTTATATACTTGAGGGCATTTTACTGCACCTCTGCACTGCTTTCACTACACAATCATTTTCTGCTTTAGAAATGTAGCCATTTGGATCAATAGTTACAGTACAATATATTGTACTTCTGATGGGAGCCTCACAGGACAGTTAAGAAGCACTGTGGTAATTTCACAAAATGCTTGGCTGCACCCTGAAATATATTTTAAAAGTAAAGTTGGCAAAACATACACTGTGCAAAATTTACAAGAGCCCTAATGAAATTGTACTTACTCTACTTACTTTTATTAAAACTAAATTAGGAAAAATGGGATGTAAAGGGATGTTCCTTGCTTGAAACATGGCTGTTTTAATAGGAAGCTGTAAGTATTAAGGACCAGACTATCTGCCTCTGAATTTGTTGTAGCAGCAGTTTTAAACTCCTGTGGAACAGCGTTGGCTTGTTTGGAGGGATTTTTGAAGGGAAAGATTTCTAGCTAGTGTGGTAAGTGTGCGTTTCCTGGGCTTGATTTAAAAGAAAGTATAAAGAAAGGGACATTTGGAGACATTTGCTTTGCACACAGAACAAAAAATAAAAGAGGATCTAAAAATGTACGTCCCTTAAAGCGTTAACAAATGTATCCTGCTCGTTGCGGATTTTACAGTAAATTCTTTATCTATAAACAAACCGGGTTATCACAGCTGTTTATTGTACTGCTAGCCCTGATCCTAACCTTTATGTCTTTATTGCTTACATACCATTCCCTTGTTTATATGTCTGTACCAGCCTGTGCCCTTGAACTTGGCCCCTGCGAGCCCTGACCCGGCGCGCTCGCTTGCTGACGCGGGTCACGTCGGCAATCAGTAGATGGGAGCCGGGGCTGGCGGGCAGCCGGCGGGCAATTAACGCACCGCCAAAGGCTCGCTGGCTGCCGGGGCTGCCGCAGGGGCAGACCACCGGCCACGGGCCTTGGCGCTGGGCGGGAAGAGAAGGAAAGCGCAAGGGGAGGAGGCGAAGAAAGGAGAAAGGGCAGACGGGATCCCCTTTGAAGGGTTGTTTCTGCCTCGGTGTGGGATGCCAGCTGGACCGCTCGCCCGCACCCAGCAGACCTGCCTGGGCAGCAGCGCTGGGGGCTATGCTAGGAGGGGGGCGACGCTTCACCGCTGCAGAACTATCAGCTCCCCGCCCCTTTCAGCTGCCCAGCTAGGGCCTTGGCAGCACGCGTAAGAAATGAAAGGAGAGCCGTGTGCTCTTCCGCTTTTTTTTTTTGTTTCTTTCACTCCTCTGGCTGATAAGCTGACAGCCAGGCGTGCCTTGTTCTGATAACTCAGCGAAGTTTGGTTTTCGTACAGACAAACAGCCCGTGCCCTCCAGCATCTTCGCCAGCAAGGCTTGAAGGGCAGGACAGAGTGGGCATAAGCAGGGACAGGGATGTGGCTGGGAAGATCTGCCTTCAGATCAATGATAAACTTCAACTGTAAACCAAAAAGTACTTTACAAAACCCCTGATGTCCCACACGGTGGATTTCAGTGCATAAAGGATTTTGGCTCAGCTCAGTGGGCTGCGTCAGAGTGTTTGCCACCAGAAGTGCAATCGGGGCAGGCTGTGGCATGAGCTGAAGAGACGGGCTTTCCGAAATATGGGCAGCACCAAACACGCTCAGGTGAACTGGTGTCAGTTTGTACAGTGAACCTTCCTCACCACTCCTCAGAGAAATTGTACAGGCTTTGATTTCAGTTAGTTGAATAGGAACTTCACTAAAAACAAACCTTCTCGTGCAAATATCTCCAGGTCTGAAGCAAATCCTTTGTTTGCTATTAAAATTAATATCAATGAATTGGAGAATTCACAAATTCTCCCGGGGGGGTAAAAAGGTGATCCCATTAACCTACGTTACAGCCATCACCATTAAGATATACCATTAACCTGTAGTTCCCACACTGTGTTGTTGGAGATACTACAGTCATCCCTATAATTTTGGAGATACCACAGTCATCCCTATAATTCTGTGGTAACTCCTGGCAAGCGCTGATTTTTTAATAGGCAGTATTGCAGCCAAGTACTTTATCGGATTATAAGGCCCAATCCGCATAGCCTTTCATGAGCGTTTTGGCTGTTCAGGCAGAAGCCTATCTCAAGCCACCCTTTGGATCAGAGCTCCAGTACAGGATTGGGTCCCACACCATCTAAAATTATAGGATTTTACTGCCTTACAAGGTCACGAGCAGTCGTAATCGATCAATACAGAGGATGATACCAGTATCAAGAGCTTTAATGACATAACATCATGTTGTAGAAGTTGCTGTTTCACTTTCTAAAGTAACGTGCACATTTTCAGTAACTGTTCTTCACACATTTATTGATACTTAGCCACCAAAGTGAGAGTATTAATAAGTACCCATACTTGGTGAATAAGTTTAACTGAATCGTACTGGTTGGAGAATTGGAATGTTATTGTTTAATATAAAGAATACATATATTTACATATACATGGGCAATATTTTGTTCTGTTAATGTATTCTGTTTACACATTTAGTCTCTGATTACAAGCATTCTGGTAAGTTTAGTAATCAAATTTTGTTATCTTCAGAAGCATGAATTTTCCTCAGCTTTTTACTTTGTGCTGTCCTTCCATCTACGAGCCTAAGATTTTGTTTTGGTTTATTCTTGTGGGTGTTTGGGGTTTTCTTTCTTTACTCAGAGGAAGGGACTGCAGAGAAGTCAGTGTGGTTTTGCAGTAAAGGAGCTGGAGTTGTCCTCAGGACTTGTAACTTGATTTACTTCAGTTTCTTAAGTGTGACCATAAGCTAATAATTCAATCCTTATGCCTCAGTTTCCCAGCTGAAAGGTAGTGGTAATACATCGCTCTCATGAGTAACATGAAGGTTTACCTGCTGTTCTCAGGTTGGAAAAGGAAGGTTTCAGAGAAAACTGTTGTTGGAAATGAGCTGTTGGGAATCCACAAATCTCTCATGGTCTTAATTGTGGTCCCAGTTGCTCAGGGGAAGAAATTCTCCCTTTCCTTCCACACCAGCTCAAAGGGCAGTTGAAAAGCTCTTGGTAACATCACCAAAGCAAAAGGACTTAGAGAGCTTCAGATCTGAAAGCCAACCAGACCACATGAGGACAAGATCCTACAACCTTAGCCTCCATTGCCACACTTTAAAAAAGGCAACAAATACTGTTTCTGACTAAGTATGCTTCCTACAGTGCAGCTAAATATCCTTCCCAGTTGCATAAGGGTTAACTGAGCCCTGAGAATGTGGTCAATGTATTATCACAACCCTGATGTAGCCACCGAACAGTACCAGGCAAACAGCATGTACTTAAAAATGTGCAGTTCTCATGCCTTTCCATGAGAGATTTTAGTCTTTTTTTCTTACCCTTGCAGGTTGTCTCTTTTTTAAAAGTAATTTCTTGGAAACGTTCTCAAATCTAAAATTAAGAAAATCTGTATGTTAAAGGCCATATTAAAACAGAACCTTTTTTCTTAGGTTAAAAAAAAAAAACCAACCAAGAAATAAGGTGTATATTTATGTAACAAGAAGTCAGTTTTATGAAAAATGCTGCTGTGGCTTGTAATTTAAGATGAAATGGTCCAGTCTCAGGCTAAGAAGTGTTGGATACTGACATGCAGTGATGTGCAAACTCTGTTGTCTAAGCTGAGTATATTTCTAACTTTGCTGTAATTATCAATCACTTGATTCATGTCAGACCACTCACATTTAAATCAAGTTTTTGTGCTATTTAGACAGATACTCTGTAAACACAGGGAGAAGAGGCGGTTTCTGGAATGAACGGGAATGGCTGTCTGAGTCCATGTTCTGTATGAACAAATTAAAAGCAAGAGTCTTTCATGCTAAATTTGTATGGCCCTCTGCACAAATCGCCCAATTTATTGAAGTATTTTCCAGTGGCGAGATGTTTTGGGACACAGGGGTTGATAAAATGCATTAAATAAAAGACTGCAAGTCGAATTTAAGTATAAAATGAAATTCTTTCTCTGTTGGGTTTGATGTTCTTAATTTAATCCCTGGTGGACAGTAGTCTGCATTACAAAACCTTCACACATAATTTGGCACAGTTTGGATGATTTGCAATCTCTCCCTCACTCTCTCTGCAGAGGATGCCCTGAGCAGATCCTGCATGGAGGCTCAGTGACCTCTCTTCTCTCAGGAGGGTGGTCTCTTCAGGTCACTGTTCAGGTCATTTCTGCCACAGAGTAAGGAAGCTTTGACTGTTTCTTTGCTTGTGTGGGTAAACAGAGGACTTCAATTTCCAGCACTACCGGTCCCTAACCTTCAGAAGCTAAGCAGTCACCGAGGGGGATGGGAGAGAGATGCCAAAAGAAAGTGCAGAGCAAAGAATGTAAAGAATTTTGCTTATCTCTGACAAGTTTCTAAGCGTGTTTGATTATGGTAATAAGGATACCTCATTAACAAAGGATTTTAAAGGCATGTACACCATTGATAATCAGCCCTGGCCAAAGTACAGTGTACATTTTTAACTTTTTTTTTCAATGGGATATGTTTGAAATATAGCAGCACTTTAGTGTGAATGTGGAATTTCACTTGATGCACCAGGGTGGGGCTGCTGTAGCTGAGGAAGGAGCTGTATCTACCAAAGATAAAGTCCCCATCGCCTGCAAGAGATGACTGTAAAACATGCACAATTCCCAATCCTTAAAACTCTCCCTAATTGCAAATCTGCTCATTGTTTCAACTTATCTCTGCCAGTGCTGCGCTGAATTAGTCCTTTGGAGTCCCTGAATGGGATCGAGGGAAGAGAAGAGGAAAGGAAGGATGGGAATGAGAGTGAATGAGAAACAGAAGAAAGCAAGATAGCCAGAGAAAAGGAAAGGGGGGTGGGTGTTAAGCATAATTGCCCTTTGGCTTCATGTGAAATTATAAAAGCTTTTGAACACCCTTGCTGAACCATCCACAAGAACATTTTCCACATCCCTGCAGAATGGGAGGCATCTGGCCTGGTGCTGGGGAGGGGAAAGAGAAGAAAATTCACCTCCTCTGTTCATATGATTCCTAGTGTGTGTGTCTGGCCTGGAAAGTGGCCCAGGGAATGTCCCCTGCCACCACCCTCTGTGCTGGTCCCCCATGTTAGGTCCATTGACTATCTCCGCCCCACCAAGTTTCCCCACTTGTGGGGTGGGAGATCCACCACCTCTGTGATCATCTCCTTTTTTGGCCAGTTTGGCATTGTACCAGGCAGCTGTTCTCAGCAACGAGCAATCTGGGGGAATTCACTCCAGCTCCACCTGATACCTGGAGTATTCCTATTTTTTCATCCTTATCTCCTAATGAGTTTATAATCTAGAACAGAACGGTACCCCTACTGCTCTCCGGGCTTCCTATCACATGATTTTGCTATCAGACACATTCACATGACAGACAAGGTGCTTCTGGCCCCATGTGGGTTCCTGTGTGGGTGCTTTTTTGCGTAGGAATGAAGTTGAGCAGAAATTTTGGGTTATGTCAAGCAGCAGAAAAGTAAAAACCACCTATGCATGGGGCCCTTCAGGCATGTTCCAGGTATAATATTTGGGTTCTGGCTGCCCAATCCTAAATGTGGTGGATATAACTCAGTATTTCTTCTTCTAGTGCCTTTGGGTCAAAGAAAGCATTTTAATACCCACACACCTCTAATAAACTAAAGCTGTAACAAGGCATTTTCTATTTGTATTGTTCTTCTGTTGTCTCCTATGCACATTTACCATTGATTTTTGCCAAACTCCCCTATACTGTAACTGTGCAGTTATAAACTGGTGTTATTGAGGGGAACTGAGGAGAGAAAGGATAGCCATAAAATTACTTGTTGCAAACAAACGCTGCAGCTCTATTTGGGCATTTATCAGTAACACCTGGAGATTATTGCATACAACCTTCCTAATCAGTAAATCAGCCAGCCACCAATTGTTTCCTTAACCACATCAGACAAAAATGTAACAGCTGTTTAATTTACTTTTTTTATGGTAGGAAATTCATATCCTGAATCATTGATATCTTTATTTTGCAACTTGCTGCTGTTAAATTTTTTCTTTTCTTTTCTCTTGGTGTTGCCTGCTATAAACGATGGGAGGGTCAGTCTGCCTACATGAGGTGGCCTGATGTCATCTTTCAGGAGGGTGCCCACATGGACACCAAGTGGAACTCCCTGGAGGTTTCCCAAGTAAGTTGGGACATCCCCTTAAGTCCAAGGGGGGACACTTGCTAACATGAGCAGGAACTGAAGGAAACACAAGCACAGAACCAAAGCTTTGCAAGCTCTAGAAACTCTAAAGCAAATGGCTTCAGTTGGCTTGAGACTGCAACAGCCAGCTACAACTGAATGCTTTATTGCCGTCTGGAAGTGTTTATTTTCTGAACATAAATTCAAGGGACAGATTCAAGGCATGTCTAGAAATAAAGCATATCATCATGTGAGCTAAACTGACAAGGACAATTTACTGTACCCTGCATTCGTTCTGGGCCAATCGGAAGAGAAGAGGCTATTAACATCCTGAAATTCCCGCTGTTTGGCTCTCCCTGTCCCTTCACTGAACTCAGGAATGGCATGTATTAACCCCTTGAGGGCCTCCTGTGCACGGCGCACATCCAAAGAAGGGACACTTGTTTAGGGCTGGTAGACATATGCAGTATGTCCAGCTCTTATTGACAGCAGCAGCAAACTGCTTTAAAAGCCATGACATGGTCTGCGCTGTCTGGAGGCCCAGCACAGGGTTAGCATCTTTCCTAGAGGCAGTTTTGGTGCTGTAGATGAGCATTGACTTACTCTGTTTAAATACGAGAGTTCACTGGTCAGCTTGACCTTGAATTCTCTCGCAAAGACAGGAACAAGTTGACATACTGTTCATGTTTCTAGTGGCTGCAAAGTTCAGGGAATACAACGCAACAGCAGCTAGCATGCCGTGAGCATCATTTAAAGAAGAGAAGGGAAAGTTCATTTCCTACTTTTTAAATCCTGCCAGCAAGAAAAGTAACAAAGCCAGAAAAGAGTCAGAAGGTAAAGCACAAAGGGCACAACAGCAGATATTACAGAGGAAAGGTGCCATTCATAGTCAGGAATGTGTTATAATAAAATCCACAAGCAAAAGTCCACAGAGGACTGTTTGCATAGCAACATTACAATATCTACATGTGTAAATAGAGGGAACAGCCTTTAAATCCACGTTACAGAAGCAGCTGTTGGGTCTTTTACCTGCAGTCATGCTGCTTGAAGTATTCCTCCTGACTTAGTGAATGTCCTTGTATAGGACAGCATGATCAGCCCTATTTGAACACTGCAGCTGAGGGAAATGTATTATTCTGGCTCTGAATAAGAGTTTTTTGTATACAGCACTGCAGAAGGGTAATACAGTTAACTGGTCTCCAGCTCCTTCTTTTTGTGCTGTCCCCTCTCTGCCTGGTAGAGGGTACAGATTCAGCACAGATTCCTGCCTCTTTTTCCCAGTGAAAAGTGCGTATCTGCACCTCCAGCCCCTGAGAGAGAAAATGTAAGCTGGAGCCTTATGGAGTGCATGGGGAAAGAGAAGCCCGGGAAGAAAAACTCCTATCAGTTTTTCTAGGTCTTCCTTTAAGTCGAGGCTGACTCTCATGTAGCCTGGTAAGGCTGAAGGCACAGCACACACAGGCGCTCCTGCAGCCGCAGAGGCAAGAGCAGAAGCAGGAGTAGATGCTGGATCCTGGGTTGTGGTCAGCCCCTCAGACAGCTTCTCTGTTTATCACTGTGCCTAAGAACACATGGAGTAAATCCACACATATTAAAAACACACGCACACTCCCTCCGCAGTTTGGTCCCATTTTTCATTTGCGCTTTAATCGTTCTTCTGTATTTTGGCACGGAGTCGTGCAGCAGGCTTTCTCTACTCTATTGGCATAATGTTCACAGCTGTAATCAAAACATTTTTTCTCCTATCTTCTCCCAAACTACTTGGGGTCTCCTCCCACCGAGGAGCCTGTCTTATTCATTCTCTGGCTAATACACATGGCTTAAGTATTGCAGCCTTCAATACTAGACCAGAATAATATAAGAACCACAAAGAATCATTTATCTGGCATGACATATTTTATGCTCTTGGGTAAGTTTTCCTAAGGGACTCCTGAATGTCCTACTGGGGTGACTGTAAAGACACCAAGGACTCAAAGTCGTGGGTATCATCTTTATTAAAAGCCCTATAACACTCAGCACAAAGACAAAGCTGAGTGAATTTAACTTTTCTGAAATTAAGATACTATATTGTCTCACCGAAGTCCTTCCAAAGATCCCTTTAAGAGCAGAGTCATTTAAGGCTGAAAGGATCCTAGTACTGAAATTGATCTTAATCTTCTATTACTATAGAAATGTTTCTGTGCTTTAAAAATACACTCCCTATTTCTTACTTTCAGACTACCCTAATCTCGAATTAGCCTTCTGAGCAAAGGTCAGGGGTGCAGGAGTGCAGGTCTTATTGGTTCAATTAAAGGAAATAACACAAAATCACATAGGCTATCGCAGAAGTCTTTGTCAACAAGTTCCTGAATACTGAGAGGCTGTTCAGCTATAAGCTGTCTATACAGCCAGATAATGCTGTTATTAGAAACACATTAGTGTAAGAAATTTAAAATATATATATATACACACATGGCTAATAGATACATTAATCTCATAGCTTTCACAGTAAGTGTCTTGGACTAGTGCTTTCGATTAATTATTAATGTTTGTCTTCTTGTTTTTTGTTTTTTTGGTGGGGTTTTTTTGTGTGTGTTTACAACTTAGCCTTGCTTCTCTCATTCCCCCCCCACCCCGCCCCCAAAATGCTTGCACATAACAAAGCTCTGATAACTACACTGGTAGCTGTCATACTATTACTCGCCAATGGCCTTAATAATGATGAAATGTTAAGTATAATGTACCAATAAATATTTTGGAGTTAGGGAACTGGCAGGTATGTGGGGAAGGCACTTTGTGTTAACAGTTGATGTACTGTTGTTACATTGATGAAAACTGGGGCTAATGCATCTGTGTAAAGATCCTCTTTTAAAAGTGATTTTCCTTTCTTTCTTTCTTTCTTTTTTTGTTTGTGTCCTTGTGCCTGAACATTTGACCCTGGGGGAGTAGGATGGAAAGATTGTTTAAACAGCAGAGATTTGTTTATTTCAATTTTCTCCTTCTTTTTTCCTCCCCTTTTTAGTTCTCTTTACAGGTAAATCACTCGTGATATGGGAGAATCTCAGAAAGTTCAGAGGTTTGGGGCAGGAAACGCCTCCCCCTCCCCCTGAAGTTTGGATTCAGAGCTAAATTTATCTGAGTGCTGTCATTTCCCTGCTTTTCCTTCTCTACCTCCTTCACTACATTCCTCTTTCTCCCTCCTCATTCCCAGCCACCCAGATCTTATCCTTTCCTTGACCTGCAGCTCCCCCTCCCTAGCCTTCCACTGCTCTAAAATGTCTGGAGGCTACGGCTGAAGGTGGTAGTTTCTCCTGTTGTTTTTTTTATTTATTTATTCCTGGGCTGTACTATAGAGAGAAATGTTCTATAATCCTTTCCCCTCAGAGGCTCTCTCCATCAATAGATGCTAAAAGCAGGTTCAGTGAACCCTAAGATGAAACGGCAGCAGTGGTGCCCAGCAGAGAAGTCCAGGCTTGCTCATGGCAAGCACCCACCAGCAATGCAGCAAAAGGCCCACGTCGGTATGGGCCATTGCAATTTGTTTTAGGTAAAAGGATTCTGAAATTGGTGTGGAAGTTCAGCCAAATTTCCAGCCTACTCCTGCTTTCTCTGACACATTCTGTGCATTTGCATCACTTATCACTATCTTGAATGGGTCTGTCCTGGCAGGAAATATGCAGAGTTCAACAAGATCCCTCTCTTTTTTTTGTTTCCCTTTTTTTTGTTTCCCTTCTTTTTTTTTTCTTTTTTTCTTTTCTTCTTTTTTCTTTAATATTACAGTCTTGCACTGTGGCTATTCTAGTTTCTCACAGAAGTGGCAGACAGCCAAAGACTGGAGTCATTATTTGCAAACTCTAAAAATAGACTGAAGATTTATAGGAAGAAAACAGATATGTCTTGTTATAAAACCATGAATAAGGATTGACATGAACATAACGGTTTATTCTTTTTTGATATTGCTTATTGTAAATTGCACTCTATCTTTCTGGGAGATACACTAGATAGTTACAGTACAGAAACATTTCCTTTACTTGAAAGTGTTGGAGAACTGCAGTTTATTTGTTGTAAAGACTTGATTATTCAAAGGAAGTGATAAGAGATGCGGTAGCCCCTGGGAATTTTGTGCGTTGTTGGGGTGGACAGTTTGTTTTAAAAAAAGTATTAGTTATCTTCTTCTGCAGGTCACTGCTGATAAAAATTACATTCAGCATGTCTCTTTGCCTAGCGTAAAGGCGCCTCACGAGTTGCACTTCTGGTTAATATTTCTTGTTATTATAAACTGTGAACATCACATCCCTGATCTAACTGATGTTAATAACACTCTGCACACTATCTCCTTCCTTATAGGCTCTGGGAGGGCAGCAATGGGGGGGGGGGGGGCAGGGGGAGGGGGAGGAAGAAAAAAAAAGGAGTGGGGAGGCAGAGAGAAGGAGAAACTTTCACAAAGAGTTAAAAAGGCCTGATGAAATCCTTACAATGTACACCATATGGCTTGACATTTACCAGATTAGTTAAACATTTCTACTGGGGATAAATATTCCTGCACATTGATGTAAAGAAATTGCATGAGACAAGGGCACATACAGCATATTTATGCCATGGAGTAATCTTTTCTTTTTTTCTTTTTTTTTTTTTTTTCTTCTTCCTCCCTTCCCCTTTACTAGCAGAATTCAGGTTACTAAACATGCAAGGGCCAAGTGTACTAAGCCCAAAGAACCCCCACTCCTGTGCACTCCTGAGCTGCTTGTCAATGTGGTTGCAGAGACAAGCCCCCTCCCAACATCACCCCAAACACACTCAAAACTCTCACCCAAAAAAGTTTTGAATGAGCAATCTTGCTATAAAAAAAAAACAACAAAAACAACTCTGTGGAGAGGCTAAAACATCAAAGTTTGTCAAAATCTATTTCAGGACTCGGGTTGCCTATGGAGAGATGACTGTGATGGCTGCCAAACTGATTTGAGGCGGGTAGATGCAGAGGAGGTGATTGCTGGTGCCCGTGTCTGGTGTAGACTACTCTGCTCCTTGGTGAACAGCCCTAAAGCCATAGATTTCATTTGATCTTTGCAAAGGCTAACATTTGTCTGCTGTCATTTTAGTAAGATTGATGACAGGCTGGGATAGGGGAGGAGGAAGGGGAGTGCAGTGGGAGGAAGGCTGATCCCCGCAGCCCCAGTGGCTGTGGCCAAGCCTGCCTGGAGTCACTGGCCCGGACCCTCTGGTCAGCTGTGGCAGTGGCAGGGAGTCGCTCTTGCACCGCTCTGGCAGTAATTGCACTGGGTTCTCACAGAAGATTGCAGGAACTTGGAGACATAAAGGCAGCATTTGCACCTTATATATCTTAATAGATTATTCGCACCACAAGCAACACAGAGCAAAATGTTATGACAACCATAAGAATGTAGTTTACTGTGGCTTAATATGGCTGGGCAGTGCAGGGTAAAGCTATCAAAAAAATATATTTTTTTTTTAAAGTTTCTGAGAGAAACTAACCAATGTGGACATGCAGCTATTTTTATACGAGACCCTGACTTTTGGCAAACTCTTTCCAGGCTATAGCAGAAAATGCTTACTCTTTTTATTAGTAGTAGCATTGCAGTGCCAAACTAAAACTCATATCCATTCCCACTTGGAAGCTTTCTTACAAGCCGAAGTCTGAGCTGATGTAATAGGGGAATCTTCTACAAAGGGCAGATGTCCCAAATGGGGCAGCCAGTTGCTGGCTGCAGCATGCAATACGCCTCGGAAAAAAATAGCTTTCATACTTGGGTAGGATGAAGTCCATGTATCTTTTTCCATGAATGAATGAGTGAATGAATGACTGTCAATGCTGAAATTTGATCTTACTGCAAAATCCTAGAGATTCAGGTTTCACCAGGCACACATATGTATACAAGAGGGATCTGGGCACTTCGGGGAAAGAAGTGTGGTGTGTTGCGGAAGAAACGCATAGCGATAGGGTTACTGCCCTTGTGGATCGGGAAGCGAGAAATGTACCTGCAGTTCTTAATCCCAATATTAGATTGGAAACCACTGAGGCAAGGGATGAAAGCAGCCCTAGATCCTCTCTGTGACCTGGAGGGGAGATGGGTGCATAAGCTGGTAACTTATGCTGGAATTCAAAATACGCCCAACCTAAAACCCCGGGCTGGGACATGTACTGGCTTGGTGGAAAGCTCAGCACCAGCCCCTTCTGTTGAAGTTTACAGTGCTGAGACCGATGCCATGTGGATTTTAGCCACAGTGTCCCGTGGTGACCAAATGACATTGTGTCAGGATGGGATTTCAGCTGTGGCCAGGGAAAAATGTAGTGTAGAGTATGAAAACGAGCTGTACGCTTCTTATTTTTGCTGGTCAGAGAAGAGCAGAGACTCAGACCCGAACGGGAGGGCTGGCTTGGGCCCCACATGAACTTTGTGCTTGGATGATCACGGGTGGCTGGATTGATAAAGAGTGAGCCAGAGAGATAAATACACGTACGGAGGAAAATAAGAACAGATAATGGATTGGCCTAAGTCACAGTATATTTCCTCCTAGTGATGAAAGGCTAAGAGTGAGTTATAGATCTTTCCTTGCGATAAGAACAGATATTTCTTTCCAAATCATTTATCTATAAGATACTGAGATATTATTTAGGTCTGCATTGGTATTAATCTGGCTCTTTGTGTTTCTGTCCTGGTCCTTCAGCAGGTGAAAATGTGCCAGTTAGGGACCCTGAAGGTTTCATCTGTGGCTCCTGCAGATGAGGTGTTAGTTATTATCTTAGGGAGTTGAGAAGAAAGAGGGCACGTTTATCCACGTCTGTACCAGGTAAACGTGGCGTGGCTATACATGCATTACCAGAGTTTAAATCTTCATTTGTTATGGTCCTTAATGTATGAGAAGCAATAGCTCTAAGTGTTACGAGATCTGTTTACTGCTCTGGGATATAATTAACTTTAATAAGAAAAGAAAAAGAGCATGTCTGTATGAAGAAAACAAACCCACCTGACAACTTTGATGTAGGAGCAGCCTTCTCCCTTTGACTGAAGGTGGGCGTGCTCAGCCCTTTCGCCCCCGGAGCCAGGGCTACGTGGCTTTTACATGTCTCAGAGATATGACGCACGTGCGGCACACGTGTGTGAGGGTGGGTGGCCAAGGCTTGAAAAGAGTATTCAGAAAAAAAGCAGCATGTTCTTGTCAACTGGGAAAGGTTAGAGTACCTGATTTTACAGCTAGATAGATGTCTTTCACATGATTAGAAAAGACACTATTATTATGATTATTATTACTACTACTACTATTATTTTCTGTAGTAGAAGCCCATTCCTCAGCCCGCCTCCCCTGAGGTGCTGGTGGGGCAGAGGGGCTGGGCAACGCTGTGGGGTGGAACCGGCCAGAACCGGCGGGAACCGGCTGCGCCCGGCGGGGCAGCCCCCGCCTCGCCTCACAGCCGCCAGCTCTCCACAGCGCTGCCACCAGCGTGAGGGGATGGTGGAAACGTTAGGGGCAGGCAACACCACCGGGGCTGGGAGGCAAGCACAGGCGAGCCGGGGACAGAGCCTGGGGTGCGTCACAGGCCGGACGGTGTCAGCCGGGGCCGTGCGGAGAGGCTGGCGGTGCGGGCTGGGCGCCGTGGCTGTGAGTAATGGCTGTTTGCCTGCAAAGACGCTTGTGGGTCAAGGGGACTCGCATTTCTGCTAAACAGTCCGGTATATCTTCACCTTCTGTAATCTCAGCTGGAGCCTTTGCTGTCGTGCTTTCCCCCTGTAAAACCTCTGCTTTTGAATCTTAAGAGAAATCTTTACAGTGGTCAGTAAATCCTAATGTTGTACTTGTTCTGTTTTATGAGATTTCCAGTAACACGCGGTTTCAGAGATTTGTCACTTGGTGGATCAAACAGCTCTAAGGACACAGCTGACTTGGGCTGAGGGGGGAAGAAGTCAACTGTCTCCATCTTGTTTAAATGAGCTTCAGGTTCAGTACATTAACGTGCTAATAAGGAAGTCTTGTGTTCCCACACTGTTCTTAAAGGCATTCTCACACTGCTGACCTGACCTCTTTAATCCTGGCTTTCCTGGAGGAAAAGCTGATCCATCAGGCCTCCTGTATCTAAAATGGGATGAAAGGAAGCGATGGACCTATTTCTACACTGGTGTTTCTCAGGTACCTCAAGCAGCCTTGTTCTTTTTGTATTCATCTCTCATTTCCCTGGGAAGGAAAAAAAAAAAAAAAAAGGGAAAAAACCACTAGATGTGAGGGCTCAAATCACTGAAGATGAGAAGATGAGAAACAGCAAAAGGAAATAAAGAGGTCACACACCTAAGTTAGCTTATGATTAAAAAGAAATTAGTGGGGCTATTTTTAATTTGTTTAAATATATTACTTTCTATTAAAAAGGTCTTTATATTTCACTAAGTATGAGGTGAAGTGTGTCACCAGAGGAAGATTTTTCAGTTTTAGTCTCTTTTCTCTTAAACAATTAGAAGTCAAAGAAAATTCACCGAAGACAAATATACGAAGCTAGCAGAAATGGCAGCAGAGTGGGACTTTTCCTCTACAAAACAGCTTGGTTGCCTTCCAGTGGGGCCAGTTTGCAAGAATTCAGTGACATAAAGCGTAAGCTGTGCACAACAGATATATTGTGGTAAGGTCTGTTGTACCCCATAGCCCCCCAGTATTCAATCTCAGAATGTTGTGCAGCCTTGAGAAGCAAATCACTGCACCCCTGCACTCAGACCCAGCCCCAGGATCTAGTTGGAGCCTTCTTGAAGGTTGAAGTGCATTGCGTATTTGGGTTGTGCTGCCAGAGCTTACATTTTTTTTGGTTAAATCTGCTAGTCTATGGATATTTTCAGGCAGCAGCTGACAGAAATTAGGAAGGATAGTTGTAAATGAAGTTTTGTAATGCCAGAAGTCTATGATGGAGCTTTTCAAATCAGTGCATGAGCTAAACAGTGATCCAACTGTTCTAAGACTTTCCATGAGATTGCTTGGTTTTCTGTTTTTCCTCTATATTTTCACTTCTGACTTCTCTCTTTTGTTAAAAGGAATGCCTTAAGAGTAAACATAGCAATAGGGTTAGTCTCCGCAAGCCTGTGAGACTATGAGGGAAATCCACCATAATGTTTAAAGTAAATAAATAAATAAAAGGAATTTGTCGCAAAACTCCAAAACAATGCAAACACCCTCAGTTTTTTGTTTCATTCCCAGCTGGAAAGTCAGGCCAGAATCACTGAACATTGCACCAAGTCTTGCTAACCTTCTGAGCTGTTGTGAGAAATTGTTCTTGACATCACATGAGCTGGGCCACAAGGCAGGACTAATGTGATATTTGCTGTCGAAGGTTTCCTAGGAAACATGCTACTTAGAGTGCTCAGCCCTCCCTGCCACCCTTCCTACATCCTCCAGTTTCACCCGTTCCCACAGGTTTTGCAGAGGGCAGTGATGTCCCCTCTGACCTCTGGACACCCTTGGTGCGGACCTCCCGCTACAGTGTGATGCTTCCCAGCAGCCCTGCACACCCAGCTGAGTGGAGAGTGGTTGCAGAGATTTTGACGCTCACCCACCTGATAGCCCTTTTTTCTGTGATTTTTCCCTTTCCCTCCCGCTTTTTTCCCCCCAGCACTCCACAGTGGGAGAGGTGAGAGAAACTAGGCTACATCCTGCAAGGCTGGAGCTGGAGAGAAGGAAGTTTGAGCCTTCCCAGCAATCTTAATCTTTCCTGCCAAAGGGGAACTGGTGGAAAAAGGTTAGGAAAATCAGCAAATAACTTAAAATTTTTCTTGCCACAAGGATCCTCATCTTTTGACTGCAGTTTGCAATACAGTAGCTGTTATGGTACATAACCTATAGGGATTTTTCAGCTGAATGGGGTTCCCCAATTAATTTCCACAGTTTCATCTGGTGGCTGTAGGTGCTGTCCTTGATGGCATCAAACCCACATAAATGGTTCCTGTCATTCAGGCCAAACTTTTCAGCTTGGCCATTTGGAGCTGCAGGATAGTTCCCATTGAGGATGAGATGAATGGAGTCTGTTCACACATATTAACCAAATGCAAATCCTTAGATGGAAACTCATGGTCAGCTTTTTCCAATGCTATTTTCAGAACTTCCACAAAAGACTGTGCTGTGATTATATGTATTCATGATATGTATATCATGTATTCAGCTCAAACAATATTTGAATGATGCATTTAGAATTCTTCCTAAAAAAGGACCATGCTTCTGTAAACTGCATCATATTTGTAAAAGAGGAAAAAAAAATCTAGCTTGCTTTTCTTTTCTTTCTTTCTTTTTAATATATCATTTCATAAGGCTGTAAGAATTGGTGTTAATGCTACATTACACACAGACACACTTCTACATAATCATATGCATTTGCATGTATGCCATACACAAACAACCCTATGGAATCCCGACTCTTCATTGTTAAGTTTGTCTCCATATTTTTCAAAGCAAAGAAGCTCTGGGTGTCAAACAGCTCCTTTTTTCACTATCTTTCACTGGGCTGTACAGCAAATGCAGCCAACAAAATAAAGCATTTGGGGTTTTGTGGTTTGGTTTTTGGGGGGGGTTTATGGGGTTTGTTTGTTTGTTTGTTTGTTTTTCTTTTTCCTACCTGGCCATTTATAACTACCCATTTTCCTTCTTGTCTCCTCCACTGATAAAACATCATCTTTTTGACTCTGTCATTCATGTTGCCAATATTGATTTTCCCAACCCCTTGAAGGCCAAGAGTGTCACCTCCATGATGCTCCCTGAAGCCACTGACTTGGAAAACAGGAGAGTTAAGGTTGCTGCTGCCAGACATTGGTTTCCCACATGGTAGGGAAGAAGACAAGTAGCCTTAAGTCACTGGACTGATTCATTTATCTCTGTGATGCCATTCACTTCACCTTACCGCATGTTTGTGTAGTGAAGCTGTTTGGCCAATATGCCCTATGGGCCTTGTCTTAGTAATGAAAGTGCAGAAGGTGGAAAAGAAATTCCATTCTGGATTGTTTAGCTCTGTCTTCAGTTTCTGATGGCATACAAAAGATTGGGCTGGCTTTTGATTGTGCTTTCAGATTCAGAAGAGCAGAATCTGCTGCACCCTGCAAAGCCAGCAGGGCTTCACCTGTGTAAATCTGGGCAGAATTTGTGTCTGTGGCCAGAGAAGGAAAACCAGTAATATTCTTCTCTTTTTGTTCAAACCCAGAAAAGTTTCTTCCAAGCTTTAAGACTATAGGACAGACGATGTTGATCAGCTTCAGAGAAACAGCATCAGCCCAGCTGAGAATCTGCATGTAAGTCTCAGGTCTGTATCAGTCTTAGAGTTCAGCACTTTTCATTGTAGAGTCATGCTTTTCTTGCTCAAAAGCAATGATAGCTTTGCAAATCAATCTATACCTGTGCGATACCATGATGAAACCACATTGCTTGAAGAAGGCAGAACTTTCCTGAATTATGATAGAATACCCAATATGTAAGAGATTGGTGGGTCACCCAGACAATTCATTCATTTTCAAAGCACTTTAAGACTGTCAGTCCTTCTGGCACCATTTATAATATATGTCATGGGATATTGTTATCCCCCATTGCCAGCTGAGGAAGGGAGGAAAGGAGATTACAGAACCGCAACTTGAGTTATTGTTGGAGGCAGGACTGGAACTCGGGATTTCCTGGACAGATTACCACCCTTCACTTCTCCCTCAGTTGGTATAATTAGCAGTGTCCTGGATCTCTCTTATTGCCATGCAAGAGCACATTTGAATACATTTTTCTTTGAAATTGTCTGTCATGGGGTCATTTCTGTTGTGCACTTCTGGCTGTTAATGATCTGTTTTTTGCAGTGAAATGCTCGCTAGTATGCTGTAAATCGTGAACAGATGTAAAGGCATCCATTTGTGACTACCAATTTAATCTCTCTGGATTTCTGAAATTGGCTACCTGTAAAATTTTGGGAGCCATGTCTTGGAAAAAACAAATCCTTTGTGGCTCTTTTAATTTTTTTGTTCTTGGCTGCTAGCCATTCAGATGGATGTCTTACATCCTTGAGATGAACTTAGTGCAGTCCTCATTGACCTAGCAAGCCATTTTTTCCCTGATGACAAGCTGGGATCACATCTTGTAATGACTGCTGCAAGATTGTCTTGTTAGGGAAAGGGCTAAGGTGGGATCGTCTTTAATGACAATGAAAGCACCTCATAAAATCTGATTCTTCGGTTTTACAGGCATGGCTCTAGAATTTTAGCCGATGCAGACTTAGTAAATCAGTCAGTCAAAAATTATATCAGTTGAAGCATAATGTTCATGGCAGTCCAAAAACCTGAACATGTAGGTGATTTGGAGGGCATTTTGTTAACTCTTTAATTGGTCGTTTGAGTGCTGGAGGCAGTAGCTAATTGCCTGTAGGTCAGAGTAGTCCTAGAGCTTAGGTAAGTGTATATTGTCATATGTCACATTTTCATATGGCTCCTTTGCACAGGTTGGTAAAAATGATTGCTGCATAATTAAAATTAAGACAAGGTGGGAAAAGTGATTCAATTAAACCCCTGAAGCCATTGCACAAATTATCTGAAGTACCAAAAACTAATGAATAGTTAAAACTAGTTTTATCTTTTTACTCTTTATTCTTGAATCCTGAGGGTATTAAAATGGCTGGAGTCTCTCTGAAAGTTCTCAGAGGTAAGTTTTTGGGTGGGCAGTGCAAGTATGAGTCAGCGCAGAGGAATCCAGGCCTTTTAAAATACCAGCACACAGAAACTTTGTTGCCTAGTTGTTTTGAATTGAAAATAACCAGACCTTACGCACAAGAGACCTTTTGGTTTCTCCACCAGCTCAGAATTATTTTGAAAACATCTGCAATATTTCACTCTGCATGCAGCAGGTATTATATACCAGGGAGGGTGATGACAGTAAAAATAAATGAGATATGTTGTAATCAAAACATCCCAAGTTTTACATCATACATTTCACAACCCCAGCAAGCATCCTGTGCTTTGACTTGAAGGCTAAAGGCATGGGGTAGTTTTAGAAATGTCTATTAGTATTAACAAATATGTTCCATTATTAGACAGTGTGCCACTGCCCCAGCCTCCTGGTGCAAGAGGTGAGTTAATATGGCTTATAAAATATAAGAGTGCTGCAGGCACAAGCTATGGAAATAAGAGCCCCGGCTAAGCAGGAGGTCTCATTACATTTCGTGGGACAGCTTACTAGAGGCCTGAACATGAGTATAAAAGCTGCCTCCCAGCTAAGGCTTTTTATGGTTCCTGTCCTTTCCCAGAGCAATACAACTTTAGGAGGTTTAGAGCAACAAGGTCTGCACCTTTGGATACTGGCAGTGTGCTAATTCTGGCTGGTTTTAAATTGGAGGTGAATGAGAGAATTAAGATATGTATGTTTGCACTGTCCCTGCACTTTTTAACAGAATTTTTCAATGGTTGAAAGTAGTGGGGCACTTAGGAGTTGTGCTCTTGCACAGTTGGCTTTTTTTGCATGGCTCTTTGCTGTTAGCTGTAAGCTTCCATTTCTGGGAAACACAGTGTTTCTTGGCTAGGGTTGCCAGGATTGTGAGTGTGTGCACAGAGAGGACCTGATACACCGGAACTGTATAAATAGTGTGCCATCTAAGGAAATTAAAAAAAAAAAAAAAAAGTCTTAAAAAGTCTTGCTAATCTTCATTAGAACAGGTATTGTACTGCAAGATTTTTAAAATATATCTTAGTAGAGACTGTTTCCAGCCATCCCAGCAGAGGTGTCTGTAGGCATTGCCCCTTGCAGGGGTGGTGTGGATGTATAGTATAGATGAATAACACAATAGTGTCTTTTTATGCTTCTACTTCTTTGAATGGTGTTCTCGCTCTGCATTTGAAAGTAACTGTTATAAAACCTATGCTGATGCTTATCCAAAGCTTAATCAGAAACCTTAAATAGCAACTAATTTATTATCACAGGTAGCATATTCATCTAAGTACTAGCTTTATCAAGCCAAGAAAATCCCTGCTGAGGACTGGAATAATTCAGGGAATAGTAGGTTATGAAAACATGATGACATCAACTCACTAGATGAGCCCTTCATCAATGGGTAAAGCTTCTGTAGGTAGAAAAAATAAACTTTCCTGAAGATTCAAAATCCCAGTGTGGAGAGCAGAGTAGAGAAAAAGGAGAAAACTGGAACACTGGAGGTGTTCAAATCATGAGGTCTCCACTTTCCCATGCTTCCTAGCAGAAAAGCAAACAGCCAAACATTGTCAGGAATGTCCTAAAACATCAAAACTGTGAATGGGCAAATGTCCTGCCTGGCGTTGCAGTGTCCCCACCAAACCCTTTCTTCAAGCTTTTTTGGGTGTGTGTTCAGCCCAGGCTGGTGGTTATCAGAGACAATATTTCCACTGTTTCTTACCTGTGATCAAGAAAAACACTGCTTATGTGATTAAACAGAGTGTTCTTCTGTAGCCTTTTCTATCTGCCCTTGGCCTGAGACCACCCAAATGCCAGGTAAAGTATTGCTTGTGACCAGTCTAGGTTTTCCTTTCAGTACAGGGCATAAGCGACAGTCTGTGGTTCCTTGCTTTTGTAAATGCAGATTGAGATTTTAGAAGACTACCAACAAAGAACAGGTTATGGTATAGACTGTTGTGGATTGCACTGAGAGTGCACTGAAATTCCTGCTCTGCATGTAGGAATGGGGAAATGATTCAAGAGTGTTTGGGATGTCTTTGTGGATTTTTTATATATATATATATATAAGGTATTTTATATAGATGTATATGGCAATACCGTATAAAACTAATATGAGACATATAAATTGTTAAAAGACATTGTGTCAGATACACAATTTTTCCTCTGTGTTTAGAGAGCAATTCAAGGTCATGGCACCAAATTCATCTTTCAGAAGTGCCTCATTTCATTGACTACAGAAGGCTTGGACCAATGCCCTATGAAAATACATATTTTAAGATATTTAAAACCAGTATTTTGATCTGTTAATATGGACCTTGTCAAAGAAAAATGCTAGTCATTGCCACCAGCCAGGTCCACTCACATGTCAGACCCTGCAAATAACAAGTGTACACAAAGAGTTTAAAACTTTGATGCAATCAATATTGCTGGTGGAGGTGCTAGGAGCACAACCCCTGCCTGCTAGGCTTTGTGGAGAAGAACTGCACAATGTGCTCATGATCAAAGCAGCAGATGGTAAAGGAATGTATTAGGGCTTTGGAGAAATTGCTTTAAAAGCCTCTGGAATTACAAAGACAGTGACAGAGACTTTCCATAGACTTTCTGGAAATGGCCTGTGAGTCACTGGTAGGTTCCCCTGGGAACTGAAAGAGCCAGTAGGAAGATGGTAATGGCCTATTAAAATCTATAGGACATACTTTGGTGGCAAGTGGTGGGACCATGGCATTTCCGTGTGTTTTCACTAGCTAGCAGCAGAAGGGCACGGACATTGTCCTTCCTTTCGGGTACATTTTACATGCAGCGAGATAGGGATGCAACGACAGCTGCCTTCTCCCAGAGAGCCTGGTAGCACTGAATTTCTCTCTGGACTAGCACTCGTCTTGATACGCATCAGTGTTTTAATGGTATTCCCTTGTAAAGAGGAGGTTTTAAAAGGTGTTTCTAATACATGAGACAAACCTTGTTATCAGTGAGTCTGGGGACCGACCATCCTTGTGTTATCTCAGGGAGGCACAGCCCTTGCTCACATTAACTCATGTGCAAGGACCAAAAAGTATGCTGCAAGAGGCAACAGTTCTTGTATCAGCCCAATGAAAAAGTAGGGGTATGAGATACTCCTTTGGTAGTGCAGTTGCCTAAGGATGCATCTGGGAAGTAAGGTCTGCTTTGCCGTAAGTAGAGCTATTACACTGACGTTACAGACTTTACAAGAGGATAATGTTCTTCGGGTGTTCCCACCTCCTCCTGGCTCATACATAAGATGACAACTAGGCTGAAAAGACCATGTTGGGTGCTCAGAAAGGGACAAAGTTAGTAATGATCAGCATGCAAGGGAAGATTAGGCACAAATAGTGGAATTGTCTTGATTGCTTTAGACAACTTTATGACTTTGTTTTCCTTCCTAAAGTTTTTTGTTGGTTCTTTTATAGTAAAATAAATCACAGCTCATAAGATAGCACCACACAAGCAAAAACCCTGCGATGTTGCAATATTTTTGGTGGCTCACAATTAGCCTTGATAACCCAAAGGATGGAGGCTAGCATATGTGATGAGTGGAGTCAGGAATAACATGCATCTTTGTGTCTATTTACATATGACAATTTTCTTCAGTCAGATGCAGGCTGGGCTGAACTTAGCCATCTTCACCTTGGTATTATCCATGTGGCTAAAATTGCCAGTCCATTTACCCTGGAAGTTATTACAGTGGTGAACTGCCAAATGCACAGTTGTATTGTTCCTTTGCTTCATGCTGTTGTATGTTAAATGTACCTCCGAGTCTTAAGCGAGTCTAGATTGAGTGGTTTTTGTTTAAAAGAAATTATTGGGGAGAGGGGAATCTTTTAGTGTTCTTTCAGAAACTACCAATAATCTTTGTCATTTACTTCTAGCTTAGGTAGTTATGACTTAAAGGATAAGAAGGAAGTAAAAAGGCTTGCCTAAGAATTCAGATGATGGATCACTTGAATTTATAGTGGAAAATCTGCTTTAGAGAAGGTTAGAGTAGGAGCTAGACTAGGAGCCAGAAAACCCTAGGTTTTTCTACACATGTCCAGAGATCAATGACTAACCCAAGTTTGTGAGCCATAAAATGAGCATACTATTCAGACCTTATTTAGGTGCTGAAGATAAGTCTACTGGTGATGGGGAGATGAAGGTTCTCCTATCTTTACAACAATAACTGTTTCCTTGGAAATACATAGAGAGAGACTTTGCTATACTAAAATGAGCTGTCTTATGTCATCTGAATGCTGGGACCATCCAGGCTGGGAATTGTGGGGGTTCCTCTTTAAAGCATGAGCATGCTCGTGTATCTCTGAAGAGCACCCATTTGGGGAACCTCTTCTGAAAAGCTGTCAGGATCTGCATGCTTTAGAGGCATCCCAAGCTGGGGAGGAGATGTTTGGTTTGCAGTTAGCTCTTGTCTAAGGAATAGACCTAACAGAATGAGCACTCCATTAGGAAAAGTAATGTAAAGGACGAATTCTTCACTGTTGCTCTCAAAGCAGAGAGGTTTTGTTAGGGTCACCCATTCCACAATAAGACTTGTCTTACAATTTCGTGAGGAGATAGTCTTATGTCTCCATGGGGAAAGATTCATCTCTCTGTGCAATTCCCCTTTTGGGTGGGATAAGAAAAGCAATTGCAAGGATTAAAGACTAACAGCTCTCATGAAGGAAACACTATCAGCCATCTCTGGAAACCAGCACTGCCTTTCAGGGAGAAACTGTTCTTGTCGTACAAGCCACACATTTCACTGTGCAAGGAAAAGGTTGAGCATAATGTATACCTATCTCTTAGTCAAAAAAACCTGAACACAGAGAAGAAATATTATGTCCTTTTTTGTTTGTATTGCAGAAGAGAACAGAGGCTCGCTGGCACCAAGAGAAACCTTATTTTTTTTGGCTTTCACTGCCATTTTTCCTCTATGGAAAGGGGGAGACATTCTGACTGTAGTTGCATCTGTTTTCAGTATTACCAAGAACAAAACTTCCATTTTCCAAGTGAACTTAAGGTCCAAGGGCCAGCTCAGTTTCCTACAATAATTCCTGGATGTTTTGCACTTGATCAGCTCTTCTCGTGATGAGCATGAGAAGGAAACCAGGAAGGCCAGTGCAGCTGTCCAAAGCAAAATCTTTAGGCTCTTTCCTGAAATTCTTACAAATTTGGGGCAAGCTTTCTATTTATTATGAGGTTGAAATACAGAAGCAGAGATAATGTGGTTAGTGCGCAATGTACTTGTTCTCTGAAACAACTCTAGATGACTGGTCTGTTATACGCTGCCTGCTCTTGAAAGGCTGAAATACTCTCTGGTAGGAGTAAGCCCTGGTGGTAAGCAGACCAAAATAATAATCCCACTGGTCTCTTGTGTGTGTTCAGCCTTGGGTCATGGAAGTGGACAACCAGGGTACATGTGACCAAGTCTGTTTGAAATATTGCAAATGGTACCTGAAATATATTGTGCTTTTTCACCCCATTTTCTTCCTATCCATTTTCTTCCATTTCCCAGCAGAATAGCATTTATATAGCCTCCTTTTCCCCTCCATCTGGCATTTGCTTTCTTCCTCTTTCCTTGCAACCCACAAATGTTTGCCACTCTCTCAGCTGCTGTCTTGGGCCCCGGATGCTGTTTGATAAACAGTGGCTAATCTTGAAGGAGCATGTCCGCTCTGCTGGCCGCGCAGCAGGAAGTGGCAGTTTCCTTCCCGAGCACTGTAACAAGGTCTTCTCCAGCAACAAGGCCTCACTCCCTGTCTTCCCCTTACACCCCTTCTACTTCATCCCCATGCCTGGCGTGAGTCCTAGGTGTGGGAACCAGGGAGGGCCCCTCTGACCAAAAATGGTTAGATTAAGTGTGAATGAAAAATGTGATAGATCAGCTAGACAGAAGATAGATAGATTATTCTTACTTTTTATTTGAGTAACTTGAATTTTTCATAGCTTTGTTTTTTTCATTTTTGTCTTAGCTGGCTGCAGGTAAATACCTGCAATTTGAGCAATACTGCTTTGTTCCAACTGGACACTTGATATTGTTTATTTCTGGAATGAAACATTGTATGCACTCCTCCAGCCCAAACGTGAGCCGCCTTTCTGAAATTTTCTTTCTAGGAGTAAACGTCCCTGTAATAGTCATTGCTGAACTGTTTGCAGTAGACAAACATGAAAGGCTTGTGAATGCAGCCAAAGATAGAAATCAAAAGAAATTTTCTCAAAAATGTTTGGCACTGTTTGCTCACCTTTGGAATATACATCCTGTTCCTCTTCTTAAAGTATTTTATTTTATTTTTTTTTAATATAGCTGGGTGAGCTGGTATTTCTTCTGCTCAAGCTGTCTCTAAACTTATTATCTCCAACAGTGGCAGCAGATTATGAGACGATACTTATAGAAATGACATTATATCAGTCTTTAAAATACCCATCCTGAAAGGCAAAATCTGCAGAAATTATAGGACTAAGAGGCCTCCTTTGAGAGGCAGAAACTATTTTAACTCGTTATTTTTAGAGCTCTGCAAATCACATATTTTTCTCTTCACTGGCAATTCAAAAAAAAAAAAAATTGGAAATTGTAATAAGTTTAAAAAAAAAGAATCCTTCACAACTTTTTTCTATAAAATGGAAAGTTGAGATATGTCATTTGTGGGCAAATGAGATGCTTCACTTTAATTTCAACCATTTTTTTTTAGTTCCTTTTCTTAGAGAAAAATTAAACACAGAATGGTCTATTCTGGGCTGGCTGCCCATGTGGACTGGATGGGGGTTCTTGATCAGGACACCTGTCATGGACCGTGAAGAGTGACACAGCCACGTGCACAAATAAATGTTTCTGTAGTCAGCTGGTCCACCATGAGCATGGGTATCCGCATGCCTGTGAGTCTATGGACCTTGGTCCCACCTCCACCAAGCGCCACAAGCTGTGCTAAATTAAACAAAGAAATTGAATGATCTGTAATATTTCAGAGGAATAATGCTGAAATCTCCCGTGATTGCTGGCATTATCCTCAGCACCGTTTCTTAAATTAGCCTATTAAGTCTATTGCCAGGGATGGGAAGGTGCTAGTGCTGTGATGGGCTGTGTGGGGAGCCCTGCTGCACCCTGGGAAGGTGGTGGATCACCCACCTATGGGGCACCCATGCCAGGATGCTGCCCTCACATCCTTCATGGTGCTCTGCCCACCACTAGGCAGATGAATTAGTCATGGCAACAGCTGTTTTCAATGAGGAGATTGAAAAAGCAAACAGCTCTGAAAGTTTGGTATTAACAAAGGTTGAGCTCTGATTTCATTTTTATGGGAAGGATTTTGAAGAGGGTCCTCATTGGTAATAATCAGCCACTAAAAACTGATGCAGTAGGGAAGAGGTGAATAAAGAAAAGGGTAATGGCGGTACAATAACGCCACGTGCATTAAGGAGAAACCAACATCCAATATAGCACAAAAGAAAATTTACCAGGATTTGCTTTGGCTAATGCAGGCTTTATAAACAAGAATACAGCTTGCTAGAGACAGGTCTAGCAAAGTAAAACAGGCGCAGGAGTTTCTTCTTTACGACTGAGTGAAAGGGCTGCATCACGAGGCAAATGCTGCCTTGCCTTGCCTTTTCATGCCGTGCTGCGCCTTGTCTTGCCTTGTGTTGCTGTGCTGTGCCTTGTTTTTTACATGCCATGCTGCACTTTGCTGTGCCATAGTTTCTTGTGTCACTGTCTGTGGCAGTGTGTACAAGAGGGAGAAGGAAAGTCAGCACAGACACAGGAACCCTTGGTACTGCCAAGTACTTCCTTGGAGCCATGAATATCTGGCTGCTCTTTCCTGCCCTACCCACTCACACTTGTCACTTTGTGAACCTTTTCATTTGTACCTGAGCCCAGAATCAGCTGAGCCTGCTCTGCGCCCGGGGGCTGTCCAGCCTGCCTCACTCCCAGCTGGCCGTCACTGGCACTTTGGGCATGGCGTGGGGGTGGCAGGTTTGTAATGTTGGCACTGAGCACTTGCCTCCACTGCATAGTCTGGAAGAAGCACCTTGCATTGGTCCGTGCCTCTGGGGTCACTGCGCTCCACAGCACTGTGGCCACTGTGGGTGTGACCAAGGTGTAAGGAAGATGTAGCAGAGCAGACTGGGGGCTGGCTTTTCATTTCTATTTCTGTTGGGAAGGATCTTGGAGGGACAGGGTCTGGAGCTTCCTGGGTAAGAGAGCCAGCAGCAGATTTGGTGCCTCCATGGCACCGGTGATGTTGTCAGCAGCAGGAGCAGGTTTGGTGCAATGGAGGAAGTTGTTTACAATGTGAAGAAGAGGGACAGGAGATCTGAAACAGGTTAGATGATCAGTGGGAATTGACATGATACTCTGTGAGAAGAAATTATGTTTCTTGGGTGTCTTATGGGCAACCAGTTGACTGGGCTCCCACAGGATCTCACACAGGGATTGTGACTTGTGGAGCAGTGTCAGAGAGCACCTTCACTTGCCAGACAGTCTGCTCACAAGCAGATGTCCCAGAAGATACAGCCTTGTTTCCAACTCAGGAAATGACTGCTTCGATATTAGTTGTTGATAAAGAATAGTAATGCTTCTATTTCCTTTTCCTTTTTTTTTTTTTTTTTTTTTCTTAAACGAGAAAAGATCTCACTAGGAGAAACTTGTTTCTCAGAGATCTCACTTCCAAAACTTTTTCCTTAGAGTTGTTCAGCATGTAATTTAAGAGTTTTTGTTTAATTACATTTTTAAACTTCCCTCTCTTAATTACTTTTTTTTTTTTATTAACACCTAAATATGCTACTATTTGGAGCACAAACAGACAGAGATTACAATTAACAGAATAATTACACTCTTTTTGTCAGTGTAACCTCATGGTACAGAAAGTATTACAAATCCATTTTAAAACATATTAAATGTTCATATTAATGAGGATAATAGAGAACAAGTACCAGCAAACTAAATATTGTTAATGATTTTGAGCTATTAAATTCATTACCATTTCCTTTCATAATAAAGTGGTTACTTGCTAATTAGACCTTTTTTAACTCATCATTATTGAATTCATTACATTGTGTGCAGTTAACACTTAAAGATCTGCCTGGGTATACAGATGCAATTAAAAAATAATTTCAACAGCATATGAAGCCGATATGCCGTTTGTAATCCTGCTTGTATTTTTGACAGTAGCTCCATGTACTTTTCTTCTAGTACATTTTCTTGACACATCATGCCTAGCAGCTTCTTAGCTGTCACAGCAGCTTCAGCAACATGTACGATGGAAACATGCTGTATTCATTTCATTTAATAGTGTTTAACGTTAGAACTAAAGTAGAATCCACTTGTTTGGCCAGGGAAAAAAAATATCCATCAGCACACTAAATGGTTGACGTCAATGAGCTACTCTTCTTTGAGTTAAACCTGCTGAGAGTCGAGATGATTTACCTTTTCCTCCTACGGAGGCAGATATACTTGTGCCTATCTGGGTATCTGGTCTTTCTCTGCAACCCTGGATGGAAATTCTATCCCTGCTAAAGTTCAAGCCAAAATTTCTCTTGATTTCAAGGTACCCCTGGAGTCATCTCCCAGCAGCTCTGAGTGTTTGCTCCCCTCTTGGGAAGGGTGCATGTCGGTATCTGTGCCACATACCTGATTGCTGGAGAGGGCACACCCAGGGACTGAATCAAAGTGCTTCTTTGCTTCTTCCTTCTCCCTTCAGTTCTCACTCATTTAAAGGAACAAGGGAAAAGAGCCACTACTTCTTAACTTCTCTCTTTATTCTCCACGCACACTTTTTTTCTTCTCACCCCCTCCCCCACCCAACAACACCACCCCCCGACACACACTTTAAAGTCATAGGTATTCAAATAGTGCAAAGATACTTATTCTGCAAATCACTTGGACCTAATGAATAGCACTCTATGCCTTGCCTGGTTGTGCACAGCAATGGCAAAGGAAAGGTGTGATAACCTCTGCCTGGAAAATGCCATTTTGGGGGCAACTCTGCCACCACAGCGCTGGCTGTCGCAGTACCGGCCACATCGGCGGCCAGGCGCACACTGCTCAAGTAATTCGCTGTAAGCAATGCCACCAAGGAATAATTTTACTTGGGTAGGACAGGCTTTGTGACACTTATTGCTACTGTACTTGATGGCTGGAAGCCAGGCTGATGGATACCCTGCAAATCCAATAGATAACAGATTAGATATGCATGTACTGTACGGCTCTGGAGAAATGCGGCTGTGCCATTATTCAGATCAGGCCGTCCTCCTCCTGCCAATCGGAAGCCATGTCTTTGCATACGTGAGATATGAGGGTACAGCTGTGGGCCCGCCGGTGGGCCAGCCGCAGCCCAGCGCTCCGCCTGGCTCAGGCACTGCAGCTGCACCACAATATATAATAACAATAACACTACATATTTGTAACCTCTGTTTTATTTAAAACCAGGTCCCTTTCACCTGTAAATAGCTAGGGTATAAATGTGCCTCACCAATCACATTGGACTATTGTATTATACAGTCTATTGAATGTTTTTGGCAGGCATGAGCCTCTATGCTACTGTGTCCTTATTTTATTATTGTTTTGAGGGTAGAGCTGTGTGATTATCCATTCTTGCTTCAGGCATAGCAAGCCATCTGGAATGCTTATTAAACCCACAGGCAGATCAGAAGGATATAACTCTGATGATGTACATGTACATGGGCTGTACTACATCATCAGAGCATTGCTCCTCTGATGATGTAGTACACATTAGTGGGCCTAGATAATGGATTAGAACTAGCAGAATGAAAGTTAGACTTTTTGAAGGATGGATATGGTGGGTTTTTTTCTCCCTCTGGGTAACGGCTGGCATAAGATGTGGAAAGGAAAATTTAAAAGTAAGCCAAGGAGGCTTCAAAACTTGTAAGTGCTCAGCTTGTCAATGGGGAGGGACAAGTGGTGATCAAGAGGCTTAAGGAGACAGCTTTGAAACCCTGAATCATTGCAAAGAGGTCATATGTACTTGTCTGCTCGAGTGAAAAGGGACATGGAATGTATCCAGAAATAATTCCACTTCTCCAATCCTCCTTTGGTTGGTCATCGCTGAGTAGATTTTTGGTAGGACTTTGGCTTTTCATCAGGCTTCAGTACCACATCAAAAACCCAACACCCTGTGTTATGACACATAGAACTAGTTTTTCAGCAGTTTCCAAATTTATGCTCATCATGTATTTGCAAGTACTATTTAGAAATAAGCTTTTCAAATGAACGAGGGATCTGATCAGCTTTCAAACTAGCCATGTGTCTTCTTTTCTGACTAAGTATAAAAAAAAATCAACATCAGTAAAAAAGAAAAACAATCTGGGCACTACGTATGGGGTGTAGGTGAATGAAGGAATAACTATTTGCATGTCTGTGGAATTCTAAATATAATTTCTATTTCTCTTTGTTCATAACCCTTCTTGCAATGGTTTTCAGAGGTAGCTGATATTTGTCTAATCATGGAAAGGTGTTTCGTGTCTAAATAAAACCTTTGCCTGTGGAAGCTGGAAAGGTTCATAAAAGTTAGGTCATTCAGTCAGGAAACTGGATGTGCTATGCAATTTAGATAACAAATTGCACACTTTAAATATCAAACTGTAAATATCAAGTACTCAAAAGAATATTGAAATTTTTGAGCAATTCCAAAGCGTAACAGAACTTTCAAAGAGGAGCCGTACATAGTGAACATATGCTCTAAAAATCATAGCTGTAAAGTAAGGCAAATGCCTGTTTTAACGATGGCAAATAGCAAGTACGTAGCGGTATGGGTCACATTTTATTAATGCTTAGTGTGTCTCAGGTTTAGCCATTTTTGTCAACATCCTAAGTGTGGGCTGCATACATCTGCATGTCCCAGTGAAGTGTGCAGCGTGTGTGGGTAGATGCACATTAATCGAAGCAACAATTAATTATTTTGGGTGCAGAATAGTAGTACTATAGCAGTGTGACTGCTTTGCCAAAATCTTTAGGGGTACTGTATGGTTTTCTCGTTTGATGGTGACCAGATTATCCTGGAGGCGTAAGGGAGAGCTAATAAAAATTCCCAGTTGGAAGAGTGGAGTTCATAATTCACATGACTGTAAACTGATAGCTTCCCTTTTTACAGATTTAGAGGTTTTTCTTGGTAAATGTAGTGAACCCCAGTTGTGACCATTATGTGTTCCTCTTTACCTGAGCTTGATGGCCACTAGGAGAGTTTGCTCTCTCTTTCTTAGCAAGTATCTGGAGAAGTTTCTGTTTGATTCCTGTGCAGAATAGAAAGAAACTTGGAAAACTCTTCCCTCTCACTGCAGATCAGATGGCTCCTTTTCAGATAATCCATGCTAACACAGCTCCTAGGTAGAAATTTTGGCAGGAGGGGTGTGTGTGTGTGTGTGTGTGTTGATTTCGAGACTTGCACCCTTAGTGAAGCATCCAGCTTTTGCCCTTTTTCAAGCCTTCCTTCTTGTCTTCTCCTTTGTGCCTTACCATGTTTCTGCTCACAGGCACACACCCTTCCTTCTCAACCCCACAAATTGCACTCTGTCTTCTGGAGTTTGATTTCTTGCAACCCACTGCAGGGCTGTTGTTTTTCTCCAGCAAATCCTGTTCTGTCCCCCACTAACCTGCCCATGCCAGTTTCCTTCTTTCCCTGCTACCACTTTGTCCCCAGCTCCAGCTTGCTGGGGAAGATGACGAACTGTCACTTTCTCAGACACCCTCTCCTCCACTGACTACTCTTAAAGAGGCAGTGGGATAAATGAAATTCAGCATTTGAAAGGCTCAACTCCTCCAGAAAATATTCCACCCACAAGTGGGGAGCTTCAAAATCCATTCCTAGCAGTTAATGCTCTATCCTAAATGACATAGCTTTTCAGTAGTGACATGTGCATTGATCTGCATTACAAAAATAAGAGAAATAGCACTTCTTTTCAGCAGCAGATAATTACCAGCATACATCAGGTTCCCTCCTGCTGATACCCACAGGGTGGAGGGGATGGGAGTGGGCATTAGGTGGAGGGGACATGGACAGCTTGCACGTTCAGCCAGATAAATAATATCGATTCGGATTTATGTAGAGCCCCAGCAACACCCCTCCTTGCTGGTTTGATTAGCCACAGGGGTACATTCGCTACAGTTACAGGATTTCACCCCAATCATGTCTTCCACACAAAGGTGCTAGTTAGGCTACAAGCAGAAGCAAGCTGGGAGCTGAAAGGTTCTTCAGCCCTTATCAGAAAACATCAGATCCAGGTGGCTGTGGCCCTGGTGGAAGAGCTGGATGAATTATGGGACAGACACGTGTAAGAACACCTCCATCTGGTGGGGCACAGACACCGTGGTATCAGTGCAAACCTTCCCTCTGTCCCTACCCTGCCACCCCTCTGCACACATGCAGTTTGGAGGCTTAGAAGCTGGGGGAAGTAATTCCCAATGGCTAATTACCAATTTTTGTAGTCTACGTGAGGAGACTACATGCACCACTGGGTGGGGTCTACCTTAGGTGCTTGAATGGTTCCCCTCTCTGCGGTTTGGCTCTGGAGTTTGGCTGTGGGTCCCTGATGAGCAGCCGCTACCCTGCGCAGGCGATTTCAGCTTTGCAGAAACTTCTGAGCTGCTCTGTAATGAACACCCCTCAAGCAACAGACACTTCAGGTTTTTGCAAGGGAAGGGGTGCCACTGACCAGCCGCCAGATGCCTGCACTGCCCTCCGGCAGGACAAGGGCCTTTACTTGACTCACGTCACTTCGGGGCAGATGTCTAAAAAATCACTGCTGTCATTTCTCTGGCTGAACCATCAGTACACAAAAAACCTTCATTTTCGCAGGAGTGCTGAAAGAATGCAGATAGCAGGGAAAAGGTGTGCTGCTGCCTACGTGGGACATTCCCATTTCTCACTTCACAGTCTGTCGTTCTTTAGAGGCAAATAAAGCCCATTGGCAATGGGACTGAAAGTGCTCTCTGGGTCTAAGCACGCTTCAGTGTGTTAGATCGACTGAATTTCCTCTCATCAGTGAATGCAATCTGCCGTGAGAAAGTTTTACTGTCTCTGAGTCCTTATGAAAACATTCTTAGATAATTGAGACATTCCCAAACAATTAAGATAACCAGATGTGTCTGTTACTTGTAATTACCTGAACATGAATTCTTTCTTCAAGAACAGTTCCATTTTTTGTGCTTTTTGAATTACTCTAGATAATGGATAGAAAGATTAACTCCTCTGAAAAGTAATCTGTGGTTTGTACCTAGTATGTCTCATTCTGATGCAAAATCACCTCCTCCCAGAATTAAGTACTGGGGCTGAAACAATATGTGAAACGAACTTTCCAGTTCTGCTGTACTTGTGATCCACAGCCTGCAGTGCCCTTTCAGGTGACACCATGGGGTGAACTCTGAGGCTTAAAGTCTATGAACAACCCATGAAGAAGATACTAAATGATCTCTTCAAGCAGGGAAAATTGCTGAAGGCTTGAAAATGGCTTCACAAACCACTTCGTTAAGTAGCACAGTTTGAATAAAAGGGCTTTTGCACATGCTGCATTTGCACCTAGAGCTTCTGCAACATTTTCATTTTACAAAGCTCCTAGCTTTTGCTGCATCACAGCACATGAAGCAAAGAAAGTCAAGGCATCTCTGACAAATTCACAGTGTAGGAAAGACACCACTATATTTGGTCACTCTTTTTTCTGGTGCTTTAGCATCAAGTGGGACTTAGCCCACACCTCAAAATTGTTATTTTCAGGACAGTAGTCATGACTTTTTCTTGCAAAACATGTGTCTTTGAAGTCTTCCCCCCTTCCCAACTTCATTAAACAGATCTTGAATTAAAAGTGGTTTTCCACACCCAGTGCTGGGGTATGCATTTGCCCATTCCTTTTCCAAGAAGCCTCCTTCTTGGTTGCTTTCTCCCTGATGGGTTTCTCTCCTGCACTTGTGGGCCGTGCTACAGAAAAGTGTTTCATCTGGACATTTCTTCCACTCCCATGTACTGAAGGCTTTTTAGAGGCAGCTCCCTAAATTCAGGTCCTTGTTCCCCCAGGGGACTGTATGTCAGTGGTCCTTTCTGCACAAAAGGCTGTAGTAGGCGTCACTGTGCTGATTATTCCTGAATCGATATCATTACCCCTTGCAGTCCTCCTCTGAACTTTGCACTGCTGACTTCCTCCAAATCCTTTCTTCTGGTCCTTGTCCTGGCATTGTCTCTAACTCCAGGCTAGGGGGAGCACTGTTGCAGCTCAGGACAATTAAACTTATTGCCGCCTCCTTCCCTGCAGTGCTGTGTAGTCACCATGCTGCTTGTCCAACCATACAGTAAGCTCATACAACTCACCAGTCCAGCAGAAAATACAAACCCATATTCTTTTCCATGTTACATTTCTGCTGGGTTAGTGAGTTGCATTGGCTTCCCATGTTGTTAAGGAGGTTTCCTGGGCTGGCACAAGGGAGGAAGGTAGGACCAAAGTCCAGGAGAGGCTAATGAGGATGAAGATGCATTGATAGGGTTAAGGGAAAGCAGCCATGCCAGTACATCTCCTTAAGTGTGTTGTGTAATTTTGGTCTTTGTCTCCGAAACAGCAGCTTTCCTTATGTATTTCTTTCTCTCTTTTTACCAACTGAAAGCTCTGCCAATGTGCTGTATGTATTTTCTGGCTGGCTTTCAATTTTTCAACATACTGAGTAAGCCCTACATTCTATTACTAATCACATCTATTATCTTCATCTTTGGTACATATCTTACTGCTCATGCTTTCATCATCTGATAGCTGGGCACCATAAATAGGAAGGTGGGGAGCATCCAAGCACCACAGTTCTTGTCTACTTTTCCTCTCCTGTTTACTCCACCTTTACTATATGAGTCAAGTGCCTCAGCTTTGTCTTCTCTTCTAACAGCTTCCTCCTGTTCTGTATGTTTACCTGTGCTCATTATTAATAGTGGTAAGACCAATGGTGATGATGTCACCTTCAGTCATTCCAAGGGTTTTTTACACAAAAAAGAAGAAAAGTAATTCTTGCATGGTACTCTATGAATACTTGGTGACTGGTGAGTTCAGTATAGGGTTTTTTTTCTTGAAGCTCATTCAAAACCTTTCCTCTTTCTCTTGACAGTTTTGCCCTGGGCACTGTTATCTTTGTTGTCCCAAAGGAATATACTTGAATCTGTTAGTCATGTACATATCAACTGAGACTTCTGTCACCACTTTCCAGCCTGCTGGGGACTTAAAGCATTGACTTGGTGCTGAAAATAAATGGGCCTTAGAGATGGCTTGGAAGACTAGTGAAAAATGCTTGTTTTTACTCTTGCTAACTAATTAGAAGTTCTACTCAAAGCGAGCCAAGCCTCATCTCCTGCAGTGCGTTACAACAACTTTGCCCAGGCATGAAAACTACGTGGTTGAGTACCTAGTTGTTAAAGTGCTACCTTCCTTTCCTTCAAAGTGGAAGGCATCACCTAGCTGGTAATTGGGAGCCAGTGATGTTTTAGAAAGATCTGAGCATTTTTCATCTTTGGTAAATGTAAAGCAGGATCTCTGGTGCAGGGAGGTGGTGTATCACTGATTTCTTCATCAAGTTTCTTCAGGCCTGATTCTCCTCAATCAGACAGATCCTTTTTAGGTCCACGGGAACATTTGACACCTTCAGGATGGCCAAAAATACATTGGTAGCAGAGGGGATCAGGGAATTGGGTACCTTTTCCAAGAGACCTGTGTTTTATGGCTTCCTTGTCTCCTGGCTTTCAGTAGCTTTCTGAGGTCTGTTTGACTCCTCCCTCTCCAAGCTCCACTTGTGCTTTCATGGAATGGTCTCCCCTGTTAAAACATTTCTCAGAGGCCCCATTTACCACCAGCTACCTGTGCCATTGCCTACCTGTTTGTCAGGCAGTCAGGCCTAAATTTCTTATGGCAGTGTATATATTGTATGCATTTTGTGTTACAAGAAAGGAACGTGCACCTTTCTTGTATGGTCATTTTGTGGGTAGTCTATAGCTTCATGTGGCAGTCTTTTGAGCTGAACTATGTACTAGTGAGATAAGGAGGAGTCTTACCTGAAGCAAACCATGTGCTGAAGTTTGCCTTCAAATGAACTAAAATTTACAAAGACTGGCTTGGGATTTCAGGAGTGACTTGAAGACCTGTAATGAAATGGAGAATTACACAGAAGGATTTAATTTTAATAGCAGTGAGTGAGAGGGAGAAGTCTGGAGTCTAGTCACATGAACCAAAATAGAAGGAAAGGGAGGCAGAGGGAGAACAAAACTGGGCTATGTCAAAAAGGTTGCAAAAAAAAAGTGATAAACTAAAAAAAGACAAGACAAAAGCATGAAACATAAAGCAGGGTAGTAGAAAAGTGTTTGTTCATTTTGCATATATTTGGTACTGGGGCAAGAGTGAGGCAAGAAGGGGAAGAAAGGAAATTGAGCCTAAAACTATTTATCCAGCTACTGAAGAGTTGCTTTTCTTCACTTTTCTTGGAGGTCTCATTAAAATGTGTGAATGCCTTTTTTCCCAAGAGTTTCTAAGTGTCGCTTTGTACTAACAGTAAAGCAGACATCATGATCCTATAGTGAGCAACACAAAAGGTGTGGCTGCAGGTGCCTAGAAAAACAAATGCAAGGAATATGCCTCTTTATCAGCATCTAAATGTTTCGTCAGATGCAAGTTGGTCTCAGGGATATGCATTCTTCCCAGGAATGCTTCCAGAGATCCACTTGGGTGTTTGGCAGGGCCATAAAAAGTGCTTCAGGCTTGAGACTTCCCATTTTCAGGTCACCCCGGAGGACCCCAGTCCTCCAGACTGCTTGCGCAGCTCCTTCTCTCTCTTTGCCCAACAGTCCCCACAGATATAAAATGGTGGTTTGCAGCCCCTGCCTCATAGATGCACTGTGCAATTCATCGCCTGTTATTTTCCAACATGTAGAGACAGAAGGTGGAAAAGCATGACAGGGCTGAGCTAAGGATGGCTGAGGACAGCACTGGCCTTGGGGGTACTGCTGAGACCCCTGCACATACAGTATTCAAACCTGTTTACCCAGCCTGCCCTCATCACAAATCTTGTGTTTCCAAATGAATATTTTAAGGCAAGGGAATTGTGTAGATTGTTAGTGTAGCTTATTAGGTTTTAAAAATTCATGTTTCTAAATTCCCAATATTATTTCCCCCTTGCTTTAAAGAAAAAAAAAAAGGGGTGGGGGGTTGGGGGAAGGGCCGGGGAATCTCTTTTTCAATAAGTGTTTAGTCACCTGTTTAATCTGGAAAGCTCTTTGAATTGAAACTCCCTTCTCCACAATGCTACCTAGGCACTGTGCAATTTTATTCTTTTGAAGTATCTATTGTACAGTTTGTCTCATTTTCAAGCTTTAGCAAACTGGACATTTGCGGCCAGAGGAGTTTAAACTAAGCAGCATGTGATGGACTTGTCAGGCTCCAGTATTCATTAGGGGCTGTGCTGATGCCAAAGACTCTTTACCATCAGCATGAACCTAAGGGTGAGGATCATCTCATGCCACTTTAGCCATCTAAAAGCTAAGCTGCTTCTTTAATCACTTTGACGTTGCCAAAGGGAGATCTACCGAAGACAAAATCTATCTATGTATCACCTCACCTATCTTAGGCATTTTTGGACAGGATGAATCTCCCTCTGGATTTGCCCAGCCCACTGTGTTAATAGTGGGCTTGGACTGAATGTCTCCCTTTCACACAGCTGAAGCCATGTGAGATGAAGCCCACAACATGGAGCTTCAGATGAACCTTCAGCTACTGGAGTAGTGTGTTACTTTGACCAACCTGGACTCTGATTTTGGGAAACAGTGTCTGGAAGAAAGTTGGAAGCCAAATGAACGGAGGCTGTGCCAAGGTATCTAAAGTGAAGGTTAGCAACGCTTGCTCTGAATTGATAAACTCATTCAGAAAGCTATGTAATTGGAATAAAAATAGTTTGTGCTGAGACATACACATGTTGACTCTGTGAAGGGTGACAGCTGAACCAGGCAATATTTTAAACATACTTTGTGTTTTAGCACACAAATTTACTAACTCTTAAAAAAAAAAAAAAAGAAGAAGGTTGCAACAAAAGTACTCTTTTTTTTAAATGAGGGCCCACTTCAGGTGACCCTGCTTGGATTGTGTCACTCTGATACTATACCAGCTAAAGCAAAGGGTATTAATACTAGCCTATTGAATGCAGACCTAGAAGTCAGAGAGAATTTACTGAATTTCCTATTGCGCCTTTCTAGTGACCTCACCCCAGCGTTGGAGAGATGCCTGGAGTAAGAGCAATCTTTTATCATTTTTTGTTTGTTTGTTTGTTTTAAAGTGCCTAGAGAAACATATTTACGTATCAGGAAACAATATGCTTTACCTGGAGTACCTTGGGATACGGAGATTTGGTGTTCTGTCTCATTTCATTACCAGACTTGGAGCTTATAGGCTTGAAAATGGTGTACATTTAGTGGTATTAATGGTGTGGCAGATGGGGCTGCCTTGTACTATGTGGCAGGGACAGACACCTGAATCTGACAGAGTTTTGCAATAGGGGAAAACAATGAATACGAATAGTAAATCAGGTAAATGACAGATAATTCACCTGTTCACCAAAAACTTGGAGAGCCTTTGGGTTGGAGCTGCTGTAGGTCTGTGAAAGAGTAGATGCCCCAGAAGCATCCTGTTGTGCTGGCAGACACGAGGACCAGCAATGGAAGATAATTTAGGACATAAACCCCCTCTGCTGTTACTATAAGTATGCAGGTACGTTGCAGGAATGCCCCTTCCAATGCTGCTTAGAAACTGTCCAGAAGGCATAAAATATGCTAAGCAGCTGTTAAAGGGGAAAAAATAACATGTGGCAGAGAAAGATGAAGGATATGCATGAAAATATATTGAAGACACTTCTGATCAAAATGTGAAATATGACATTTTTCTATTTGTGATGCTGCAGAGTGCGGTAGCTGTGTTGGTTGGTGGGGCTGTGGAAGGGTTGTTTTTCTATAAAGGGCAAAAAAAATGCGGGTAAAATTTTAAGTTGAGGAATTTTCTGCTGCTAGAAGGCAAATTACTACATGCACTACTACAAAAGAGCAGGGGTAAACAATACAATATGCTGTGAATTGCAGATGCGTGTGCAGTAATGCTGTGAATACATTAACTTCCCGTGTTGTCAAGGCAAGTGACAGCAGCTGACTGAAATCCAGAAAGGAGCTACTGTCAGTGTGGTGCTCGCCTGGGCAAAGTCACATTGCTCCTAATAACAAAGTCTATTCCGTTTACATCTGACATGGTGATCGAGAGGATCTCGTTTGGGGAATTTTATTTATTTTGACCCAGGGAAGTCCACTGAGCTGCTCAGTCAGGCTCCAGACTCCTGCCACGGCAATTAGACAAACTCATCCATGCTGTTTCATCTGTAGGACTGAATTTTCCACACCTCTCTTTCCTGCAAGTAACTTTTTTCCCTCCTGCTGGACTTTACTGTAGAAAGGACAAAAAGAAAAGTGCAGGAGTAAATAAAGCAAGCTCTTTTGGAGCTGTGCCTTGGATGCTCTGACCATTAGTGAAGAAAGGGTTATTTCATGAGGGGCAGTGAGTCACGCAAGTCTGTAGTTTTGTGCCTACAACTGTGCACCGATCTGTGTAGAAAAGGGACTGCACAGCCCCAAGTTTCTCTTTCCTTGTGCTCTGCACGTCCCCAGGAAAACCCTTCAAAGGCTAAAGCAGTAGATTTAGTTTGTGTCCCAGTTTGATTAAGGTAGGTCTGTATGTGACTTACCCTGTGCTGAACATATCCAAGGCAGGAAGGTAAACATCCCATTGTGATGGATTTGATGAAAGAAAATCCTGGAAAACATTGCACTTTTCTAAGAAAACTGCCAGAGGCAGATTATTAGGTCTGAATTAAAATGCAGACGAGATTCATTAAATTGTTGACCCTGCCCCCTCCAAAAAGAAGTCAGGTTGCCATCTTAAATTGACAGCATTAGAGACAAATTATGTGCACTGATTAATAAGTGTGGGCTAAATTATGGCTCAGAGAGCGGGTGGAGAGCTGTGGGAGTGGAAGCGAGGGAAGGACCAGAGGAGGCAAAAGCCATCCTGCCTGCAGGGATAGGGCAGTGCCAAGTCCGGGGCGGCATGTCGGTGGCACTGATGGTGCAGACAGGGATGAAGGACAATCAATGAGGGGACAGGAGGAAGAAGCTGAGCCTCCTCCAAGGATCCCGTTTCCTTTGGGAGGGAGACGGCAACATAGCACCCACTGAACAGCAGTTTACCAACATGTTCCCCTGGGACAGCAGTAGTGGGGACAAGTTGTGAGCTCAGGGACTGTGTTACCCCTTTTCTTTGGGGTAGAGAGAACTTTTCATTTTAAAAAAGAAGGAAAAAACCACCCAAACCTTGGAATGGTCAGATTTAAGAAGTTAAATAAGAAAGGTAGAGTAAATTAGAGACTTGGGAAGCTAATCTCTATCACACTAGGGAAAAAAATACTGATCATTTCACCATTTCAGACAAAAAAAAAGAGTAAAAGCAGGCATAACAGTATGTGTATTACAAGACATAATTCTTTGAAAACACTATGACCGGTACATAAATAGCAAAATGAATGTTATTAACATGTTAATTTTACTAACCCTTTAACCTATTGATTAGCCAAACAGAAGGAAACAGCATCTTTTCATTCTCCTCCCCCACCCCCACCCCACCCCCCGCCTTTCATGTAATTGGATTCAAATTCACATCTGTAGCTACTAAACCAATGTTTTCAACCTTTCTTCTACACCTCCCCACCCCCAACTGTTTAACCTCCCATCTCCAGCTCTGGCATAAATGTAAGCCTTTATTTGTGAATATTCCGATAAGCACTTTGCCTCCAACTATATTGTTCAAGTACCAGCATCATTGTTACAGCTGTAATTGTTACTATCAAGACACAGTTCTTTGTAATTAGAAAGTCAAGATGGTATTCAGCAGTATGGCAGCACAGATTCTCATTTGTTAGGCTATTAGAAAAAAATGTTTACAGAGAAAACAGTGTCATTGTTTAGTGCTCTTAATTGACCATCTGCCTGGTAAAGAAATGTCCAAAGAAGGATAAATAAGACTATAGTGCACTTATTTATTTATTTTCTTTGTGCCATGAGTAAATTAGGAAAAGCAACAGCAGATCCAAACTAGACAAGACATTGCTAAATCAGGCTGCAAGTGAAATCATGTCATGAATACATTAACTTTTATTTCTCTCAGTGTCAAGACTTGTGTCTGCATCTTCCTCAAAGTTTGTTGGGAAGAAAAAGGAGGCCAGATCTTGGTGGGCACTGCGGAGTTGACAGCATTCATCTTTTAACAAAGTCAAGCATATGCTGCTTTGAGTGCAGCATCTTTGCATGCTCAATGACGTGTTTAATGTCACCTTTCCCACTGTAAATCATCCCTGAGTAAATCCACAAGGGAGAGTGGTACTAGGAATTAAGCAGGAGAGAAATAAAATTCATGACCATGTGGTTCTATCTCAGGGAATTTGGTACGTATTGACAAGAGAGATTCACACCTGACGGGGCCGAGAGCTAATTTGTAGTAGGGCTGTTTATCTTCTGCCTGAAAGGAATACTTTTTCATATTTAATGTGCATTTTCCTCATCTCTATGTGTCTATGCATTTGTGGTTTAATGTGTCTAAGGGTACTTCTGGTTTTGCTGCTTCGCAAAAATGCAGTTTTGAATTTCGGGCTAATTCAAAATTCTGGGCTTTTTTTCCTATGAAAAAGTAAAGGAGGGGCAGTTTGATCTTCAAAAACCTGATCTGATGTTTTCATTATACAAGGTACTGTCTTAGGTAGGGAGTATCTGATCTGTTCTTGCAACATTTGTTTACAATTTTGAAATGAGAAATGAAAAAAACCCAACAGTATTACCATGCTAAACCAATGTGGAAAATGACCAAAGTGATCTTTTGTACTATTTGTCTTCCAACATTCCAGGTGGAAATAATCCAGCACTTTTATAAGTTGGTTTATTACAGTGTGGAGTAAAAAAAATAGAGAGAAGCAATAGGAAAAAAGAAGGAAAAAGAGGAATGAACTAAAAAAGTAAGTATTACATTTAAAAATAAGAATAATCTCTCAAAACATTACCTTCCAGTTTGAAAGGCACCAGGATGCTGGTAAAGGGACCCCCAGTTCCGCCTCCTTCACAACCACTGCAATGTCCATACAGAGGTGCAGCCACTCAGATGGTGACAGCGGGACAGCAGCCAGTGCCCTCACAATGATTAGCAGTGAGGCAATGGTGATGACGCCGGTAGGTAAAATTTCCCAATACTTAAAAAGCTGACAGTGTTTTAGCCATCAGTTCCCACAACGATAAATGCACTAAAGGCTCAAAGTGAATTTTCTTTCCCTAAAACTGCTCCTTTGATGCCTTCACCTAATTCCTCAGGTGCATCGTCCCTGGTCCATCCGTTCCCTACAGAAACCTTCTTTTTTTCCATCTCCCCTGATTCCAGCTCTAAACACTGATCCAAATATTTTTTCTTTTTATTCCCTGAGTACTTACGCTTGTGCACAGATTATTTTTGAGTTTCGAGGGAGTACATCAAAATCTTGGTTTTCTGCCTGATGGCTTTTGAGAAGAGGTGGTAGGTAATGAAATCTAGCTATCATTTGCCTTAAAAACAGCAACGTATAATATATTGCTTCTAAATTTAAAGTTTTCTTTCCCTCCCATTTCTGCAGATCTTTCATTAGTGCCAACTGCTTTTTATTGAGAGGACAATGACCCACCTGTCCTGGTTTCAGCTGGGACAGAGTTAGCTTTCTTCTTAGTAGCTGGTTCAGTGCTGCATTTTGGGTTTAGTATGAGAATAATGTTGATAACACACTGATGTTTTTAGTTGTTGCTAAGTGATGTTTATGCTAAGTCAGGGACTTTTGAGTTTCTCAGGCCCTGCCAGCCATAGGGCTGGAGGGGTACAAGAACTGGGAGGGGACACAGCCAGTACAGCTGCCCCGAACTAGCCAAAGGGATATTCTTTCCATAGCACAGAATGTCATGCTCAGTGTAGAAACTGGAGGGGGTTTGACTGCGGTGGGTGATCGCTGCTCAGGGACTGGCTGGGCATTGGTCATCAGGGGGTGAAAACTGTATTGTGCATCACTTGGTTCTGGGAGAGGGCGGGGAGTGGGGGTTGAGTTTTACATCTCTCTCTCTTTTTGTTTTCTTCCTTTTCGTTGCAATTATTAGTATCAGTATTAGCATTATATTTTACTTGATTTCAGTTACTGAACTCTTCTTATCTCAACCCACGGGTTTTACCTTTTTCCAGTTCCCCTCCCCATCCCACTGGAGAAGAGGAGTGAGCGAGCAGCTGCATGGTACTTAGTTGCTGGCTGGGGTTAAACCATGACAACGACCTTTTTAAGAATTTTTTTTTCCCCTTTCAGTAGGGAATATAACTAATAACTTCCACCAGCAGCTGCAGGTAGGTGAGAAGTGCACAGGACTTTCAGGGCACCTTTTTCCTGACCTAGAGACACTCAGATTCATGAAGTCCAAAATCTTTCTTTTGTATCTTCTGAACTGGAACCGATGGAAGTAGCCATCCCACCCTACCGAGGCTGAAAAACCTGCTCATACAGCATCCAGCTTGCGCTTGCAGATGTCCCCTACCCACTGCCTATTTCACTTATTGCTATATCAGTTTTGATAGCAGTATAATAACGATTTCTTGAAGGTGCCTTTATAAACTGCATCTGAAGCTGTTTCCCCAGCACTAGGTATATGTGCTAGCACCCGTAGGTCAGCGTGCACCTCGCTAAGGTAGATGCTTGTGCATGGAGCATGTGCCTGCGCCTGCGTTTTGTCTGCACGTGCTTTGGAGTACCGAGCAGAATGAGTGGCTCAGAAAAATCTGATTGACACCAGTAGTTTTAAGCTCATACATGTCTAGCTACTTGTTCAATTTGTTTAGTCCAGTGGTCTCCTTTATTAGGAGCCTTAGGGTTTTTCTTTTGATTTGGCAGGATGATTATAATGAGAGCTCCTTAGTGCTACTACACCAGGGTATCTGCCCACTTGCTCTCAGCCTCTGCTGTATAGCTTGTGATTAATGTAAAACAGTCAGATGCCCTTCAGATCAGTCGAATTTGGGGATTCTATTATAAACATGAAAAGCGTGCTGACTGCCCAAAGCCCTTGGTGGTACCAATTAAAGACAGCGTCATTCAGAGTTGGCACTTATGATACTGCTGCTTTTTTTTTTTTTCTTTCTTTCTTTTTCTTTTTTTCTTTTCATGGCAAATCTTTTCCATGGCAGTGGTGGCCCCTCTGCTGCCATGCACCTGTGCCATGCTCCAGCCCCAAGGCATGACTTCCTTGTGTGATAGGGAAACACCTTGTTTTCTACTCTTGCTGCCCAATTTTTGCACCCCTTAGCTTGCCCTCCATCTGTCCAGATGTGAGCAATGGAATTTGAGTACAATATCTTTTCATGTCATCATGCAGGCATGGGGCATATTGCCTGGACTACCCCTAGCAGAGAGCCCTGTGGTGTCCCTTACCCACTGGTGCAGTGGCTCTGGGCGGCCACTGCAAATCATTTGATGAATTTCACAGTAAGACCCCAGCTTATCAACATTATCTTTTTATTCCACTCAGTAGTCCAAGTATTCCTTGAAAGTCACAAGTGAAGAGCTGGATTATTCACAAAGTGTCCAGTGTTAAATCCTATTTACATGCAAAAGTTGTGCCAGCTTACCCTGAGGTTAAATCAGTGCAAACCCCTTCTGTGAGGACTCTTCTAAACTAATGAGAATGACCTCCCATAATTTCTTTAATTAAAGAACAACAACAACCTAAATCAAGATAAAACATGCTTCATATTAAATAAGGTTGGCCCAGCAAATGGGCTTGTATTGCTTGAAATGCTGATTACACTTTTTACACTGAGTGAACTACGCAAGTGCTTTGGGCAGAGTAAATCTCAGCCCTGGTTTCTGACTTCTGGTCAAGCAGCTGCAGCAGTGAGAGGGTGTTAGACCTGCCCCCACCAAAGTTGACAGTGGTTTTGCCTCTGCCTGTGAGGTGGCCAGGGTCTCTCTCCAACACACGCATTTAGTGTTAAATCCCATGCACCACTTTTGATATTTCACAAATTCATATAAAGTGTCTGGATCAAGACAAAGTGTTATTTTTCATCAAAGTTACTCCCCTGCTGCCACTCTATGTTTTTCAGAAAGGAATAAAACTGCATCATACAAGAGCAGAGAGAAAAATCCTTTATTTCTGAAATTTCATCATCCAGGGTCAGGCTTTTTCTTGCATAAGGCTCTCCATAACTCTGGGGTCTTGTAATGTTGATCTGTTCACCCTCTGTCTACAACATATACTGCAATTGCACTTACTTAATGGACTGTAAGGAATTGAGGAACCCTCACATAAGAAAAAAAAAACCAGTACTGGTTTCCTATTTCTCTGTGCGTTTCTTTTCTTTTTTTTTTTTTTTTTTTAAAAAAAAAGTTTTAAAAGGTACTTATATTACACTTTCATTTGTGAAGGCAATGGCTATCCTCCTTCCTTTCACTGTTGATTCAGGAAAACATTGAGCACAGAAGTAGTGTTGTTTCCCATCCAACAACAACAATCTCACCACAAATCTAATGAGTGTCTAAGATCATCTTGTTTATCTCAACACATCCCTTTCTAATCCAGCTGTTTTCTAAATCTGTCCTGAGAGATGATTTTTCAGCTACTTTTCTCAGACCTAAACCATTCACTTGCTCAGATCACCCGTTCACGTATGGATTGGTGTTTCCCCATCAGTGCTCAGACCCACCTGGAAGGGGCTCTATGCCCAGCGAAGCGAACCAGAAAAGTTGCCCCATGAGGCTACGGGATGTCAGTGGTGTCACTGTGTCTGTATCTTACTGTAACAATAACCTTATGAACAAAATCACTATGATTAATCCTAGCAGAAAATGTGGGCAAACCTGGAATGTGATTTTCTTCTCAATCAATATTATGGAGCTCCCACTAATCTTTTAATAATGTTTTATTCATGGATGAAAAGATACTAGGGTCCCAATATATTATAGGCATTCGTGTTTAGACCTGTAAATGAACCCAAAAATAATCATAATATTTTATTGCCTGCTACACGTATACACTCAGCTTACTAGTATATAAATGAAAGATAAACTGCATTTAATCCCATTAAGCATTAAAATGTAAGCAAACAAATTGACGAACAAAATACAGCGGGATGGCAGAAAAAGAAAGTAAGCTCAGAAAATAATTGGTTCTAAGGAAGTTAATGAAAGTTTGTAGTATGCTTTTTATATGAATAGAGTTCAGAAGAGATTATTTTTTTTGAAGTGTTACTCACAAATCTCCCGTATCCACAATAGATCTTTTGTTAACTGTACCTGCACATTTATTGTGTATGACAGCCTAATAAAATGAAGTCATTTTAATAAACATTGTATCAGAATATCCTATCTTCTCTGTGGCAATGTGAATTTCCACTACTGGAGGAAACATTTAACATTCTCACCATTTTAATACTTTTAATAAATATTTGCAATTCCTGTGATAACGCATAATGGCAGAAAAATGCATTGCCTCCAAAATTTATGTGGCTGCTGGCAGGTGGCCATTTTCCAATTTTCTGTCTTGCTAATATACATTTATTATGTATTTCTAAGGGCTTTTTTTTTTCCCCCAGTATTTGGCTTGCCATAAAATTGCTATTTCTTTTACAAGAAAAAGCGCTTGTGACAAAGAAATTCCAATTGAACCTAAAACTGACAAATGGACATCTGCTGGCCAAGCCAGAAAAGAAAAGCATTTGCCTGACATAGCTCTCAGTCTGATCCCTTCCCATCAGGCGAAGCCACAGTATGTTTGGATCAGAGACTCATATTCCAAACTGATAACAAGGATCAGTTCTCGCTTAGTAATATTTTCTGAAGTGCGACATTGCATTGCATCATGTTACGCATGACATGACATGAAGTAACAAAACATTACATGATGGGTTATGACATAGGGAAGTAAGATGCAAGTTAATATTGTGTGTTACTTTTTTTTTTTCTTCTAAATAGTTGGATCAGAGTGTATGATGAGCTGTGAGTACTCTCTTCTGTGCTGGCTTTATACAACAGCCATCGTTACAGTATCTGAGCATCCACCAGCAGGTAATTAAGCCCCTATTGACAGCTGAAATCCTTGAATCTTTCAATAAGCACATATCGTTCTCTATATTTAAGTAATAGTATTCATTTGAAGAGCAAGGGAGCAGTGGCTCTCTTAAGTATGAAGCATAAACAGGCGATAAGAAGTGGTAAAACTACTAAAATGATATATACTTATCCTCTAAATGGAAGAAAGCTGATTTTGTAAAACTCTTTATTGCGTTCATAACAAAGCAGGGGATATCCTATATCACTGTGCATGTGCTTCTTGAAGATCCTTTCTGGTAGCAAATGATGTTCAGAGAGTGCGATTTGTTATCAGAGAGCTATTTACGATGGCCAAGATAGTAGGGCACTGAATAAATATCTGTAGCTCTCAGGAACTGAAACATGATGGTGCAGTAGATGGAAAGAAATATCTCAAACAGAGGAAGAGAAACTCCCTACCAAAGCTGACTGCAAATTCAATACCTTTTTCTCTTTTTTTTTTCAAAGCTGTGGAGCAACAGGATAATCCAAAATAATACTATACTCCATGTTGTTCAGTAACACACTTTGATTAAACTAATTCCTGAAATGATAAATGCAGTCTCCCTAGCAAAGGAGAAAGACTGTCCTGCATCTGTGCTCACAACATCAGGAGAGAGAGATTTGCCTCATCAAATACTGTTAAATATGCTCAGAAAGAATTTCTTGTCAATAAAGAAGGAAGTGACAGAAATATGGTTCATTCTGGCACCTTCCATGCACTTCCAAACATCAGGAAGCACAATCCCGCCTCACTACAGATGTACCCTGTGCTGTAGAAGAGGTTCAAGTGAAACACATGGGCATGGCCACAGCAGTGACTGCTAAGTCTTTCTGCAAAGGGTCACTGCATTTTCAGCACCCAGTTTGAAAAAAAGGGGCAAATCCACACCAATTTGGGGTTTAATTTTTTCCCCTGGTGCAGACCTTACAGATAAATACATTGATGTCAGTGGCAGGTATAGACAGGCTGGCATTTGCTGAACCTACACTGGCTCAGTGAAGCTTGGCAGGTGCAATTAGGTGGTGGCATAAAAAAGAAGAGGACCGTTTGATGAAAGCAAGGCATAACTGCTGTGGCTAAACCCTCAGATTTTCACTGTCATGCCTGACAGAGTGTATTTGCTCAGGAAAAGTTGCGATTCGTGTTAGATTACTAGTTGGCATTTGACTGTAATTCGTAAAGCAATAAAGGCTGTGGAGGGTCTAGCTGGGAAGGATGAAGCTGAGCAGTATGTGACAGCTGCTGGGGCGCACAGGCTGTGTCTGAGTAAATCTGCTGCCATCTTTCTCTGTCTTGGTCAGGCACCACATTCATGTTTTCACCAAAGCAGCAAAGTGACTTTTCATTATGCAAACTACTGTTGCTTCTTGGTCCGGGAAGCTCTCAAACAGTGCAGTGAAAGGGTGTCTTTCTCTCTCCCTGAACTAAAAAAGGACAAGACTACAAACAGTTCACTGAGAAATAGGACTGGCTACTGTACAAGAGGTTAAATCTCTAATTTGCTGGGGAATTATGGGCAAGTTGCTTCATCGTCTGCATTTTTGTTTGTCCCTTTACTTGACCTATGTTGGCCCCAGTTCAGGAAAGAATCACTATTTGGAAAAGTACTTACTGGACTTAATATGAATGTTTCAGTGCTTTCCTGAACCAGTCCTGGAGATACTGCAGCACTGGATATGTAGAAGACAAAGGTACATTTTTCACTGATGATTGTGGGCTTATGCCAGCGCTAAAATTGCAGTTTAGAAGTGACCAGGTAAAAATTTTCTGTTGGTTTGTTTTTGTTCTTTTTTTTAAACACAGAATTAATTGTGTCGAATCCTTTTTCATTAAAAGCATCTATTTTGAAGCTAATTCAGCTGAAAACCATGAGAAGTGGGTGCAAACTTTTCCGTTTTCTACCAGAACTTCTCAGCTGTGTGAAAAATTACGGTAGCCTTGAGTACCTGCCCAAAAATATAATTATTTTTAATAAAAAATAATTATGCAAACTATTGTTTATATATATTTTTACATGTTTACTTTATGTAATAAACAATTGAGAAAAATTATTAAATATTTGTATAAATTATTTATTATAGGGTGATGGTGTAATATTATTATATAATTATACAGAAATATATAAGTATTAGGGATTCAGGAGAAAAAATGTCATGATTTTTCTTTGCAGTGGACAACATTCAAATATTGGGGTAAGGAGATGAAGGCCCCTTCTAATCCCTCCTCCTGCCACTTAAGTCAATGGCAAAGTGCAGCTCAGACATCTGCTCATGAATTCTCTGTTACTCAGTGGCAGAGTTTTCTACATACTTTTTTTGTCTAATTTATTTCTTCTTCCTGAATTTACAGCTATGCTGCCTTTTTAGACTGCTTTGTGGACTTGCTCTCATGTAGTATTTTATTGTGATTAATCCATCTCACACTAGAGAACTGTGTGTGTTTTGTTTCCATTTATTTTTTTAAGAAGTGGAGGATACATCATTAAGTTTTTGTGTTGCTCATGTTCAATGCAAGTTGATAAGAACCAGATATTTGAAGAAATGGAGAAAAGTAGATTAAAGATTTCCTGTCCCCTCTTGGCTAGCTTTCTCTTAGATGAAATGAAGAATTTGTGAGCAGACAGAAGCAGGTGATACAATCGTTTCTCTACCAGTAAGCTAACTGTATCAGTGGTCTGAATCGTAACATCTTTTGATAATGATTTCCTTGTGAGAAGAATTCACATATACGTATTTCTTACTCTGGTGCATGCATGCTGTTTCCTTAGCAATGGACTGTGGATTATGGTCTAACTCTGCTGGGTCAGTTGTCAAAGTATAATAATTCACCTGAACATCTTTTTTTGGGTGGTGTACTAGTATTTTTGAATCGAGATGCTCTCCAAAAGGCAGTGCACAGTAAGTTTCAATCTCACAGCACAAAGGTTGCCTCAGATATGAACAGCAGGCAGATGAACAGAAAATAAAGAGATTGCTAAAAAAACAAACTGCACTTTGCACAAATGATGCACTTGTGTAGTGAACCTGATTGTCATGCAGAGATTTAAACTTGTGCTTATGCTGCATCCTAGCACCTCAACCCTTTTGAACCCCAACCTCCCAACCTGCAGGGGAGCATGTGCGTTCTCCCCAGCAGCAAGTGTGTTGCTGCTGATTTCATCCATGTCAGCAAGTTTAGTTGGCTTGCAAAAGATTTCTTGGAAGTAACTTTTCATTACAAATGGTGGCCATTAAAAAAAATAGAAAGAAAGAAAATCCCACAAAAACAAGCAAGAAAAACACCTGACAGCAGGGAAAACTGTGGCACTTTTCCATGAATATTCTTAAGCTTATACATTTTGTAACTATTTAATGTGATACCTTGTAGGAACAGACAGCAGCACGACTGCCATAACTTTAAAGAACAGCTTTTTTCTGTCACTTATTTTACAGTGTGGCCCAATAGTCTTGCTAACAGATATTGCTTGCACGGTATCACCATTTCTCTTAGGATAATCAGTATAGGTTGGTAATAATGCATAGCAACATGCAATTAAAAATTAATAGTGAAATGATTACATTATTCTCTTCTAGCAGAAAAAACCTCCACCTTACAACAAAAGCCTTTTAAGCACTTTGGCTATTTTCCAAAATAGCTAATTAATACTCCACCTAGCACAACTTCTGTGAAGCAGACACGCTATTGCCAGGCAGGAATTGCTAACTGTCTGTCGAGGAGCTGGGCAGGCGGCAGGGAAGGCTCTGCTCGGAGTCCCTCTGCACCCAGCACTGCCAGTCACACCACACCAGGAAAACCTGCGCAAATGGCAACAGTGTGGCAAGTCAGTCTTTTCTATCATTGGAATAAGCTGTGACATTCAGAACTGAGAGACAATGCGTTGGCAAGTCTAGAGAGAGTGGATTTGCTTTCCTCAACACCAAAACAAAGGCTTTGCAATGTTACATATATTATTCTGATCACAAAAGTATCTTGCATTAGGGCTTTCAGCATGAGATAATTGACCTTGACATTGCTTTCAGCTAAGGGCACATAACTCTTATCGCAGTGACTTATCTTGAAGAAAAGCGTGCAACTGCAAAGAATATTTACTTACTATCTTCTCTTTTTTTTTTTTTTTAATTCTTGAAAACTGCACTGCAAGGACAAGTAGGCAGAAGTATATTGAGGGATGGAAGGTATTTTATGTGGATGAACACATGAAGAGGTGATTATGTATTGCAAAAAGTCTAATCCTTGGATAAACTACAGTTTGCTATTAATTCTTTGGACTTGCTTAGCTGCTACTTAACATTTCCATGACTTAACGATTATATTCTTGAGCTAAGAGTAACTTTTCAACAAAATGTGTAGGGATTAGAAACATTGATAATTATATTAATTAATATTAATGGGAGTGACAATATTTGTAGTCATATGACAAACACGAGGAAAGCCGGGCTTTAATTTTATCAATTAATTCTGTTTCTAATTGCTTTCACTAGTCTATTGTCAGAACGTGTTCCACTTGCAACAAGGAATGTGTTAAGCAGGAAATGCAGACCAAAATTAAGGGGAAAGAGAGATGTGTATTTGTACATGATATTGTCTGTTATCCAGAAACACATTTAGCTTTGTCTGGGGGCTTTGCATTTTCTACTATCTGTGTATTTATTACATATGCCAATCATCTGGACTAATGGGTTCAGTCTCAGTTGAGACAGGTTAGTAGGTAGAGAGGCAGTCAAGAGCAGAAAATGCCACTTAATGAAGAGCTCTCCAAATTATCAAATATCCTTCTTCCCACACCTTCCCATAGGTGCAGGATGAGCACAGGACAGCAAGACAAGCAGACCTTGGAAAAGAGCACTCAGTGTGTATATACTGACTAGTCAGATTTCTTTAATTCATTTGATTGGATCGAAGCTGTCTCTAGAGGAAGGCAGAGAGCTGCAGTCCATTGGCCTTAATCCTTCCCTGTGCTCCCGTATCTTTATACTGCTCCACCAGCCCAACACTGCCATAAAACCAACATAATCCACCCTCAACGCTCCCTGGTGTGAGGGAAATCCCTCACCAGATCCCTTGCTGAGCATCACAGCTGCCACAGAGGCTTCTTGGCACCAAGAGGAAGGCAAAACCCTCCCTACAGATGTGTCCAGTGCAGGGCAGAGTTGTGAGATGGCTGGGGGTGTGCAAAACCCCAGCTGTAAGGGTGGAAGCATCCATCAGGAAAAAAGTCATATCCATAAAGTTTTCTGCATGAAAATCTTCACGTCCCAAAACCACTCTCCTCAGAGAGATTTCAGCCCATAAAGAAATCTTAATGCATTGAAGTTTCCCTCCGCACAGAACCTTCACCACATAACAATCCAAGAGGCCAATAAAACAAATAATGACTATCTCCTGAGGCAGCAGCAATAAAAAAAAATGCCGCCAGCTAAGAATTGTGCCTTTGATGGCTCTACAGGCATGATATCAACAATCTCTACAACTGCTAATCCCCTCATGTGGTTTTACACTCACTGCCCTCTCAGTCTGTGCCCGGATGCTATGTGCATGTTTCGGGGTCTGCTTTTCTTCTCAGCTCATCCCTCCTCTGGTCCTCCTTAGGATTACACCCCTGTAAGACTCTGAATAAATATCTCACCAAACATTGCAGATACAGAAGAAGGAAGCTATTGCCCAGAAAGTGCTGGTTTAGTTGCCTTTCAGCTTTTGCCAGCTAAGCAGGGAAAAACTGCTGTCTGCTCACCTTAGCTTTGTGGATGTTGGGCAGGCGCTAGTGCAGGAGGGAAGGTGCCCTGGGGAGTTCCTCAGCAACATCCCAGTCGATACAGGGGGACTCGGTGATGAGGGTGAGGAAATACCCCCAAATTTCTGCTTCTTGTGGCCGTCCAATTCCCCTTCCTTGTTGACAGCCGATGCTGTTCCCTTGCGTATTTGCATCTATGCATATTTTTGGGATAAAATCACGAAGCATGATTTTGTCTTGTTGTGTAAGCCACGTTGTCAAAAGGCATTCAGGACAGATTCAGATCTTTTGTGCTGTGCTGGTATAAATGTTGCTGCTTCTCCATATCCCCATCAGGGGACAGAGCTCAGAATTAGTCCTTTTGTGTTTGTTTCCACTGCACCGGGATGGACCTGTGAGCCTTTGCTTTTCCCCATCAGGAAGCATAGATTTAACGTATCGAACGCACCAGAATTGCTTAATGAGTGCTCAGTGAATATTAATAAAAGTTTGGACGTGACTCAGGCTACAATGGATGAGAAGTTTGAAAGCTTTGGTTCAAGATTACAGGAGGCTGTGAGAAAATATGGTATCCAGCAGCTAGCATATAGTGCAGATATTTCACTATCCAGGGATCTCTAATTACTAATAATGTACAGGAACAGTATGATATGTCCTTACAATTGCAGAATCCTTTTCAAAGATAATCTTTAATAGTTTATTTGACAACCTGTAAAATTATAGAAAATTATTAGTCTTGGGAATTACAAAAATCCCCATAGTACAGTCAAACAATAAAATTATAATTACCTGTGGGTAATTGAAATTTAACTGTTTTTTTATTGTATATTACACATCAATAGCAACATAAGTTCAAGAGTGTCCCCCTCCCCTCCCTTTTCTTTTCCTCACAGAAGCGGGGAAAATGGACAACCCTGCTGGTAGCTTGTGAGCCCTTGTCACAGAACAGAGCTTGAACAATTTCGATTAAAGCAGTATGTTCGAGACTGTCATTAGACCTGCATTAAATTACATATCTGGAATGTTAAAAATAAAGAGTACTGAAGCTTATTCACAGCTGCCTGTGGTAAAGTATGTAGTCAAGGTTTTGATTATCTTTAAAGTTCTTATTTTTCTAAAACTTATTGTTTCGTCAAACAAATATCTAGCACATTTAAGAACAGTGTGAGCACATGAGCAGAATTGCTTAAGATGGATAAAGCATTAGCATGTTTCCATTCTGTGCTCGGTAGTATTGTTTAGTACTAACAATGGTAATTTATCAATTATACTAGAGGGAACAAAGCTCTTCACCGTCTCTTAGCTCCAGAACTACCTATTACAAGGCCCAAAGCTTGACACCCCTTCCAGGCCTCAGGAGGCATCATTTAATGTTAGCATTTGCATTACTGGGTTTTGCCTTGTCCTCTCTTAGTGACCCCATGGAGGCTGCTCAGTACTCCGCACCATGGCACATCAAGACTTCCATGGCTTTTTTTTTTTTGTACACCAGGAAAATGATAACCTTTTTTCTTTTTTTCTGCTGAACCAGGGCTCTTGATAATGAGGCATGACCGTTCACTAGCCCTCCTGTCTGCAGCCTGCTCTTCTTGACTAGTAGGTGAGACTGTCCAGTCCACTCTTGCCATGTTGCTTGTGATGGTTTTAGGGATTTTTAGAAGAACAAGCTTTTTGGATGCTGTTTGGCCAGCATAAACCCTAAAATACGGTACGCTTGACAATTAATCTTCTATATGACAGCTTTGTTATATGCTAAGATGCAGAATAACAGTGTTTGCCCCTATATAAGGATCATACTGGCTAATTTGATTTGATTCTGTAAAGTGCTTTGTGATCATTATGTGAATATAACTGCACAAATGAAAATACCTCTGTTTTATTAAGAGTTTCAATTAAAGTGTTTAATACACAGATTTTATCGTGAGAGAGGCATCACAAAGACTGAGTAAAACATAATGGCAAGCCAGGTATTGTTACTATTATTATTACTATTATTTATGTATAATCTTTGAAGTGTTAACTGAAAACTGGGAAATGGAGCTCTTGAGCACCAAAGAGCTCACAGTAGCAGCTTTTTTTGGAGGAGGCACCAATAGCAAACCACCTCTGCTTGGTGGCACAATGGTGCATAGGGCCCCGTCTGGAAATCCGTGATCCTGAATGGGTTTTCCCATTTCCAAAGATCAAAGAAGGTAAAAAATTCAGTTGGATCCATCATTGCCTGCTTTTTTTTTTTTTCATTCAGGTGCCTTTTACTCTTCCCACTGCCATTTTTCCCCTGCCTGTTGGTATGAAGGGCATCCCTGCACATTAGAGCTGTGATGTGTCTGTTTACCCAGCAAAGCAGCTGGAAAGTTCTCATCAAAGTGGTATTTGAACGCCTTTACAAGGGACTTGAGGAGAGATATTTTGCCTTCCTCGCTTGTCTTGCCCATCTGACATTTTTAAGTGTCTTGGCCTCCTAAAAGCTAAAGCGGAGCATTCGTATTAGATTTAAACCAAGTATAAATCTTCCAAAAGGGGAAACCTCAAGAGGGACTGTATCATCAAAGCAGTTAATGGTCTAAGCTACAGCAGAGGAGAGACAGAGCTGGCCCCAAGTCAGGTTCCTTATGCCAAATAGCCATGACCTCATGTAACACAGTGAGATGTAGCTGAGTGATTTTTGTTTTGCTTTGGCCGTTTCGTAATACTGACCCTTGACCAACACCTGAAGTCTACGGGAAAGTTTTTCTCCATCCTTATCTCAACCCTCATTCCCTGGCAGATTCCAGCTGCTGAGCTTAACCACCCTAAAAAAAGAAGCTGGAGAGCTCTTGTCCGCTAGGATTTATATATATGGGATGCTTGGAAGCTAAATCTTCTAACCACTAAAATTCACCATACTGTAAGACAAAGAGCAGGAGATAAATTTTCCTGCCTTTGAAATTTCTGTTCATGTCACTCACTGAGGCTAATTTTTACCATTTTGACTCCAGTGAGAAGAGCTATTCCGATGCGAGTGTCTCACTCTGCACTGTGCTGCAGGGGTGAGGTGAGAACTAAGAATGAGCCATTGTAGCACTGTCAGGATTAAAGCCAGGCCAAATTTTTTGTTTTGCTAAAACTTACTTTTTTGAGATAGGAATCGGGAAAATACATTGATGCAACATGTTGAAAAGGACTAAAAGGTTATTATTTGCTCCCACAAATCTGTTTCAAAATGAGAGACTCAAGCCTTATGGTAATGGGAAAATATTTTCAAGTGAAAACACAGGCATTTAGGGACAGACATTGGCACACAGTACAACATAACGGGAGGGTCCAGAAGGGCTTCAGGGAGCTCCTATTTGATCTTCATTTTTCTCTCATCTGGAGGGTGTTTGAGCTCACAAATATTTACCTAAATGTTTTACCTAAAGAAAGCTGCAAGCTTCCAAATAATTAAAAAAAAAAAAGGGGGGGGGGGGGGGGGTTAGGCTATTTTTCTTTCTCATGGATGAGGTTAGAAGGTTAATAAAAGAGTTAATCCCCGCCTGCCCTACTAAAGGGAACAGCTCACATTTGTGAGACTTCAAAAGCTTTTGGAGTGTGTGTGTATATGGATGTTGTTATTTCCTGCCAGAGCTGTCCCAAGAAGACGGGGGCAGGGGGCTGGTTTTTGGAAGAGGAGTTTGGCCCTTAAAGAAATCACCTGGAGTGAAAATAAAAAGGTTAGTGTAAAATGTTTTTGAGAGTAACCCCCAATTCAACGAAGTTCTGGGTGTTTTTTCTGTTTTTTCCTGTGAGGACCTAAAATTAAAACTTAGTACAGACCAATGGAGGCCAACCACAGCATTTCAACCAAGTGGCCCAGAGAATCTGGTTGTTTGTTTTTTTAAAATGTCATTAAGTTGGCTTAAACTTTTGAATATGTTAACAGTTTGAAAGAAAAAAGAAACCGTCAGTTTAGGAAACATTCAGCACAACCACTTCTCCTCAAACTGGAAAAAAAAAAAAGTATATTAGTGAGAAATATTATATGAATTTACTAACTGGTTTGGTGGACCTGAAAAAAGTAAAGGACTTGGGGAGCATTTTGTCTGAAAAACAAACGACACACACCACTTGTCCCCAAATGATGGCCCAGTGAATGCATGTTTGCTAACCACGTTCATCTAGCTGGACCACCAGCTTCAAGAAATCCTCAATGCTGTGACACAAGCTGGCCCACTCCTTAACGAAACAGAACTTGCTCTTGAGCAGCATCTTGTATTCAAATAAGGGAAAATGTGGCCTAAGCTCTGTTGCAGTCTTCAGTCAAAGGGCAAGCACATTACCCAGTGACTTTGCTGCACTCAGCAAAGGGTTTTAGAAGTGCAGCTTTTCGGGCTTGTAGTTTTTGGGGTTTTGCTCCATCTGCTGCATGATGACTGCATGAATGGTAGCAGGCTAGGATAAAACCGTGTTAGAGAGGGTGATTAATTACAGAACAGGCTTTTCCAAGCCTCTTCTCGTCGTCGTGTTTTCACTCTTGCCATCTGCAACCACAGAAGGCTTTGAGGCCATACGTGGAGAACCTGCCTGCATTATCGCTTGCAGAGAGGGCTTGGACACTCCTGTTTCTTGCCTCCAGGCAGCTCTGTGTTATGCCCAGCCGATCGCAGCACCAAGCAGTTATTTATAAGGAGAGCTGGGTGTCCATTTGCTTTCTGGCATTGAGGGAGTGCTTATTGTACAGCACAGAAAATTACCTCAGGGCCTGTTAGGTTTTTCTGGAAAAATATACACTACAGTTTGGGTTACTTATATGCCTCCATGACTCGGTGTCCCCCTGCACAGATGAGGGTCCATACTAAGAAACTGTGTAAATGTTATAGTCGATGTCTCTTGGCAGAGAAACGGCACTGCAATTTCTTTTTTCTTCTTTTCTTCCTTTTGTGTGAGGCTCCTGTGCTGCGAGCTAACCATTTCCTATAAGGAAATGGCATTGTGTTAAAGTTATATAGTGTATCATATTAAATTTTATAACAGCGCTTTGTGTTTTGAAAAGACTTGGGGGGGAAAGAGCATCAGTCAGGGAACCACATTTGATAGACTTGGAAGGGGCCTCCTGGGTCATTTTGTCCAAGACCTCTACGAAACAGGAAAGCTTCTGCAAAATACCTTTCCCATAAATGTATCTAACCTTTCCTTAAAGACACTGAGTGATTGTGCCATAAATACCTCAAGCAGGTAAACTAGTCTGATTGACCTTACGATCCAGGAGCGTCTCCTAATACTGTGTATAAGGTACAATTTTCCATTCTTTCGGCTGTAGCTAAGCAAGAAAAAAGGGCAAATACACAGTAATGGGCAACAATACAGACTGTGCAAACAGTTTTGCTTTCACTTTACTGCCATCACCTACCATAAATCTGGATGTACCATTGATACTTGGTTTCCCAGTGTAGTGTCTGTGATACTTGTAGTATCTATCTCACTTTGTCTCTGACTTTTGGAGAGCCAACATTACAGAGTGTGGAAATAACAAAGATGTAAGAGCAGCACTTTCCGATTCAGAAAGCCATTCAAAACCCTATGCCATATAGTTAAAGTATTTATTTCTATTTCCTATTTATTAGAATTTGTGAGTTGGTTCTTGTCAGGACTATGGGAGCTACGGGAAGCACAGGGCTTTCTGTGTCTCTGTCAGAGTGTCAAAGAATAATTTTCATTCTCTTCCAACAATTGTGCATATTGAAAAATAAATACCCGGTAGTTTAGCTGTTTGTTGGTGCAATAGTAATGCATTGTGTGCTGGTTATGGCCCCACACTGCTCTGCCTTCTTTCTCTCAGTGAATATTAGGAGAAGTGTCATTTTGTGTAGATATGTTATTAAATCACAGACACATTCATTTCAGAGGGCTTCCTGAACTGCACATAAAGTATCTTTGGGTGGCCTGTTCAACCCCCCCCCCCCCCTTTCTTTTTTTGCAAGTACTGAAGGATGGCAAGGGAGCTGAAGGCCAGTCGCTCTCCCACCTATTTCTGTCAGGCGTGTGCTGCTTACGGAAAGGGGTTGTCTTGTGGTGTCCATCTCACCTGGCTGACCATTAACAAACGCATTCTGGGCACAGGAGCCCGTCAGACACCCTCCCGTGTATCCCTGCAGCTCCCAGGGAAATGCGGGTCTTTAAAAGCTGAATATGCCCCCTTGGCAGCAGCGAGGCACGGCTGTCAGGTGAATGAACAACCATCTTACAGTCATACATCAGGTTTTATTGTTGTCACCAGCCACTTCCTGAACACACAGCACCAAACCCAAATGAGGCACTGAAGAAGCCCAATAAAAGCTTGTGAAAAGGTTTGGGACAAACATTTTAACTGATGCCCAGCAGGCCCAGCCGGACAGCCTTTCTTTACTAGACAATCTCGTAAGAATACTATTCACAACCTGATGCAGAGAAGCGTATTTCAGACTAGCTGAGGAAAACTCTAGAGGAATTTCTTCTTCAGAAGAGCTGAGAAAGAAGTTCTACAAGGTGGAGGTATCCTGAGCTTGATTTTCATGTGCGTTCATTGTTCTGGGGTAGATCAGACCATCCTCTTTTTTTTGGCAATTTTGTTTGTTTGTTTCATAGTTGTACTTCTCATACACAGAGGACTGCTGCATAATGGGCCAGGAAGGCTGGAGCTGAGTCCTAAAAGCACAAGAACAAAAAAGGTAAGATAACTTAGAAAGAATACAGTGATCCTGGGTTTGAAGACATGTCGGTGTCTCTGCATGTCCCTGCCCACACTTTTATGCTGTGCCTCCTTTATGCCTCCTGCCTCTGTGCTGATTCAGACTGGCACTCACTTGTCCTTCTCAGCTCAGTGCTAATCATTTCATAAAGATCTTAAATAAGCTCTGAAAAATACAGATATTATTTTTTAACTGCCTTTTCTGTACAACTAACTAAATGCCATCCTGTCTCTGATGTGCAGAATTTTAAAATATTTGTTCAGTATTTAATCACATAGAAATATGGGCTAAAATACACCTCATCCTGTTGTTTAAGGGCAGACACTGGTGAGACCCTGGCAATTCAATCCGATATTATAAAATCACAAGGGAATATCAAATACCTATGCCAAGAAAAAGAATACAAAGGCTAACAGACCTGCTGTTTATTGCTTATATTCTTTTCACCCATTGTCTTTTTCTCACTGAATCACCAAATCAAGCTTCCCTCATCAAAACAGAGATGAGATAGTCCCAAACCCCAGCCCACCCCTCCCTTCCTGCCTTAAACTCCAGCTGTACTGGCATCCCTTCTCTGCTGAGACGATTTGAAACCCACACAGCATTTGCTTACACAGGGTCCTAGGTGCTTGACCCACAGGACAAAATCAGGGCTGCTTCCTTCATGCTGACCTGCTTCAGTCCCCCATATTCCCCATCCCCTAGACTGTAAATACTTGGTGGGGGGAGGAAACTGTATTTTTGTTCTGTTTTGCTAGGAGAGGGAATGAAGGCAAAGATGGCTTTTTTTTTTTTTCCTTTTATTACTATTATTTATTACTATTACATTGGTGCTAAAAAACCACCGATGAGGTCTGACCTGTAACTCAGTTGTTACGTACCCCTGAAAACAAAAAGTGCATTTCCATCAGGTGCTCCAAAAACAAACAAAAAAAGATTATATATCATAGAGATTTTCTTATCCTGTTCAGTGCACAAATGCCAATCAGAAGCAAATATGGGGCTGTATCTTGCAATCCATTTTCATATTTACAACAGAACATGGCATATCATTTAATTTAAATTTGCAGCATGCCTAGTGTAATTAATGCTGTGCAGTGCCTAGAAAATCCTGATTTCTTAATGTGATACAATGCATGCATGCTGAGACCATTTTTTTTAAACTACTGTATCATTTTGGAACATTAATGGAGAAGCACTTCCATTAAACAAGAAAAAGAGCCATGCTTACTTTCCCTTTTATGAAACTTCCATGCAGCTCCCCAAAACATGATGCAAACTACGGGTTTGGGTGTTGGGTTATTTTGGAGGTTTTTTGGGGGGGGCAAGAGGAGGGAAGTCAGAGATTTAATTTTCCCTTGACACAGCACGATGCCTGAATAGCCAGGCAGCTACTCCTAAATTATGTGCATTTCATTCCTAGGAGCTGTGAGCATTTTGAATGGGCTGTTGTTAAATACAGTACACAAGCATAAATACTCAAGGGAGCAGCTAGCTGAAATTTTGGCATGAGCAGAAATCTGATATCTATCATGGTAGTATCTGAGCACATAATAATAACGCATATTGATTTGGCGGGAGTGCTGAGAGAGGGGCTTTGGTGTTCTGGGATGAGAACTGTTAAACTTGGGAACATCTTGCGTGATTATAATAAGCTGTGGTATTTGTGTGCTGTGGTTTTGGCAGGGACAGAAATGTTCACATGTAATCTTTAGGCTGGCCTGGGTCTCATTTTTGGCACTGAACCCAAGAAACTGAATGCGTGATAAAGATACATATATATTATACATAAATGAAGCATGGGGAATTTACATCTGTACCTAGAAAATCAGGTAACAAAAAAGGCATCGTGCTTGGCAAAAAGGGTCGGGGCCAAAAGCCCTTCAAGGTCAGGAGCTTTACTGCCCTGACTTCAGTGACCTTGGGTGTTAGTTTACCTACTTTGTCAGGCAGCCATATGATTTGAATTGTGCAAAAAAAAGAAGAGAAAATAATTAAAAAAAACACCAACCCCACAACAGAACCCCTATCATTTCGCAAGGTGTCAGTTTCTACCAGAATGTACTGTAAAAGCTCTGTTTAAAGACCTGTTGATCGCGAAGCAAATTCTTCAGGTCCTCTAAATAAATCTGTTCCTAAATATAATGCTTCAACTTCTATACACTCATCTGACACCTGACAATTCAACCTTAAGAGTAATTGGTCCTGTCTTTGAACCTCTGCAAATACTGTATGAGGAGGGTGGACAATTTATTGATTTAGATTGATTTTTGTAAGAAGCATATGAGACAGATACGCTATCAGGTGTCACACAGTGTATATATTGCACTCCTCAAAAACATCCATAGGCGATGAGGCTGGGTTCAAGAATACGGGGAGGGTAGTGTTCAGCGAGCACCTGCAGACGAAGCCACCCTACAGTGTGATACCTCTCTCAGCAATAATTACCCAGGAGCGAGACATCAGCCGGGAACAACATAATTGGCCAAGTCTGGATTTCAGAGGTATGATAACATGGCTCTTCTGTTGGGAAGCCATCCCGAGCTGTGTGCTATCCCACACACAGGAACCCAAAGGGTTCTTCTAGTGCAGCTTCCCAACCCATTGAGCTCTTTCTATTGTCGGTGTCAAGCCTCAAGAAGGGGCTGGAGAAATGGGTGGCTATTGAAATGAACGGTGGGACATTTCTATGCCTGTAACTGTGTTGTTTAGTGCTGTGGTTATTTGAGAACATTACAAGACAGGGCAGTGGATTTGTTAGCAGTGAAAGCATTTGTGAACTGGCTCTTTCGGTTGTGACAAAAATTGTCATTAATAGCTCTGAGCCCCAGTAAAGACCTAAAAAAGTTAGGGAAATAGCAGAACAAAAGAAGACAGAAACAAGATGGTATGGAAGGTCTCATCACCAGGGATAATGATTAAAATGTGAGACCGAGGGCTGTCCCACTTGTGTACAAGTTTGGCTGGGGAAATGGCCCTCCTCCCACTGTCTCGCTGCCCTCATCTATAATGAGGGAAAGAATAACTTTGCAGTGTACTTTACATTGGCATTGCATGCTAACTTCATTACTGTTTGCAACAGCCTGTGCAATCCTCAGAGGGAAGGAATAATAACAAAGAAAAAAATGATAATTACCAAGCACATAGTTTTCATCTGTAATCTTCATTTCAGGATTCACTATTTCTGATGTCAATATTTTATAACAGAAGAATGAGATATGCTAAGTTTCTGTTTGATGGAAGTAAATTCAGATTTAATATTGCCGAGGAGCTGAATTTTTAATACACTAGAGCAGCATGCAGACATTCCCCGTTTGCTGCTCCTTCTGCTCCTTTGTACCAGTTCAGCGATGTTCCCGTGACCAGGCAGAAAAACGGGAAGAAGCTGCTCTGAATTTTCAGTGGGGTGACAGTACTTTGTCATTTAGCTCTGTCACGATAATTAGGAGTGTCACACAATGAAACAACATGACACACCCCTGGTAAATGAAGAGTTTTCAAAGTGATGTACAGCCCCTGTCAACTGCCAGAGCTTTTGTTTGTTCACAGGGTAAGGCAGTGTTTCCAGAAGAAAAACTGCACTGAAGAGGCACACTTATAAAGTTTGTTGTAAATTGATTTCCTCTGTGTTTTTATAAAATTGGATATATCGTATGAACAATAGGAAAATATCCTCTTTTATCATACACTCCCAGCTTCCAACCTGCTGAGGACTTTCTGCAAACTCTTTAGGAATTTACCTCTTTTTGTTAAATTGGGTTGGATCTCATTAATAAAAGAATGGTATAATGGAAAAGAGTTTCTAAAATTATACTGTAACCTAGAATTGCAGGATTCAGCTTTCTCTGCCTGAAGAAAAAAATTCTGAAGCATTAAACTTACTTTATCAAGCATTGCACCTGACATGCTCTCATAAATTTTACATACATTTTAACTTATTTTAATATTATGCAGGCTTGGTTTAAAATATTCCCATGAAGTAACTAAAATGAAGCTGCTCAGCCATAAATTAGAGCTAAAAAAACAATTGTTCCCCACCCGCCCCATCAATATTTCTTTACTTAAAATCATGTGTTGTATGTAAGTTAAATTTTCCCTTGCTGAGATACTTTGTACAGCTTAATAGGACTACCACCGAACCAGTGAGCCATATTTCTGTAGGGTTAAATGCACTCTCTTTGCTTTTTTGGAGGTATGGTGTCTAGAAGCAGACATTAGTAACCCTTTGCATGCCATGCTTCAGCTAGGCCCGCAACAAGACATGCAGTCATATATTTTTGCAGGAGCAGCCCTACAGCAGCCCCACTCATCCGACGGGCGGACGAAGGGCCAGTTGGAGGCTTTGTGGCAAGGCCCCTCGCAGCGCAGCACAGCACACCCCAAGGACACCCCTTCGGCCAGCATCGTCATCCAGCAGGTACGACATCATTGACAACTAATCACAAAGCTCCATTTGTGTCCCAATTCCTTAAGCTAGTTCAAAGTCAGAGCTAAATTACACAAACATTTGCCTATCTAGACATAACAGGACTGTTATGAAATACTGTCAGCTTGTTGCCATTTAGCCTGAACACGCACTGTATGTGTCTGTCAGGCCATACTTGGGCAGCGCTGCAGCATGCAACGTGTCCCAGACACTGGAGTGATTATGTCTGAATACTCCTTATCTGATGTAAAAGCCGACAATGCTACACATCTGTGCTTGCGAGGGCTCCGCTGTTACACTGCGACGCCAGTATTTATTTTGCTTCTGCAAGTTAGTTTTCCTTGAGAAGCAGCAGGGGCTTTCTTCAATGAACTGAAAAATGTGTATTGTATGAAGGTCTGTGGAGGGTTTGTACTGTAGTTCAGTGGGCAAATGTGAACCCAGGGGATGACATTTCATTTAAACGTTTGGTTTACATCTTTACATGCCAAAAATATTAACATCTTGACTTTAGCAAACTGAATTCAGCACTTCCCCCCCACACCCCTTAAATGAAGTAATTATAGCCAAAACATTCTGTGGATATTTATTCTTCCTTCTCAAAGGTGGAGTTTCACACAAGAACATTTGGTTTCAGGGCTGAATTGTCAGTAGCTGCTCACTTGACACTTTCACGTTAGTTTGTATTGGAAACCACCAGTAGTTTCTTTTCTTGTGTTTATTGTATTACTCTCAGACCTTTGATCAAGACATCTTGGCTAACAGCGAAGTCTAGCTTACTGCCTATTTGCTATTTTGAAAAAAAGTGAAGAATATGGTTTCTGTCAAAGGATCTGTGAAGACAGTTAATGTAATTGAGAAGCAGAAGGGCATTTACAGAAGTGCATCTGAATGTCCCCTTCACATATAATTGCATCAGGAATTCTACATTAACATGCAAGTCCTGTCCAAAGGAAAAAAAAGGGAAAAAAAAGCTTATTTTTAGGTAGAAGCCCTCAGTGGGCAGTAAATTACCCATAATATCCCCCAAACTAGCAATTAGCCCTGTTTGCTGACTACCTGAATTGTTTCACAGTAGTTCAGCACAGTCTTACCAGTTATCACCATACTTATCATCAGAGATTCAGTGTACGACTCCCGCAGCTTCACATACTGTATGCCTAAGGTCAGTCATAATAACAAATACATTTTATTTGCTTCTTTTGGTCCTTCAGAACTGTTTTCTCAGGCTTCAATATGTGCAGATAGCTGATGCTGCCATGCCGCTTAAATGGCAAGAGTTTGAAAACAGAAAGCAAATCAGAAGTACAGGTATACTGTGGTATTAGCTGAGTGTTTTGTATTTATTCCCATATTAGCAGATAGTCCCAAGCACCTGCTCTGAGAGAGTGAGCGTTCTACCTATTTCTAGGGTTTTCTCTTCAGAAGATCTGACACTGGAAGACATTTTTCAACACAGGCTGTAACTGAGGAATGTAAAACTAGAAAATATGGAAACAAAAACCCATGGAAATTTTTTCCTTAGGGCTGCTGAGCAGTCCTCATATCCCTAAATATGAATGCTTTGCCAAAATAGTAACTCAGCTTTGAAAACAACAGCTCTATTGCCTGCTTTAGCAGTAGAAACAGTCATGGGCCTGCACATGCACACAAATACAAGCACACACATCCAAACAACAACATCTTCACTGAACAGGCCTTGGTTTTAAAGAACACTGAGTGAAAATGAGACTAAGTAAGCATTTGAAATAGAATATGGAAATATTTGGACCCTGAGCATCAAGGGTTTTATTTTTAAGCACTGTGCACTCCTTTCTGAGTAATGCTTTAATTTACACGTTATTTCTTAGGAAAAATCCAACTGAATTAATATACACCCTACTGCCACCATTTACATTCCATTTTCAATGTTGGGTCTGCATCACATTATACTGACATGGACCTGTATTCCTACCTCTGATCTGATGGACTAGGTCTGAGTCCGTCAGGTAATGAAGACAATGGAACAGGAATTCATGCTGAAGAGGAACATTTGAAGACTGCTTCTCGTTTGCAAATATACTCTGAGAAGCAGAAAATGGGAAGATTGCCTTTGTCTGGCTCTAGCTGAAATGCTTCAGCTTCTTGTTTCAAGATCAGGAACATCAGCTCGGTGAATAGATGAACTGCGTACTCCACATATCCAAGAGAAGCTTTCAAAAGAGCAAACCATCTGGTAAAGTGTAAGATATCACTCTGAGGTTTTTTTTTTTCTTTTGTAGGGACAGATTAAGGTAAAGCACTCTGCATGGCTATGGGCTGGTGGAAGGAAACAGCCACAGCCCTGAGCTGCCCTGCCATTTTATACCAAGTCATGCTGCTGGGAAACAAAGGCAAGTGACACAGAGAAGACTGTAGGTGAAAGAATGATTTCCTTCTCAGTTAGGGTTTAAGCCAGGACACTGAGACAAGAGTCATATGTCCAACTTTACTACTCTGAGAATCACCAAAAATGGCCCCAAACCTCTACTATTTCAGCAGCAGATCCTCGTGTGGGTAGTCTGTTGGCAATAAGCTCCCAGTTAATGGCTTAGTGGGGCAGTGACCGTAGTGAGCCATGAGCTGTTGGGCCACCTTCACAAGACACTCAAGGGGAAAAAGGGAAGACTTGGTGGGGACAGTGCCAGCAGACTAGTTCTTCAAAAGAACAACTTTTTTCCTGGGCGGGGGGAGTGGGAAGTCTCTGGGTTGAATGTTTGACTAAGAAAAATACAAATAAGCTGATCATAAATTAACAGTCATCCCTGTTGTGAGCATGATCCTGCATACCTGGCCAAGGCAGGCAAAAGCAGATTGATTAAACAACAAAGTTCACCTTGTTTCCTGAGTTGAAAGCTCATGCTGTTTCTTGGCAGAACAGGCATGTCAGGGCTGTAATAACCACTTGCTACCTTGCTTCAATCAGCGTTAAAACCAGCACAATATTAACATCTTGGGGAAAATCCATCTGGAAACTGCTTTCTGGGGGGAAAAAGATGAAAGGGAGGTAACGGAATACCACACCCAGTGTTCATTTATTTATTGATTTCATAGTAACTTTAAGGAACATCAAATTTCTCCCTCCCCCACCTGAAAATTTTGTGTTTCAAACATTTTCTGTTAAAATGCAGAGCTGTCTAGTTGTTCAGAAAGAAGTGGCAAAGAAGAGCAGTTCTTCAGCTGAAGGTAAATTGCATGGTCTGGCAGAGGCAGAGGTTTGCATTTGGTGTTCCTTTGGAGGAGGCTTTTGTGTGCACACCTTACCATGAATCCATGCGCCCAGTACTGCGGGGCAGCATTACCTGGGACAAAGCCAACCCAACAGAGGCATCGCTCCTGTAACAAGCGAGTGGTCAGAGCATCCCCAAACTGTGATCCAGAGCAACCACACACACTTAGATGTGGGAAAGCTGTTGTGTTTACACCTTGGGGGTTTGAGGTTGGAACACAAGAGCTGAACTTTAAAAAGACTGTGAAAAAATGGTTAGTTTTTGCTTACATGGTAATACTAAAACTGACTTTTTCTTTTTCCTCTTGATGTCCTGGTACAAATATAGACGACATTATTTTTCAGCACCTCTTCCTGTTGAATCTACTAATGTGATAGCTTCAAGATTCAGAGGACACATGTGCATGGCATGAAAAATCTTAAGTCCTGTTGTGGGAATGTTAATGCAAAGCTAACTGGGTAAATGAGCCAAAGAAAGCCTTCTGTTTATAGTTTGTGCTGATCTTTCTTTCCTCCCCCCACCCCAAATCACTGTACTCTAGCATTGATAAAGCTTGAGGCCAATACGAATGACGTACAGCACACATGCCCTAAAATCCATCTCCTCTATGTGACTGCTACCCTTCACTGTTGGTTCAGCTTGGAAGCTCACTATGCATGTTTTGGAGACTTTTAGCATCTCCAAAGTATTTTTGGAAAGCAAGCAAATGATTCAAGGTCTGGACACTGGATTTTTAAATTGGCAAAATATTTATCGCTTAATCTGAAAAACACTTTGTTACATACAGCTGGACTATGAAGAAGGCATTTGGCTCTGGATTAATTTTAGATTAAGTTTTAGGACCGGGGTGGGCTGTAGGTTTGTGTTCAATGATGCTTAAGTGTAATGCCCTGGCTTTCCTACATCCTGGCCTGTAACTGCATGGTATGGTGCTCTGCCAAATTTCTGTCACCTTGGGCTTCATTAGCATGAGAAAACAGACCCTTTTTGGCTTTGTGTCTCACTGAAAAACAAACCATTGGGGCTGGTTTGCCAGTCATCTCTTTTGGCGAGTTATGTATAGCTGCCTCCTACACTCAACTTTAAAGGGATTTGGACAGGATTTATTTAGGTTCAGTTTTTCATTACAGCTCTTAAGTAGGTACCAGAGTGAAGGTTCCTGTTTGCAGTGGTGAACATTTACTCAGGTAACTACTCCTAAAGGACCCAAGAGCATTGGCTAAGTGCTCAGCAGAATGAGTAAATATTTTATAATTAAGCCCTTAATTGAGAATTCTATATTTAAAAAATATAAAATTCTGCAACAGCTTCCATATGAAATATTACCTGTGCATTTAAGGGGGCTAGGGGGCTGCATTCCAGCTATGCTAATAGCTATTTCACTAGACAGAGATATAACAAGTACAATGCTCGACGTGAGTGAACCAGAACACTGAAAAACATTTGCAGAAAGGAACTTGGAACAAGTAACACAGATAAGTAACAGGTATTTTTTCTTAAATGAAGAAACTTTCATAAGACACATTCATTCAGTCGTGGAACAGAAATAGTGCCACGTAACCAGCATGTGTGCACAGCACGCCTTTTGTCTTCAGCACAAATACTATGTTGTTTTTCTACTTCTGAACCAGCTATGTGGGGTGGAAGAAACTATCCTCCCTCCACAAATTATTTTGGGAATAATTACATCTAATGGAAAAAAAAGAAAAAAAAAAATCACTGCCTGTTCATGGACAATGTGAACAGGAAGGGGTGAGAAATTTGTGAAGGTACTAATTCATTATAAATTACTCCTATTTTTTGGGTAGCAACAGTCATTGAACACAAATACAACTATATTAAGGGCAGTAAGAGTCCTGACTAGATAGAAAAAGAGTAAGGCAGTCAAACTTTTGGAAAGACAGCTAGAGGGGGTGCAGCTCGTGCTGTGATCTATTCAGCACTGGTGAAAAGAGCACTGTAAATGTTTATTTACTTTTTGTACTCGTTGGCTTCTTAAATAAAAGAACTGATACTATTTAAAAGCTCTGACTGTGTCACACTGTTCCCCTCCTCTCTGCAAACTGCTGACGCCAAACACCTGTCCCAAGTTTTCTGCATTATTGTCAAATACACAGGAGGAGGGTCAGTGCTGCAGCCAGCCAAAGCATGACAGAAAGAATTAGCATCATATAATGGGGTAGGAGTGGGAAACCCTCTGCTGGGTGGGGACCTAGTGCGATGCCCACTGAAATCAGTACAAGCCCCTTCTTTGAGTGCCATGATTATGGACAGGGTTTTAGACTGGCTTCATCTGATAAGGCTAAAAGTACCTGCAGTTTTTTTCCAGCCCACACACTAATTACATGTATTTCTTAAATTTCTGAATGGCATGTCAGTGAAAATCCATGTTAGTATGATTGAGTTCAGAGGAGTAATGCTAGGAGAAAAATCGGTTCAGCCAAGATCAGAGGCCAAGCGCATTTAAAATTTGAGGCTCCATGAAGGACTTTTAGAATCACCCTACTTTTATATACCCAAAGAAGCTTCCTCCTTTTTGGCTAGAATGAGGTTTTCATCTCCTTTGGAATTCTGGGGTAAACTGTCCTTGTACAAAATTTGTTCAGGGTCAAGTTTTAGGCAATATTTTGTGCTGCAATAACCACACCATGACAGACAACCTTTTCATCAGATAAGAAAAAAAAAAAATTCTTCAGATCAGTAAGAGAAAGGAACATGACAAAGCTATAAATACAGAGTCCAGAGGTGTGAAATCTTGTGCATTAAATGCAGTCATTGGCCATGTTTAAATTTTTACCCAAACATTTCAGATGTTTAGACAGAGAAGCAAATTTATAAATGGGGGAATCTCAGCAATGAACTCAGCTTCTCTTTGTTAAATGATTCTCTCCTCTGATAATTGCTGTGAAAATTTTCAGAAAATTATTTTTTAAATATATAACTGATAAAGGGAAATGAATTGGCTAAATCGGTTACATGTGCAATCTCAGGTTTGGAAGCAGAAGCAGCTGAAAACTGAAGGAAAAGGCTGTCTGATCACATTTCCATTTGCCAGGTAAGGGCCAAAGAAACTCAGCAGCGCTAAATAAAGATTTTCAGATAACAATTTGAACATTTTAATCTGTGATACTAAAAGAAAAACCTGGTCACCAAGCAACTGAAGTTAGACATTTAAATTATGCAACTGATTTCCAGAGGTGTGCGAATACACGACAGTGCCCAATAAAGTCAGAGAGAGCTGAGGAGTGCTCAGAGCACTGGAGTGGAGGTTGCAAAAAGGAAACAAAGCCCCACATGGCGGTCTCAGATGTGTAAAGCTAAGTTTAATCACTTAAGTAGTGATATTTTTAAATCCTATCTCCAAAGGTGCCTTGGACAATCTTTGCTGTGAGGGTGGTGGTTGTAAGATCTACATGCACATGACAGTTGGGTGAAAAAATTTAAACGGCTGTCAGAAATTGCAGTTGGATATTTTGATTTTAAAATTTGAACCCACCCTTTGAAATTGTAAAGATTTTGTGTTGCCAAAGGCTACCATTGGCTGGAAAGAGTTTTTGAAACTCTACCTTAAAAGCAGTGTTTAAAACAAGAGATTTTTTTACAGGGTGACGCTGGCTGTTTGTGTGAAGTGGCAAGTCTCTCGAGGCTCATCCAGCACTGGTTTAGATGAAGTCATGCCCAGGTCAGTGCAGCCAGAAGGATGGTCCTGATAAGGTAAGAAAGGAACAAATGTGAAAGGGGGGTGGGGGTGGGGGAGAGACTGGTGATTCATTGTTAATCCTAAGAGTTTGCTTACTCACCTTGCCAGAAAAAAACCCAGAGTAGAAGCAGCACAAGATTTTATCCAAAGAAATATTAAAAAATAACCTCCTAATTAAAACTAATTAAAATGAATACAGTCGTTCTTTTTTTCAAGCCAAGAAACAAAATTACTTAAACATTTTTTTTCTCTGAGTGTCACTTTGGAAAAACACGTTCCTGGAGGCAGGGAAGAAAGTCTCTCCATTCTGGAGGGTTCCCCACGGCTTTCACCTGGTCATCCGCACTGCTGGGGTCTGCTGCAAGGCTGGGGTCCGGAGGTGGCAGCGATCCTCAGTGAGCTCAGAAGCAGTTTTGCAAAGAGCTGCGTCGCTGCACAGTGGTCACTGGCTACAAGTACCATGCTAAATGAGCTTCCAGGTTGGCCAGTTACAATGAAAAAATGGCACTACCACAATTTTAAGATGACAGTGCTATAGCAAACCAGTCATCACATGCTTGAGTTACTAGCACAAGCAACAGATTTAGAGTATTATGAAAATATATGCATTCTGAAATGCTGTGAATTATACCAAATAATTCTGAATATCTCTTTTGCTATACTAATGAATCAAAGCAGAGCTTACCACATTATCTGCAATCACCATGGAGAAAATGGATCTCAGTGTACATAGTTCCTGTATAAATAGTACATCCCCAGCACATTCTTTAAGTAGCGTCTTGATTGCATAATAATAGTAATAAAGAGAGAGGTGTCCAGCTTGCACACAGGCCAATTAAATATCAAGTGCAAGAGGCTAAAGCGCTCCTGACTGGGGAAAAGTCAGGAGGAAGGTGTCCAGCTTACCGGTGCTCTCACCTCTGTGACTTTGCCTCCCGCCAGCCCTTCTGGCAGCAAACCATGGAGTCTGGAGACCTTTTTCCCTGAATCCTTGCACGGAAACAAGTCATGGGGACAGCACGGTCTCCACTGTTTTTACAGGCTTCTGGCAGAAACCAAGGATGTTGTGACTGCAGCACCGAAGCACAACTTTGCAGTTTGGGTGAAGCCTCAGCACTTGAGTAATTCGCATTGTGCCTTGCAGCTTTGCTGGGTAGGATTTTCACTAGCTGGAGGGACCAGCCCCAACCTCCACTGCATGCCACAGGTATGCTTGAGAATTCACAGAAAGCAGTGAGCTGGTGGAATGTACTTTACAGGGTGGCTGGGTCATATTTTTATGGCCTGAAATAGGAGATCCCAACCCAAACCACTTTGTGGGTTTCTAATGGTGAGAGGCAGAATATGAAGATCACATAATTCATGCTGAGGAGTGGACATGAGAAGAGAATGTGGGCAAAACCTGGGACAACCCACAGACTCAATAGTTGTCTTGCCATTAATGAAGGCTAACGACCTAATACCAGTAATAAACGCCTTTAAATTTAATACATTCCACATCCAGCCTGTAGAAACTCCCTTTACAGAGATGGCCCAGAAGAGCTAAATGATTGAAATACTAGAATGCTAGAATTATGCCTTGCTAACAACATTGGCATAAAAGCAGTAGAGGAGTAGGTGCCCCGGATCCCTGGAGAGGGTAATTTGCCACCCAAAAGGAACTTCTAGCAGTTCCCAAAATTCATAAAATATTTTTTTGTACCCTCTGCACAAGAGAAGTGGGTGGTCAAGACAGTACCAGTACGGCTGGAAGGACTCTTCCACTTGAGTGTTGCTGCAGTGGAGCTGGCCAGGTGGCTGGAAACACACCACCTGTGCTGCGATTGCATGGGCACATCCCAGCCTAGACACATCCATACTAATGCACTGCTCAGGCGGCCTTTTTGGGAGGATAATTGCATGCCTTGCCCTGAGCATCAGGAATGGGCCACTTCAGGGAATGAGTCTGCTCCTCAAGATACAGCCACTTATTCTCTTCTCAGCACTGCAGAAGGGCAAATGTCCCTGGTTCAAGCCTTGGAAATAATGAGGTAAAATGGACTCAACACCATTAAAACCTCCCCAAAGACAGGACTAGATATTAGAATATCTGATTGGAAAAAAAACCCAATGGGCAAACACAGCTTGCCTTGGCAGGACCCCTCTCAAAGAGCCGTGGTAAAAGCTCCCTGGTCACGGAAGGAAAGCTGGGAATTAAACGTGAAGTAGTCCACAGGGATACTAGAAAAAAAATTAGCCAAAACACAGCTAAAGACACTGACCACACTGAATAAGGGGGCTCTGCAGGCGGTTTGCCACACTGCAGTCAGAGACCAAGGTTTTCCTTGTTCTCCCAACAGAAACAGGCCAACGGTAGGACAATGTGCTGTTATCCCCTTTAAAAAAGGGAAAGAAACCGGCAGACATACTTAAAGTATTTGTGGACTGTCTTAAGCTCAAACTCAACCTGCTTTCAGCTGAATGGAGCTCACTTTTAGTATATATTAATTTGCTGTACTAATGCCAGTTGTGACTATCAGCCTCGTGGCTTGACCACATGCCACAGAGATAGCCAGGCTCAGGGCCGTTTTGTCTCCAAATACTTTCTAAATTTGACTGTTTAAAATAGGATTTATGTATATTTAAGCATCTAACAAAACACCCCGTTCTAAACATCAGGGTTCATCAATGGCCTCATTCATGTGCTTGAAATAAAGCACGTGCTGAAGGACGCTGCTGAATGAAGGCCCGCATTACGGTGTTTCCAGAAACACTGAGCGCCCAGGCGCTGCTGGGTAAATAGACGGCTCTTTATTTTGGAAGCCTAAATATAGAACTGGTGCCCAACTTTAGATAATCAGAATTTTATCCTCTCTACAAAGACCATGCAAAACACAAGTTATCACCGTGAAACCGAGAGCTGCTTTTTATATGTTACCCTAACTTTACTGAATCTAAACTCAAAAGTTTCTCAGTACCTTTGCCATTAATTTATGAAAAAATCTTGTGACCCTTTTATAAGAAAAAGTACAGGGGGTGTAGCTCCCATGCCCTCGACACACTTACATTTAGCTTGGTTCACTTCCAAAGGCCATGATCCAACAAGATATTCAAACACCTGTATAACTTAAACACACTTTTAAGGACTTCACTGAACTTTGGCAAAAGTGGGGAAAAATAAATTCTGTTAAAACACCGCTTTATTTCTTTCAAATCTGATTTTTTGAGAATCTCAAATGCAATGCATCACGTAAAATATTTCCTTCCTCATGTAGAATATTTTAATATTAAGCCAGATATTTTTATATTTCCACAAATTAAATGCACCATGGCTGAAGGTTTGACAGAAGCTTTAATTTGCACATAAAAAGGTAGAATGATTTCAGTTTTGACAGCATAAGCTTTTGATTTGTTAATAAAGGCAATTCTTTCTCAATTGTGAATATATTCCCCAAATAAGACAATGCAGTTTGTAACAGAAAAAAACATCTTCCTGGCATGCAGAGTAAACTTTTGATCCAAAGTTATTAAAGAAACTCAGATTTTATAAAAATAAAAGAATGAAACTTTCACATCCAAGCTTTAGTACTAACAGAACAAGAATCAGAGGAAGATTCACGTTCCTGCCACATTGTTTATACCTATTGTTATTAACGTAACCTACCGCCAATATACTTGGATGAAGTTCATTGCTTGAAAGTACCTGCGAAAAGTTGAAGTCATTTTGGGGGTTGAGAGTGAGGAAGCTGTGTGTCTGGAAACGGGTTTGGGGAAAATCAACACAGATTCACCCTGCAATGTCCTAATCAAACAGCAATGTAAGAACACTAAGATTTCAGACTCTCATGATGAAACAAAATTTGTAAACCAAGATATAACCAAGGGAACTGGAGGCCAAGCTTATTGACTGACGTCTGTGCCTGTGTCAGGGTCCTCCTTTACTCCTGAGAGACTGCAGAGGAGGCAAGAGTGTGGCGCTCCGAAGCAGTTTGAGCAGAGCCAGCTCAAGCATGGAAAAAACCCCATAAAATTTGGATTTCTGATCTCAGATCAAACAAATTATTCGAAACTTTTCCCCATGTGACAGCCAAAACCTGCAGCATGGAAGCAAAGCTGAAAGAACCCAGGATCCATTTCAGTATATAAGAGGGTAAAGAAGCACCCGCCCACGGGCCTGCCAAGTGCTCAGCTTTGTTACAGGCTCAGCAAGTACTTTGCCCTGGTATCAGAAGTTGACTAAAGCTGCTCAACAAGATAGCCAGTGTTGTTATTACAGGTGCACCACTTTTAACTCTGAGAGTAGACACTAATCCTGACCACCAATACACGGGCTCCTGCATATCACTTGTGTGGGCACAGGCAAAGCAACGAGTAAACTATGCAAATAATGCCTGATGTAAGATGTAACGCACCTCCTGCACATTGCTAGAAAACTCTTCCTGGACATCTGCAGCCATGGCACGGAGCTGTTGACTGTCTGTGTCACTGGAGAGAGCGGTTACTTACAGATGATTGGCAGCAGCATATCCTGCTATAATGCTAACTAAGCCTGTGACACAGCCTGCTATCAATATTTTACTCTATTGCATGTGGCATTTTGCAGTGACACCAGATACAGTGCTCTGAGGCTTACTGCTTCACAGTCCTTCCATTTAATAACAAAGTCTCTTGATGTTTGTAAACTTCTAAGCTTTTGCTGGAGGAAGTCAAGCAGTTCATTACTAAAAGACATTTTTGTTTTCCAAACAGTATCCCCTCATGCTTTTCTTTGCTTGCATCTCACCACAGTTGCCTCCTAATCCAGTGTTGGTGAAACAAGGCTGAAGGTATTTTGGTCATGTTTTCACACTTCTGTTGTACAGTTGCCTTGCCTCCTTCCACTTTCCTTCTGACTACACTCTGCTTCACAAATGCAGCCATCTGGCACAACATCTCATTTTTTTGTATTGACACCTGAGTAATCACAGCCCTTTTTTCTCTCTCTTTTTTTTTTTTTTTTTTTTAAATAAAGCAAGTGTTTCCAGCTCCAATGCATAGGCTTATAATAGGCAAGCCACATGCCATTAATGAAAAGCAGCAGAAGTGAGAGGTCACTGGTATTAATGCTAAAAAACATTTAGGGTGAGATGACAGAAAGAAAAGCATTCAGCATTTCATTGAGATTATCACAAATCATCTCCAGCACTTTTTTTTCCTTCACATTGGTTTACAGGAATGGTTATTTTAAAACTTAACCATCTTCAGGTTTGGGCTAGGCTCGATCGCTCTGGCAGAAAGGCTTATAGGGCACCAGGGACATGGACAGCATGTGGGACATAGCAGTATCGCACACCAGAGCAAACCCAGCTTGGTGTGGTAGGAGCAGCATTTAAAGAGCACACGTTTCATCTCTGGATCCCATTGTTGAAAAATGAAAATAATTTGTGTCACCAACAGTTTAGTGGTGCAGTCACCTCTGGGAGTGGGAATGAACTCGACAGTTTAATTCTCTGTCTTTATGACAGTTGGCTGTAATTCTACTAACTCCAATGGGTTCATGCTGGGAAGGGATTTCCCTTTCACAGGGTTCAGTGCCTTGGTCACGTCTGAACACAGTTCTTTAAGATCACAACTCACAATACTATTAAGTCAAGCATCAATTGAGCCCTGCTTCCCCTCCCCCCGCCCCCCCCAATTGGGAAATAAGTATTTCCATATATTGTGTGTATGAAACATACTTATAGAAACATTGACGGCAAAGTAGCGGCCCCAAAAATTCAGAAGAGTCTTACCACACATTGCTGTATGGCCAAAATTGCATCCCAAGAGTTTTTTCCTGGCCTTGTCTCAAAGGACATCTTTCAGACCTACTCTCTCTTGCTGACACTCACCTTTCCCATGCTAGAAATAAATTTGACAATGCTAACTTGATCTCCACCTGGCTGCCATCTCCTCCACACATCTGATCCTACCCCTGAACTCTATCCCTCTTGAAATAAAAGATGGCCACCACCCTGCAGACCAAGTGACCTGGAAACACTGCACAGAGATATATGAGCAATGAAGCAACTGTGCCAAAGGAAACTCACAAATCACATACTCCGGGCAATGGGACAACTGGCAGAAAGACAAAATAAAATGACTGCCTCTACCTCTCTCCGACTCCCTCAGCCGACACCACTACAGTCTGCTGCTGAAGCATATCTGCATCAGCTAAACCTGCTGTTTCTCTAACAAACCTCTTGCTACAGTTCTTCAAAGCAAGAGGAAGTGGGCCAGCCAAGGTCAGGACAGTGCTGCGAGCCAGGAGAACCATTTCCTAACCAGCTCAACAAATACCCAAGGACAGAGGAGGAAAAGCAGGCACGGGAGTAAGGGACAGATTTCAAGCAGCTGCCCTGTATGCACCTACCTGGCCAGTCCCTTCAAGTAGCACGGCATATTTGGAGAAGCAGCAATCACCGCAGCACCTGAAATAAAGACACAAATTCTCAGGCACAACAGCTGATGCCCTATCATTCAAGTTGTCACAAACCACAGATGTCAACAGTATGATTTTTGCTGTCAATATCAATTTGGAAAGTGCCATTGATAATGTGCCAGTACAGTTCAATAATGTTCGACTCCACCAACTGAACGTGCACTGAAATCCTTGTGGTTTTTTTCCCCATTTGTTTTAAACAGACTTTTCCAATAGACTCTGTCTCTAGAGGCAGGCTAGGCAAGAGCACTGGCCATCTGTGCCACACCAGCTCAGTGTCTCTTTGCTTTGGTGGGTTAGCAAAGAAGATTTTTTGATGCTATGAGCAGCTTCCTCCCTGTGTAAGTGATCAGCAGGGGCCACAGCATGCATTTTGGATGGATTTACATCTCATGGAGATGCCAAAGGGGAAGGAAGAAGTTTGACATAAAAAGGTCAGTCTAGACCCCATCAGGACCTGAATGCAGACTCAGAACCAAGCTAGGACAATCTGGACTTGGTTTTGTGAGAAATACCTGTTTTTCAAGATGCAGCCACCTGGAAGACTCCCTTCTTCACTTTCAACTTGAAAAGAGAGATGGAGCAGTTAATGGGGGAAAAGAAAGGCCATGAAAATTATAAGCTCTGTAAAGTTTCTTTGCGAATAACAGTTTAACACTATGAAGTTAGTTTAAAATGGTTTCAAAGTCTAAAATTAGTTACATTTTAAACTAACAGCATATGCTTTTATTGTCTCTGATCTAAAATATAATCCCAGGAGGCTGTGAAAAGCATGCAAATTACAGAAAGCTAATTTGCTCCAACAGCGACACCTCCCATGTAGTTGGGAGGTCTATTAGACCTCGTGTACTCTCCATTATTTGCATATTAATAGCACCTGCTGAAATACTTTGGGATTTACTTTTCCTGCCAGCAGAGGGACAAAACAAACAAAGAATTTATATAAAATTCCCTTCATACAGATTTGATGAACAATAAACTATTTAGACAGCACTAAGAATGCCAAATTAGTGAGAGGCAATGGGGTAGGATTGCAGATGGCATCTGTGATTTACAGAGAAACTGGACTGCAAGTTTGCTTTAAAAAATAAAATAAAAAAAGAAATCCCAAACCAAAAAACCAAACAACAAAAAAGCCCTCTCTGGAAAGTGCTGGGTAATTTGAAATCACTCAGTTGGCTCAAGTCTGAAGAATGGAAAAGTTTAACTAAAGAAATCCAGACACTGCAGCAAGAAAAAAAGAAAAACACAACAAAAAACCCCTACACATCCACAACCACCGAAAGCAGAACCCCCCAAAGTGGACCTTGATTAAAAATCTACAAAACCCCAGGCTTTGATATTAGCCAGGCCTGCAAGGCCTAGTCTCCTGCACATAAAACAAAAAATAAATTAAAACCAGCTATAGCCTGAGATTTACTTAACAACCCAACTTCCAATCTCTGCTTATGACCACTGCTTCCCCTTCTGGCCCCCTAACTATAAAAAAAGCCCCTTGTATATTCCTATAGCTCATCTTCTTCAGGGTAAGGGTGAAAGCAGCTTTCTTTCCACAGTAGCAAATGGAAAAAGCTCACTTCTCAGTGCAAAGCTGAGCCAGACGCCGCAGGCTGGATGCATAACACATGCCTCTCTCTGCAGAGCGGATTCGGGAAGCTGACCAGGGAGGCCGGGGCATTCCCCAGCACCTCTTTTTCCAAACAGGCAATTGGTATTCCTAAAGAAGCACCAGCCATGTACTCATATTCCCTTCAAGAGTTGCAAGGGGCCTATATTTCTCCCCACTTTTTAAACCCGCTGCTTTAATTCTGATTATACACCCTTTTTTAAATAGGCACTGAAAGGCCCACTAGAGTTATTTACTGCTGGTGTGCGGAATTTCTGTAGCATTTTAACTACCTTCATATTCCCAAATGAAGGAGGCAATTGACTCTAAGTTAAAATGACTAAATTGTTCTCCACATATTAAAAAAGTAGTGAAAGAGCATTTCATCTAGGACAATGAAGCAAGGAAAAGTAATGTTTTTAGCAGCCTGGCCAGTGCTCTGCTGGGAGGGTGAATCGAGAGTCTGTCCTGAGCAAGGGCAACCTTCAGCCGCCATCCTGGCAAAACCTGGCAGCCACCTTCCTCTGCGGCAGCAAAGCCCCCGACTCTGTCCCTTTGCATTGTGTGACTCCTGTGGGAGGGGGGTGGAGAGAAGAAGGGACTGTTATTGGGAAATATATTAATACTGGCCTCTTCCCTCTTCAACCACAGACAGAGCTTGGTATCTCCTTTGGCTCTGCACAGCCAAATGAGACCTATGAAAAACTTGTTCAGTGTCAATTATAATTACCAAAGGAGGCAATCAAACATTACAGAAATGGGGACCCCTGAAATGCTATAGACAGGCAACTCCCACCATGGCTGTCAACAAATGCTAATTCTCATTAATGTGTATGTAACTCTTCAATGCTGCAACAGTGCTAGCTATTAGTATTAGCTGGTAGCTAATTAATAATAAGTAGTAGAACTAGTTAGTTGCAGGATGGCAAGCAGATGCAGATCAGAGTACTCAGCTCTGAGCTTATGATCACTGTTGGTGATAATATTCAGCATATTTTTGCATAGCCAAGAACCTCTAAATAGCTGGAAGGGAAACGGGTTACCAGAATGGTTCCTGGGAGGCTTCAGTGGCTCAGGGCATTGAGAAGCAAAGCTGTCTCTTTATGTTTAAGATACTAGCTCAAAACTGTTAAGAACTGAGTGCTGCTATCATTCAGATAGATTCAGTGCTCTGTAAAAATGGGTTTGCATCCCATTTCTAGAAGAGGCCAGGATCCAGCTCCTCTAACTTTTTTGTGTCCAGCAATCAGTTACCTGCTGTGGGCTGGTCATGGATGCTGTGCTTCAGGGATGGCAACAGCCAGCACGGCACCTCGGTAAAGGAAGTGTCTCCACCAGCAGAGAGAAAGCCCAGTCTCAACAAGCATGAGCTGGTGACCCAAAGTGTCTGCCCCAGTACAGCTTTTCCGGCTGGCACGTTGTGTTTCAGAGAGGCAAAGGCACGAAGAAGCGTTCAGAGGGACCTGTGCTCTTACAGTCCTATTACCCCTGGGGTATAGCATGGCAGGGAGATACGTACTGTTACTGCCTGCCATGTACATGGCTAAAAACTTCCCGTGCTGCCACGCAGCACTGCCCCAGCCTTTTCATAAAGTGTTCTTCCAATCACGGAGAGCCATGTATTTGTAATGACAGCGATAAAAACAATAATAAAAAACCCCACTCTGAAAAGCAAAACCCAGGCCATTACCTATTATAACAAATTGAATTGGATGTTCCTTACCTGAAATTTCATGAGCAATTAGCAAACAGAATTATCCACAAATGCATGTATGCCCTATTATCCTCGTAGCAATTTCAGCAGCCATGACGTTACAAGCTTGCAGTTTGCTATCTAGCAGCTCTAGCAGCCTCCAAGCCACAGCTTTTTCTTCTTTCTTTTTTTCAACATGAAGTTCATGGCAGCCAGTGTTTTACCACCTGCACACTGGGGGAGGAAAAAAGCAAGGGGGAGAGGATCAATATATACAGTATGTTTATATTCAGCAAGAGCATGTTGTAGAGTGGGGAGCTGTGATGTGTGTGTTTGCATTGTCTGTGAAAGGATCCTTAGTGGCACTGCAGCTGGAAAAATAATGGAAGATCAGGGGACTGTCTTCAGTGACAAACTTTTATCTGGTAAGTTACAATTATATTGTAGGAAATGATACCTTAGACCGCAACTAATTTGCGAATCCCAGGAAAGGCAGATCACTGATTCTTCATCAGGGTTGCAGAACCTGATCTATAAAAATTTGGGCCCCAGCAGGAGGTTGTGTGTAAGTGTGATTTGCATTTCAATTCTTAGTCCACCACAACCTTTAAATTTTCCTGCAGCACTATCACAATGGAAATTTTTGTTCTTAGTGTGCTCAAGATACATATTAAAAAAATTAAAAATCCTGGTACAATGGAAGTCAGTTGTTAATGGGAAAGAATGTGGCATTTATGCTCAAATTGTTTCATGAAACACCATTACATCAGAGTCTTTCATCATTATACAGGGGATCGAGTCCCCGGACACCATCTTCAGGGACTTCATGTGGTGCTTGTCACTATCATTCCACTTGCACAAACACCCCAGCCCTTTCAATTTTTATCTCCCCAGAACCCAGAATATGTTACATTATTTAGTTTTCATAAGAAGCTTTTCTGTATGAAGAATTCACAACAAATAAAAGCCATTTCCCTGAAAAAATGAGCTTGTGAGTGACGGTTAAGGGAATTTCCGGCAGGCCCCCTTTACAGGAGGGGCAGCGGCTCTGCCATCTTTCCCGCTGACTGATGGCACAGGTCCAACTGATCCTACATGTAGCAGCCACCAGCACTGGCAACAATGGCACAAAGCTCACATATTTCTCCAAAAATCTTGGTGGGTCAGACTACAAACCCTGTATACGTGCTAGAGATGAATTATTCATAGTAACAGGAGGGCTTCCCTGTGCCACGACTGAATCAGGGAGACAAGTTTGCAGAGAGGGGTAAAAAAATCTACTCCTGACTCCTTCAGCCAAGGAAATGTTCCACGTCAAATGCTCACAGCCTCTTAACCCAGTGTCAACAAAGACAGGTCTTCATGCCCTTCCTGTGTGTTTGTGAAACCAACTGAGCCAAACTCTTTGAGAGGAAGCCAGCGTGCAGAGCCGTCCACAGGCCATAGAAGATGATTATTAATGTGCTGGCAAAGCTCAGATGCCTCTCCTTGCTGCATATGGAGCCAGGTTTTGTCCTGAAGAGCTACATACGACCATGAATTCAAATTTACATTTATTTTGGCAATTTGATACCTGTTTTCCTATGCATAGAATTTTATTGCCACTTATTCAGATATGGCTAAACTCAGCAACCCTTTCCAGTGACACGTTCTCCAGCTGATTGAATTTCCAGGCTCCAAACCTCAAAGCCCAAGTAAAGGGTGCAGGAGTTTGTCTACCAGTAACAGGAGAACATCAAATACACATCCAAATGCGCTTCCAAGCTTCTTTCTGCTTTTGCTGTTACTGGAGTTGATAGGAGCTTTCTATTGACTTCAGCAGATACAGGCTTAATGAAGGACATTTTTTCTACCCATCTCATAAAGGCACTTTCCCTCCCTCACTCTAATTTGCCATGTTGGGACCCAGCGATTTGTTTTATTGCATAGTGATGCATGCTGGCATTTGCAAGATTGCAGGACTTTCACTGTGAACTTTCATACAAGCTGCTCCCCTATGACAAATGGAAAGCAAATCTCCACACTGAAGGTTACGGCTCTTCTTGAAATGCTCTGACTAAAGTGTGTTGTTCCATAAGGAAGAGGCCAAGCTATATTTGAGTACCTGTTTATGAGGGGGTGTGTGGGCTGGGGCTGATTCTACAATATAACAAGACACTGACTCTCTGAGGTTTCTGACCCAGGACACCCCAAACAATCACTTGCTTTTCAAAATGTTTGCTTTCACTCCACTGAGTGTCTGAGTGCCCAAGCAGAGTATTTCAGACTGAAAAAGAAGTCTGGTCCTGAACTTCCTGCTAAAAATAAAAATCTTTATACAAATGCAGGATAAATAACTTTTCTTTTCTTTAAGGACACTTCCTTGTTAAGAGCACAGAAAGCAGTCAGAAGTACAGATCTTACCAACTGCTCTTCAACTTAACATCTCTGGCATTCAAAACATACAACTTCTGTGTTTGTACTACATTTCCCTAACAGCTTACATCGAGGCCAAACAGACAGCATTCTGTAAAGGTCTTCTAAAATAAGCTTATTTAAAAGAGCAAGGTCAATGCCCAACATATGTCAGATTCTGTGAGTAGAAATCAAAGAGTTAGGAGCAAATGGAGTATGTCAGAACGCAGTGGTTTTCCATGCCAGGCTCCTTCACCAAGTTCACATTTCTGCTGCCAAAAACAGTAACAATCCCATCATATGGGCTTCAGCTTTGGAAAAGTGTCTAAAGAAAACCTCGGTGTCTGTACATAGGCTACTTAGCTCAATATATAAGACTAACACATAGATAAATATGTTTATGTGGACTTGCTATTTATTGTCTCTACAACTGTATTTTTCTTTTAATGGGACACATGCTGACTCCATGCCTTAGCCCTAGGCTCTATTAAAATCAGATTAAAAGCATTAGTAATGTAGTTAATTCAGTTTATAATATGCCCATCAAGAGAAAAGAGAACATTAAAATAGAAAATTATATGTACGGGATTTAAGATTTTTTTAAAAAAAAATATTCTGCTCCATTTTCCATTTTTGAAAAAAGGGCATTTTTATAAAATAAAAAAGGAAAACTTTTTCCTCTCTTCAGGTAAAGTAACTCCGCCTGGTCTTTTAAAACACGTCTTGCAGAATGATATTTGTGATTTCAATTAAAATATGCTATTGTCACTTTAGCCTCCCTCTTTGGTATTTTAAATTGATCCTAATGGCTTTGCCTTAAGTGATTTGCGTCCCATAGTGAATCCCTGTCACTTACAGCACCTCCCACTATTGCCCTCCCGAATAATCACTACCAGATAATCACTTCTTCCCCCTTCTTCCAACATTATTGCTCGCTTCCCCTCTGACTCTGCATGCTGGTACAGTCTGCAACGTATTTGCTCTTTAACATCTTTAACATATGGCTTGTTGCTCTGGCACACAACAGTCAGGGATTTAAAAGAAGGATAAAAGCTGCATGAAAAAGGCCAAACCGATGGCTCTACAGGTAGGCTTGTATCTCTGCATGGCCTGTTTTCCAGGCTGCAAACTGGAGAGTGAGGAAAGCAAGAGCGAGAGAGAAAGAGCGGGCTGTGATTGAAATCCCTCTGACACCATACTCACAGTTTATGTGGCCGGCACCTATGCAGCCCAGGTCCACTTGCCGCTTGCCGCTTTCTAAACAGCCCTGTGAGATGCAGACCGTCTGAGGTGAACCTGTTTAGGAATGCAAAATTTCCATTGCAGACTTTCCACCAAAAAGATGCCATCAGCCCCTAAAAGGCTTTGGTTGAAAACTAACAGCAGAGCTGCCCTCGCCCCCTGTACTGTCCTTCGGTGTTGCATCCCTCACGCACCCTGGTACCCACATAAGGACGCATGCGGAACCGCAAGCTTTCTCCTTCTGAGAGGAGGATCCTTTCTCCTTTGCCTTTCATGGATCTCATTATTAATTGAAGAATCATTTAGTTTGCATAATTGTCCTCTGCCATACATAATTCCAACCTTTCTCTTTAAATTGGCTTATTAAACTAAATACAGTCTTTTGTTTTTGTGACTCCATCTATCAAAGCTTCTAGATGGACAGTCAGTGTGATGTGACGAAAAAACCCCAAACTAATAATATTAGGAAGCACCTCTTTATGTACATTTATGAGATCTACCACCAGGTGACTCCATTCTAAAATATCTGTATTTTCATAAAACAAAATGCTTTATTTCCTACACCCTGAACATGATTATAATGACCCCCTCCAAAGGATGTAGCACTCTGAAAAAAACAGTGTTAAATGAATAGCACTCTTACTTAACATATGAACTATTTCTCTTTGAATAGCACATGAAATTGTATTAGAGACACAGGGATTTCCAGAACAGCCTGATCTGTTCCTGTCTAATCAGACCTGATTAATTCAAATCAAACTGCAAATCTCAGTTTTATTTTGCTTTAAAAACTCTAGATCAACAACAAATCAGCAGTATGTAGATATCACAGAGGCAGTTAACACAGAGAGATATCACAGAGGCAGTTAACACAGAGAGCCTACAGACACAGAGTCTCATAGAGTCAAATGCATATGATTAAACATTGGGAATCATTTATTAATATTTTATATATTCAAATATATACAGAGCAGATAGGACCAGTTAGAGGGATGCTCTTTCACAGGGGACTTTATTATATTTATGCCTAAGAACAGGAGATCCAGCTCAGGTGTCAAAGGGTGTTTCTTCAAAATATAGAAAAATTATTAACAAATAATAGGGTTATGTAGGAGGGTTTGTAGCACCGTAGTACAGTAAACCATGCAATGATCTACACAGGTAATCAAAGTGTTCCTGCGATACTAAGCACGGCAGAATAAATAAAATAAGATAAAATAAAACAACCTTGCAAATGCAAGATTGCAAATGCAAAATAGGTAGCCATACAAGAAATATTTCAGAGATTTACTGAGCCATTATTTCTGTGGAATGTGTACCCAGATAGGCCCTCAGCCCTGACCAGTTTAATCCCCATCAGACCAGGGAGACACAGGGTCAGGAGGCTGAATGTGGATTTGGGCACTTGGCACAGCTGTTTTCCTTAGGTGCAATACACTTGTCACTAGTGGTGGCACTTTACATTTGCTGTATGGCAGCATATGTGCTTGCCACATTTGGGACCCATTATATCTCTTTACCCTCCAGCCACTTCCCTTCCCTTCTCATTAGCTGCATGTCCATATAATCTTCCATACTCTTTGGCTATACTGCAATGCCAGTGCTTTGCCTCCTCTGCTTGCTCTGCTGACTAGATATACTGCCTGCACTCTTCACAAGCTTCCCATACCACAACCATCTGTAGATGGGGCAGATTGTTTATATATATTACCAAATTTTTACATATATGCACATGCATATACATGCAGACATGTTCTACAAGAAATCATAGCTACTCTATCATTGAAACGCTTACATGTTCAGAAATATTTTTGCTACCAGGAAGAGCACACACAGACAAAGAAAAGTTGAAGAACAGCTGAAGAAATCTTTCAAAGCATAGTCTAAGCCCAAACTAAAAGCTAAGGTGAAAAAAATGAGGGGATGGACTATATGTTCACATTTCAGCCTCTGCAATTAACTGCAAAGTTACTGCAATAGCACAAGCCAATTAGTATATGTTGATATATTGGCTTGCAGATAAAACAGGATCTGACTGCATGTCCAAAAGAGGTAGTTAAATGTTTCTGCTTGCTTTGTACACACAGTTGCACAGACAGGACTGACCACAGGACTCATTCTTGCTCAGTGTTGGGTCACTGCATATGACAACAACAGTTAAGAAGAAATTTGGTTGATGTCTCATTTTGAGGGGCTGTACGGCCAGCCTCCTAACTCCAAATACACAATGTTTCCTATCAGGGTTCTGGGACACTGGTTCAGAAGAAAAAGTCTCTGTTCTGGAGAGATGAGCTTGCCTAGGCAAGTTCCCAGCTAAGCAGTGCCCAAGCCCAGCAGAGGCTCTTTCTCGGGCTCCCCAGAGGTGTAGGTGTACAGCCAACAAAGAAACATGGACCTTCAGATAAAAGAGCTTTGCACACTCTTAAAGAATATTAAAAATGTAGCAGCCTCTGATTCACATTTTTGTAACTATAACTATGTCTTTGATGACCGGTATTCCGATAAGGCCAGACCTCCAAGTCTCCCTTCAAACCAGAGCAACCTAGGGTTTGGGAGCTTCATGCCTGGATGCATAGATGTGAGCCAGTCCGGCGGAAAGGCCCCATGGGAAATGCAGATCCATATTCAGCTTTTTCTTTCCACAAATATGAGAAAGTTTAAAAACTAAATTTCTGCTCATGATAAACCTCCACCCTCCAAACTCTAATTAGACCGAGTTTTTAAAAAACCCCAAACAACTACTCAGCTTTGGTCTGCCTCTGTTATCATTAAATTTATCTATAAGTATTTTCTGAAAATCTCATCCCAAAGAAGCAATCACAAAAACCCATTAGGGTCATTTTTACACAATGGTAAGGACACAGAACTACCTTCCTGAAGTAGCTCCTGTCCAGGCAAGCAACACAGACAAACCTTGATCTGCATGTCCTGTATGCCAGGCCTGCTGTTTTTAAAAGCTACTGAAAGGCAGCAGTTGGGAAAATGATGTTACAGCCATGGCCTACATGGGCTGTCATCTCAGGGAGCGCCATTTCTCTCAGCAGCTGCTCTCAGCAGCAATATCCCTCACCTGACAAATGCCTTGTTCAGCAACAGGTCAGGCCAGCCAAATCCTTCGCTTACTTTCAGCCTCCCCAAGTAGCAGTGACGGAGTGCGAATCGCCTCTGGCTTTCTCTGCAGCCCCCATTACATTAATGAATGGTGTTACATAAAAAATTGCTGCTGACTACTAAATCCTTTCATAAGTTGTGATGCCTTTGGATGTGTCCCTCCATTTTCCCACCCTCTCTTACACACATACAGGGAGAAGGCTTAGGAAGGCCAAAAAGTCAGGGAAATTTTGGTCTTCTCTTTGAGGTGACCATTTGTGAATCAGCACGGGAAATTGGTTTGTTCACTTTTGGATGCACAGTTTTGAGGCAGTTCACTGGAGAGAGAGAGAGACCATCTGCAGATCAGCTAGAGACAGGTTATTCATTGGTACCTGTTGCTGCAGAGGGGGAGGTCACCCTACCCTCTAACACAAGTGACATCAAGGAAAATTCATAGCTGGGGCAGGAGAGGTGAGAGACTGGAAAATTCCTGTCCATTTTAATGTAAATAGTTACAATATGCACATACATTTCATGCCGTCTAGCTGCCCTTATAAATGTCAGGAATGTTAAGTAGGTAAGAGGCCCCTCTAAGCACTGAGATGTCCACAGCTTACAGCAACACTCCCAAAGTACAGCCTGTGGGCCTGAGAAGCTTTTGTAAGCAACATGTGATGGCCTTTTTAATTGTGGTCATCCTTGACAGAGCAGCTGATCGACAGCGTTACAGTGGTGACAAGGTACCTGGCAGCTGTGCAGGTCCCACTCGAGGGGGAATTAGGTGATGCTGCTGAGCTCTCCTCCCTGTGCTCTGCACATGCGAAGCATGTTGCGTTCCATCTTCCAAAGAGAAAGGTTCTGCATTTTGGGTGAATTTTGTTCAGTAGCCCCCAGCCATGTCATTAAGGTGCCCTTCAGGAATAAAACTTGGAAACATCCTTGCTGAGGAGCTTGGAACTAAAGATACAACCTGTAATCTGGGTCGAGGTTTTATCAGCCGTCAAGATCAGAAGGGAAAAAGCACTTGTATGTGAATGGCCAACTCAACTGCATGGAGAAAGGAGTTGATTCAAGCTGCCAATATTGGCTCTTACACAGATAATAAACTAGACTGGCCTTTTTCCTGACATCACACTTCAATCAAAAACTTTCTCACAAAATGTCACTTTCAAAGTTGCAGCTTTAAAAAAAAAAAAAGTCTTTATAAAAAATTCATGGCCACAATGATCTGATAATGCAGCTTTCTGATACCAGCAGATGTTTTGTCTAACATGTTCCCTGAAGCTGTACTCTGTGCCTTCATATCTTTCATTTCCAGTTGCTATCTGCTGACTGTGGGATGTCATGTACGTACCCTATAGCGATGCACAGCAATTCGCATCTAACACCGCCGTGCGTAATGAGCTTCACAAGATGCTTGTCGCAATAACTCCGCACTTCCCCAACCATATGGAACACAACACTCCAAAGCCCACAGACACTTTTTTTTATTACAGTTCAGATCCTTAAAACATAATCTGTGTGATGTCTAGTGAATGTACGTGAAGAGCTGCTGAAAACAAAGTTAACACTTGTTCACATCATCTGTTACAAATGTCCAATTTGGGACAATAAATTTCCTCGGAACCTGTTCTTTTGCTGACTCGTTGCTTTATCTTTTTTCTCCTTCTCTCACGTCGTTTTTTTTATGAACTATGCATATGTATTAAATGGGATTTGTTGTCCCTAGATACCAATTTGCATAAAGTGCAAGCCATCATTGGTTGGAGAGAAGCAAATTACTTCTCCAGCAAGATCACACTTCTTTTTTTTCTTTTTCTTTTTTTTTTTTTTTTTAATTTTAACAAACCGCAGGCAGAGGCTGTTAACAGCACTTAGCCAGATATGCAAAGTATCACTTTTCTCAAAAGCAGCTTGATCAATGAGCAAAAAAAAAAAAAAAAAAAAAAAAAAAGAAGAAAGGGAAGGTATTATTAAGTTAAGTACAATGCAGAAATGACCCAAGACTGAAGCAGCTAACTCAGCCATTCACCTGTAACTCGAGCTGCCTGATTCTCAGTAAAATACAATTCAAGCATGGCTTAGCACTCAGGACACAAAGCAAAACAGCTCGACTGAGCAGAGCCTCCCAGAATCACCATCCCTTCTTCCAAGTGTCCTCAGTGTGTTTCCAGAAGTCCCAAGTGTGCTTGTTACTTTTACGTGTTGCTCAGCTCCCTCGCCGAAGCCTCGCTAGCTCATTCACATCCCCACACATTTACTCACGTTGGGCACCTTCTGAAGGACTGTGTAAATACTGGCTCGGAAGAGCTTTACAAGTGCAGGGAGGCCCTTCTCTGCCTTCCCCTAATTTTACTGTCTCCCTGGCACCAGAGGTGCTCTGCAGGATGGCAGCTGCCATCCTAGCAGGCTTTGGACAATTACAATCTCCCTTTTTTCCTTATGTTCCTCATTGTGCACACCTGTGACATGTTGGCAAGAGCCTTGGCTATAACAATATGACAGATTCCCAGATTCAGAGCTAGCCCTGTATGAGCCCTCTACATTTGTGAGGAGGAGAGGCAGAGGAGGGAAAAATTACAGTGAGGGGATTTTAGAAATACTTCAAGAAACAGATTATCGAAGCAAACCTGCGATGCACAGGATGATGTACAAACTCACCAGCCCACTACTAAAAGGATTTGCAAGCCATGAGCCAGGCTCAGTTGAAGTGTGAGATATTAAATTCACTAAAGGGAACAAATTAACAAGGACACTGAGCTGCAAAGTTTCCAACTAAGTCTGAACTTCTTAAGAATTTAGTGCTGGGGAGAAGAGGTCCTCCCTAAACTTAATCTTTTATTCTGTTGAGCTCTCTAAAGATGACTGCATGATCTGTCTCTCACTAAATGTTTACTCAGAATTTAATCCCAAATCCATGAATATCGTGTGCTTGGATTATTTTACCTCTGAATTTAATGGACAGATGATATTCTCTTAAGAATGGTTTCTAAGATCACACAGAACATCAGTAACTGTTTGCAGACATAGGCCAATTAATCTGGCCATGGTGATGACTAGATGCTGAGGTGCCTTTCAGGGAGTAGTGCTTGCCAGAAGAACAAGCTAGGACCCAGGGTGTGTAAATTCTCAAGAGACAGTCTGTATTTCCTCGTTACCTTCAGCATCTATCCAAAGATACACAAATACCCACAGATTTTATACTGTGTGATGATTTGAAGGTGGAAAAAATAGTTCCCGTCTGCAGAAATATTGGCAACTTCTTGCGGCTTTTGCAAAAAGGCAAAAATTTCACACATTCTTATTAACGTATGCTGCTTTGTTTCCGTATTTATATTTGTCACATTTAAAAGGAATAAAATAGAATTTAAAAGAAGATCCTCACTCCCAAATGATCACAACAGCACAAAGAAGTCATGCAAAGTTTATAACAAAAACTCACAAGAGGGAATTAAGCACCAGCTTTGAAAATGGGGCTTTTTTCTAACCAAGGGCACTGTCACTGTTAACCAACAAAATCACCATAGGACCAGGTGAAATCCCATTTGGGACACTTACCCTCCGACGGAGAGCAGCACATGGACCTTGTCACTCCGCTCTAAATTTGCTGTCTTAAAAGGCAGGAAGGATCAACAACTTTCTCTCTCAGGCTTCTCTTGCTTGAAAACCCTGGCACACTCAACTGGCAGTTCAAAAAGGCAGCATCTAGGTGCCTCGGTACAGGTGCATCTGCAGCCTGATTCCTCTGGAGACAGACGTAGCCAAAGAAATATATTGCTAAAGCTTAGCCGAACGCAGCATATGAGACCCAACTGTACAGTAGGCGCTAGATAACATGCAATCATGGCCTCCTACTGCAGCAAATTCTACATAAACCCAGGCCTTTGAAAGAGAAGTAGTAAAAAAAAACATGTTTTTCTCATTCCTTATCTGTACCTACTCCATTTTACCTAAGGCTGGCTATTAGCTCAGCTGGTGATGTCACTTACTTCACTGGAACCTGTTATCATGAAAGATTTCTCACAGGATTTTCTATTTTGTTGGCTTCGCGCTTTGTGCACTGTTGTATTTCATTCCATTAGATAAAGGGTTAAGTAATTCACGTTCTACCCATATAGACTAAGTTATACTCCCTGTGGGTTGCTGGCTTCCTATTGGCTAGAACAATGACCTTGGAAACAGACAAAAATGATGCATTGTTGCAATAAATATTATAGCTTGCACCTGTTTCTAATTAAGTCTGCCAAACAATTTCAGAGATACTGAAGAGAGGAATGTGTTGGCTTCTAATCGGGTGTTCTTTACTGTTTGATCTGGATTGTTAAGCCCCCCATATGACCTCGCCTTCTTGGTTCTTGTTTTTGTTTTTCTTTCTGGACTTTTAGAAAGCGCTAGCTTGAAAGAAATCTTCTCAAAGAGGAACATCTCTGCTTAAAATCACTTGTAACTAAACCCCTGAAAACTGATGGATTTACACCAAGGCTCAAAGTAGTTAATGGTAGGATACCTCAGAAATCTCCAATATGGTTTTCTTGGTTTCATACATCTGTTGTGGTCTCCTTTTCCTTCACCTCTTCCTCTTCCGCCTCCTTCTCCTCTCTTCTCTCTCTTAAACTTCAGAGCTTAAAACCAACTCTATCTATTAGCAATCAGGATCAGGCTGACCAGGAAGCTGGGTTTTTTTGCAACTGGACTTCAACATGTCAGGGAAGTAGTTCAGGGAAGATTTTCCTGCTAACATTCACCAAAGATATGTAAATGGAGCAGCGGCCACCTTCATATTTCACAGCTAACGATATCTTGGAAAGATTCTGGCAGCTGGTGCCTATCAGAGCAATTGCTTTAGGGCAGGTATAGATTGAGGAAGAGAACACCGAAGGCTTCACAGCCAGGATGTGGTTTGCAGTTCAGCATCACGCTTTTCACTCACTATATTGATTCTCAAGTTCATCTCCCACTGAAAGTGCTTCTTGGTGAAATGAGAGTTTTGTTACTTGGACATCTACCTATCCAAGCTGTGCACAGTTTGCATAGATTTAACACCTGCTCTGTGATCTAGCTCTGTGGACAAATTCAAACATATGTGGCAAATGTTGACAATGTTTTCCTCAACATAAGTAGTAAAGAAATAAGGATTTATTATTATCTCCATTTTCTAAATGGGTATTGGAAGCCACAGGTCAGCCAACACTTTTGGCTGTCTATGACAGAAGCAGCCCTGTCCCTTCAGTCCCTATGGGGTCCCTTTTCTCACGCTAGGATAAGCATTTGTGCATCTGTATTTTGGAACTGATTGAGGAAATTACCCATCTGAAAACTAATCCAGGGAGAAAGAAAAAGAGTTTTTATTTCAGCCACATCAACTTCCTGATTTTGGTTTACACCAGCCTGGCAGGACAGGACTGAACAGCTAGGACAAGGGGAGTGCAAGGCAATATTTTTGGATGGAATTGCATGAAATCACCGAAGAAACAAGTAGTGGCATCAAGAAGACAATAAGGGTCTCCAGAATCCACAGATGGCTTTCTCTGTTGTTAATGTAATCAACCTCACAATCTAGCAAAGATTTGCTAGTTGTGCACCTCTGAGCCATCCAAAGTTTCTCATGTGTGGGCAATGTATCTCAGAAGTACCATGGTGGAATTAAATGACCCTCTGCTCAGTCAAAAATTAATTATTTGGGGATGGAGATTGCAAGGGGATTATTTTAGTAGCCATACTAATGAAGGTAGTATCAGACAGGTTGAAAATAAGCCTAAACACAAAGAAGATAAGGTAAGGGAAGAGAGCAGCTTACCCTGTGCAGTGTGATGAAGCCCTGCATCAGTATTATGGCAAGACTTTTGCTCAGGAGGAGAGACAGCACTACAGAGATATTTTGCAGGGTTAGCACATCTTCCTCTGTCTGATACACTATCTCTTTTCCACCTTTCCCTCGATGGCAGGTAATAAAATGCCTGCTGGTACCCCCCATGACTGGAGGTACCCAGAGTGGTTCAGCCCATCACGAGTGCTGTGCCAATCATTTAACAATTCCCACAGCTGCCTTTGTGAGAAGCCTCTCTCTTAAGCCTCTGGTTTAAGAATTTAGAGTAATCATGTAAAAATGATACCCCTGTGCTCTATGATCCGCTGAATCTCACTAATGCCGGATCCCAGAAGAGGGCTTATTAATGAAAAGATGCAATGCCTCTCTCTCTGCTCATGTTTCACATGAATATCTCTCATGGATTCGGCAGTAAACCTTACTGCTGATAAAGTAAGTATAATGAACCTCTGTGCTCCACGAGAATGAAATCTCGGACTGATGAAGTAGTTACCTGCTCTACTTTCCAGCACAATGGCAGGCTTGAGAGGTACAAGGAGAAGTACTTGGCTGCTATGGGAATAGCGGTGCGGTATCACAACCTCCTAAATCTTGGGTCTGATTTGCTAGCGATGCCTTTGGCTGTGTGAAAAGATCAAGAGTTTGGAAGGGAGCAGTTTGTAATTAGCTGAGAGAAATGAAATTATGCTTTATTGTAAATCACTGAGTCAACGGAAGAAAGAAGGTTTTTAAAGGGACAGCAACACCTTGAGGCTACTCTGTGTCCTTTCAACATTACACAGTAATCAAAACCCCAGTCAACTCTTGCCAGTTGGCTAGTTTTTGAGAAAGGACAAGCACCAAGCATTCTGAAAACATCAGGATCCTGCTGCTTCCAGCCCCTGACATCTAACCCATTTTCCAGAAGGCACTGAAAATGCTTTCAAGTACTGCCTCTGTCCTGAAGCTCCTTTGCTAATGGCAGCAGATTTTGCCACCAAAATTTTCAAATTGTTATAAATCCTTTTGCTGTAGCTCTTTGAAAGCAAACAAACAAACAAACGAACAAGAAAACCCCCATACACTAGCAAGAAGAAAGGCTGATTCCACGTTTATCCATGGCAAAAGAAAGTGACTACCCAGAAAGCACCGTGATGCTACGAAAGGGAACAGGTAAAACATTGTAGGCAGCAGTGCAATCAGTCTCTACATTTATCTGAGACCCTCTGTGATTTATGTTTTCCATTAAAAGGAACACATGCTTTACGAATTATCCCTATTCTGAGCATCAGTAGGATGGTATAGGACAAGCAACAAAAGTCTGGAAGGTGTCACTCTGGAACATCCTGAAATGATCACAGAGACTAGCTTTAAGTCCAACAACCAGACTATATCGGCTCAGTGCACCTCTGATACCTGGATCATGACTTATCTTTACAGAGCCAGCACCATGTAACCAAATCCAAACTTCTCAAACCTCTGTGAGGCACACATCTGAATATGGAAAATTATCGCAAAGATCACAGTGCTGAAGAGTGGATATAATCCCATCTCAAACACTGGTTATTATCCTCTGCAGGTTTATTCAATGATTTAAACAACCCATGAAATTGTTGGCATCATCCCTCACTTCAAGGGGATTCTCTGGTTAGAGGGAATTCAAACACCCTGAAACTCGGTGGATCCTTAAACCTGGGACCACATTTCATATTAGCAGCTTGGGTATAACTCCTGTTATTATTAATACCTAAATGCCCCCTATGTTGTCTTTAGAGAGGAAGGAAGTCACATCACCTTTATGTGTGTGCTTTCTTCCCTTTGCTTTTACATTTCTTCAACACACAAAATGTACTTAACACACTGCTTATTGAATGAAGGATTAGTATTATTTTCCTTCCTCCAGTGAACTTTGTTTCACTTCATCCTGCATATATTTTGCTAGGCTGTGTTTTCCTGCCAGTACACCACTGTTCAGCAAACTACTGTACTTAAGGCCAGCCAGCTAATACAGTGATACCCTTTTACTCACGAGGAGTGTTTCTGTAATCATGGTTGTGCTTCTGGTATGAATGTCAGCTTACACCAAGAAGCACAAAATGCACTTCCAGAAGCTTTGCCGAGCTGGGACAGAAATAAAGCAGCTGAAAACTGCCAAGGCATTTGAAACATCCAGGGGAAGACACATTTTGAAATGCAGCCTGCTACCTAGCTACTCTGCTAGCAGAGATGTTGACCAGGGACTGTGAAGGGAGCTACTTCCCCATCCTCCTTTTAATGTGCTGCCACATCTCATGTTGAGCTAGACTGGGAGCACTTGGAAAAGCACCCTGTTTTGCATCCTGTAAAAATTAGTATAAAACAAACAGGTAACAAACTTGCAATGGCTCTGAATATGTATATGTATTTTTATATATATATACATATAAAGGTTTACAGTCTCTCTTTTTTTTTTGTTACTAAGGTTGGTTATGCTGCCCAGTAGAAAAGCAAGTAGAACAGAAGGGTATCTTTACAATTCATGATGCTCTTGGAAGATCAGTTGGAAGTTCCTGTTCACATCACTGCAGCAATGCAGACCTGTCTGGTGGAACTATTTTCTTTTTCTTGTGGAATTATACCTCAAGTCCTGCTAGGTAGTTACTCTCTTTGTTCCTGAGAGCCAAGCTAGTTGCAAGATCATGCTATGCCATGCTTATAACCGTGCACTAAAAAGGAGAAGATTACAAAGGGGGCAAAATACCCTAGAGGGTTCCCCTTTATCAGAACCTTCCCTGTCAGTTTGCCTTCTCATTTCCTGAGCTCTTGTCTTATTATTAGTGTACTGACAGAATAAAAATAACCTCATATTCCTACATGAATCATAAATAAAACCCTTTTATTTCATCAAAGGGGTTGGCAGGTTTATAGTCCTTTGCAATGCATGCACAATGTGAATGACATACCTTTAATTTTGCTGACAAGCTTGTCGGGGTCCTAATGAAAAAGAGTGAAAAGTGGGTGACTTCTCTAAAGGTTTAGCAGTTGCTTTTTGGTGAGGATATATATTTCACCTTGCCACTGTAATCAAGGAGCCAACTGATCTTGGTAATGAACTCTTCAATTACAGTCCACTTCTAACTCTTCAAGAATGCCTAGGCAACAATACCACAGTGATTATTGCTGATATTACAGATTAAAGCAACCTGGGGAAAAAAGAAGGGGAAAAAGAAAAGAGAAAACATGAGCAGTGTCCTTGCTAGAGCTTCAGGTATCAGGGTGCATCAGCAATGAACGAAAAAGAGTGATCAAATTCCAGATTTTGGACAGCTAGATTTTATATTGCTGTTGTACACCAGACAATAATAAAATCACTACTCTCACCTGTATTTTGACATTATGTATTCCTCCCCATTTGTTCAACTAGCCCATTTGCTTTTAGAAACCAATATCAAGTATGGTAGAGGTTATCTTGGGACAGCCTCACAAAAAAGAAAAGGATAGTGCAAAGTATTTCTTTTGGTGTCTCTGGCAAGCAAGTTTTCTGATATAGGTTGCACAGAGAAAGAACAGTCCAAGAACACAGAAAATGGATGCAGTACAATCAGAAAATCTTTCCTATTTCCAGTCTCTCATAGAGTGACATTTAACTGTTCACAAAGAGGGAGGCAAACAGTTAAAAATATTTATTTTTAGCAGTGATGAAAGTGCTTTCCCCTTCTTCAACACATGCTTTCTTATTTCTGCTTTCCTTTCACTGTCATCTATTTTGCTCGATAAAAGTCATGAAGAACACTGGCCCCTAAGTTTGCTTTCTGACCACAAACAAATCATCAAAGCCACAAGCCTTTACCCTTTCATAAAAGAAGTCCTGCTTTTTCGGAAATAGCCCAGGTCTTCACCTAATAATTCAGGAAGAAATTAAGGGAATAGGGCAGCTTTATTTGATATCTTGGAGCTTATCCTTTGGTTTGCTAGTGATTCCTGTTTTCAGCAAAAACTCATCAGAGAAAGTTTGGGATTTGGCACGTTACCCCTGCCTGATTGCTGTTCTTTTTTGTTTGGTTTTTTTTGGTTTTGATGGTGAGTTTAGAGGTGGGACTGCAGAGAGAGACAATGAGAGAGACGTAACTAAGGTCGTCTGACCAGAGAAAGAACCAGGGGTTGTGTGCACAGCATTGTGTGTACATGGGGAGGTGGGGCAGAAAAAAGGGAAAAAATCACGGACAGTGAATTCCAGATCACTATCTTGTCAGGATTTTACAAGATTCCAGAGCTGCACTTTTGATTTTCATTACTTTCCATTTTCCTTTGATATGCTCAGAAGCAGTATCTAATTTTATTAGGAGCTTTTCATCAAACGTGGATATCTTCCTTCCTCAAGGGATTCCCTAGCCACAAAAACATCAGGTTCTGTGAAACATTAGCTAATCCCAGTTAGAGTTACTTGACCCTATCAAGCTAAGAAATAAATTTTAGTCTTCATGAGAGTCCTACTGTTTACACTCCAGACAGAATTCTTAGATCTCAAAGTTTTCAGAGGAAAAACATTTTTCATAATGCCAGAAAAAATGGCCTTAAAGACCTAGGCCATACAAGCCTGAAACTGTTTCTTGTTTCAAATTAAATATGTTGACAGACTTCCTCTTGACTGCGGCTGACAACAATGCCTGATTTTCTTGGCATAAAATCCAAATGGGTAACAGTAGGAGCCATTACTGGCAACATCCAGTCCTGTACTCTACACATCACTGCTTCTTGCCCTCGATCTTGCCGCATGTGGCTGCACACAGAGGGAAATTGCCACAAATCAAAGCACTTCTCCCTGTTCAGTGTAGACAACATACACTTCAACAAGAGGCTCAAAGTTTGGTGAACCTCTTACAGCAAGTGTTTGCACGGTGCATGACCACGCAAGCCACTGTGGCATGGCCAGGTGAGCGACGCAGGAACAGGCAAGCTGGAAGCTGCTGCTAGCAGCCATCAATGTGGCACATGGGAAATGCAGAAAATTTGGGGTTACATTCAGAGCTGGCAGAGAGCAAAGCACGTGCTCCAAATCCAAAGAGCTGGAATCGTTCTGAAGCTGTTTTGCTCCACTCTAACACATTTAACAGCTAGAATCATCCCAGGCATATTAGCTAAGTACATTAAAAGTATACTGTCACTCCATGTTTTTGAACGTAGCGTAGCTTATTTTAAAGGTGAAATGAAATGTGTTTTGTACTAGTGCCTTGCTCAATCAGCATAACCCCAGTGCTCTGGAAAACAGGGGATCAGGCACTCTGGCTGTAGTGGTGTTACTTGTTCAGCTGTTTGCAATGAAAAGTCTTGCTAGAAAAGGTTAAGAAAAGTCTCATCTATTTCAAAATTATCAGTTTGTTATCACTATTAATAATACTTTATAGTACTTAACATGCTACTTTTCATCTTCAAAGCACTTTGCAAATATTAATTAATCCTCACAATCTGCCTGTGGGGTAAGCAAATGCTGTTGCTCCCAGAAGTTGAGTCACAGAGTTAACTGACTTGCCCAAGTCTAGAGGGTCAGGATCAGCCTCCACATGTCCTGCTCTGATGCTCAAAACACTTAAACACAGTGTTTCCCCTTCTTTTAGATGGGATGGTGGATGTGTGCCACTTTTATACATGAGATATTTTCTTAAAGCGCTGTCTTGAGCTACTAACTGCAACTTCAGCAGCTTGAACAAGGCTGCAGTTTTCTCCCTTCCCATGTATTTCTGCATTGATGCAAGACATGGACAATTATCACCTAATAGTTAAAGGATTAGGTTCATGGAGAAGCTTTCTAATTTCTAAAACTACTCCCCAAACTCTGCTTTGCAGTGGAGAATTGTGTATGTGTTCACAAAAGTGATCAGAAAGTCACAGCTTAAAGAAGAAACAGACTTTCAAGACTTAACAGGCCACCATCACTTAGAGACATAAGTAAACCGAAGTGTTTGCTGAAAGCAGCCTGCATGTTTGTGTGGACTGATTAGCCTAATGTAGTTTTTTTCACTTATGGATTTGGGTCTGTTTTGTTTTCAAACAACTTGCAATACTTTAAGTGCTAACAAGCTAACGAAGGTTTGGGGGAAAGTGGGGGAAAGAAGGACAGGCCCATGACGTGGTTTTATTTGTCCATGCTTCTTTGGGTTGGTAAATCACACTGCATTGCTTTATTGAGTATCCCTTTAGGAGTATATTGGAAAAAATTCTATCTGCCACAATTAATACAGTGCCTAGTACATCACACGGCACAACCCTGGCGTCGAAACTCAGCATTCTCTGGGAGTCCTTTGGTCCCACACTGGATGCCAGAAAGGATAGTAGCTGTGACATGTGATACAGCTGCTGATAAATGATAGTGATAATGCAGAACAAAAAGGCTAATGAGTTCTCTCCAACACCACACTACTTTCATGAAATGAATGTGATGATGACCCTGTTTGCTACTTTTCTTTTTTTTTTTTTTTTTTGGCTAGTGACTTACTTATCCCTTTACCTGCATGTTAGTTTTATCTTCTCTTTACAATGCTATGGAAAGACAGCCAAAATTAATGTCAGCATCTCCCTTCACTTTGAAACTATAAAAGAGTCTTTGAAGGTAGAGTAAACCAAAGAGGCCAGTAACTAATTATAAGCCATTGTACTGGACTTTGAGGAACAATGAATAGAAGCTATTCCCCAGGCGCTTACCAGAGTGCTTTGCAGAGACAGTGGTGCCTTTGTGGGAGAGGGAGATCCCTTCAGTGGACCAGAGAGAGAAGAAATGGAATTGTTAATGTATGTAAGAGGCAGGAGGATTTCTATGGTACTATTTCATTGCAGAGGCAGAAGGTAGCAGAGCCAATCATGAAAAGCGTAAAGGTGTGAAGGCACAAAGATGGAGAGTTGATTAAAAGCACTGTGGGGAGCATGAGCGAACAAATCAATGGTAATGATGGAATTATGCCTGAGTGGAACCCGATAGTCTAAGGTGTCCTGGCGACTTGAAACTGGGGATTAAACATTGCGAGGAGCTAAGCCGAGCCCTTGTCCAGCCTGTTGGCACTCAGAGATACGCTGATTGATGGGATGGGTTACATTACAAAACTGGGTGAGGTCAGTTGAGAAAAGACCACGCTCAACATAAGCACCTCTGCACCCCAGCGAGATGTGACAACTGAATACTGCCCAACCAGGAGCCGGGGTGGAGGAGCAGCGGTGTAGAGAGAGATGCCAGTCATGGCTGTCATGCCTGGGGCAGCAGGACAGGGCTCCATCTGGGGAAGCAGAAGCACGAAAGAAGAAAAGGTAAAAGATGAGAGAAGGGGCCCTGAGGGTCCTTGGTGAGGTCAGAGGTAGCACCTGGCAGGGAGGCAGGAAAGTGGAGCCATGGAGGCTCACAGCAGTGGGGGAGAGATGAGCCGTGGCAGCACTGGTGGCCGTGTGGGGCAGCGAGGCAGGGGCTTGGAGGCACAGGCCGCAACAGAGGGAGCACAGATCAGAGCTGGCTGTGAAGGCACTGAGAGAAAGGCCTGGAGCAGCCTGGAGGGAGGGAAGAGACAACTGGAGCAGCCGGCAAGATCAATGCAGGGCTGGCTCTAGCTGGGTCAGCAGTGGCTTAGGGCTGCCAGCGCTCACCAGCGCTTGCTAGGCTTGCCCTGCGCCTACAGCCATCGCCACATTAAGCACGTTCGTATCAAAAGTACAGCAAAAGCTGCCTTAATAGTAATACCTCTATGAGCAGTCTTGCACAAATACAGCTTTAGCTCCCTTCTCCTTTACTATCTTAGGCATTCCTCTGCTGGTATGAGGCATACATCTTTTTGTACATATATATATATATATATCTGTCCCAGATGCCCCTATCGCTATGGCACCAGGATCACAAATCTTACCTGGTTTTGTGGTTAGTGACCTCAGGAGGAGGGGCCTGGGGCCATTTTGCCTGCCCCAAGTTGGTCATACAGTATTGCCACAAGAGTAATTGCGATGGATGGAAGGATGAGTAAATAGATAGTACCTGTCAGGATAGACAGGGAGTGCTGCGGTCTATCCATAATGGATAAAATCATGGGTATGACACTGCCATACATAATCCTGGAGATTTTCTCTCCAATGGCATTAGCCACGTCGCCCCACAGCCAACAGTAAAGGTAGCACTGCCCATAGGAGGAATGCGAGGGGACAGTTTGACCTCAGGACTTGCCTGACAGGCAATCCTCCCACGCCGCAGTGCCAGAGCCAGACCTTTAGCAAATACAACAAGGCCATAGCTGGCGTTTTGGCATGAACTTATAGTGAAATAATTGAAAGCTAAACATTTTCAAAATCAGCTATTTGCCAAACAGTGAAACAGACCACTGCAGCCAGAGGGAAGCTGTTCCTAGGCCTGATCAGTTCAGATCCTACATGCAGCTGGGACCACTGGTGTGGCCTCAGTTAAGAGACCTTCAGATTGCTGGAGTCCACTTGTGCTCTCAGCAGTCAGGCCAGCTGGGTAGGAGAGAGCAAGTTTTAGTCATCCAGAGCCCTCATCTAGATAAAGATTCACAAGCAGAAAATGCACAGATTCTTTCCAAATGGTCTTAATGAAGATGACTTCTACATGACAGTTAACAATATACCATATGTTAGCTTCCTACAGTCAGATATGTATCTTTTGTACAGGGTCAAGCCTGAGCACAAACTAATAAACCACTCATCGAGAGAGGAGCTCAATACTGGAAAGTGAAAATCTGTTTAGCCACATCTTTGCTCTTTCCTAGTAATAGTGGGTGAAAAGCCTCAAAGGAAAGTATAAGGCTCTTGGGCTTGAGCATGTGTCCCTGGATGGGCCCATTCTCCAGATAGGGTCTTTTCACTCTTGAAAGCAGCAGGCACCAGAAATTGGAGAGGTATATCAAGACACAGCACAAATATTAAATGTAAATACAACACATTCCAGTACAGACCCTTCACTGAAACAAGCCCTAGAGCAAAGCTATCTCTTCCTGTTGATGACAATGCGAAGGACTTCGGCATAATAATATTTACTCAGTTAAATGAGAGCTGTAATGCACTTCAGGCTTAGAAACAAAACTTGAACTATCTAAGTGTACCATTTTCAAACCTGAGGATTTATTTGCATATGGCTGTTGACTTCAGTGGGAGTCACTGCTGCAACCAGATGGACTGCTTTTGAAAGCCTTCTCAACAGGTGACAAGGCTGTGTTACATGTAATGGGGAATGATGCCCTTTTGCTTTAAGCTCAAGCAGAACCCAAAGCAAGCAAGTGCAGACTTAGTTTAGATACTAATAAAAGTAAAAATACATTTTAACTTTGCAGGTGTCAACTTCCCAGAGTCAAACTAGTCCTAGAAATGCAGGGACAATTTGATTGGCCTTCTTGCCCAGTCAAAAACTGTACGTTAGAGACATCCCTATGAAATTCCATGAGGTTTACAGCTTAGCAGTATCTAGGACTCAGGAGTTATCTTCAGACCCATTTGGCCACTGCTCAACTCAGTTGCCTTGTGCAAGTCACTTCACCATCTTTTACCTCACTTTCCTTCAGTAAATTGGGAATAAATATGTTCATCCTCTTGGAGATCACTGGATGAGAATTAAGTATTATTATTAGGTACATTCATGCTAAATAGGTGATACTAATGGGGTAAGTAACACGTCTTGTCTAGTACAGAGCATTTTTTTGCACACGAGGGTGCTGGGAAGTTTTAATAAGCACCTTGGCTTTTGCCTTCATACCGGTGAGAGTCACCCACTTGCTTAAAAGGCCTTTTGCTATTTATTTTTTAAAATATGTGATTGAGCCTTTCAGCCTAGTCTTCTTAAGCATTTCAACACAGAAACAGAGTATGCACTTTTAATAAAGCTCATATGGTCATGTTTGTTCCAATCTGAACTCCCCCCAACCTGAGAAACTAATCTTTCCCAGGATGAAGTTTTCTTTAAAAATGAGATGTGGTAATCCTCTTTCTAACAAAGACTACACAATTGTCTTAATCTTTGCTCATGTATGGGAGGCACTTGAAAAAAACTTTGTTTTTGTAGATCTAGCAACTGTAGAGAACTGGAATCAGTAAACAGCAAGCTAGTCATTCTGTCTCCATTAACAAGCAGTGAAGGAGTTAATTATCTGCTTCTTTTCACTAATTCTGTTGCAGAGCTCAGTTGTGCATATTAAATGTCCAAGTTACCAGATTCAAAGAAAAACTTGATCTCAATTTGGCTACATATTAAAAGTGCCATTCCCTGTTGTCCTACCTAGCACTGTTAATTGCATACATTTAGCCCTCTATTGGAGAGTAATTTAGCTTCAGATTTAGAAGAAACAGCCCTGGCCTTGGTTATTTTGGCATACAAGTCTCCAGTATGACTCTGTTTTCTAAGCAGACATTAATGATTCTAAAACTAATATTCATTGTTTGAAGAGCCATAGCAGCCTTGGCATTTACTTAACCTTTTGTCTCATGTATGAGACTGAGTCAGCCTAAATCCCTTTCTTAATTAATATCTATTCTTTTTTTCTACTGTCCAACATTATTTATTAAACAATTTGCATGCAACAATTAGAGTTGAGAGATTAGAAAAAAAGCACTGTATGAGCAATCTCACGTAGTACAACCACCACCATGAAAGTGGTCTTCCAGCTCAAACAAAGCTCTCAGCATGAATGAGACAGCAATAGGGAGTAAAGTCAGATAAAAAAAAAATCAAAACCCAAGTCCCACCGTTCACCTGTTAGCCCTAACATTAAACTATTCCCTACTAACAAAAATAATTCTAGAGGGAAAGAGATAACATACTACTGTAAAAGCATGAAAACCTGGGATCTGACACCTCTAGTGAATGTCAGTGTTGATAGTTATGGTTGTGAGTAAAGTTCAATCACTGAACCTCTTTGTTTATTGGTGTGGTAGAACAAAATTATCATTTCAGATTCCTGTAGTGTTTCTCAGGACAGCACTGTCTGCTCCATATGAACTGTCTCAGCTGGAGCTCACCTACTTTTCCAGTGTGTTTGTTTCTATATACTTTGCACTCTTGTGATCACAATTACTTTGCACGTGCTGCTGCGTGTGCAGCAAAAGACCCTTACGAATGTTCATATCAACATGGAAAATAGCAAGGACACGTTTGGCAATGAAAATAAAACCATTTTGGGGTTGCATTACCAGTTGTATGACATTAAGTAAGAACCAGATTGCAGCTGGCTCGCATATAAATACACATGGAAGTAGAGACTCAAGCATCCTCCCTCACGTATTCTTCCAGCCAGTAGCCATGTGTAATCACAGACGCTTTGCTCAGTGGATTGACTGTCTAGAAGACAAGTGACTGAATAACCTTTTATATCTTACCAGGGTTGGATGACAAAACAGACATATATGAAAAACTATTATGCTCTCCAGACTTTGAAGTCATAACATGGATGTGATATGAGCAATATCTTGCACCCATTAGAAGACCCACAGGAATAAGATTCATTCTAGGCACCGGTATCAATGCCATCCTAAATCTTATACTAGCCAATGATCCTCAATCTCTAATGCTTTAAGGATCTTCCTCCTTCTAAAAGGCTTTAGATCTCTGGGTACCATACGAAGCTCTTGACCCACATCTTTCACATAAGCCTACAGACAGTGAACTCTCCAACCCATAAGACAAGGTCCTAAGGGTCATATGCATGACTTGCTTCTTTGCAGGTGGAGAAGACACGGTAAAGAAGCAAAGCAGGAGCATTGCTTAGAAACCTTTCTGAGAGCTGATCTGGACCACTGCCACTACCTCAGAGCTGATGCTCCCAAAAGAAACAGTCTAGCTCTAGGGATCCAGAAGTGTCATTTTCTTCAGAACTACCTCACCGATGTGGCACTACTTTAAATATTATTTCAGGCATATAGTTCAGCAGGTAATTTCAGGCCATGAACTTAGACAGCAGGTTTTAAAATCCAAATGCATGTCTATAAACCCAACATATTAATAAGTTAACAGTTTTCAATAAGACATCAACATTTGCATGCATCTTCCTACTTGTTATGTGCAGTACTACATTTTTTAATGTTTCTTGGATGCTAGCCAGAGAGTCTGAGTCCCTAGTTAGTTCATCTATTACTTTCTTGCCACAATAGATCTGAGTCTTGGCCAAGTACTGGACTCATACTGCATACAAAAACACAGAATTGTCTCCCTTATCTATTGATGGTCTTCACTTCTCAGGCAAGGGGAGAAAATAACATAAATTAAGATACATAAGTAAATACATAAAGATGCAGCACTAATTGTAACAGAAGTATTTTTAGCGTCTTTTAACACTATGTGTAATCAAAAGATTTCCTTATGTATTTATGCTGCCTTAGTCTCCCAAGAGTCTAATTCATGAGCATTCACCTGAACAGGAGAGGAAGATCTCTTCTTTAAACCCCTCCTAGAGCTCCTCAGGCTTTCCACAAGAGTGAGCAAGCTTACATGACCTGAAATAAAACAGGGGAGGAAAAGGCTTCAGTACCAATCTTCCCTTTTCAGTGTTTCTCAACCTATGGACTATGGGAGGGTTTAAAGAGGCCATGAAGGGTTTAGAGGTGGCTTCTGTTTTACGTTTGACCTTGGAAAATTTTATCTGTCACTCAGGGCCTCTAGTGTCTTCAGAGGAAGACAGATGAACACAGCGGAGATGCCTTTTGAAAGTTTTGAAAACATTGTCCAGTGCAGCTCTGATGGCAGAGCAACCAACGTTGCCTTTTATTGTGGGTTTGAGGTAGCAAACTAAAATTAACAAACAGCAACAAAAAAGGAATGAATGACATAATGATCCCGGCTGTAGTTTTACAGCCACTTTAATTCACCAGAAGTCTGAGCTGCCCTTGAAAGGACTGGTCCTGCCTGCCTGCCCAGTCCTGCTGGGACTGTTTTTGCCCACTTGAAGATGTGCATTTGATCAGAAAACTAATAGGCTAAAACATTATCTGACCCTAAAAATGCCCTTTGATGCTGCTGAGCACACAGAAGCACAACATTCCTCAGAGCAGTGCAGGCAGGCACGAGGAGGTAGGGGTGGGACAGGAAAGGTGTGCCATGCCGTTGGGTAACAGCCCCGTTCATGCTGACCACTGCAACCACCACAAAACCTGAGCCAAGGACATACAGGCCAAAGCCAAGAGCAGCAGGGGAGATGCCTCATCTTCACCAGGACTGCAGCTAAAATCACAAGCCAGTCCACATGGAATATTTTGCTGTCAGTGTAACACTAACCACAGCAGTCCACTGGGTTGACTTGTAAAATTTTGCTAATAATACCAAGGTAGCTGACAAGTTAATAGAACACATGATTCTTGTACCTTCTGCATGAGCTGTGTGCGTATTTTTTCTGCTTAATTTGCCCAAACAAAGAATCAGTGCCTTAATTTCCGTTATTTCAGAAATTAGATCCTCTTGAAGAATGAAAGGATGCTGTGTTTGAGAGGGGTAGCTTTTTTATGAAGACACGTAATTAATGGAAGCCATTAAAGATACTTGTAAAAATGATTCAGATTTTTATATATGATGACTAACTAACCTATTATTGCTCTTCTTGGTCAGAGATTAATGAGAATTTCTTAAAGGATAAAGAATTATTTAACAAGCTGCAGGATATGTATGGGCTTGGAATACACTCTGTGATAGCGTGAATAATAAGAAATGTGGCTGTTTATTTCCTTGACTAACGAACCAAAGCTAAATTCAGAGATAGCAAGATGTCAGAAAAAAAACAAACCCAAAACCAAAAAAACAACAAAAACCTAACAAGGCAAGTGGATGTTTGTAACATGAATCTAAACATACACTTTAGCAAAAAAACTCCCTACTGTCAAGAAATTCAGGTTCTCATGTGCTCAAACTCAAGGTGATATAGGAACACACCAGCATGATCTCTGAAATGACTGAGAAGCACCAAAGACTTTAAAGAAAGAGTTTAAAATCAGGTGATGCTGAATATTCAACAGCTCCTTGGGAGGGGAGAGACTGTAAGGCAGAGAGAACAAACCACTTTGCTGCTTGCAAGAGCTTCCCATGAAGAAATTTTCCTTACAAAGCAGTGACAACAATGTATTTGGTCAAAGATTTCCATGCAAGGAAAACTGACTTCTAAGACCACGAGTAAGACTCACTCGATGATTCCCTTGATGATGGCACACATGGACAGCTTTCATTTTTACAACTCTTTCAGATCAGAAGTGACCTCAGACTGTCTTGAAGCATCTTCTCCCCACTGGGTTGAAAAGCATGTGCGAAGAGGGAGTACAGCATCTCTAGGCTGACTTTGGCACTAAGGGAAGAGAGCAGGTAACATTTCAGGAGAGAAGGAAATGGAAGGCAAACCAGTTTTTAAGGCAGCTGAAAACAGTGTTTCGTTCTTTTCATGACTGATTTGCCAAGTATTTTCTGCAGTGACTGTTCTGGGCAACAATGACTCAATGCCCAGGTGAAACAGTAGTGGTTCCTTCTCTCTGGCTGAAGCAAATAAACTTACTCTAGCTCTTTTCCAAAACGGATCCCAACCAAGCTAGGTAGTAGCAGTGAGCCTTCTGCAGCTTGACACCCAATTATTTCAATATCCACTATATCTTCCCCCTCTCAGGGCTCACTGGTTTTCTCCTTTAATTTTTTGAAGGCACAGAAAGAATTACATAACCTTTTCTCCGTGCATCTGGCTGCAGCCACATCACTGAAGTGGGTCCTTTCGACATTTTAAAGGACCTGAAGTGTATGACAACATGGCACTGTGGTCAAGAATCTTGCTGGGGAACGGAATAAGAAGATTTATTTTATTTTTAATATTTGAAAGATTTCAAAAAGCATTCAACTGGATTTCTCACTAAGAGGATGAGTGAAGAGAATCCTTTGTAACTAAGCTGGGAGGCCCAAGTCTTTTATCCATTGTTACACAGTTTTTCCCCAGGGCAGAGTTAGGAAGGCCTGCAAACCCCAGAAGCTTAACAAGGCAAGTACACTGGGTGGGCTTTTCTGCCATCGCCTAAGCTCCTCCTGAGGTAGGAGCTGCCAGAGCTGAGCAGGTCTCACACTCCGTTTCAGCCACCACTAGAGAATATTTGGGAAGATCCTAGCAGCAGCAGTGCTGTCACGGAGGTGAATCTGCCTGGCCTGCCTGCAAATGCACGTGTGCATACATGCACACCCTCAGTACCAAGCCACCTGTATGTCTGCTTCCTCAGTATACCAGAAGCAAAACCATTCCACAGAAGATTCGTAGCGAATTGGTGCTTGGATTAATCACTGTGCACCAGACCTCGCCAAGCCGCCTTTTCCTGTTGGCTTTTTCAAAGCATTATACATGATTGGTTAGCTGAAGATACATTATCTCCTTCAGGATAGATTGTATAAAAGGAGGAAACTAGTGTAACTGCACTGCTAGCACCTTTTTTTTTGTCTCTTGAACTTTTTACATTTTTATGTGAAATCCCTACAATCTTGGTGCAGATGAATTGGTGGGTTTTGATCAAATGGACTTCGGTAACGTACTCCCTGAGCTTCGTTTACAGCAGTGACGGATTCACCCACCTTCCCCCAGAATGTTTGCATCCAGATGAAAGTGATAACTTGCTTGAGTGATTCCCAAGTGTCAGTAATGTCAGAAGGAGCTCGGGACCTGAGGCAAGATACCAGGACACGTTCTTACCTTGCACCCCCTCAAAATATTAATTGAGGACTTGGCCAACATAGTTCACTACAAAACCATATTTATGCAAGTTCTCTATTGGTAAAATTTTACTTGGCAGCATTTTATAGCACTTTTGTTCTCTGTGAGATTTTCACTGTTAATACAGCCACAGAGGTGCATGAACTAGAAGCAGCAAACGACAGTTGACTACTCACGTCCATTTCTGCCTCAATCAATGTGTCAGAGTTCACCATTCAAAGTTGCTCTCAAATAAAAGGTGAAATAAAACAGCTTTTAAGTAATTAAGCACCTCTTTCCTGACTTGCCACAAAACTTGTGGGACCCTAATATAGCAGAAATTTTAAAGGCAAATGTCTAATGTATAAGTCTACCACCCACAAGCAGGAGAATATGGAGTTTGTAAATAACAACAGCAATACAGGTAATGCCTATTTGTTTACTTGATCCCACAGAAATTAATGGTCTGTGGTTTACGTGTGTGTCAGTGCCATAAAGCAGGATACACTTGGGGACCAGGAAGTGTCTGTTTCATGTGTTAATGATGGGAATTATGGAGTGGCAGCAGCCATTTCATAGACAAAGTTGCAGAAGGATTTCTATTGTATGCTCAACTCTCCCTTTTCCAACAAAAAGCTGAAGAAATTCCCAGGTTAGACCTGGGGCCAAGGTTGAAATTTTTCTATAAAATTTGAAAGGGATCCAGCTAGAGATTTTCAAACGATTCCATCTCTGAGAAAACACAGCTCACAAGCATAGATGGTGCCCCTCCTAGCACTTCGGTGTGCTCTCACACAGGGGTAAATGTGGGTATGAACAAAACTGTGTTTGACAAAATTACTGCCCCCTCCAAGCCAGTTCTCAACTAAAACCCCAGCTCTCCTTCTCTAGCCCCACCATTCATGTGGAGATGCTTGAATAACCCAAGAAAAAAGCACCATAGTAAGGAGTTATATTTTAATGTTTATGCTATGGCTTTTTGTGTAATAGGAATAATCGCTATTGCTTTGTAGTACACTTACAACAAAGAGCTTTTGAGATTGCTCAAACACTTTAGCTCCACTTCAGCTCTTAATCAAACTCAGCAGCTGTTTATTGCAATTACACTATAAAGTAATAGACATTATCCTTTAACTAACTGTCTTATTAATATAGGTAGTTACACAGCTATTTCATAGTTAGTCTTAAATAACTGCTTTAAATTATTTTATTAACATAAATAACCATCTCAATAAATTTAAATTAAATGCATATGTGAGAAACATAATTTAAAGCATTGCACAAAATTGCATCTGTTTACTAATGTTTAAATTGATGTCATTGTGTAATTCAATTAAAATGCAACTTTATTTCAATTTTTGATCACCATGGAACACCTAAGACACTAGAGCTTTTGGAACGGGCACTGTCTGGTCTGTCTTTCATTGCTATATTTCTTTGCAATATTAGTTTGCTGTCAGGAGAATCAGATTTCTTTTTACCCACAAAACTTCCAATTTTATATCTCCATTTAGTTTTCTTTTCATCCCATTGCCAGTCACAGCAACAGATGAAACTGGATTGCATTTTGCCTTCTAGTTCACTTGCGCAATTCTGCTTTCAATAGAGAAAAGGATTTTATTTTCCTGTGCAATACTGGATCCTCCATATCTTATGCCATTTGTTCTGGTAGGATCAAGCTCTTTGCCTTCAGCTAAGGGGAAGGCAGACATTGCCTGACCTGGCCAGAAATCCCCTTATTCTTCCTCATGGGGGCTGGTTTATTGTTTAGGGGCCTCATTCTACCCAAAAATGCTCCACTACAGAGCGGGCAACATTTGTACAGCAGCTTTTATCCCACAGTGCCACTAACGAACGTTTACCTGAAAAGGAACCATGGCACAGATTAGCATATGCCACCTCTCATTTTGCAGAATGGTCTGCCCATCATGCTGGCTTATTCAGATGCTCTTTTCCCCAGAGTCCTTGCTGTTGGGGATGAAACAAAAATCTCCTATCCTTATTCTGTTTTAGATTCCTCCCCTGAAGGATAAAGAGGAAAATGCTTGCTAAAGAGCAAGGAGAAAAAGAGAGGGATTCTCTTTGCCACTTGTTTGCCATAGACAGGAGAACAGAAGTTGTTAGAAAGCACTGGGAGAAACTTAAAGTGGCAAATGTAAGTCAGGAATGGGGTGAAAATAAGGCTGGAAAACATAAAGGTGCAAAAGGAGGTGAAGAGGCCTCACATATTTTCCTGCGAGCCATTTTTTTCTGCCAGTCAGAACTTTTTGATTTAGTTCTATAGCTGGTGCAGGGACCTGTAAATGTGAACTGCTACCTCTCTGAAATGAAATCACAACAAACCTCCTCAAAAGTAACTGGGATGTATTGAAAAAAAGTGTTTAAATCAGGCAAAATTTCTCTGAGGGTCCTGATTTGGATCTTAGCAGCTTTCAAGCTCCAAAACTATGGAAATCAAGGCATATTTGGCTCTTGGATATCAGTCAATGTCAAACATTTTACAGGAGAGGACAAAGGTAAGAACATGGTGGATGAAATCCAACCTACTGATGGTGAATTCTGCTAACTAGCAAAGTCCATCCGATTGCCTGGCTGCTAATTAGAGGACACAATCTCCCTACAAGGACTCCTTAAAAGAATGGCATTTCTCTGTGTACGCACTCTGTATTGGGATGAAGGCTGCCTCAGTGACATCATGCCTATGGAGAAGTGGAATGTAGCTGGAGACAACAAAGATGAAAACAATGATTTATTTATTTTAATACTTCTATCCAAATGTAACAGGTAACATGAAGGGATAATTACAGGCATCGTCAGAAAGGGGTTGCTGACGCTGTGATCTGGCAGACACACTGAGCTCCTCAGGAGACGAGCTCTTAAAAGTTTACAGACTATGCTGGGTAAAGACATAGGTGATTCAGTACAAAGAATTTTTACAGAAAAATGTAGAAACTAAGAGTGAGGGAAGATATGTTTAAACTTCAGGTAACTGAGAGTTATCAGGGTCTGGATAATTGAAGTTCCAATGTATATTTGCCTACACTGTCGCTCACCTTTGAGCCCTACCTAGGCATCTTGGCATTTATGTAGTCTGAAATCCTGAAAGCTCTGAGTTTAGACAACTAAATTGTTGCTTGTCAATTTAGTCTTGACTGAAAGACAGGTGTTTTGTTTCAGAGTAACACTCCTTTCAGACTCCTCTATTCCCAAACTCAGATTACTGAGCTAACCAAAAATGAAATAACTTACAAGCAGATGAAAACATTTACATACCTTGAACAAAGTAATACTTTGGGCAAAATAGGGATTTTTAATTATTGCTTGTTTTTTGTCATATGGGATTCTCAGCTCTAGCTCTCTGGTGGGAGCTGGAGGAGCTTGGAGGCTTTAAAGGTTCCTACGCTTTTGGTAATCTAGTAGGTCCTTTGCTACTGCTATGCGGTTTTACAAGCTTGTTCTGCTGAATGCAAACTGATCTCTGAACAAAACCTTGAACAAAAATCCAGCTGAGGATCTGAACCAGAATTCTCCAAATATGTAATTCTGGAAGTAGGCACACAAATAAGGCTGCTACACATACAGCAGCCAAATGCCAACAGTGCAAGCAAGGAGTATCTGTTAGCTACCTGATGCCTACATCCTAACTTTACACCTAATTCAAAGTGGGTCATTATTATTGAGCCTTCATTATTATCCCTAGTAAATGACTGGGATCCTTTCCAATAACGAACAAGTTCTCTCCTGGCACAACTTTGCACAGGCAACTTACACAGTCCAGGAGCTGCATATGCTGATGGTGCCACTGGGATCCCACATCTGACTGTGGCTACAGTTTTGTACTGTTAATGCAATGGAAAGTGAATCAAGGAGCCCAGAAAACAGCTCAGGCAGAATGCAGCACCACCCATCTGATCCAAAATTTAGCCTGCCTTTGAGCTGCTGCTGCCTGTGAGCAGCAGATGAGTCCATTACCATGAAGTCCTTCATTGCAGAAAACTGCAGAGACCTACAGTGCACCGACCCAACCCTGCCTACATTCATGCCCTCTGATAATTTGGGTTTTCCTTTTTCCATGCCTCTGTATGCTGGTGCCCACACACTTCTGGCTTCTTGGTGCTGTGGCAGGGTTTGGACCTTAATTCCTCTGTTTATGCCATTAAGTGTACTGAAGGCAACAGAATACAAGCTTCATCACATTGACCTGCCAATAACCTCAGCTCTGACCCGAAGGGATCATGTGTTCTAGCATAGGTTAAGGGTCTCATTTAATTTAGAACCTTAAGCTGGATTTGAACTGTAGCCCCAGAAGTAAAAAGCCAGTGTTTTTATCTGGGAAGCCACATGGCTCTGGTTTCCTGATTGGTACTTGTCACATCCCAGTATTGGCAAACCACAGAGATATTAACTGTGTGCTCTATTTTCTGCCCTTAATTATGGCCAGCTAGTCTGATTTTTCTTTCTTTCTTTTTTCTTTTTTTTTTTTTAAGGGATTTGAGTGACAAAGTGACTATGCATATCATTCCACATTTGAACTGTAAGACTTCAGTATTTCTACCTCTAGTGTGTAATTGGATCAGCTGCCAGTTACAGAAAGGAGCTGGGTGAGTATTAAGTGTGTGGAAAATGAAGAAGAGTCCAAGTGTGAAGGGGAGGAATAATTTGACAAAGCCTGCAGTGAGCTGTACGTGGTTTTCTCGTTCCAAAATGGAGTAGGTTTTGAAGTGCATGAGAAAAAAAACTGGCTTCAATTTACTAGCTTTGGTTCACAGAATGCTAGCCACAATCTTGGAGTGACGCAAGACATACAGAAAGCCACAGGCCCTGCCCCAAGGAGCTTACAATACCAACATTATCATAACGAGGATGGCTGAGTGCCAAACTGAAAAACAGTCTGCTTTTATCTGACTCACTAAAGCTACGCCTTGAACAACCTTGTCAGGCAGCCCACAAATCTATTGCCATGGGCTTGGCATCACAAGTGGGGCTTAGTGTGTTCATGATATGGTGGTCCTTAAACCATTGCACCCAACGCTCTTTTGTAGGTCATCACTGTAGCACTTACTTTAAATTTGAGTTTCTTGAAGAACGGTATGAAGCTAATGTAAGCATGAAACATTTAAAAATCTACGACAAAAATCCAAAGTAAACCTCAGCCCTTTAAAAAGGTGAAAAATAGATGAAGACTTTGTCCAGTCAAAAAGTGAGAGTATTTCTCTCAAGACAAGAAAGTTGCCTTGCCACTGAGTTCCTCCATTAACCACAGTTATGGCAGGATAATACAGACGGGAAGACAGTTCTTTATCCAGTAGGTGTTCAACCACATATACCTTCATAAAACGCAAGCGAATCCTCTCAGAAATGAATAGGCAGTTTGTAGGTTTCTAGTCAAATGCTACTGGTGGGACAGAAAAGCTGGATACTGATTGGGTAGCCAGAACATCCCTCACTTTACATTTCAAAGTAACTCTAAGATGAAACCCAGGGCAACAGTCTGATCTTGAGGTGACACATTTAGCAAGTAAGGAGAGAGGACTGCAGCCTAAAAGAACAGGTTACAACATCCACAGCAGCTCATGAAGAAAGCAGAAGAAATGGCAATTACCTGGAAATTCACAGATAGTTGTCCCTCAGCTGTAGAAATACACCATTAAATCCCCCATACAATCCACCATGCTGATCTGTAAGGAATAAGCAAGAAACATTCATTAGCAGCTCAAACAAACATAAAGGATTACAAATATGCCAAGCGGATTGACTGCCCAGTGGCAGCCAGGACACATGTAGTATTGCCAAGAAGGTGGAGAGAGCAAAGCACAGCTGAGCTCTGCTCTCTCCCAACTCTAGGTTGCTCTAAGCTATACTTGGTGATTTACTGCTTATCGAACAAAACTGATGTTCTGGGATTTGGAAATTCTTCTGCTGTGTCTTAAATAGCAGCCACTAATTGAGAGGAGCGACGTCCAAAAGGGTCCCTGAGTTACGGCCATAGAGTCATATCCTCTCGCTGGTATAAAAACTCAGCAGACAAGTCTATCAAGGCAAAAACGTAACAAAAAACCAACTCAAAACAATTTCTCTCTGACTCTCGAAGGGAGGTAGGGAATTAAGACAGAATGCCCTACCTCAAAGGAAGTCAAGATTGGATCAGAACATCTCAGAGAAATAGAAAGGGAGAGATGGCAAGAGGTGCTAGTGTAAAGGTTTTATCAGCATGAGTTTGGGATGACCATGTTACTCATAGGTCACTGTGCTTTCCAGCTGACTAGCGACAGATGAAATAAGGAAGACAACGGCCTCCAGATTTCCAGGTAGCAGCTGCAGCCAAATCTGCCTTGTCATCTGCCCTTTTAGTCTGGAATATGCATGGTGTGGCTCAGAAAGCAGCTGACTTCGTATGCAAAAGGGAACCCACTGTGAGATCCTACTATCACCAGGCAAGCTCTAGAAGAACATCAAGACATTATTTCTGTTGGTAGAGGGAGGAAAACTTCAAATGCAAGGCATTTGGTTGTGCCTACAATTTGCATACTTCCAGTGTTTCCTAATATTGAACTAGAACAAGTACTTCAGAGATCCTTGTGGATCTCAGCCCATGTACAGCAGGAAGGCACCAGGAATGAGTTATTCTGATATGAATCCACAACCATTATGGCATAAGCCAGGCATAGTGCTTCATGTCCCAAACAGCAGCCACAATACCGAGATTTTGTTATATCATAAAGACATTACAAACTTCATTTATTTATGCTGAAGTGATGCCATTCTGCCAGGTGCCATACAAAGACTTTACCACAGATTACTTGCATTTTTCAGACTGTACCATCTAATCAGATAAACATGCAGAGATCCCAACAGCTGAGTTGAAAATAATATTGAAAATAATTTCTGACATTTCTCAAATTAGCAAGAGCTATAATGAAACTTTCATAAGACGTCTCTTTCAAGGATTTGTTGGATACCTCTCTTGCTGGGAATGGACGCACACAGGGTAACTGCCGTCCTGCTCTGTGCTTAATTCTCTCATCACATACTACGTTGCTTGTTTCCTGCATTCAGAGATCTCCTACTCGTGTTTGAACTCTCTGAATACTCTCTTCAGCTACACACAAGGAGCCAGAGGCCTCGGTAACCTTCTACCCCAGTAGTTCTTTTCCTGCAGTCAGGAAATTACCTCTTTTTTTTTGTTTTCTTTCTGTTGTGGTGTTTGAGGATTTTTTGTTTGTTTTGTTTTTTGGGTTTGTTTTTGTTTTTGTTGTTGTTGTTGTTTCATTTTGGTTTTTTTATTGCAAAGAACTAGGGGAACTCCCCCTTCCAGTGCCTGGCTTTATGCTGGGCCCTGATGGCAGTGATTGGTGACAGCAGCAAAAAAACCAAGCCACACCACTCACAAACAGAAGTGTCTCATTTTGCATAGAGTTTTATGTCAATATTTTGATAATTTCAGCAATTTCACATTCGTATTGGTATTGAGATATCTAGAAAATGATGTATGCTTCAAATAACTTCAGTAAGCATCACAATATGCCTATGTCAATGCTTGTACAATTTTCCATGAAGAACTCAAATCAGATAAAACTCTGAGATTTGATTTTCAGCTGCTAGAAATCCACAAAGATAATGCAATTACTGGTATGCCAGTTTAAACCTGCAAATACCTTACCCTGAAATATCGTGGCCCCTCTGTCTCCTTCATTCAAGCAGAGGGAATAGCTACCAGCAGGGGAAGGTTTCACACCTCTGCCTCCAATGCTCTTCAGCAATGTGAGTTTGCATAAGGAGCTGGAGGCCGTAGCTACCTTCTGCCCCAGCAGCTTTTCTTTTCCTTCATTCAGGAAATTGTCTTTCTCTTTTCTTAATGTAATAAACAAGAGAATTCCCCCTTCTGCTGTCCAGCTTTGAGAGAAGAGCCTGATTTGTGGTTTTAGCTAAAAAATCCCCCAGAAGTTATCATAGGGCTCCCTGACTTAAGTGGGGCTGACCTAGCTGAAAAGGGATGTTCCTGCTCTTGGCCAACACCCTTCCTTGCCCAGTACTGTATTGCTGGCGGCGTTCGGGCAGTGCAGGCAGCTCGGGCCATCATGCCACAGCGCTCTGCCTCCCAGCACAGCTCTGTCGCTCTGCATGCAGTGCTCGTGTCACGCTGTTTACAGAGTGTGACAGACCGGAGGAGAGCAGAGGTACGGTAGGAAGGGAACAGAGCCAGGCCCAGCGGCACTGGGAAAGTGTCGCCAGAGGTATCAGTCTCTGCAGGGCAGAGAGAAGCAGAGCTGAGGGCTGCAGAGGGGGATCAGAGAGAAAAAGTAAGTGGCACCTCTAATATGTTTTGCCAGGATATAGGAAGAAGAAAAGAAGTATGAGACAGACAAACAAGAGGTAAAAGTGGTTTAGGAAAGAAGGGGGAAAATGCACGGAAAATATCATAATAAAGAAGCGCCATCAGTAGCAACAAGTCCAGGAGAAAAGAGGACTGATGGATAGCTGTGCTAGCATGAGTGAGGAAGGATAAACCAAACCCTTTCAAAACATTAAAGAAGAAACCAAAATGCGTTTTAAAAAAAACTAGTGAGAAAAAAACCCCACCAAAACAGAGGACAAATAAAACACAGAGAGGGGATTTGTATGAGCACAAAAGCAGAGGTCAGTACCCCGTGGTCATTTACTAAGAAAGGAGGAAGTAGAAGTGAAGGAAAATACCTAAATATAAAAGACTGCTCATAAACAAATGATACACTGACTGCTACTCTGTAATTTTTTTGGAAGTTTGCTATTAGCATATCTCCAATGATAAATGCCTTAATACGATGCCAGTTTTCTGTAGGCAGAAACTCACAAATGCAGCAAATCAGTTCTGCCAGGCACATGGTGAAGTTACAAGAAATCATTTCTCCCCATACCACATGTCGCCACTTTTGCCCATGCACATCCTCCCTCCAGCATAAACCCTTATAAGAGGCATGCAGTAGGGTGGTAAAGCCAGAGGATGAGAACACAAATGTATAACTACATTGGGAGACCAGAGCTTAATTCAAACAATTACACAGGTCAATCTCTGACCAAGGCTCCTCAATCCACATCCTGCCCCAGTTACTCAGAAACCAGTTTGTCTAGACAGAAAAAATACCTCTGGATCATTCTTGCCAAGACTGCCAAACTTGAAAATTGCCAAGAGTCTCCTCTGAATGGCAATGACGTCCATAAAAAGACTGGATGGGTAAGAACATGTTCAGGAGCTGCTTGGTCTACTGCCAGGCCTGAGCTGGTACCCTGTCATGATGGTAATCTCACGCCATTCATTAAGCCCATTAAGCTCAGGCTAATATCTCAAATCCTCTCCAGGATCCTGTGATCCTCTTGGAGCATAGCACCAAGCTCACCTTTCCACGGGAAGAGAAGCACCTGAGACACCCCACCAACCTGAAGCCTGAAAGAGGAGCCACAGTAGGGATTTCCAGGTCCACCAGGGATGGCTCCATGGAAGAAGGGTGGATGGGAAGAACTAAGCAAAGACTAAAGCTAGGCTTAATTTTGCAGACATCACTCAGGCCCTTCCCCTAGCTCCAGAGAGGTGGAGCACATGCCCTACTCAGTGTGAGGGAAGTAATTCCAGACCTGAGACTTAAGCCAAGACTATTTTGGTACATAACTGCATATTTTGAATGACAGAAAGAACCATTTTCCATGCTGGCCTACTTTTAAAAGTAAAGATGTATGGGTGGCCCTCATCCATTATGCAGAAGTTTGATGGGGTTCAAAGTTGTGCCCGCTGACAGGTTTTCAAGCAGAGAAATACCTGCAGCCAACCCTTAGGTGTTATGCTGCATACGGGCAACAGCTGTTCTCACTTCCATCCCATCAGTGGGGTTATATGATTAACATTAATCATTTCAAAGGCAATATTCTGCCCATTGATCAGGGCCCCAATCTGGAAGGAATAGATTCAGACGGACACTGAAAGTTGATTTTACAATGTATGTATGTACATGCACTTGCAACAAAAGAGCCACAGAGAGTGGCTCTTTTCACCATTTTACCATTACTAACAGTAGAATCCAGTTAGCTTCTGAAGTATCACTCCAACGTAAGGAAGATGACAGTCTGGCCCTAAATCCTAAATTCCACAAATTCCCATACTGTGCTGCTACAAAGATGAGGCTGCTTCAGAGACTGAGCAGACAGTGCCCAGATCTTGCAGTCTTTACTCAGACTTCAACTCATCAACTGTAACAGAAGTATTACCTTAATTCATGATAGCATTTTCACTAAGACTGCTTCTGTACACATCTAATTTGCCAAAATAAATGCTTTTTTTTTCTCTTTTCCTGGGGGTGGCAAAGAAGATGCAGATTAATTTTTTAAATAGAAAAAAAAAAAAAAAATCCACATCCTCTTTTTCTGAAACAGACAGCTTAGAGACACAGAACAGCCTTTTTTTGTCACCCACCCCTCCTCCCTCAACCCTTGTTATGTACACCACCCCAGTTCTACCCTTGCTTTAAGATTAACTGTCGATCTGAAGATTGACTGTGCTATCCTTAAAGGCCTGACATTCTTTGGATTTGGTTATTATATCAAGGTGCATTTGTGCTTCTAAACGGACAGCTGTACTGTAAATGGAACACAAAGGAGCAAGATTCAGCCTGTTCCAGCATGGGTCCAAAGCCCAGAGTGTTTGCGAGGCTGTAGTCTTTTGTTTCAAATGCAGATAGATAAACTACAGCCTTTTTTCCATGACGGTTATAATGCAGAATATGAAAAACTCTTGGGATGGTTTAAGCTGCAGGGTATTCTCCCAGAGTTCTGTCCAAGAATAATCTAGTAAAAATGTGGACAGAGAACCATCGACCTCTGCTTTCCCCCGAACATATGCAGCTCTGATCAGTCTGGTATTTCAAGAAAAACAAGGTCCTGAACCCTAATCCTCAGACACATAACAAAGCGCACTTCACAGCTGTGATGCACAGCTACTATCAGCTCCGAGGCCTGAGTGGGTCCCAAGACAATGCCTCCTTTATCACCCAGAGGACAAATATCTAGACAGCAATATTTTCTGCTTGAATGCTTCAAGCATCTCTCGCAACTCCTGACTGAAAGAGAAAACTGAGCTGAGAGTGTTTGCTGAGTGATTATTTTAATTTACTACTTGATGTAAATCTAAATGAACTGACATCCAGCTTGAGATGGACAGAAAACAATCATTGTGAAAAAAGAAAGAAGGCTAATATTACAATATCATTTGAGTAGCACAGGTTTAGGCAACTTTAGCAGTGGCAATGTAATAGATAGTGAGGCAGGGTTTGCATTTCCTTTTCTTCACTCAATTACCATAGTAAGTTCTGTAATTTTAGGGCTGTTTATTTATCAGGTGATGATAACAAAGACGCTCAGAACACGGTGTCTGAATGCAATACTACAAAGCATCACAGTTGTAAGCCCTCGCATGCAGAGGGATTCCTGATTCTCACACACCTGATTATCTGTGTGTACGTGTGTGTACATGTTTTCAGAAGCAACTATATTCCCCTTTCTGTTAATCGGTAAAATGGCACATCTTTTGCATCTGGCTTGAGGCAAAGGGAGGGAAAGAAGCAGAAAAGGACGAAAACTTCCTGGTAAAGTTCTCCAGTGCTTTAAAACCTGTCAAGTCACTGCTGAGCTTTCTTGTATGAACAATAGATTTGGGACCTGGCCTGCCTATGCCTGGGAGTCTGTCACTGCTGCTCTCTGATCTGGGTTTCCAACATTTGATGGCTGCGCAGTGTCACAGAACAGCTGGAGGAGAGGCGCCCCGGCTGAGTGCATGAGATGGAGGGAAAAAAACCCAACAAACAAAAAGCAAAAGAAGATATTTCTTTGTGAGGCAGACACATGCATCTGGGCTCTGCCAGAGCGAGACGTGTCACCTTGTGACATGGCCTGTGGCATCCTACACCAAGATGAAGAAGTATCACTGCCCCACAGGCCCCCCTTGTTCCCAAATCAGGGCGAGGGAGAAGGTGCGCCACATGCAATGCAACCCCAGATGGAGGTCCAGCAAGAGCTCCCTCCTGGTGGGGCTCAGCAGTGGGATCACCACCTCCTGCAGCTCCCAAAGGCATTTTTCCAGCAGGAGACCACTTCTTCAAGCCCCTCCAGGCACGGCATGCCACGGTGGCACCAACAGCCTGGAAAAGCGGGTAGGAGGCACCGCTAGCCCACCGCTCAGTGCCTCTCTCTCAGCACATCAAAGAGCCATATCGCATCCCCAAGGCCCAAGGCTGACTGAATGCACCCGGGGCAACTTTTCATTCCACCCTGAGATGCTTGTGTCGGTTTGGGGGGAATTTGTGGTTGGAAAGACTAATCCACAGACTTAATTTCTTGCACATTGCCTTAAAAGTATGTACCTAATTTGAAACAAAACTCGCAGTGTAATGTTCCATTTTGCATATACCAAAGACTGATGGAAAAACTCGTAATTGAATAAGAATAAAAGGAGTTGAATAAAGATGAAACTCAGTGGGTTTCTAAGACTGCCATTCAACATCCTTGAGCTTTTGGACAAATACCATGCCTTCCTATTAAATGATTTGAACCACTACCTTAAAGAAATCTCTGCAGTTCCTTCTTAAATTCTACAGGAGGCTCAAAAGCACGTCGGAAATATTTTTACTCTGTACCATAAGATGTTTTTCATCAGAGTAACATGCCTCTTAACCCATAGCTATATATTCAATTAAATTGCATGGGCATATGTGTGTTTATTTACATAATGTGTAAATGTATAGCTGGGTATATATAAACAAAAGGCTTTCATAACACAGAGGAACACACATGGCGGTATAATTTGTGTATACGCACACTGTGTAACTGCAGCCGTTCATGTCAACACCATTCATCACCTGTATTCGCCAAAATGGTGTCAGTACTGTTCTGCACACTGCCTACAAGTTCACCACAATGATAATCTCCCTCCTCAATTAATTAAGGACAATTTAAATATTTTAAGTGAATTACATTAACATGACAAAACAGTAAAATTTAAATTGTGAGGCTGTGAACACAAAACCTGTGACAAAGTCCCTCTTTCAACACAGTCACATAGAAAGATTTTACAAATTGACAGTATACATTATGCACAGCCTAACTGTGGACATTTTCTGTCAAGCACTTAAACAGAAAGACACAACAACGGCTCCAGTGTGAAAAAAGAATTATCTGTAGGGGACCGGTCCTCACTAAGGGCAACCTGGACAAGCCCAAGCATGTACCTGGATCAGAATTTAAAATAACTCTGCCATACCAAAGTTGTTCATCATGAAGCTTTGTCTAAATTATCATGGATTTGCAACGGACCTTCATTAACTGCCCTTATGTAAAAATACTATCAAACCTGCTAGAGTGAGCATTTTTTAAATGCCCCTGTTAAATATTGTTTCAGTAAGAGGGTTACAAATGCATGGCATGAAATGTTACAGATGGAAATGATTTTTTTGTTAGTTCGGGAGCGCTACTTACAACAAATCTGAAATTTTACATTCAGGACTCAGACAACAGCGAGATAATATTTTCCCTTCTAGGGACAAAATTCTGTGAGGAAGCTTTTAAGAAATCTAGCTTGTATTTATAGCCTTACCATACAGCTACTACGGATCTAGCACTCTTTTCACTGATGAAGTGTCTGATTAACTCATACCGTTACTGGGATTTGCAAATTAAAGGCTGGATCTTGCAACACTTATGTGAGTCAGCCTTAATCATGAATAGTCCCCAGCAGGAGTAAATGTTGCAGGATCGGGCCCTTCCAAAATGAGCAAAGCTTCATTAGCCCCTTCATGTGATTTTATAAATATGCATGCTCTAATGGAGTGTGATGATGTAGGTATGTACAAGCTCATGCTACTCATGAGTACTGCCAGAGATCTCAAAGGGATTTGGGACTTCCACAAATAAAAATAGGTAATATAAGACTGGTTAATGCCATACAAAAAGTAATAGAGAGGAGGGAGTGACCTCTCCATTTTCCTCAGATTATTCCCTGGCCATACAATAAAACACACTACAAATATCAATGCAGAAGGGTACTTCTAGCTTCTGTTGCTTCACCCATGGCCAAGCACTCCTACTCAGACTGGAAGAAGTTGCCAAATGGTGTCCATACTTCTCAGCATCTAAGGAAAAGATGATTGTAGTTTAGCTGTAAAAAAGTATCTTCCTGACATAGCACTGCACACTGAAGTGGACTGTGTACACATCCAAGACAGCTGCAAATGAGCTTCTCAGCAGGGTAGATGACCTCCCCCACTGGCGCTGGGCCACCGCACTAGGCTGCTTTTGCAGTTGACCCAGCGTTGGACCATGTAGTGCAGCATAGATCTGCTTGCAGAAGATCTGAAGGTGCATGGAGCTCCTGCTACTCATGCTTCACCAAGCTCAACAATGCTCGGCACATGATGTCACGTGGGGCTATTGCAGAGATGATATTGACATCACAAAAAGTGAGCAGAAACCACCTGAAAACCCAAAGAACTGATGAATTCCCCAGAGGCAGTTTTCCTGCCAGTGACCCTTGTCATAAGAAATGGGGGAATGAGCACCCTTTCCCTGAGAGAAGAGGTATTACTTACCCAGAAATATTTTTTTCTAGGGTGTCAACACTTCAATCTAAAGACAACACTGCATTTCCTGTTGGTAATTCTTAGCTGTAATTATGAAAACTATTACAATTAGGCTATTATAACAACAAAAATCTATTTCCTTTCAAAGATTCAAGAGCAATCTTTTTCATGAAAAAGAACATATAGAAACACCAAAATCCTTTGAATTCTTTCTTGTGCCACAGAATCTGAGCACAATTTATCTGGATAAGTTTTAATTATAGCCTTTCCAGAAAGACAGTACTCTGTATAAATAAAAAGAAATATAATTGATAAATGTAGTCAGATGGTACCAGGTTGTTTAAATAGACCATTAAGCTCAAAATGTCTAAAGTTAAATTAGATTGTATTCTCTTTCACCTAGGGCTTTTGTAAGGCACAACTGGCATGTATAGTCTTGTCCACATTAAATTTTACTGCCACGGTCAAGAAGCAGCATAAGTCTGAAGCTTGTGTAGAATTTTCTGTCTTTATTTGACGTGATCACAGTAGATGAATTAGCTCCCTTGGTGCAGAGAGTGAAAGAAGGTTAGTTGAGGGAAATAAGGAATTTTCAGAGGAAAGAAAAAGTTTGAGGGAAACATATGGTTTAAATGCTCTAGCCTATTTCAGATCAAGCTGAGAGAGTTGAGATCTGTTGGTTCAGAGATCCAGTTCACTGCACATTCCTACTGTGCCTGCCTACTAATTGCATCCCATGTTTGTCAATCAAATATTTGCAATTAACAAAAATATTCCCTTAAGAGACATATAACAGAGGCTGCTAAGGATCCATTGCTTTGCTATTAGAGTCAGCTCAAAAAAAAAAAAAAAAAAAAAAGGTCTTTAAAAATATTCTGATGATGATGACACTGCCAGACACTTCCAGTCAAAACATTAACAAGCAGAATAGGTGGCATGGGGGCTTTTCAAAGAGATTTTTTTCAAAGAAGAAAAACTTTGATCTTAGTGTTTCTGACCCATCCTCCACCTCTGATTCTTCAATCTACAAGTACATATAGTAGTTTAATTTCACTCAGTGCATAACTTGCCTAAGGATAAACGTTGATCTAGATTTTTTTTTATTTAACTCCAATTTAACTGATGCTCTAAAGCTGCCCTACCACTGCATAATACACACTCACACAAGGTTTCTAAGCAGAAACTGAAGAAAGCAGACTAGAATAATAAGAAATGCACAAGGTTCAGAGGAAACATTAATTTGTAAATAGGTAGAAATGCCAGTAATTTGTTGGGAGTTGAAGACCTTCTGTATGAAACAGTGAAGCTTAGCAGCTGTGCACTGCTGTTTTATAAATCAATATTACATCTGAAGCTGGTGTTTGAATGCTTGTATCATTGTGGTTTGAGTCAAACAAAGTTCTGTGATAAGAAATGATCAAACAAAACAAACAAAATCCCTTCCCTGTCTTGTCGGATAAATTCCAAACATAATTCCACAAGAGGGATAGAACATTCAAATCATCCACTTTTTTATAATTGCATAAACCCCTCAGTCACAGAAAGATGATTGGATTGGTGATGGACTATTGTATTCTCAAAGACATGGATCATGCCAATGGAGAGCTCCTGCAAAATGATAATAGTGTGCGCATTTTCTGTATGACCTGAGTGGTGAGCTTTAAACCCCATCCAAGCCAAAATGCAGCGGTCTGGTGTGAACATGACTGGGACCAAGGGACTCCAGCCTTCCACTTCCACCTCTAAAACTAATTCCTTCAGTGCCATGAGCAACCACTTATCCTCACTGCTGCCGTTTCTCCATCTGAATACAGAGGATAATATATAGCCAGCTAACGAAAAGAGCTCAGACTTAGGCCAAGACTACCCAAGGAAAAATTTGCCAGCATAGCTCAGCAGGTACAGCTTGATTAGCAGATTTGCCTCATGTTGACACAGTCTGCACCTGCAAACAGAGTAGTTTTCCTGCCATCTACCAATTCTCCCATGCAAAATGAAGCAGAATCCCAACAATGTTAATGATTTTCCCAATCCAAAGTGATCTAAAATACTGCATGCCCCCATGAGTGACATTGCTTCATTTTCTCAAAGGCTGTAAATAATCATGAAATTTCTGAAGACACAAAGGAGCTGCCTTCCCTTGCCTTTTTTATTATCTTTACAAAATATTCCCTTAATTTAGGCTGTGACTTAAAAAAACCCTCAGTATCACAAAGCTATGTATTTGGGGCTGTAATACTTGCAAGGAATGGGCAAAGAGGTAAGATACAACATTTCTCATAACCCACCAAGCCCAGCTACTGGAACGTCAGGAAAGAACGGGAGTTGGGAGAGCAGTGTCTGCAAAGAAATATCCTGAGAGACATCTGCTGGCCACTTTTACCTTGCCGAGCTCCATTCACTGACTGCAGAGCACACAAGTTTGCAACATTGGACTTTCTGAGTCAAGGGGCAACTTGGTGGTCATACAAATCATAACTCCACAGTAAATGAATACCAACCAACAGCCCTGCCTTTGGGCTCCATAAAAGATTTAGCAACATCCTTATTGTCTGACTTATTATGAAAGCAAACAAATTCATCACTGTGACTGCAATGAAGCGGGCTGCAGAGAAGCAGGACAGCTGAACAGCATCCCACACCAAGCCCGTAGGCACGTCTCCAGCCTAGTGACCAGCGACAGACTTCCCTGCCACTGCTGAATAAATAGACTCTGAAGCTTGGCATTTGCTTGCCACAGCTGCCTATGTACCACTCTGCGTGGCCACTCACGTTGGCTTTGCAACCACAGCAGATAAAGGAGGGCAGCAAAGCTGGGCAGCACAGATAGCGACAAAAAGACGACAGAGCCTTACTAGCTTTCAAATGGCTGGTGTTGGGGAGATTTTTAATTGCAGACTTGCATCGAAAAGCCCCAAATTGTAAATATTCAGCTACCCTTTTGCAGGGGGTTGTCAGATTACAGAATTTTATCAAGTTTGAGGTGGGAAAAGAAGAGGAGGACATGGAGGAGGAGGGTATTTTTGTTCCTGTCCTTCATTTCCTGATAAGGAGACACTTTTGATCTGAGATTTTTTTTTCCTTTCTTTTTTCGCTTTGTTTTGTTTTGTTTTGGGTCTTTGTTTTGTTTTAATCTGGTAGCATAAATTTGTTTCACAAGATGCAGGTGTTTGAAATATTTAAGAAGTTCTCTGGTTTTGTATTCCTAGCCTCATTGATGAGAAAGCTTACGCATCATGACATGGTGAGTTGAAGCAATGATTAAAAGGCTATTGCATATGCTCTTCCCAGCTGAGTTGTTGTTCTCGTTGTTGTTTTTAGAGCACAGCAAAAGTGTCTGCAACAGCTGCTAATAAGCTCTTATGCGACTCTAACATCATGATCTGATCACCCCAGAAGTGCATAGTGGGAGCTGAGGAACCTGGTCTCAGCAATTTGACAAAAAAATCCCTGACATATTTCAGCTACCGTAGAAAGTTTGTGACACTGAAAGGGAATTAAATTGTGTGTGGAAGGTTGAATAGGAACGTGGGGCTTGTGTTTGTGTGCACATGAGATTTAAAGCCATGAGCAAAGCAGGGACATGTGTGTTTTCAAAGGCACAAATGGGAATTAGGCACACAACTTCCATCGACTTTCAATGGAAGAACTACCCTTTGTGCCTTTGAAATTCTCCCCCTTTCTTTATCATATTTCAGTAAGAAACAATGCTGAAAACCTAAGAACATTTTAAAAGGTATTGTACCCGGAGTGTTGCTGCTCTAGGACACTAATCTCGAGGCACAAGATGAAACCACCCCAATATACTGATCTTACTGATTTCATAGGTGTCCCAAGAAATCAGCCTATAATACCTTTTGTTCACAGCTTCAAATTTACAGTATTCTGAAAGTATAACTTGACAATGGACCAGTTCAGGAATTTCCATCGGCCTACACTGGAGGGCATAACTAATTGTTATCTCTTCCTGTGCAAAGTGAACAGTATGGGAAGAGTAGCGTAATTACATCTAAAGGTCTAACCCTTGGGAGTCTCCCATATAAAACCAAAATGCATTGTTTCAACAGCAGAGGAAGAATGATATTGGTTCATTTAAGATAGATCCAAGTGGATGAACCTGAACCTGTATGCGCATGTTGCAGAACCTGTACGACTGCATAGGTGTGTGCTTATGCGCCATTTGGCTCTAATTTTGGTAAATGTAGTGCTAGCTGTTCAGTTCTGGTGTTAACAGTGTCATGCTGTCTCTGCAGGATGACTGTGAGCAAACAGTCTGAAGATGTTTTAGCAGTGCATATAGCTGCATATATTTTCCATAAATAGGAGTTTATTCTTTGGCAGACAAGCTAGCATTAGAGCTGCAAAAACACAAGGAGTATAGTAAGTGCTGGGAAAAAGAAAACCAAGCAGAGAGACAATCTGTGAAGCAGAAGAAATAAATAGAGACTGAAAAGAAAGACAAATAGAAGAATGAGGGGAAAAACTAAAAAGCAAAGGTGAAATGAAAAGAGGAAGAAATGGTAAGGAAAACAGAGAAGTCAGAAGTACTGAAAACAACTTTATGAAAAAAATAAAGGGGTGAAAAAGCAGAAGAGGAGTCAGAAAACATTTTAACTATTTTTGAATTTGCTGCCACCAACGGTGCGGTGGAGGTCCTGCTCCAGCTGCCTCAGCCCTTATCCTGTGTCAAGCAGACTAGTGGTGCTTGATCAGTGATAGGGAATAACGGTGACTCTTTTTTGTTAGTAATTGACAGGAAGTGCTGTTTGCCATTGTGTCAGTTCAGCACAGCACCGGCAGGCAGGCCGGCATCACTGCCGGCGATAGAAACTCTGTGGAAAGGTTCTTGCTGTGAGCAGAGTCAGCTACTCAATACAAATCTCTGAGGCTTGTTAGCAAGAGATCTAGGAGATAGCTTTTCCAGTCTTCTGGTAATACAGAGCAGTGGTTTATATGGCAGCTCTGAAGCCCTGACAACAACCACTCCCAAGTGCTGCAACAGACTCCGATAGTTTAAGCATTGTGGAGGGCTTGTTGAATGCAAACAGTTTATGTACACCTCATTATACAGCTCCTCTGTGTTCTGTGCTTCCTCAGTTGTGGAAACAGCACAAATCCAGCAGCGATGTTTTGCAAACCACACCACAGCACATAGCTCTGAACACCCCAAATGCTTTTTTACCCAACTTTTTTTTAAAATGCAGTTGATTCCCAAGGCAATGGGACCAAGTACTTTTTATTATTATTAATTTTCATCCATAATAACTAAAACTGACCTTTCTATAAGTACCACTAGTTTCTTGTTTTCACTGAAGTACAAAGAGCAAAAAAACAAAACAAAAGTTTTAAGGGAGGGGTTAGAGAGAGGACAGCCAAGCCACGATGGTCAGGGAGATCAGCAACTATGAAGTGCAAATGTACACCTTTGCTTAAGCAAAAAGGAAACTTAACTGATACAAGGTGCCTGAAGTGGTGCAGGCATGGACTGGCTCTACCCATGCAAACAGATGTAGCAACAACTTAAAAATAAAAAAGACAGAAAGAAAAAAAAAAAAATAGGTCACCTCATTCATAAATTTTCCTGAGGTTTTCTCTGATTTCACAAAGTCCTGTTTAAATGAGCAGAGATGACAATGGCAATTTCTGCTGGAAAACAAAACTCTGAGCTCAACAACAAAGATGAGCGTAAACCCATTCTTTTCCTAGACAGAGATGAACTCAGCATCAATTAATTTAGGACACAACTTTCTGAAGCTTGGTTATTCCCTTGGGCAACAACTTTACCTCACATTAATTTACAGTTCAATGGCAATTTTATGGATACTTGAACTTTTATTACTGTATAACCTATACAACCAGAGTTGAACAGATTTTGCTAGTAGGATAAATGATCACTTGGTTATAAAATGAGTTATTGGCATTGCCTTTTCAGTACATTACAGGCCAGACGGTCAGCAGCTGTTTTCTCTGACCGTTCAAGTCTCCTGTACCCACACCCTGAGCTGAGGGGGGACACTGCCCCGCTGCCATCGCCACCAGCATGACAGCCAAACAGGAGACAATGAGGCTTTTTGCCCCAGGACTCCCTGTAGCCCAAATAGTGAGGCAGTGTCCAAACCCAAAAGCACTCCTGGGCTTTGCAGATGCTGACAGCTGGTCATCCCATTTGCTCACACTTCATTCAAACATTGAAGTCCATTTTCTCTGTCACTAAGGAGCAAATCCAAGTACTGCACCTTCTGGGCTACATTTATTCTGGCAGAATCTGGCCCGGACCCTTGGCACAAATTCCTAGAAACGGTGCAACACTCATTTTTTGGTAACCTGAAGAACACTTGTGGTTGAAATTAGCACACTCTAGAAGTCCCTTTGTTTATAAACCTTATTCTCAGAAACTAACTTTGAACTCTCCAAAGGTAAATATGTATATATATATTTTAAAAAATGGCTGAAACGCCCCCCCTATTTTATAAACCAGATCATTTCAGGTACCAGGTGGCCCAGGAGACATTTGTATCAGCACACTTGAGGGCAGTGGTCTGCGGTGCAATGGTGCAAATGAATGGCTAGGGTAGAAAAGCTGCTTCCAGAGCTTGTGTAACTGTGAGGGTACAGTCTTAGCAATAAGCACTGCAGAGCCTGGTGTCAGAAACCACTGTGGAAGAGGTACATAGGCAACTAAAATTATCTTATTTAGCACCTTTGATTTTAAATAATCTGAAAGAAAATGTTTGGGGGGAGACATTTAATGTTGCTATTTCCATAACATCATAAATTACCTTCCACTTTCACATTCCCTTAATGACTACTTCTTTTCAGGGTTCCGCATCTTACTGATATCCTTCCCCTACACTGTGCTCTCATACTGCTCTCAGCTATTTCATCCACATTGGTCACAGTGTCCCAGGCTATGTTACCTTCTGGAATTTACCTAAATTCATGTTAAATACAATCAGAAAAATCACACTGTGGAAAGCACAGCCACGCTAAAAACGATTACTATGGGCAAAATTATCAGTAGCTGATTATTCTAGCTCAGAGTATTTATCCTATGATATTGATTTTATTACAGAAAACTCCTTACACTATGTAATAGCTACTATAAAATCTGCTGCTTTGCACTGCTAGTCTAAAAATAGCACTATAATATTTAAAATAAATGTGTGGCAAATTATTTTAAGATTGTGAAAAGGACAAAATCCAGTGCAGTGAAAAATGCCATTTTTCAAGACAGAAAACAGAACAAAATATTAATATTGCCTTAGTCGATATTTCAGTTTTAGGTAAAATTCACCTTGAAATCTAGCCATCAATTTCTTATAACACCAGAATTGATTTTTTAAAAAATCTAGTAGTAACTTCATTTAAATCCAGTCTTTCTAAATCTGTAGCACTTCAGAAAATGTAACTGAATGGAAGAAGTCTCTTTTTTCAGCTTTAAATCCTATTTGCTGAGTATCTAAAATAATACAACATGCACCCTGAATGAAAGTGTGTGTCTATGTGTGCATGTATACTCCTCGTGGGATCCTTTTAAGGATGCTGGCTGCATACATATTGTTGGTGCAAGATCACTGCTGTATGGAAGGGTCTGAAGATTTTCAGCTGCAAGCTCTTTTTAAGAACTTGGGAGGTCTAGATGCAACAGTCAGAAGTGGGAAAGAGTATGCACTTGAAGAGAATGGCTTTATGAAACCCTTCAAGTATTTAAGAATTAGAGCTATTAAATGCATGATCTATGACTTTTAAAGCTCTGATCTGCCTAATCTTTCTTCCATCCCTCTCCCCCAAAGGCATTAATAAAGCCCCAATTAAGCCATGCCAAATCCTCATTTTCCATCTGAGTTTGATGTTTCAAAGGCTATGCAGTTCTACCTTTGTTTTGACATACAAAAATGTCACCTTTGCTTGGAAATGTACATATTTGGCAATAAAAGAGGAAATAAAGACTTCCCCTATGTTGTAAGCTGTGTGTTATGGTCTGTCAGCAATCAACAGGGGCAGGTGTTAAACTCACCATCCTGTCTTAGAAGCTGTTCTTTATTTAATCAAATTCCTTTTCTTCCCCGTAGGGGATGTCTAAAACAGGAGATTCATCATATCCATTAGCCACTTTCTCTAAAGGTATGATAACAAACTACCCTAGACTTAGATGTACCCCAAAGTCACAAAAATATTCCATCCCTAAACTAGCATCAGCCTGAGCTGTGTAGACACATCAGCGCATTGTCAAAGGCACCCTGGGCTTTGCCTGTCTTGGTGCAAAAGTCCTGCAATGCCTGCAAGCGATAAACTCCAACCACGCAGCTTTGCCCACTGCCAAACCTGTTCCTTGAAACAACGCCTTGGTAGGAAGGCAAATTCCTCAGGGAAATAGTATCTTTTATGAGACTGACTGGCACTCTTAGAAGAAACAGAGAAGCTCTGGGAGACACCAGCCTTGCTTCAGACATGATATAGACAGAAGCAGCAATGTTGAAACTAAGTTATTCTTTTGCTTTCTTTCAGACCTGAAGAAAGACTTATGTTCCTGAAAGCTTTTTTTCCTCCATAATTATTTTCATTGGTTTCATAAAACATTTTATTTTTCTTCATAGCCCATGGTGTGATTACAGCCACAGAGTATAAAGGCCAGAGCAGCATTTTACTATTCCCAATAAGATTATTAGAGAAGCATCTTAGTATTTTGTAAGCCTAAGTTTTTTACCTTCTACACACAGGTGGTGCCACTTCCCCACCATTGCTTTTAACTATTTCAATAGAAAGAAAAAGGGCATGTCATAGAGATTGCAGAGGGAGTAATTTCCATCTGTGAAACCCCCAGTGCCACCTTTGGACAGGTCAAGAGGAATCATTCAGCAGCAGGTATTAGACCCCAGGAGCTGGTTCTTCCAAAGGTCTTTCAGCTGAAGCTGGACACCTCAACCCTCTATGTCCTCCCTGCCAAGCATATTGCCTTCCCTCTACCCATCACACCAGATATAGGGTCAGCTACTGAAAGTGCCACCTGAACTGTACAGCTCTGAATGCTGATGAGCTGCACTGGAGAGTGTTAAATTGAATCTGGCCAGCCTGTAAATCAGGATCATACATTTCTTCTCTCGCTATTAATTTATTCAGTAGAGGAAGGCATTTCATACACTGAGTTTTAGTGTCTGTTATTTGATGGTAATCGATTAATTTTTAACTATCTTTCAGCCCTCTGATGTTCTATAAATAGCCTAAGCTAATAGAGACATTTTTATACTAGGAATGCAGATCCACTGTGAGGTTATTTGAAAGAAAAAAGGAGTCTAGTCTAGTATGTTTGTTCAATGTGTTATTAACTTGGAAAGGAAATTGAGCTATAGTGAACTACATAGATCTGATTCTGACAGCTGCAAACAATTCACAGTGAAAATGACTCAGCCTAATTCACATTTTTTAATTCTTTTCTCCCCCACTTTCTTTTGCAGCCAGATAAAGGGTTCAAAATGACCTTGAGTTGAAAACCCTGGATTTATCTTAGTATTTTCTTCTTTCTTAGTGTTATACCCAAAACTTCCTTACTGGGAAGTCAGTAAAATCAAGGAAAAACCCAAACAACAAAACACCTCCCCCCTCCCCTCCCCTCCTAGTTTATTGTGAGGTTTTCAGATCCTGAAAAGGGAGGAGTAATGTGAATATAGATTTGATTCACTCAGCAATTCCCTATAAGAGAGAGCTCAGACCTTAATAACACGAATGGCAAATGCAGAGCTCAGGTGCTCTGGAAGGCGTATGACAGAGGATTGGAGGGAGCACGGGGCAGTGGCTGCCAGCGGGAAGTCTCGTGTCATACTTCACTTGAGAAAAGGAGACTCAGCAGCAGCAGGAGAAAGGCCGGAACTTCACCCAGAGTAGATTTCAGCCCTGTTCCTCCAGCTGCTAGCACAGTAACACAACTCTCTGTTGCTGTTCCCTCCATTTCCTGGCACCTTTCTGATGCTTTTTGGTGAACCTTCTCATTTTGCTTCAAATACTATCCAGATAGTGCTGTGGGTGATGTAAGTTGTTCAGAAATTCAGTTTGGAGGGATAGGATAGACACAAACCCTCAATTGTGGCGGGAAACTCAGAAACATTAGTGGTCTTTTTTTTTTGTTTTAATTTACATTTTCCCTGTTAGTTCACCCTGAGATCCCAATGGCATAATTTACTAATTAATTACTATTATTAGCTAATGGCAGTGAAAACTGAAATTACTGCCTGCCTTAAGCATAACAAAATTGACAATAAATCTGTAGTCTGTGAATCACTTTCTTGTACAGGTCTGTTAACCAAACACCAACAGCAGTGGCTGCCTTTATGCTTCCCAGAAAATCACCTAGTCCACTTTGATGCACAGCCTTCATGTTCCAAAGAGAGGCGCAAGTAAGATAAAGGATGGACACTTGTGTTCCTGGGCACTGGGTACACCGGGGCACTACCAGATTTGAGAGGGCTTTGTCCTCTTTACCTGACCAAAAAACACGGGTGATGGTTCTGCAGAAATAGGGGCTGGAATTGCCCCTTCAAACAGCAGCACATTCATTATTTCCTGTTTGTCACAGCAAGCGTGCACCCAACAACACAGAGGTGGCTACTGCTATTGGCACCAAGTATTTGCTGGTTGTATGCAAAATATTCTGAGGTTTTTTTCAGATCTGCATTCTCCGTGTACATATACGCCACTTTTTAATGCCAAAATGTAGGCCTCTAAATCCCTTGCAGATGACTAAACAAGCACCCTGCTTTGCAAAAGCACTCAGTCTGTGGAGCTCCCTTGAGGACTCTGCCTCAGCCTGGTACTGCCCCATGTAATGGGTGAGATTATTGCACTTAAGTGCTCCGAGGTCTTTCAGAGAGCCGTTGTGCCATTAAGCAATGGGTAACAGGTATGTGAAATACAAGAGAGCTGCTGTGTTGAATGGGAGACTTGCCTCACCCAAATGTGTTTCAAGGATTCTGCCTTGGTGGAGTCAGCAAGTGGCAGTGGAGGAGTCTCCCACGCCACTGGGGTGGGCACCATGCAGGAGTTACTTTGGGATGCATCAAAGGCAGTGTGCAGGGTGGGGAACTAGCAGGGAAAAGCCTGGACAGGTTTCTCAAGGATGTGGCTGAAAACAGGAAGAAGAGGAGGAGGAGGGGGCACCTGAGCAGTGAGTGAGGAGGCTGCAGGAGGCAGGAGGTGGTGGGGACGCCAGCAGCAAAGCTCAGGAGGTCAGTGCAGGACTGTGGCAGTGGTTGTGCCAAGACTGCCAGGCAAGGGAGTGCTGCTAAACCCGGGAAATGCACTGCAAGAAAGAGGTGGCAGCAAAGCAGTTTGCAAGGGTGGGAAGCACTATGCTCCACAAGCCAAATGCTCTGGCAGTCGTCCTGTGCCGTCCCCTCACAGCCACTGTGGTGGGTACAGATGCCTGGACGTGGGGATGGGGGAGAACCAGGAACAGCTATAATTCACTCTGCAGCTATTTTGCAGGCTAGCATCACCTCCCAATAGCACGGGAACCCTATCCTCCATACGCAGCTACTTGCATTGGTGAGTGCTATGCAATTTTCCAAAACACATGCACGACTTTTTCACTGTGCCTTACATGCTCCAGGCAGCCCATCCTCCAGGCTCAGCCTGCCCCAGCCCAGACGCAACCTGCTGTTATAACCCTCCATGAGAATTAAACTGCAGAACACATTCACTCTGAGAGCAGGTGTATGGGTTTGTGTCTGTATGCATGTGGATGCCTATATAACAATTATTCTCTCTCCCAATCTGAAACAGTGGGTGGTCACTAATGTTAGACCAAAATCAATAGGTAGAGAAGAAACTGTTTACAAAAGCATGACAATGACTAGGTCACTCAGAAAGGAAGTTAGCATCGTTACAAGAAGAAAACACTCAGAAGAGGGCTATAATTTAGTGCCTAGATACCATAGTGACTGGGAACTGCATAGACAGATTAGGCAAAAATTAAATTTGTTTAGACAGACAAAACGCAAGAGTCAGATTAAAGAAATCAGCTTCAATATAGTGTAGGGAATACTCTCCCACCCTCCAAAAGTATACAAAAGACAGCAAAAACAAGAAGCTGCCAGCCAAAATTACCAATGCAGTTCCATTTAACAAAAAATCAATATTACAATAAGATGCCAGTAATGAAAGAAAAACCACAGCAGTATCTCAATAAAGATTACAAATTACAAGATTATAAGTGGAGAGCCACAGTCATTTTGGACAGACAAATACGACCACAGTATAACTGGAGGCCAAACGATGGTTTAGGAAAAATGCCTGCAGCTTTCAAGAAAGCCAATGAGAGAAGCAAACATGCATCTAAGGGCAGAATTTGGCTCTAGGACTAGCACATGAATAATTGTGGCATGGAGATATAGAATATCGCAGAAATAAGAGACCTGCTCATTAGAAACCCATCTAGACAAACCCATGGGAAGATCCTGGAGTAAAATTTGTGCCATTTATTATTTTCAAGAATCTGGTGCCAGTCTTGAGTTATCTTTACGGCAACAATTTTAAGGATTATTTCTTTTTCATCCAAAGAGCTCTTAAGTAACTTACAGGCATTTGACAAACAAGATTCACAATGCTCCAAAACCTGCTCCTACAGATGCCAGTGGTGAGGACTCCTCACTGTGACGATGCAGGATCCGTCTCACCAAAAAGACAATAAAACAGGTAAAAACATGTGGCTCATTTTGGAAACGAGAGAAACTACAGCTAAGGAGTACTGAAGTGACTGGTTCAAAGTCTTGCAATGAGTCAGAAATAAAAGAAGAAACACAGGACTTCCAGTTTGTAATCAGCTCATTTAACTCTCAGCCCACCTCAGCTCCTGTGCAAAAGCTTATTTAAACAAGACAAATAACACTACACACACACACACCCCCCACCCACACCCAGGACACACTTTCATTTTCATTCTGGTACATCTCTATCATCAAATCACTAAACAAAAAGCAGAATCTGCCGTGTAGAACCGAGACTCCTTTCTGTTTGTGCAGTGTTTTTGCAGCATCTAAGCCCATGCTTAAGAGATGTTTGTTCATCCTTGTCTCCTTTATTTCATTAGACAGTACTTTCACAGGACAGAGTATTGTCAGCACTTTTATTTCTAAATAAACAAGTTGGAGAAAACCAAAACAAACTGCATTAGAGGCTCAGGGCACAGATGCTAAATGGAATCATGAGAAGGTATGGTGGAAATGACTGAATTGAATATGTAGATAACACCTCCAGAGAATGACAGAAAGTGTAGGTATGCCATCAGGGCAGCAAAGACTTCAATATAGTCAGAGATATCTACCAGAGCTGGAAAGGAAGGTTTAGCAACAGATCACACAGAAAATATAGATTGAAGCCAATAAACTGCAGGAAAACTAAAATCAAAATGATAGGTGAAAGAAATGCATGTATCTGCATTGTGAGAAGTCCATTGAAATGAGCAAATGATACTCCTCCTAGGGGAATGATTCATTACCATATGGAAAAGACATAGCCTATGATAAAGGATGGGGGGGAAATCACTGAATAGCAGAATCTACCTACAGAAATTGAAAAAGAACATTCTTGTTGAATTGTGGCAAAAGTACTTCAAAATTCCAACAGGCCTGACTAACGCAGATATGGAGGGAAGAAAAAAAAGCATGCTAAAATATGTGATATCATGCCCACAAGCAAGGGTGAAGGTCGAATCAGAGAAAATTTAAAATGCGCTGAGAAACAAGCAGCATCAGCAAGAGTGGTGCCAGAAACAAACAGATTTTATTCATCTCTACTTCAGGACCAAAAGAGGGGAAAAAAAGAAATACTGGAAGCCCTTCTTTCTTAGGGGCTGTGTCTCCATGCCACTGACCTACTTATACTTCAAGCACTATGTTTGAAGAGACATGCTAATGCTCAAGAAAAAGGTCTTATACCACAACAATATTGTATTACAACAGTGCACGCAGTCTGGCTGTTAGGGGATTTATAAGCCAAGCACACAAATAGACAGTAATGAGTTACTCACCAGAGGCTGTCAGCAAAGTTGCTAATTAGTACAAATGGTAGTAGATTTTGTAATACTGTCCCCTGCTTTAGTGGGAACTGTTCCAAGACCACCTAACCTGTATGTCACTGGATAAAAAAAAACCTTACTCCCCTTAGTCCAGCATGGCATGTCTGAGGATTTTAAAGGATGAGACAAAATCAAGTTATAATGGAAACTCAGGTACAAACTTAACCATCAGAACAAACTGACTCACAACTGCCTAATTCCTGATGAGACACCCCACATGCAGAAAATAATTACTCCTCACTCTCATCACGAAAGACCTGATCCACTGATGTCAACAGAAGCCCTTCAGTTGAATTTTTAAGAACTGGGCCAAGTCCCAAGATTGTGTGTGCCACTGCTGCTGTGGATAGCAATACACCTTGAGTTACCAAGTCTACAAAACTGATAAAAACCTCTATTAACCAGCAATTATAATACTTCCATTATACATAACGTGCAGATAAAACCATCAGAAAAGGCAATTAAAGGGGACACAGTCTTAATATGCTACCTTCAAACAGAAAACCACTTTATCTTCTCAGAATTTCAGAGGATCACAATAACAAAACTGTTGACATATTAAAGTCTCTATTAAGAAATATGATGCTGAAAGGTAAATAAGAAGAATTATTGATTGGTTATTACAGTTTAAATATTTTTCTTATTTAAGAATTGCAGCAAAGTTGCATTCCTGTTCCCTCTGCCAATGAATGCACAGAAAAAACAGCACATCAAATTTTAGTGAGTTTTTCTGGCACTACTTCCTTCAAAAAGAGTCAGGTTTTAAAACCCACTGACCTGTCTAGCCACTGAGAATGTAAGACATTTTCTATTAAAATATGTCTTTCTATCAGCAGAAATATTTTCTGTAATATTTTCTACTGTAAAAAGCCCTAGGAAATTAAACTAGATCAAAAATATTTAATATGTATTAAAAAAACAATTTAGACAAGAAAGGTCAGTAATCGAAAGGTGTGATACCTACAATCAGAGCCAAGTTACAAAAAGGGTTAGCGATTTATAGCCAAGTTAAACAACACACAATTAAGGTTAACTTGGCTCTGCTGGTATATATAAACCCACACATGAGGATTGTGGGGGGCTAAGACAGTTTCAGCAGTGTCTTATTTACCTTGGCCATTTTCTTGACTAACCGTTTTGTACACCAGCTCTGTTTGTAGACATCACACCTTTTCACACATTCTTTACACTTGGCATCCTAACTAACACATCCTAAATGTTTGCCCCAAACATTGTATTTTGTTTAGAAAAAATAATTGTCAGGAGTCCATATATACAAGAATAGAGAAAAAGACGTCCTGTTCCATCAATGAACGTGCAAATTCCCGTGTGTCACAAATTCAAACCACAAATTCATCGTGACACTCTCTTAGAGAGGATTAGAGGAGCTGGGAAATGAGAAGGAGACTTACCACCTGTAGATCACCCATTCAAACACAGCTGGACTGGCCATCATGAAAAATTGCTATTACGAGATGGTGGCCTGGGGAGCTGTAGGATATGAAAAGCTGATAGGGATGGCAAAAAAAATAAAAATACGTCTATCAAAATATTTTTCAGCAGCTCAGATGTTTTACTAGAGGAAAAAGTTCACCAAAAAATGGTTGCTTTCTACCAAAAATTTATCTATATTGCAAAAAACGAATACACTTCAGCTCCATTCCCTTCTCAAAGTAAATGCGTGTATTTTATACCAGGGTAATTCAGTCCCATGATATCTCAGCCACATTATGTGCCAATTCTCTTCTACCAGCTTTGCTCCCCTGACAGAGTATACATCGTACAGTGCCCAGCATACAAGGACCTCCAAGAACTAGACTTCACGAATGCCTGGGCAGATGCCTCCCCTCACCAGCCAGGAAAAGCCCCAGCACAGTTGCAAAGCCTGGCAGTGGAGTTATAGTCTGAAATTTGCCCAGAGAAAAGAGCAATGTGTTACAGTTCCTTGTAGTAACCAGGAATAACACACTTTTTTTTTCTTCTGTTCGGTGATTTCAGTGCAACTCAGGCTCCTAAATGCTTTTATGGATCCAGGCCAAAACATATTCAGTAATAGATACTGAAACAAATTATTTCATGTGCCAGTTCTGTAGGTTAATTCACATAAGTGAGAAAACAGTTCTGATTGAAGGGCGGAGTGATTTTTAAAAATTTGATTCATACAGAAGTGTTAACAGCCTTTTGCTTATACCCACAATTGCTGAACAGAATAGAATCAGTGGAAATGTTATTTCCAAGTTCAGCGGTGTAAATAAAACCTCCTCTCTCTGACTCACATAGTGAGTCATTTTTGTCTATACGTATTTATGCCGAGGGGGGATATAACTTTGTGCTCTGAGCATTCTTTTCATGGAGGCTTCTCATGTCTCAGATTCTCTGTTGCTCTTGTTTTTTGTGGACTCTTAAAAACTCTATCTCCAGTAATCTCCCTCTTGTTTAATCTCCCTTTTGTTTACTGTAACCTCATCCCACTTGTTCGGCTTGCTGTCATGAGTGAAAAAAGCCATGAAGTTATATCAGTTACAGTGCTGGCACATTATAGGGAATTATATAGAAAATTATAAGGGAAGTATGAAAGGCTGCATTAGAGCAGCAACACCTAGGCAAATTTACACCTTGTATGTACCATAACTGTTGGGCACCTTCAATTACTTCAGCTGAAAATGGCTGAACATCTCTTTTTCTTTAAGAACCTTTCTGTTCACTGTTTTTACCAAACCACGCTCACTTATGCTAAGAACAGCTGGCCCCAGCCCACATGTAAAGGCAAAAGGCTGCTTAGCCCTTGTGACAGAGAAAGGAATGGAAACTAAAAACCAGCCACATCCCCAGCACACATCCATATGTGCTGTCTCTATTTTTAGCCTTCCAAGAGTCCTGTGAGACAAAGTGAGATGCAACATATTTATGGGAAACAAAGATGGGGAGTAGGTGAGACTGTAGCCCTTCCTATTACTGAGGTTATGTGCCACAGGCATTGTAGGCCATTTAAGTCCCCTATAACACCAGTCCCTTTAAGAGTTTGGGCTAAGAATGTACCTGGCCAAAACGTGCCACAAGCTGTACTGGTTTGTGATAATTCCATGAGAGTTGTTGAGCTGTTTTCAAAAGACAAAGAAGAGGAAAAGTCCTTACTTTGTGCGCATCCTTATCTTTGTTGTGAATAGCTCTGAAACTTCCTCTGATGCTTTGCTGTCATTCATGTTACCTGGCTGTGCATGTGCCGTTCCCACCGAGCACGGTGTCCCTCCTCGCACCCCTCTGATGCGGCCGGGTGCTTCTCTTACTGTCTACAAGCTTCCTAGATTTTTGCGCCCATCCCTACAGGGTGACTAAAAATGATCTAGGCCTAGAAAGAGGAGCCAAAAATGACTGACTATTTGCAGAGGATTAAGGACAATGCCCACCTCTACTGCACAGTGTTGTTTCACCCTTAAAATATCCTGAATGTTAAATGAGACAAGATTCTAAGGGGGGGGGGGGGGGGGGGGGGGCG